>JAOVVA010000030.1:10233457-10244636 GCA_028565275.1 Leiocassis micropogon | reverse complement strand
CGTGATTTATCGTATCGTGACCCATGTATCGTGATACGTATCGTATCGTGAGGCCCTTGCCAATACACAGCCCTAATGTCAAGGGTCGTGGTTGAAGCTAGAAATAGGCCAGAACATAAATTTGACCTTCAAATTGTCATGAACGATGACTGGAGTCAAGCAACAACCGTTATGTTAAAAAAAAAAAAAAACTTTCTCAATAGAATATTTTTTAATATGATCCTGCAGTCTTTTGTCTGCATTGTTACAGCCCTGACAAAATAAAAATTTTACATAAAAATGTATTTTTTAGCTTAAGTTTTTAGTGTTTTATTGCCACTGAGTTTTAGCTTGATGACTCATTTCTCAAGCAAAATCCCATCTACTTCCAAACATATATGACATAATGTAAAGTACGGCATAAAATGTTTTAAACCTTTTTTTTTTTTTTAATAATTCATAACATGAAAGAACCCTTTTTTTCTGAATAATCACTGCACATCTGTACAAAGTTGTGCCTGATGACTTTTCTCCTGTGATGAAACCTTCCTTTCTTATGGCAGTGCTCTTTTTCTGGGAGACAATGTTCATACGAGGGCTGTACAGAGAAAAATGCAAAAGAGGTCTTGAGGTTTACTTTACACAGGTCAATTAAATTTCACATGTTGGTATAACTCTTTTTCTATACAAAGGTACTACTCGGTACTCAGTATAGTTTCCATCACAAGTGACACACCTGCACGATTATTGAACCCAACTCTCTGAGCATCTTTGAAAGTCCCCTTTGTCGCAACTGATTATGATTATGGGGATGACATCATTGATAAGAGCAATGTGCTGCACAGATGTTGAAGTTTAAAGAAGGGGATTTTCAAAGAGGATTTGAGAGTTGGTTCAAAGATGGCGCAAATGCATCGTTTCTGTGTTATGTTAAGTGGTACTTTTGTATAGAGTTACTTAACTAAAATGTGCAATGTAAATGGCATATGTCAAATTGAAAATTCAGTTTTTATTTGTTACATACACAACTATACACAGTATGATGTGGAGTGAAATGCTTATACGACTGTCAGTGACCTAAAATAGAAAGGTTTCCCTTAAGTGAAAATATTCTACAAGAGAATACAATTAAACTAAGGATGGAATTTGCAATAAAATTAAGGCTGGAAATTAAGTTACATAGAATTAACATAGAAATATATAAATTACATAGAATTTACAAAATAATAAAAGTCAGTTAATAAAAAACAGACAATAGATCTGGTATTGTGATGGTGTTTAACTCTTTTTAATTTGTTGTCCTGTAGTTGGAATAATTTCATTATTACACATAGCTTTATTAATGTAGTTAGCGATTTTCTGCATATTTTAATACATGCCGTATGCCTGTTTTGAAATGCACGTGGTGTTATTAGTCAATTCCTGCCCATGACTAATGATCAGGCCTCAACCTTCATATTCAAATTGTGAAAGTGTTGTTCTGGGAGCAGAATGAATCATTTTCACACTGTATTCGCAGCCACACTGTGCACCGTCATTAAAGTTAAAGGCGGTCAGTGAAATCTTGAAGTGTGCGACTTTTCACACACTCGGTGTCTTTCACACTGTTTAGTGGAAAATTGCTATAAAAGACTGTGAAGCTGTCATGTTAAAGATAGAGATAAAGATTTTTTTCTTGCAGGTCAGGAAAATCAGCTGGTGGCGTTGATTCCGTACAGTGACCAGAGACTGAGGCCAAGACGGACGTAAGAACAGATGATAATAAGGATAATAATACTACTCTAACTGTATAAACGTTGTTATCTAGAACTATGTTGACAGAAGCATGTCTGATAAAATTGACACTGCGATAGAGAATCCTTAGCTTGCCATTAGAATGTCAGTTAAAGGTATTAGGGCAGGGCAAAGAGGTTTAAAGATTGCTGATAACAAAAACATATTTAAGTACATTTAAGTTATATCAACTATGACAAGGTGGCTTATTGGTTAACACTCTCACCTCACACTTCCAGCCCTGGGGGTTTGAAAGTCACGTCTGCTGTGTGTGCATGAAGTTTGCATGGTGTCTTTGTGCTTGATGTTTTTTTGTTTGTTTTTTTCCTGTGGGTTTTTTGGTTTCCTTTCACAGTATAAGGAAATGTGATGGAGTTTCCAAGTTGCCCATGGTGTGTGATTATAGTATGCACTAGCTTATAGATGAATACCTTTATTTTCTTTTAAAAATAATTGTTTAAAAGTCATGAAAGTTTAATCACCAGCCATCATAAAGTGTGCAAAGATTTTAATATCAAAGTATGCTGCTAAAGGTACATAGCGAGAGCACTAACAACACTAAATAAAAATGGTATTATACATGAGCATTTCACAAAATTCCTTTTTCCTTACTGTCTCTATTCTCTTGTCGTCCTTCGATTTGTTCAGTTGATATGAAATACGAAATAAAGTCCATCACTCTGTATTTAACTGATGGGTTAAATGCTACATATTTATTAGAGATGTCACTAAAGATTTGTAGAAACTAATAATAAGTAAGAGATTACAACACCATTTGTTCTTCTCTGTCATTCAGTACAAGCAGCACTGTGAATACCCATAGCCAGAGAAATTGTGGGTACATACTTGGTTGTACAGTAACTATCTGGTGATTCAAGGACATGGCCTTCTGCTCATCTCGGTTAAAAGTTAGACACAATAAAAGGTGTAACACATGCACACTTGCACATGACTGACAGTGTAATCTGCCTGTCAACATTTTAGTTTCAGAGTTTTAAGATAAATTTAAAAATGATAAATTGCGTAACGGCGGCAAGGTGGGGTAGCGGTTAGACCGGTGGCCCCGCTCCTCCAGGGTCGAGGGTTCGATTTCCACCTCAGGTCTGTGTACTTTACATGTTCATGTAGTTTGCATGTTCTCCCCATACTTAGTGGGTTTCCTCCCACAGTCCAAACACATGCAGATTAGGCTAACTGGTATTCACATATTTGCCTGCAGTGTGTGAGTGTGTGGTGTGTGCCCTGCGATGGATTGGCACCCTGTCCAGGGTGTACTCTGCCTTGTGCCCGAAGTTTCCTGGGATAGGCTCCAGGCTTCCTGCATCCCAGTATAGGATGAGCAGTGACTGAATGAAAAAATTGTCTTA
This sequence comes from Leiocassis micropogon, assembly GCA_028565275.1. Lineage (NCBI taxonomy): Eukaryota > Metazoa > Chordata > Actinopteri > Siluriformes > Bagridae > Leiocassis > Leiocassis micropogon. The sequence goes on along the minus strand of JAOVVA010000030.1, from coordinate 10,241,517 downwards.
GTCTTAGTCCTGCCTTATGTGCAGCTTTTATGTTATTTTGAATTGACATATTTTACCTGAGCGTATTACCTTCCATACGGTTCTACTAGATAAAATTTGGAAATGTTATTTGATATTCAAAGGTTAATGAGTAATATAGTTCTATTACTATAGAATTCTTTACTATAATAAAGTTTGTTTTAATTAACATTCTGCTTACTTTTGTTCTTTAAGCTTGAAGATGGCTGAATTATCAGCATGTCTGCTTTTTGTTTTTACAGAAAGCTATATGTAACGGCCTCGGTCATCGTTTGCCTTCTGCTCTCAAGTTTGGCCGTGTTCTTTCTCTTCCCACGCTCCATTGATGTGACCTATGTAGGGGTGAAGTCTGTTTATGTCACCTACGACCAGGCTAAACGCAGCGTTTATCTCAATATTACTGTAAGCACCTATCAGCATATCAGCTTCTTTTTCTAGAGCTCTCTTTATAATCATTATCTCTAGCTAAAGTTCTATAAGATATAAGTAATAAAGATAAATACTCACCTATTTTTATTTTCTTTTATAGAACACATTGAATATCACTAACAACAACTACTACTCGGTGGACGTGGCCAACATCACAGCTCAGGTGCAGTTCTCCAAAACGGTGATCGGAAAAACACGTGTTAGCAATATTACCACCATCGGCCCTCTCGACATGAAGCAGGTAGGTCTTTTACATAGAATTTTTGATTGATAAATCCTATTTATCTATCTATAAAATATTATATGTGTGTAATATATATATATATATATAATCTTTTTAATTTTATCCTTTATCCTTTTATTTTTTTATCCTTTTAATATCTTTCCTTTTTGTGAAGCTGCTTTGAGACAACGACCATTGTTTAAAGCGCTATATAAATCAAATTTAATTGAATCTGATATATTGTAATGTATTTATATGCAAGACTGTGTTATGTAATATTCTATATACTTATATTCTCTCTGTGTTTCAGATTGATTACATGGTGCCTACCACTATAGCTGATGAAATGAGTTACATGTAGTAAGTATCCTTAGAAATAATAATTATAGTGGATGACAGAGAGATGTGCTGCTCAGTTAAATATTAAACGCTTGTGTTTAAAGTTGTTTTGTATTGTTTAAATGCCGCACTTTTTTTTTTTTTTGCGAGAAAACTAATGTTCTAAACAATGTGCTACATTTAATTAATCATTAAACTTCTTTTTTTAAAGGTTTAAAATTTTATCAAAATCACCTAACCCTAGGATATTTATAAAATTACCATACGTATAGAATTTTAATCAAATCGGCACCTAAGAATTGGAATAATTTCGTATCATAAGGTGATTGGTGATTCCCATCCCTACTATGAACACGCTTTTTTGCTAACTGTCTACATCAGTGGTTCTCAACGGGGGGGGGCGAAGATCGGAAGAGGGGCGCAAATTGTTTTCAAGAAAAAACGGAGACAATGCATTATTTGGGCACTGAGTGTATTTTATTGCATTTCACCTTTCAGGTAGAATACACATGGAAAAATGGAAAAACCCTGCTTGATTTGGAAGAAAACGTGCTTAGCTTGGGGTGAAAAATGCGTTCCTCTCTCTCTGCATTTTTCTGTCGTTCTGGAGAGGCAGAGCTTATTAGCCCGCCTTTTATCCAGCTGTCAGTGCAGACACGATCAGATTGTCAGTAGCAGCGGAACGAATTTTGGGAAGATAATGGGTAAATTCATTACATGTACGAAAAGGAGTTGTGACAATGCGTCGTCAACTCCTACTGCTAAGAAGTGTAAAATACGAAAGTATGACATTAGCTATCTTCAGCTTGGCTTTACGGTGGCTGGGACAGATGCCGACCCTCTGCCCCAGTGTGTCATTTGCGCAGATCTGCTGGCAAATGATAGCATGAAGCCATGCAAGCTGAAGCGCCTTTTAGAAACTAAACATCCAATACTTAAAGACAAACCCTTAGTTTTTTTTTAAATTAAAGTTATCTGGCCTTGAACAGCAGAAACGCAACCTCAGCAAACACACATCAAGCACAGGCACATGATAGGGGAGGTTTGAGGGGGCTTTAGTTCCAAAAGGTTGAGAACCTCTGGTCTACATAAATTTTTTAATGTCACATGCATAGCAGTCTAGGTACTGTAGTACTCACCACTATATAGAGTGCTACTTCTTTTTGTTCCCAGTATATATTCTAACAATATTCCTTACTTTTTCATTTGGCTTTCTATTCAAACACATACAAATTTTAACAAGCAGATACTCAGTGATCAAATATGCCATTTATAAGCTTGGCCCACTCAGCAAAAGTAATCTATCTCAACTTTTTTTTTTTTTCAGTGACTACTGTACTCTGCAGACTATCAAGGTGCACAACATTGTGGTCATGATGCAGTGAGTATTGCACCATAAATGCCTGGATATTCATTGTATGTGGATGAGAAGTACGAATGATACTTCACACTACAGACAAAAGTGGCCTATATTTGATTTAATGACCACTCCAGTTTTCAATGTGACCTTTATTTGACATTAGACTGAGCAGATAATGTTCCTAAAGTGGCCCACATGGGCAAAGGACCAATGCATAAGAGATGATGCTTTCTCTTATGACCTGCGTTCTGCGATTTTGTTTGAATTTTTCTCAAACACAGACAGGTTGCAATATACACTACCAGTCGCACCCAGACACACCTCCTAATTTCGTGGTCTTTCCTGATTTTTTTACACTGTGAGACATGCTGAAGGCATCCACAATATGCAGTAATTTTTAATAAACTTTAAACAGTTAATATTGAGATGTATCTGCTACATATGCTTAGTAAAGCCTTCATAACGGCTCTAATCTGAGGTGCTGTTTGTTAATTGGTCATTTTTGAGGCCAGTAACTCTAAATGAACTTCTCCTCTGCAGCAGAGGTACGTTTTCGTCTTGCTTTCCTGGGATGTTCTTCATGAGAGACAGTTTTATCGTGAAGCTTGACACAATACTGTTCTTGCAAGAATGATTCCAGAACAGCTGACCTTCTTGTCTTGAAATAACAACTTATTGTTGTTGTTTCTTAATTACCTAATGCCATATGGGTTCTTTCATAGTTTTGAAATCTCTCTAAATTCAAACTTTTGCCCAAACTTTTGACTCATACTGTATATATTCTACTTTCTCTTGTACATCAGCACCACCCCAAATGTTTGAGATAACATACTTCACTATCCCGCCATTAAAACCCACCTTCATCATCCCTCAATTTCCCAAGAGCCTATTTATAGTGGTTATCGAGTTGAATAGATGTTAAAGTTGCACAAATTCTTATTTGACTGTTCAGAAGGAGATTGCATTGCAAAACATGTGACCTGTCTCTGATTTAGGACCGCATAGAGAAGTATCCCAATTTAGAATTACAAATATCAGATTGCATGTGATTTGGGCTCCCCCCCTCCCCCTTCCAGTATGAACTTCACCTAATTGTTTCTTTTTAATGACACAGTGGAATAACATTTCACATGTTTTAATTCTTGCTTTGCAGGGTGACCGTCACCACAGTGTATTTCGGCCATGCTGAACAGGTCTCCCAGGAGATGTACCAGTACGTGGACTGTGGCGGAAACACTACATCAATGCACGAGTACAATTTAAGAGCTCCCGCCTCAGACTAATGCTAAAGCTAAAGGGGTACACTGTGTTTATCTCTTATCCTTGCATTCACCATGTCCATTATATTTGTTCAGATTGCTTGGTTCCGTTACATACATTTGTTTAATAACCCGAGTGTTTTGAAATCACGAGTGATGCACTTTATTTTCTAATCAACTAGGACCTTGCCATTGTGCAAATAAGACCACTCATTATATATATATATATAAGACTATGTATTTAATGTCTGACAAAAGCTCTTAAGTTGCAGATGCCGCTTCACTAAAACTTGAAGTCACTGCTCTATGTAAGAGTTCAAATGCTTTTCTGCTTTAATATAGATTTACGAATGACAGACAGTGTTCTGTTACTAACAAGTTCTGCATGTTTTTTCAAATCTGTTGTAAAGTATGAGCAGCATAGTTGCTATTTACTAAGTACAGTTATTTATTAGAAGTTCAGTTCATATCCTGACGTTCACATCGGCTGAATTTCGGCCTGCAGTGGATATCGATGTTCTCTAGGGGGGTGAAAGTTTGCACTTTAGTCTCAAACTGAAACTTTTTTTTTTAAGCTTCCTAACAGTTTTCCTGTATTTGCCTCAGATTTTGTGTTGTCTAAGATGGAAATTGAAACAAGTTAAAACACAAATTATGAAAAAGGAACATTATGTGGGAAAAAAAAAGGAACAGAGTAATTCCATAGTCTGAGTAATTTCAGTTTCAGTGTTTGAAATTATACTCAAACATTCCAATGTTAAACCACATAATCATTAAAGACTAGACTGACTGTAATATATATAAATCATGTTTAGAAAGCTATTTCTAAACCTAGAATTTCTTTTTAAATCCAGCATTTGAGTTAATGAATTGTCATTTTAAACATTGTACAAGAAATGTGGATAACAAACTGCTTTTAAAACTTTTAAGCAATTTTGTATAAAATCTTCTAGCACAAATATGATTAATCAACACTAATTAACTAAATATTAAGTTGAAAATTTGTGTTATGTATCAAGCATGCAATTTTTTTTTATAATTAAAAAAATCTCCATTCATGTCAGTTACATTAAACTGAATCGGTAATAATCACTGAACTCACTGAACATTTGTTTCAAAGTTTATATGTTTATCTTGTGATTTGCGCTTAAGTTATTTGTGCTTCTCAGCTAAGGACAATGATTTTACTGTCTAAACAATTAAAATAGCTTAAATATATACGGCAGACAAATAGCCGGAGGTGTCATACCGTTTACACACTGTCAGATATAGCTGTTAAAGTTTATATCTATTACAATGCTGTTCCAGCTTAAGCTTAGTTTGCAGTTTTAACCAAGAGATAATAGGTCTAGATGCTGAAAGCTTTGTGTAATAATAAAAAAAAGGCTTGTAAAATAAAAAAGTGCACTGATAGTTTTGGTACATGTTCATCTGAATCATATTTTGTTTGAATAAAGATCTAAATCCTCTTTTGACTTCCTTAAACATTTTTGCTTACAGTTGCACAGATATTGCAGATTCGTAGACATGTGGTTTACTTATGTTGAGGCAGTGGCAGATGGCTGATGTCTACTTCTCAAGCTGGAATTGGTCCACACAAAACAAAACTAATGCTGCTATATCGAGTGGGGAGAGAGAGTATAAATTGTATTATCATTATAGTATACATCACATGTTTTAAAAATGCAAATAATATGGTAACATTATTATTTGTAGTAGTAGTAGTAGTAGTAATGGTAGTATAATACAATTTATGAAAATATATTGATACCTGTAAAAAGAAAAGAAAATGTAACAGTGCTGTAGGCTAAATCGGTAATGTAACCATCACTGGCTCTTTGTAAAGTTTTAACATCTTTTATGAAACATGCTGTCCATTCTAGCTGCAAATCATTACAGTTTACTGCAAAAGCCCACTCCTAGCTGGGAATATAAACGATACTGTAACCGATCAGAAACTCCCAGACAGTATATTCCAGTTCCCGGTAATGCTACTGATAAGACAGTGATAGCTTTTATAAGCCATAAAAACAGTGTTCACAGTGGCGCTTGCTCTGCCATGGCACACTGAACTTTGATCTACAATGTTGTTAATTAAAGGTTTGCTTATAAAGAGCTTGTTCAAAGGGCAGCTTCAACAGCCTTGTTATGCATATTTTTACTCATATTTAAATTCTTTTAAATAAAAAATATCTTCCGTATAATCTGTTAATTAAATAAGATAACGGAAAATAAGATGGATCATTATTAATTATTAAATGAAACAAATGTACAGGAGTAACTGTAACCTAACCCTGATCTACAGAAATGAACTAGTATGCATAACTGGATTTGGAAATATTGTGTGCAATATTTTGCATACTGGTCTAGCACGCACATACGCTCCCAGTCACACTGATATTTAATTCTTCTTACAATGCTGAAGTCATCCAAATATGCAATCTCATTTAAACAGATGATATTGAGATGTGTATGCTCTGTCTTATGCTCTGTCTTATGCTCTGTAAAGCTTCATAACGGCTCTAATCTGAGGTGCTGGTTGTTAATTGGTGATTTCTGAGGCTGGTGACTCTAAATGAACTTCTCCTCTGCAGCAGAGGTAACGTTTTGGTCTTGTTTTCCTGGGATGTTCTTCATGACAACCAGTTTCATCCTGATGTTGTTGCTGTTGTTACTTAATTACCTAATGTCATACTTGTTTCATAGTTTTGAAAAAATTTAGTATTGTTCTAGAATGTAGAAAATAAATCCACTTATTCAGAAGGTGTGTTCAAACTTTTGACTGGTACTATAATCTGAAAAACATATTTTTTAACAACTCCACAGATTTCATGTTAACAAATTATAGTTTTGCTAAGTCAGTTAAAATACTAATCACGACCAAGTCATTTTCCACACTCGTTTACAATCAGTATACCACAAAGTGCCAAAGTTGTGGCAAAATGGCTTATGGATAAATAATTTGAAGCATTGGAGTGGACCTGGCCTCAATCCAATAGAAAATTTGTAGACAGACCTGCAAAAGTGTAACAAACTTTTCTACAAACCTGACTCCATTACACCAGTTATGTCAGGAGGAATGGGCTAAAATTCCAGTAATGTATTGTAAGAAGCCTGTGGAAGGCTACCCGAAACATTTGACCAATATTACCAAATTCTAAATGTATGTTGGGACCGATTGGGAATGTGATGAAAGTGATAAAAGCTGAAATAAGTCTTTCTCTCTACTTCATTATTTCACTTTCTTACAGTAAATGTGATAAACTGAGTTTAAACTTAACTGAGTTTAAACTTAGAACTTCAATGTTATTTCAGAAATCATCACAATAATTTTGCAGACCAGTCTAGGGTGTATAGAGTAAAAAGGACAGGAGCTAGGACAGTCCCCTGTGGATCACCTGTGCTGCTTATGACCATGTCCAATACACAGTCTTTAAACTGCATAAACTGTAGTGAACCAATTGAATAGTTCATAATCCAGTGTACAATCTATGGCTCAATTTGCGTAGAAGAGAGAGGAGCTTCTCACCTAGCAGTCTCAGTCGTATTGTGTTAAAAGCACTCGAGAAGGCTACAAACATAAACCTCACTATGACACCGTGTTTGTCCAGGTGTGTGGACGCTTTCTGTAAAAGGAAACTGATGGCATCCTTCACACCTCCATTTTCCTGATCAGTGAACTATAAAGGGTTCAGTGCTGATTGAACCATTGAAGAAAAATAAGCCAGGAACCACCAGCCTTTCCATGGTCCTCATGATGTGTGATGCACAAGTCTTTCTGACTTTTGGTTGTCTTTTTTTTTTTTTAGGAACTGAGACCAGACATGATTTTTCCATATAGGCTTTTCCCATATAAGGTTCAGATTAAATACACCACACAGCTGCTTAGCACACTCTTTTAAAACAAAATATGACCCTCGACCCTGGAGGTGCGACGCCACAGTGCTAACCCTTGATAGTTTTTAAAACATTAAACGTACCCTGATTTTATTAAATGTAATATAGACAACATGTGATGGTATTCCCCAGCCATACTGTTTATTAATTTGTTGCAGGAGGTACAAAACAGAACCCTAACAGGTATACTGAGACGCTTATGTGATGCATGGAGGGGGCTGTGGAGTAAAGAGAAGCTGAAGAAGATTTACATCTATCAGTGGTGACATCACTGTAATGAGTACATAGGTTAGAACATTAGATGAAGGGCACTAAAAGATCTAGTGACATAAAACAGAAATGTGGAACTGAAATTTTCCTGCAAAGAAATGAAAGGTCAAATCCATTGAGTAACATTCCATGGGGAAACCAGTCTTTGCTGGTTTCCTACCATTTACAGCATTTGGCAGACGCCCTCATCCATGAATGAAATACTATGTTGCTTGTTTATTTCAGGCATTTACAGCCATAGTGTCTTTACAATGATTTGTATGTT
>JAOVVA010000030.1:10182606-10201133 GCA_028565275.1 Leiocassis micropogon | reverse complement strand
GGGAGATTATTGATAAAGCTCTGTGTGGTATTTGATGTGAATGTACGTTTAATGTGGTAGCGCGGCGCTGTGCGTACGTTATTACTATGATACACTTTAATTGAGACAAGACAGTAATCTGAGATAACTGCAGACTGTGGAATTATAATTATATTTCTTATACTTAATCTGAAGGATTAATATTAAAAAGTGTGACCTGCTTTATGAGTGGGTCCTACTACACACTGATTTACTCCTACTGTGTCCAAATGGCGTCAAACTAAATATATCAGTATAGACATAAATGCTGTTCTCAGAGGGTCTTCTGCTTTCTCAAAATGAATATTAAAGTCTCCAGTAATAAACACTTTGCCTACAGAGACAACAAGGCTCGAGAGGAAATCTGCAAATTCATAGAGAAATTCAGAGTACGGCCCTGGAGGTCTGTAAATGATAATTAGTAGATAATTACTGAGCTCACTTCATATTTGTAGCTACTACACTTTTTATGTTACTATAGAAACTTCAAATGCATTAAATTTGAGTCTGTGTTTTTCGACGATAGACAGATTATCGCTGTAAATAACGGCGACGCCTCCTCCTCTACCAGTTAGCCGAGGCTGGTGTATGTAGCTGTATCCAGGAGAACTAGCTTCATTTAGAGCTACATACTCATCCTGTTTAATCCATGTTTCTGTTAAACATAATATATGAAACTCCTGGTCTATGCTAGTTTCATTAGCAATAACTGCTTTAGATACGAGAGATCTAATATTTAACAGTCCTAGCTTCAGATCAGAGGTGCCAGCTGTGTATTCAGTGTGTTTTTTAATTTTTTGTCTCCATATTAATTAAATTATTAAAACAGACTTTGAGTCTTTCTATATTTTTGCTTAGCTCGGGGAACAAACACAGTCTCCAGCATGTACCACTATCTTAGAGAACATATGGTGTTCTAGAGCCCTAAGATTACCTGCCACATCCGGTGCTCCGGCTTCTGGGATACACCTAACCACTGCCGCTGGCGCCCCTAAAGGCCTGGCTAATTTCACGTGCCTCAGTATAGAGTCTCCTATAACCAGAGCTCTTTCAGGTTTCTCAGTGGGTGCATCACTAAGGAGAGCAAACCTGTTGGACACCTGAAGCGCAGAGGAGGTGTGCTTCGGTGGGCTAGCCTTAGCGTTAGCTTTGGCTGAACGAGTATGCCGCCAAGTCGTCACCCACTTGCCCCGCTGTGAGGGCTCTAATGCCGGAGCTGGGGGCTGGATATCTCCGCCTGTGGCACCCAGACTGTTCCTGTGCAGAAAGCGAGCTCCATGAAGAGATGGTATGACAAGGTATGAGTAGAAGATCTTTAATGGCCTTCTCAGCCCCATGACCTCAACCCCAGTAAACACTGGAACGTCAGCTATGTAAAATCTTGCCTATATTAATCTACTCACATTCCAGTCTTGCTCACTTCAGTATCAAATATGAAAATGTAATCATTAAAATAAAAATATGTTTAATATTTAAGGCTCAACATTCTGTAGTTTGGGGAAAAACACCATCTGTCTCATGTTCTTCATGCATTACAGATGTGATGCATTAAAAGTGCATCACCAGTAACAGATGCCCCAGACACACCTGTTATGCCTCTAATTTGTATTTCCCATCTGAAAATGTGAATATAGTGAACCTTGACAAATTATTTAAGTTACAGTAATGGTACAGTATTTGCACATTTCCATGTAAAAGATACATACACAGTAAAAACACTTTCAAACTTATTTGGGTCTAAATGGACTCAAATAAACACTGCTGGGTATTAATTTAACACTTCGGAATTTGCTGTGTACTAAAGGTACAAAATGTGTATGCTTAAGGGTATCAACCCAACAAAAATGAGAGGTTTATTACTTTGTTTTGTTGTGAGCGTATATATTGAGCATACATTACAACATTTATATGTTATATATTATATATATAACATATAAATGTTGTAATGTATGCATAAGTGATTCATGCTGTTTTCTGCACAGTTACATTTTCATCATAAGTTTACATGCCAGGCTGTACTGCATCGCCCAGTGGAACACATCCTAGAACTTTTGATATTATTGGAAGAGCAATTTATAGTCTGAGAGGACAGCAATATTCTCTTGCTGTAGAAGACCGCAATATAAATACATTTTGATAAAAATCTGAGGCCAATGATTAACTTACTTGGCCTTAAATAGACAAAGAGACAGTTTAATCACAGTATCAGGTGAGCAGTATCTGAAAAGCCTTAGATCACTATCATTATGTTTATACTTAAAAGGTTAATCTAAACTAAACTAACAACCTCTTTCCTATTACAAAATCTATTTATATCCCACAATCCCTCTGTGGATTCTACGTTGCCATTCCCATTAAAATCCAATTTTGCCATCATATGTGCCTGAAGATCAAAATACAATATACTGAGGGATTGGAACCATTAGACTGGATGAGCTGTTTTACGTCAGGAGCCGAGTCTCAGAAGACAGCAGGGAGAACAGGTAGGGATTACCCAGCAACCTGTTAACTCTCCAAGTGATGAGGCTGAAGTCTCTCAGCTGTGACTACCATCTCAGCATTTAGTTCACTTTCCTCTTGTCTTGCAAAACATATGTTTGTGCATTTTGCTTAAGACAAATGTTGCACTATGTATGTGTCTTTTTTGCATTTCTTTTTGCGAATCTGTATTCACAGCATATATGTGAGATGAGTGACACGAGATAAGTGTTCAGTACAAGCATAGTGGTACTATGATCATATATGCAGCAATCTAGGTCTAAGCCAAAACGCAAACACTCTATTTCATAGGAAAATCTCAGGAGAACAGTGCTTTCAAGGCTTGTGGGACTGTCTTTACTGTGTGAGTGTGTGTGTGTTTATGTGTGGGAGAGAGAGCGAGAGAGAGAGAGAGTACTACAATAACATGTGCACGAAAACATCCCTCAAGGCAGTATGAGGAACAGAATAACACTAAACTGAACATTGTGTGTGTTGTGTTCCACAGAGTCTCAGTATAACAACCTCAGCCCTTGCATTATTCACTTATTCAATATGGTGTAAATTTCACAAATCGCCCCCGCCCCTAAAACAATGTGTGATATGCACACACACACACACACACACACACACACACACACACTGTATATATTAATCTATATTGCTTTATCCTGTATACAGGGTTGCAGGGGCCTGAATCCTATCCCAGGAGACAGGGCACACACATACTCATTCACACACTATGGGCAATTTGGCAACACCAATTAGCCTAATCTGCATGTCTTTGGACTATAGAAGGAAACCCACCAAGCACGGGGTGAACATGCAAACTCTATGCACACAGACCCGAGGCGGGAATTGAAGCCAGAACCTGGAGGTGCGAGGCAACAGTGCTAACCCTTAAGCCACCAGGCCGCCGGACATACAATAGACATAAACAACACCACAAAATCGGAGGCTCTGGAAGGTATGCTTGGAAGGCATTTTGCTCATGTTATTTCCACATGTCCCCTTAGAGGAAAAAAGTCACTAAAAAATCAATACGGAATTCCTTTATCTGATCTCCTTTATCCCATGATGAAACATTTTGATCCTGAGAAGATGACATTTTGTCCAGGATGACCGTGTCCTGATCCACAGGGCATGAGGGCTCACTGAATGGATTGATGAGGATGAAAAATCATTTAAATCATATGCTACGGGCTTTGCACGCTCTAGATCACATCCCTGTTGGAGATTTTGGACTGACATGTTAGACAATGCTTTACAGCAGCATCATCTCTACAAAACCAATTCAGTGAATATATTTAGGAAGAAGGCTGTTTATCACTTCAGTACAATTCCAGAGACTTGGATCGATACCAAGACATATTAAAGCTGTTCTGGTGACAGATGGTGGCTTGACATTTTACTGAGTCATTTTATAGTTTTTTTTCTTTAATCTGTCACTCATGTCGATTACATCATCATAGGGAAAACCATCAAGCCTGAGACACACTGAGTGTATTTTAAAGAACCAAACAAATTGTCTCGTTTTAGTGAAAGCGCAGAACGGTTGCAGTTCGTTTGAAGACATTTTGGATTGAGACTAACTTAATGATAGATTTTTACCAGAAGTGAACATTTGTAGAGAAACAGAAGAAAAATAAAAACGTTGTGAGATAATCACTACACTGCACATGAGGGCTGCTATGCTGTATTTTCCCCGAGACATACTGGTGATTGCATTCGATCAGAGAATGATCTGCATGGTTTCTCCCCATATGATTTAAGTTTGTACACTTGGCACCCACAAATTGTCCCAAAATTCAGTAATGGTACTGGTAATCAAAACAATACTGTCAAGTGGAAAAAAATGTCTATTGTTTCCAGGTGGCCATGGAAACAACAGCAAGGCAGTAAATCCATGCAGCTTTTACAATAAAAGGTTCACTTGTTAAAAAAGTTATTTCAGGGTAAATATTCATAAATAGTATGATGCAATCTCAGGTTGTTAACAGTTAAAATGATATAACTGTTCAGAGTTTCTATCCCTTATAAAGTATGTAAGGACTGAGCTGAAGACGTTACCTCATTCTGATTCTTCAAGTGTCAAGGTCAATCTATAAAAATGGTTTCCCAGCTGTCTATGTCTATTAATATAATTTGTAGCCAAAAAAGGTTTGGTTGGTCATGGTTCCTGGGTCGACCCCAGAGAAAAAAATTAACTAACTGACTAACAAAAACTAACAAAAACTGCTTTAACGAGCCCAGACTAGCAAAAATTACCAGACATTAAAATAGATGCTTGTACAGTGGTCTTGAGGTCATTTAACAAAACACGACCACCTTTCACAAAACACGACCACCTTTCACAAAACACTATCGTATTTTAAAATGACAGGAAAGGAATGGACAACATTCATACATTCATTAAACGTTTTTTTGTGTTTTTTGATTTTTTAAAATGTTTTGTGAAACGTTTTTTGTGTTTTGGGAAATTTGATTGTGTTTTGCGAAATGTTTTTGTTTTTCAGAAATGTTGTGTTTTTTACTTCAAGGCCACTCTTGTGATAAAGGGTAGCAAATTGGAGTGATATTGTTGGAAACAATGTGAGGATAAAATTCGCCTCTCCTTAATCTCCTTAAATATTTCAGGGTCTTTTAGCTTGTTATTCAGTTTGCAGCATCAATGCAAAATGTTTGATTGGAAAGAAAAAAAAAACGAATAATGTGCAATAATTAACCATTGTTGATGTGCAATAGCTGAATATGCTCTGTGTGTATGCGTGTGTGTTTGTGTGTGTGGCAGTGGTGGCTGGTGCAAAGATTTTTTTGGGGGGGCGCAAACAAAATTAAAATTAAACTTTTAATAATCGCCTGTAAATAGCCATTTATTAGGTGATTAAGCATCATTACTACTAGTACAAAATAAAGGCATGACCCACATCTCATCCAGTCATCCAGCTCCGCTTGCCTTAAGAAGTGCTGGAAAAGCACCGAGTGTAAGCTTGGACGTGATCATTTAACTGCTGCTTAATTAGAAGATCAGATCAATCTGGTCCAAGATCTATAATTTTTTTTTTCTTCGTCTGAACGCCTTGCGAAAGGGTATTTTAGCAATGAAATTACAGAATTTTCTCTCATATTTAGCTGGCTTCCATGTCAATCATTATTCAATACATGAACTAACAATCTGCTGACTGTTAATAAGACTCGTTGAGAATGGTCCAATCACATGAGCCCAAATATTTAAAAAGTATTAATTCACTAAGAACAAAAGTCACAGGGTTCGGGGCGCACAAGGCTGCACCGCAGGGATTATATGAAAAAATCCAATTAGAGCTCAGCCTCAAATCACATGCTTTTAAAAAAAATTTACGTGCCTACATAGACACTCGTTTGTCCGGCGTCCCATGTACACGAACACAAATGAACTTAATACAGTTTAGATTTTTTTTTTTATTGTAAATAAATTATATTACGAAATACAGCGGAATATTGTGACTGAATGACTTTATTTAATTCTTAAAATAAATAATTATTATGTTAAATAATTACATGCTAAAGTAGCATTCTTCTCTGCCTAACTTTAAGGGGGCGGCGCCCCTTATTGACCGGCTGCCACTGGTGTGTGGATGGGTGGAGGGTGTTTGTGTGTATTTTTAAAAATCTTTTTGTAAAGGTTGACCGTTATTTTGCACAGAAGAATGGCACTTTAATTTCGTTGTTAATCATGCCTGTGCTTGTTGGGTTGCAATGAAAATAAAGACTATTCTATTCTATTCTATTCTATTCTCTTCTATTCTATTCTATTAGACTAAAGCTGTGATGGACTAAATGTAAAAAACTATTTAATTCTGACTTTACAATAATATTTACACCATAGAATTGTTCAATCTAGCTGGTTAGAATGTGTTGATGTTTTTCTAGAACAGCAGCTAGCTCATGGTTGGTCTACTGATCAAAAGGTCCCGGCTTCAAACCTCACCCCCACCAATTTGCCATTGTTGGGGGTGAGCAACCCCTAACCCTCAAATGCTTGCATGTATAATGAGATAAAATGTAAGTCGCTCTTGATAAGGGCGTCTGCGTAATGCCGTAAAATGTAGATGTGTAGTTTCGTGGTGATAAATTTTTATCATGTCAACTTCAAGAGAGAGAAGAAGAAATGTTGGGGAGAGGATTACTGCATATAACTGCAAATAAGAAAGATAATGACAACTATACGTGAAAACAAAGTGCCATTCTTTACTAACTTACTAACTGCTCCATCACATTCCAATTAAAATGATTTTATTTGCATATTTTTTTGCAAATGGAAGTTAAAATATGACAATTACAGATATGGATTAGGTTTAAATATTAAATATTAAAATTATAATAATGGGTAGCGTTGTCACATTGCACCTCTAAGGGTTCAGGGTTCTGAAGTTGCCTCTTGTCTGTATGCATTGAGTTTGCCTGTGCTTGGTGGGTTTCCTCTGGGCACTCTGGGTTTCCTCCTAGAGTAAAAATGCATGAATTTTGGTGTTTCCATATTGGCCATAGTGTATGATTGGGAATGCAAGTGTGCGAGTTGGCAGCATGTTCAGAATGTGCCATGCCTTGTCCCCCCATGACCCTACACAGGATAAGCGACACAAGGAGTCGATGCATGGGAGTAAATGTTCATAAATGTAGCTCTTGTTATGATGTAGCATCATCACCTTCAACAAACTAAACTACCAAAGACACAGAAAAGAAGAGTCCCATATCAAAAAATAAGTCCCTTAAATCCCCTCTCCTGTTTCACTGGCAATATACCTAAAGTGGATTTTCCGTTGGAGTTTTTAGTCTAATATCATATCTCAAGCTAACAGAGTTGTCTGTAGCTTTGTGTGTGTGATAAAAGCTCTCAGAAAATTGCTTTACATCCACTGAGCGAAGATTAGCAGCTGCAGAGGCTTAAGGGAACACACTTCACTTAAATCCAAATGAGAGTCATGTCTCTGGCACCCTGCAGGTCTGTGTGGGACCAACACCTCATGGAGGCAAAACGCAGTGGGGGGTAGATCCCTTCTGAACTAATCAGTCTACACGTATCCTAAAACAATTCATGCAGAAATCCCACATCAACATGTGTTCACAGATGCAAAACCACAGTAACATTCAGAGTAATCCGTACGATTTCACAATTAACCTCCAATTGTGTGTGTTCAAGCTGAGGGATATGTTGTGACCTAAAAAGAGTTTTAATTAAATTATTTGTCAATTGACCTTATAGTACAGTAAAATAAATTTTTTCGCATATCCCAATTAGGAAGCTGGGGTCAGTCTGGATACAGCGGCCCCGGAAAAGATAGGGTTAAGAGCGTCAACAGGGGAAGCCTTGCGGTGCTGTGGCTTGAACTGCCAATCTCATAATGTAAGGTGTTTTTGGTTTGCATCTGTTCAGTCTCCACATGTAAAGGAAGGATCTGCAGTACATTATTCAGATCTCTCTCTCTCTCTCTCTCTCTCTCTCTCCTGCCCATTCTGAGACTACTATCCCTACAACTACTCTAGATTCAAAAGCAAGAGCACTGTCAGGATTCAAACCCAGAATCACATGTGTATTCGGCATGTACAATGACAGACTAAGCCAATATAAGCTTTCAAACCTACCAACACCCACCGACTGCAGAGGGTGGGGCAAAAACATCCATCCTCTGAGACAGTCAAACCAACCTTGGTATCTTTTAAACTTCTGTTCATGCTGCGTCACAGGTCAGAGTAGCACACTCAGAGCGAAGGACTATCTACCCTCTTCCACATACTGTAGCTCATACTGAAACTCAGATATGCCTCCACCCAGCAATGAAGGCCAATTTTGCTCTATTGACTGAGAAATGCTGTGGCATCACTTGGATTCAAACTCCAGATAATCTCTCTTAACAACTGGGCAAAAGCTTTCCTGCTGCACCACTCAGAATCGTGTAACTGCATTTTTAACCCACAGCAATTTTTTTTTTTTACAATAATTGATTCATATGGTTACAGATAAGTGTGGACCTTCAGTGTTCCTAAAAATAAATACTCAGTGAGTAACCATGTGGCAGCTCAAGTGTTAAGCAAGTTGATTTATTTCCTCACGATTAGCACATTTATGATGTAATTAAGTCTAGAATCCCTCTACAACTCATCACTTCCAAATTACTATCCAGGCTTGGTATTTGAAAAAAAAAAGAAGCCTATGTCAAGGTGATAACCACCCAATAACACCACTACACACACACACACACACGCACACACACTCATACATATTAGTGTAGAGACAAGATTTAATAAACGCTGGAACCAGAGCTGGGCACAGATATGCCCCTCCATAAATAACTCATATAAAAAAAGAAGCCTTCTACTGCTGACTATTAATGGCAGGCCCGCTGCAGTGAGTTCCTGTTCCGGCCCATTCCAAATCACCATCTCGTTAATCTTTTGATGAATACATCACCCTCGTTCTGTCATGAACCCAAAGCCTGCATTGCTCTAAAGGGTTTTTAAGGAACAATACTTCATCACCTTGCTCAACTATAATCATTTTGACTACTGCTTTAGCTGCTTGGTCACAGTTTATTCAGAAGAATGTATTTCGCAGGAAAGAGTTACCGGACAGAAATAGATTGGTTTGGTTTCTGGCGTGTGGCCAGTTTCTATTGTCGTATTTATTGTGTCTAAAAAACAACGACATTCCATAGCATTTCCTTTTACTCTCAGTGTGATGTCCCATTATTTCTAAGGCTTGAGCCAGTCTGAAGTTTCTGTCTCTCTCTCTCTCAGTGTATTCTAGTACTCTATTATTCTCACTCACTCACTCATGGTCTATACCACTTTATCCTGTATACAGGGTCGAGGGGGCCTGGATCCAATCCCAGAAGACTTAAGGCATGAGGCGGGGTACACCCTGGATTCATTGCAGGGCACAGACTCGTATATATACACACTCACACACAATACAGGGCAATTTAGGAATGCCGTTTAGCCTAATCTCCATGTCTTGGACTGTGGAAGGAAACCGGAGAACCCAGATAAAACCCAGAAAGCACGGGGAGAACATGCAAACTCCATGCACACAGATCAGAGGCGGGAATCAAACACGGATCCTGGAGGTGCAAGGCGACAGTGTTAAGCACTAAGCCACCGTGCTACCTAATATATTTCTGTTATTTAAAAAAATAAATCATACTTTAATGCCAGATGATAGTTCCAGACTGATGTGTTAACATTTACTTTATTTAGAATTATTTCCTCAACTGTATCTGTTTTTTTTTTTTTTTATCTCTCTTAAATTATATACTGCACAACAACATGCATGGCAGAAAACATACTAACTATTACAAAGTACTGGCACTTGAGACTTAGCCTTATATCCTATGGTGTATTTGCCACAAGTCCCTTTGAATGAGCAGTTACTATAGAAACAGTAACGTATTACAATGAGTACATTAAAATAAACTGTGCCTTGCAGCTGGAACTCCAGCCCAAGTGCTCTTATAAAATTTAATCACATTGTTTGACCAATCAGATTTAGGAACAATAATAAAAATCTAATTACATTTAAATATGATAGAACATTATTACACGGCCATAATGGTGTCATTCAGAATGAATTTCACCTTCTCTTAAAAGTAGATGTAATGAAGGGAAGACTGAAGTGGATTCAAATGTCTTAAATGTTTTAATAAGAGATCAATGAAAGGTGAGACTAATGAGACTAATTCTGCAGGAAGATTAAATCTCAGAAAAAGAGCAAAAAAAAAGAGAAGTAAAACAGTCTTGTAGATATTCGGTAAATTCCTACGGATAATTGCTATCTAGAATATCAAACATTTTGAACTGCTAAAACCTTTCTGCATAAAATTTCTGAGATGGAAACCAGCCAACTAACAATATGGTTTTGTCCCTGCCTTGACCGGTGATGAGATGTTTCCCTTAAAATGCAGAAGGCCATTACTGGATTCTACACTGGGGAGCAAGAAGGAAATTGTGTGCAGAGATGACGCAAGCACCATCTCTCAGATTTCACGAAACCTGCTTGTTTACCCCTTACTGACGACATTTCAAACCGTACATTTCAGGGCAGGGTAGAGGTGTTTGTCAAGCAAATGCATAGCACGCAATTTGACAAGTACAACCAGGGTGCATTCCCAATGTCTAGCCCTGGTTGGGACAGCTTGCATCATCAAAGATCCTTCCGTGGATTAAATTACAGTAATGTTTCTGAGTTTCATCTCTGAGTTTCACTCAAAGTAATGTCTCTGAGGTTCTGCCTCAACCAATACTGTTGGTCTTTATTCATAAATACAGTAACTTCCACAACTTGAATCTTTCAGACACATTATAAAATATAGGCAAAAATGGTGGTCTAAAATATTAAATTAGTTCATGTGCCAGCAGGGTTTTTTTTTTTTTTGGAGGGACTTTCCAAAAAAAATAATGTGGCCATGTATATATACTTTAAAAATTGCTAAAGTAGTTTAGCTGCTGTTAAGACACAATGATAAGACACATGGGGAAGACAAAACTGAATAAAAGGAAGGAAGGAGAGCAGCGCGGAGACAGGAAGCCTGTCTGTCTCAAAAACAGACCTGCTTAAGCACAATTCAGCGCCAATAATACAGGGGCTGTGTTATTATTTGAGATAAATTCATACACATAGATAGATAATCGAATCAAGACCCCCGAAGCTGCAAGACGCCAATGCTAACCACAAAGCCATCGTGCCACCTTGGTGTGATGCAGCCTGACACAAATATGTTTTTACCACTCACTCACTCACTCACTCACTCACTTATAAATCATCTTTTACACTTTATCCTCATTTCCACCCAGATGAGGATGGGTTCCCTGTTGAGTCTGGTTCCTCTCAAGGTTTATTCCTACTACCATCTCAGGGAGATTTTCCTGGCCACTGTCGCCCTCGGCTTGCTCACCAGGGACTATCTGACCATTTTGATTCATACACATTCACATTTCATACAAACTTAAATAATTCTTTTGATGGTGTAAAGCTGCTTTGCGACGATGTCAATTGTTAAAAGCGCTATACAAATAAAATTGAATTGAATTAAATATCCTGTATACAGAGTCACAGGGGGCCTGGAGCCAATCCCAGGAGACTTAGGGCATGAGGTGGGATACACCCTGGTTGGGGTGCCAAACCATTGCAGGGAACACACACATACACGTTCACACATTCATACCATCAGCACCCGGAGGAAACCCAACAAGCACGGGGAGAACATGAAAACTCCATGCACACAGACCCGAGACAGGAATCGAACCCAGACCCTGGAGGTGCAAGGCGACAGTGCTAATCACTAACCCGCCGTGCCACCCAGGTATCATTACCACCTGCAGTTAATTATTATCCAAGTCTCAAAGTGTTTTATTTCACTTATACCTCACATTCAGCTGTCTATACTTAGACTTAATGTTTGTAAAACAAGTTAGTTCTTGTTTTCACCCTTCATGACAGCAGTTATACTGTAAATAGCTGTTTCCTAACATATCAAATTTCATAAGACAAAACATTAATAAGACAAAAATGCAGCCAGTCATGTTACTAAAAAAAAGCAAAGGAGTACTAAAGTCTTAATGACGGTTACAAAGCCCTGACATCTAAGACTTTCATAAATGTCAAATTGATGTCTCACAGAAACCTTCACCATGTCACAATTTTTCTTTTAATATTTCCTTTAATATTCTTCTTTCATAGTAAAACATTTAATGGTAAAACAGGGACTATAAACATAGTATATGCACAGTATATTACACTATATATATAGCCAAGAAGTATGTGTATGGAAGAATGTGTGTGTATGTGTATATATATATATATATACACACACACACACACACACACACACACACACACACACACATTCTTCCGTACACATACTTCTTGGCTACATTCACCAGCTTGTGGTGAGAAAAAGAGAGATGTTCAGTGTGTGTGTGTGTGTGTGTGTGTGTGTGTGTATATGTGTGTGTTTGTTCAGCTATGTGTGAGTTGATGCGTCACACAAGGGCTGCAGGTGTGTTTGTGTTGCTCAACCTTCCAGTGTCAACATCTCCCAATGCCGACTAACCACTGAATCAGCAAATCTGTCTGTGTGTGTGTGTGTGTGTGTGTGTGTGTGTGTGTGTGTGTGTGTGTGTGTGTGTGTGTGTGCGTGTGATCAAGCGAACTCTGGAAATCCAAAAAGCTGAATCAAACTATGTTTGAAATTTATGTGTTTTTGTAAAATTTCTAAGTTCAACCATGAGGTTCCAATGAGGAGATAAAAGAATTAGAATATGATCAGAATTGTGGTTGCAATTAAAAGATAATTTCTAAATAACATGCATATTTTGTCTATGCTATTAGTGTGTGTGTGACGGTGCAGAGAAAGCTGTCCTCGTCTCAAGGCCTATTATAAAGCAATCCAAGTCCCGTGTTAACAGATGGAGTGTGTGCTTCTCTGTATCAGCAGGCTGCACTGATGCAATAGAGAGAGAGAGAGAGAGAGAGAGAGAGAGAGAGCATATCTTTGGAGAGTGTGCACAAAGAAGAGAGGACGCGTCAAGGCAATGTACAGCAGCACACACACAGGCAGGAATCTTACTGACAGCATGCAGCATTTATTGAAGGTCACATGGTAACAACACAAGCAGAGTACAAATTAGGTCAGAGTCTGTAGACAGAAGTCACCAGACCACACACATACACGAGAACAAAAATAACAAAAAGATACACGGCTGTATATTATATTATTTTAATAATGACACTTTTATTGTAAAACTGCAGAGTCCCTATGGTGTCCCCATGGTGACATGGGGGTTATTTTTTAACTCAACATAAGGTGTTAAGTTAATGCATTCAGGTCACAAGCTAACAGTATAGCTTACATACGCATTAAGATTACAACTTTAGCATAAGTATCTACAGTATATAATATGTTCATGTGTAACTTGGGGCCATGCTCAAAAAAAGGTTTTACATATTGACATTATGTCTATTCTAGTACAATAAATAACATTTGTAAAAATATGAACTTTTATTTAATTACTTTACCATAAACATATCATTTTTTACCATTATTTATTTTTGCTCAACTTGCATATTTTACTTGAGCGTAAATTCTGGACCATGGCCTTCGGATAATAAGAGTCCTTTGTGGAAACAGATGAAAAAGTCTATTCAGTTTAAGAATTTGCTTATGGTGACACACTTAATGTCACAACTAGTGACACCAGTATGTCTTTATGCATCATTCCAAGAAGGGAGTGTCTCATCATCTCACCGTCTATATTGCTCTATCCTGTATACAGGGTCGTGGGGGGACAGGAGCCTATCCCAGGAGACTCAGGGCACGACGCAGTGTACACCCTGGATGGTGTGCCAATCTATCGCAGGGCATGCACACACATACACATGCTCATTTATACACTTTGGGCAATTTGGGAATGCCAGGTTGCCTGATCTGCATATCTTTGGACTGTAGGAGGAAACTGTAGAACCTGGAGGAAACCACAGGGAGAACATGCAAACTCCATGCACACAGACCTGAGGCGAGAATCGAACCTGGACCATCGAAGTGCAAGGTGACAGTGTGAATTTTTTGTTAAATAAAGAAAAACCTGTCCAATAATACAAAAAATAAATTCAAAATACTTTAATAGCAAATTAATTAAAAAATTTTTGCTAAACAAATGCTGGTCAATGTGCCAATGCTACTACTGGCGCATTAGTGAGTTATGCTGTTTACTTAAATCATTTTATAGCTTTACATGTTGGATGCTTGCAGTTTACAAGCCTTATACCTACCTGTAGGATTTTCTGTATCCCCTTGACAGAATTTCTAATTTACACTTTTGAAATTGGTTTAGTTAATGGCTATATGTACTGTAGACAATTTTTTTTTAATCCAATGTTTTTTTTTTAATTATTATTATTATTTTAAGCTGATTTTCATCATCTGCTAGTCTGCAAATCTGCATTTTGAGGCACCGTATCATATGAGGTGACCTTGATGATGTAAAATCATCTTCAGATTACTTTTAAAGCACATTTAAAAGCTGGCCCCACAGCATTAGACACAACACAGCATGATGTTCATCTTTACAGTACAAGACAGTGTGAGATAAATCAAAAACACTCCAAAAGGTGATACAATGCATAAAATCCCATATTAAATAATTGAGTCGATGCATGACATATAAACCAAGAGACTGGCAACACTCATATGCCGAGGAACAACATGGGCAATATTTAAATTTATTAGTAGTTGAAGATAATCTTACTTTTAAAAGGTAACTTATTCCACAGTCTAGGGGCGGCTACTGAGAATGCACAGAAACCTTATAGGTAATTTATCAGTAGCATGATTTATCAAGAGCCCTGCCTGAGATATAAAGATTAATCATGTCGCTTATGTACAGTGGGACCAGACAATGCAGCAGCCTAAAAACTCATCATTAGAATGTTAAAATTGATTGCATTTTGTGCAGGTATAGTATATGCAATTTTATTCTGAGATATAGTTAGTCATAGAGCGATAACAAACAATCAACCCCAAAAAACAATAAATAAATAAAGAAATCTTGCATTAACTTTATAAGGCAGACCACAGCAACCCACACTGAGAAATACAGGACATGTATTTTCTGTCCTATATAACTTGCGTTTTATTAAATGACCATTTGTAGATTAGTTGTGAAATATATACTATTTATTATGTAACTGTGCATTATATATGCTGGTAACAGTCAGTTATTGCCTGGATGGGGGTGGGAGAGCAGGTGCAGCATCCCAAGAAATTTATAAAAAAGCAGCAGGACATTTACATCAGGAGCATCTTGTAGAGCAAAAATGATTGGTGTGCTTTAAACCAGTTCACTAGCATAAGGTACAGTAAAAGGAGGATATCAGTTATAGATGATCTTTAGTGGCAGAACATTTATGTATGAAGTTAGGAGCCTAGTGTGGTGCAAAAACAAGTTCAGCTCAAAAACGTTCAACAAACCATTAAAATAAATAACTACATAATTAAGTGATTTGGGTGGCACTGTGGTGTAATGGTTAGCACTGTGGGCTCACACTTCCAGGGTTAAGGGTTTGATTCTTGGGTCTTTGTGCATGGGGATTGCATGTTCTCCTTGTGCTTGGTACAGTAGGTTTCCTCGAGAGACTCTGGTCAAAGGGCATGCCCCGCCTCGTGCTCCAGGCCTCACGTGACCCTGTACAAGTTAAGCGGGTATAAAGAATAAGTGAAGTAATTTAGACAACACAAACATCTGACCTATTTCTACTGTAAATATCAATCCGATGTAAACCTTGGTCCTCATTACTATAGATAGACTGTCGGGGCGATATTTAAATCCAGACTTTTCTAATATGGTAATTATACATATGTGTCATGACTTATGCCCTTGTATCCGTGTATCACTTTCATCAGCAGCGTGCCACACATTCCATTGACACACTCCTCACTCAAGAGTCCTTACAAACATGTCGCACAGTCAGTGCTATAAGTAGCATCGAGTGGACTGTGAACCATGTGATAAAGCACAGCTCCTGATACGGGAAAGCTCAATCAGAACAGCAGCCGATGGTCAGGATGTGGTTACAGTATGTACAGAAACAGCTGAGTACATGACTAAATAAAGCCTTGGGCTATCAAACACACATTCCAGTGAATGCTTAGACCACCAATCTGCGAATCGGTTTGTCTATGAAGCCTCTTTAATTACATAAATATTTGAACTGAGGAATTTTTGTTTCAATTTGCATCAATTTAAAGATTGAAAAATTCAAAATAATTTTCATTTCTTATGTCATAAATCATAAATCATAAGTTTTTGATGCACTCTTAGTGAGCTTCAGAAGGCTTGATAAACAGATATTAGAAAAGACTTGATATATATAGAGACTATGAACCTCATGGCCTGAATATGGTGGTTTAGAGCATTAGCTTGAACCTTGTGCCAGATATGACTCATGCACTCTTGACTGATAGTCACTTATGCATGTGATAGGCAGAATTTAGACCATGAACACAACAACTCTCTGGTATGCTTGCAGAAATGTGAGTAGTACTATACTATGATTTCAGCACATGTGTATCATAAACACCTGTATACATGTCCCCTGGCCAAAATTACATTGTATTCACTGCCTGGCCAAAAAATAATCATACACTCTAAGATTTTATTCGAACCACCTGTTGTTTTGATTGTAGTGCGTGCATGTGACCAATACATGTGTACAAATCAATTCTCATGCCCCTGGAACCACTCTATCACTATTTAAGATATTCTAGAATATGCCTATGCCATCAGGGAAGAAAAAAATAGTGCTTTCAGATCTTTTGGTCAGATGTTATTATGGTATACTGAAGTATGATTACAAGCATTTTATAAGGGTCAAAGGCTTTTATTGACAATTACATTAAGTTTATGCAAAGAGGCAATATTTGCAGTGTTGACCCTTCTTTTTCACAACCTCTGCATTTCACCCTGGCATGCTGTCAATCAAACTTCTGGGCCACATCCTGACTGATGGCAGTGCATTCTTGCAACAATCAAGTGGTCTTGAATTGATTCGTCAGACAAAAATGACTTCACCCCCGTCATCACCAGTCCAATTACTATAACTTTTGCAAAACATCAGTCAGTCCCTGATGATTTGTCCTGGGCTTCTTTCCTGCCCTTCTTGAAATGTTTGACGATGAGCGCTACCATCAGTCCTGTGTCATGCCAACAGTAAAGCATTCAAGTGAGTGGACTTGCTCACAATAATGAACACAGCCATGAATGAAGAATTGGATAAAAATATTCTCAGAGAGCAACTTTTCCAAACCAACCAAGAACAGTTTGGTGACGAACAATTCCTTTTCCTGCATGATGGAGCATCTTGCCATAAGACAACAATGATAACTAAATGCCTCAGGGAACAAAACATAAAAATTTTGGGTCCATGGTTAGGAAACTCCCCAGATCTTAATCCCACTGAGAACTTGTGGTCAATCTTCAAGAGGCAGGAGGACAAACAAAAACCCCATAAATTCTGACAAACTCCAAGCATTGATTATGCAAACACGGGCTGTGCCATCAGTCAGGATGTGGCCCAGAAGTTGATTGACAGCATGCCAGGGCAAATTGCAGACGTCTTGAAAAAGAAGCGTCAACACTGCAAATATTGACTTTTTGCACAGACTTAATGTAATTGCCAGTAAAAGCCTTTGACATCTATGAATTGCTTGTTATTATACTTCAGTATACCATAGTAACATCTGACAAAATGATCCTTAAACACTGAAGCAGCAGACTTTGTGTAAATTAATATTTGTATCATTCTCAAAACTTTTGGCCATGACTGTACATAGTGCAGTGACTGTACATGACTGTATATGACCTATATAGTGAGATTTAACAGAACCAACGCCAGATCATAACACTGCCTCCAAAGACTTGTACAGTGGCCACTATGCATGATGGTGCATCGCTTCATGTGCTTCCCTTCTTACCTTGATGCACCTATTAAGATAAGTTAAGTTATGTCTTTATTTGTCACATATACATTACAGCACAGTGAAATTCTTTCTTCGCATATCCCAGCGTAACTGGGCTCATAGCGCAGGGTCAGCCATGATACAGCGCCCCTGGAGCAGTTAGGGTTAAGGGCCTTGCTCAAGGACCCAGCAGTGGCATCCTGGTGGAGCTGGGGATCAAGCCCTCTGAGCTACCACTACCCATCGCTCCGGAGTAGAGTCAATCTGGACTCGTCAGATCTTATGATCCATTTCTATTGCTCCAAAACCCAATCTTTATGCTCTCTAGCTAATTGAAGTGTTTTTTTTCTTCCAATTAGACTCAGTAAAAAGTGGTTTTCTTATGCCAACACAGTCCCAATCCTGTGTGTTTTCAGGATGTAGAAATGCTTTCACTATTAAAGAGGTCCTATTATGCTTTTTTAAATATGATCTTTCATGCAGTGTCATGTAGCTGTATGTGAACATAAACTATCTG
Source organism: Leiocassis micropogon (assembly GCA_028565275.1). Classification (NCBI taxonomy): domain Eukaryota; kingdom Metazoa; phylum Chordata; class Actinopteri; order Siluriformes; family Bagridae; genus Leiocassis; species Leiocassis micropogon. The sequence goes on along the minus strand of JAOVVA010000030.1, from coordinate 10,182,629 downwards.
CACTATCTGTGACGCTGACAGTG
>JAOVVA010000030.1:10140817-10170484 GCA_028565275.1 Leiocassis micropogon | reverse complement strand
TAGGGCACAAGGCAGGGTACACCCTGGACAGGGTGCCAATCCATCGCAGGGCACACACACATACACACACTCACACAATGGCAAGTTGAGAACGCCAATTAGCCTAACCTGCATGTCTTTGGACTGTGGGAGAAAACCAGAGTACACGGAGGAAACCCACCCAGCACGGGGAGAACATGCAAACTCCAGACGGGACTCGAGCCTGGCCGGGAATCGAACCCTGCAAGGCGACAGTGCTAACCATTTTACCACCGTGCTGCCATCATTCCTACTGTATTACTAATTATATTTTTTCCCATATATTTCACATTTCTATTTATTATATTTTCATGGTTCTCTTGTCGTTGTTCTTTCAGCTGATCTTGTTAAGGATTTGCCACAGTGGAGCATCCAATCTGCACATTTAATTGGCACAGGATTTATGCCAGATGCCCTTCCTTATGCAACCATCTCATTTTTATCAGGTGCCAGTGCTAAGCATGCCCTTCAGCCTAGAGGCTGGGAGCGGGCTTTGACTGAAAATTGAACCCAGTCCTTCAGCACAGCAGGCGAGAAACCTATGCCAACCACTGAGCCACCAATGCAACATTCAACTATAACTAAAAGATTGGAGTTAAATATGGTCAAATATATGCTATAATTAATTTATGTACACAAACATATTTTCCATTTTAAGTCTGATGCTCACTCTCAATGCAAAAAAAAATAAATCTCATTGGACAATGAACTGTGGATCAAATGCAATGAAAGAGAACACTAAGAGGAGGGAGACAGGCGGATAGGGTAAGGCGCCTAAATCAGTGTCGGTTTGCTTAGTAATGTGGAGCAGCTCGTGGTGTCCTAACCCCAGGCAGCTTATGGACTGCCAGGCAGGTGGGTTTTTATTAGCTTTCCTCTGAAATGGCTTCAAATGACTTCACTGGTGGGTCAGGGCCAGCCTCCATCAGTGCTCAGGGAGAATGGGTAATTACTGAGGGAAATACCAAGGGCTGCCTTCAAAACCACCCAGCCAGGGCCAAGTGTTACATCATTAGAGAGCAATCACCACACACACATTCTTAAAGCACGTATATTCACGTGATGGCTTTGTGAGGACTGCTACTTACTCAGTGAAAGCAGAACGCACAGCAGATGTGTGTCACCTAGGTTTATGGACCAAACCTGGTGGTATTAAGTGAGCAAGCACTCGTGCCCGGCTGTGGCAACACCACAGACATATATCATATAGGCCTGGCTTTAAGGTGCTGCCATAGCCTAAGACTGTTTTACTTGCACTTTTTTTTTTTTATAACAAATGCAATTAAATGCTGTCCCACTCTGCTTTTCCAAGTCCTCGGTCTTACCCACAGTTAATCGACTGGAGCGACTTCAAAACAACCTTCTAGAAGGAAAAGCCATGGCCGTTCACATCAAGGGGTACAGATATTATATTGTTAACATATTTATTCCATCTGTAATGGGTTCCTATATAATCTCCAGTGCTGCTGGGTAAAAATTCATTACTGTAACAGAGGAAGTGGCTTTGATAAAAGCCTCTAACTGACTAAAGACGTACCTTTCAGACAGTCTTATATCTTTCAATTACAAAAATCGAGGATGTTTCACATCGGCGGTTTAAAAAAAACGTATATCAAACCGCATATATAATGGGATTTTACAAAAAAAATTTATCAATAGAAATCGCATATTCAACTTATTTTACATAAAAGAATAGGAGTAAAAACCTATATTAGTAAAAGAGACATTTTCATGGAAATATTTGACAGTCAGTTATGTATTTTCAGGACAAAACTGTGGTTGAAACACTCTTGTTTAAAATATGTTGTTTAAAATATTGCTAGCTATTTGGTTTACTTAAAACTTTACTTTGAACTACTGGATTTTGCTTATACATTTAAATTCTATATGATGGAATTACATTTATATATTTTTTAAATTACTGTTTTTTAAATTTACTCAGTTTAGTAATATATTATAAAGAAGACATTACTGAATTTTGAATAGTTCCAGAAAATACCACTCTGCATGTTGACAATTTACAGGTTGCATAGAAGGGCAACGATTTATGAATTATATATTTTAAATATAATTAAAATCTTTTAATAATTTGACTTCAAATATTTTAAATGTAGGACAATTATTTATAAGCAAACTGATATTATTAAATTACTATTACATTACATTATTACTAAAACTGTGTAAATAGTACTAAAATTTTTTTGTAAAAAAACCCTTTGGATTTTAAATGTATCTACAGATACAGTAGATACAGTAATTATCTTAGCATGAATAAACATTTGAGGCAGTGCTGTTAACTATTTGTTGTTACTAATGTTTTTTTTTTTATTTGTTAGTAAAAAATAACAAACAACGTGTCTTAGAAATACAGTACATGTATTTATATACTGTGGCTTAACACGTTTTTCTGTGACCGAAATCCCAACTTTTTATCCCAGCCATTGACATATGGTGCACTCATACAACTTCTGCAAAGGTAAGAAACTTTCTTTTTTTTTACCTTTTTATATCTATGATGAGCATATGAGCATCGATGTCATATAAATCCCAAAGGGGAAGGAACACTCAGCAAGTGAGCAGCAGATGGGCTGTAATAATAAAAAGTGCATCAGGCCTCACGTGTGAATCAAGTTCTCCACTTCTCGTTAACGCCAGACATGTGTAATTGATTCCAGATGTGGGATGGGCTGGCAGGGGACGATGTCAAATAATGAGAGGTCACTCTTGATCTGCAACCCTAGCCAAAGCCGCTGCCACACATCTTCGGCAAAGCTCTGCAATTTTATGGTCCATTGGACCCTTCAGCTGGAGGGACAAATTGGACATGCAGGAAGCTTCCAGCAAGTCAGTCAGAGAAAGAGAGAGAGAGAGTCTACTCAGATGAGCTTTGACAAAGAAAAGGATGTACACTTCACATGCGTAAACACAAATCCAAATGATTTCGCTTATAAAATAAACCCGGACGCTGGCACTTCAGAGTTTCCAAAAGAAACTCAAAGTAGTGCAATTCAAGTTTAGTTCATCATGACATAGCAATGTCACAAACTCTCCCATTCCCTGTGCAGAACAGACGCAGGAGATTCAATTACTGTCTGGAACCAGTGTTTTCATCTTAATTTCCCAGACGATGGCCAATTCTGCAGTACTATATTTTTCAGTGTGTTTCCAGTCTCCTAAGGACACATCACTAGTTTTCTGGAACAGCGACCTGTTACTGACAGCACTCTTGAGCATTCTTTCTTCCTGCTGCATTACTGTTATCTTGTACCTTTGTGAAAACACGCCACCTCATTCCATGTCATTCATGCTCAATGTATAAACTATATTTATTTAACAATTTAAAAAGTTACTTTCTGGTTTCTTACTGTATTCTATTGAGAATCAATTGAAAATTGCAGTTGTTTACAACATTCCTTACGTTATACTATGTAATTTCCTTGATTCCCCCCCCACACACACAACAAAAATAAAAAACTTTTATGCAGTACCGGACATATACTGTATATCTATTTAACTGCACAGTGGTACAATTATTCAGGAACTTATATTTTAACATGTCAGACCACCAGAAAGCAATAAACCTGCTTAAGCCTAAGCATCAGGCATATGGACTAAAGTTAGGGCTATTTGCCTGGAAAGCCCTGGTGATTGATGGGACTTAAGGATAATTCAGACAGGAAACTGTTGCTCTTACCACACGAATATTTCCCTCATCATTGTGGACCACCAGCACTCACCCCCGATTCCCGAGAGGTGCTGGGTGAATCCTCACAGACAGAAAGAGGAAGGAGCTAGCACTATTCTGACCTCAAACCTGAATCGGTCACATTAATTGGTGAACAAAACACCCAGTGTCTACCTACAGAGCGTGACAAACACATTCTACATTGTGAAGGAATCTTTTCACAAGCTTTATGTTTAAATAGCAGGTTTTTATTAAGTCATTTAAAGACATTCATATGAAGTTGTACAAGATGAGAATATACACACAATCAATATTTGAATTGATATTTAAATTTCAGTCTAATTTTCACATCTATACCGCTAGAAATGCACAATTCATAATTACTAAACCACCTTTGGTTAGTAGCGCTGTGATTAACCTGATGAAAAATATTCTGTGAGATAAATCTAAGGCAATAAATTCCAGCTCGCTCCCTGGTCACTGAAGCAAACTGTAAAAACAGATATGCGTAATTCACGTACACCCACATGCAATGAAAGAGTACACTTGTGCAACTCAGTGTAACAATAAAGGCTTATTGTTTGAGCACGAGAAGCAGACACAGGTCTGATTGTATCCCTGATGCCATTAAGGCTTCTCCAGGACTGCGTATAGGGATTACAGCTTCTCTCTCTGAAACCTAAATCCTCTCTAGGTGGTTAGGGGAATGTCTGCTGGACAGGCACCATATTATGGTTCAAGAGGGATTTCCAACCAACTCTAATAATCCAATGATAAATGTGAGAGTAAAAAGAATGTGTCGACTAAAACCAATACAATCCAAAAGCTAGCAGTTTGAACACAGTAAAGTGGCTCTCTTATTGGAGAGTTTGAATTCCATGCTGATGTTTCGAATGTGTGATAGTAAGTGATTCCAAACACAAAAACCGTCACAATTGTGCCATATTCGTTCTATATAAACCCTGTTTGATATTTTTGCAGAAAATATCTGTACTTTGAAAATATATTGCTTCTTCATTTTTATAATGTAAGTTGTTTAGATACAGTATGTTCTCTAACAAACTCTGTGGTTTTCCAAACACAAGTGTATTTATATTGAGGTCAAGTGGCACACAGTTGGACTCCTTTCAGCTAATTATGTGACTTCTGGTGACAATTAGGGTTTTCGCAACATTGAATATTCATGCAATCACATGTTTTATATGTTTTAAAAAAGTGTCCCATGTGGTGTGTGGCACCGGGACATTAGCGTCTGATCCTTTGGGTGTTGTGGGTTGCGGGGTGGGGCTGCCATGGATTGAGATTGGATTAAGATCTGGGAAATTTAAAGGCTGGATAAACAACCTTGAACTCTTCGCCTGGTAAGCCCCGTATGTGGCTGGCTGTAATGCATTGCGTGTTCGGGTGCCAGTCTGTAGTGGCCAGCATTGATTATTTTCATCAATCCGTTCCAAATGAGCTTTTCTGTTGGATTAGACTAGACAGGCTAGCCTTTGGTCTCCACAGGCATACAGTAGATGAGCCTTGGGTGCTAATGAATTGTATACAACTGATGATCAATATTATTCAATTGACCCGGCAGTGGTGTTAATGTTGTGGCTGATCAATGTGTGTGAGTGCATGGTGCTCTGTGATCTGGCATCCCATCCTGGGTGAGTATATCTGCTTTCTTGCTCGCAAAATTCACTGTGACCCAGCTCATAATAAAAATGTTACTGAATGATATATTCTGCCTATCTACAGTGGCATGTTATTTTAAACAGTGTTCCTAGGAACTGTCAGGAACTGTCATAAACACTTTTTATTTCCCTACCCGTATTAATGTCAGTAAAATGGCAAGATTGATTTGAAAGTTGCATGTGCAAATGAAATAACACCACCACATCTACTACTGTGTTCTCACTAAAAGGAGGAATGATCAGAAAAATGCCGAAGTGAACTTAACAGTGGTAACAGTGTCTTCTGTGTCTATACTATTTGCCTTATCATTTTCTTTTATAGCATTGAGGTTTAGGTACTCACACAGAAATAAAATGTGTGCACTATAAGGTCATAAAATGTCCCCTGTCATACAGTGTAAACTTTGCTTAATAGGTTACAGTTCAGCAATTTGTCATACAATAAAAGCACAGATCTAAATTTAGTTCACAGAACCACCACGCCCTTTGCTTAATATTGTAATTTTTGATGAGAATAGTTGTGTCTACATGAAAAAAAAATAAGTGGAGGAGAGGCTATGAGACTGTACTATTTTTTTATAGACTACTTGTTATTCTGACTGAGTTTTATTATGGTTGGAAATGATGGTGTTGGAGTGAGGATAGCTCACTCACAGCTGGTCCACAGATAGCCTAATGCCTTTAGTTTACTTCCTTATTACTCATATAGTAAGGTAAAATGTGCATTTCTTTGGCATCTCGCATTATACTTGGGTCTAATTACATGCTTGTAAAGTTTAGTGGGGCCCAGAGCTAATGACGGACCACCCGATTGTTTCAGCAAATGGGGTTTTAGCACAACAGGCGGTTCAGGAGACCACAAAAAAAAAAAAAACAGTCTATTATTTCATACAGCACTCCTAATGCCAAGGTTATCTACATCATAAATTTAGCAAACTGCTCATAACTGGGGAAAAAAATTGCACAAAACTAGAGGTGAATTTTTATCTTTATAGTTATAGCCATTGCTTTTGTGTGTGCCACAAAAAAAATATATATATATATATATTCTGCAGTAGTCAAAACACAATCAGTCTTGGTATGTTGGATAGCATGCAAAGTTTCTTACATGCTTAGACTGGCGTTTAGAAAAAAGGCAAATTCCAGACTTTTATTATATCTATTTTACAGTATGTGGAAGCATCATGGAGTGCCTCTATGCATTATTCTTGGCCCAGATGTTATTTTTTTCCAAACAGCTTCCTTACTTCAAAAGCACATCTAAACAATGTATCTGCCAAGCTAGAAACATCAGCAGTAGAAAAGCAAACTTACTTTTGATCCTCCAGTGTACTTGCCCTTCATCTGGATGAACGTAGAGGAAGATTGATACAAGATGTCATTGGGTGTATGAACAACGTTAGTGGAGTGTGTCCCTGCCTTTGTGCATAGTAGGAAGTTGTATTAATGCCATGTCTTATACAGGGAAAGCCACAGAGATTAACTGTCTAAGCAAGCAATGCCAAAGCCTGCAAATATGAATTACAGCAAAACACACTGAACATATTTATTGCTCAAGTTGCAGTTTCAAACATGATGAATCTCACAAGGAGAAGGTATCATGTGTTTAATTATACACCAGCTAATGATAATGTATAAAAATCTTCATTGCTGTTCAGAAGGATAAAATACAGTACCACATAAAGAATACAGTCCCTGTGCAATCACCAGTGGTATCAAATGAGGCATTGATTTGCAATCTGCTGAGTAACTGGATGCTCTGCCAGTTGTGTTATCAATGGGCTGTGAAACCTTTTTCATATTTGGCACATAAGCCTCTTCATGCTGGGTGCCAACTTAAACAGCAGCTTGAGTCCCATGACACTGGACAAACCGTTCTCTGTCATCGCAATACTTCACGCTGTCTCCACCACTCACTCGCCAAATGTACAAAACGAGCTTTTTTGAGAGAACCTGTGAGAATGCCTGAATAGTCCAGAAAGGTTTTTTGAAAAAAAATTCACATTGAGATTTGCTGTATTACCACACATAATGATATGGACTATTAGATAAGCTCATAACATGTTTTTTATTATTATTATTATTATTATTATTATGATTATTATTATTATTATTATTATTCATTCATTCATTTATTTATCTACTTTATTATACTATATTGTTGTTGTTGCCAAGGTGGATTTAGCTTCTTGCCATACAGCTGGGGATTATATGCACTGTGTATCTGATGACTTTCTGATTATTTCACTATTTCAGTGCTCATGAGCTTTAAACAAGCGTTGAGCGACTACAGTTTCCAACTGTAAGTAATTAATCAGAGTTGGCTTATTCATAGGGGCTGGTGTTTGTCTATATACATCAGCTGTTTAAGAACTGTTAATCTTTTTTATGACCTCGATCCCAAATCCAACATTTTAAATTCCATTGAAATTCTAATAACCTCTTTTGAGTGACCTAGCAATTTTTTCAATCATTTTATTAGTCAGTGCTACATTGATTAAATCACAGTTCTAGATGTTGTACAATGTGGATAACCATACTCAATATCCCATTTACCGTAGCTTTATATTTATGAAAATGACAAGAATTAATTGATATTCATTGGGGCAGGAATCATGCCATTGGCTTTGATTATGGTGTGCTATGTGAAGGCCAGTTGATGTGTATATACTGTATGATTTCTCATGGTCCCAGAACCACTCTTTCACAATTTTGTGCCGGTGCCATCACGGAAGGAAAAAAATACATTAATAGGAATACCAAGTCATTCAGTACATTCTGGTCATCAGCTGACTTTATGTTATTGTCACATAACGTTGCTGACTCTAGACCTTGTACAGTGGACATTATGCATCACTTCTGGTGCTACTCTTCTTACTTACCCTGATGCACAAATCAGATCACATAACTTTTTTTCCATTGCTCAAAGTTACATCTTTATGCACCTAGCAAATTGAATTCTTTTTTTTCTGATTATTGTGTGTCTTATGTGGTTTAGTCCCTATCCTGTGAGTTTTTGTTGCGTTGTGGTTGTAGTTGTAGCTCTTACTTTCACGATTAAACATAGCTGTGCTGTTCTGCTGTCCATTTTTTAAAATTCTTAATTTTAATTCTGATCACACTTCTACCTTGAATTTGATGGTTCAGCACTATTCATTCTGGGTATAATAATGTTTTTGATGGTTCCAACCCATTTCCAGTAGCACAAAAATTCCTTAGTGGTTATCTTTGCTTGATGATGAAATGGTATTATTATTATTATTATTATTATTATTATTATTATTATTATTATTATTAGGGTCAAAGCACTATGACATCAGCCCTATGTCATCACAGTGTGTGAGAGCCCTCTTGTTCTTTTAAGGATTTTTTTTTTTTTACAACATCCGAGATTTTGCTGCATAGCTTATACACACTTGTGCACGGATGCATACAAAAACATTTAGAGCTCATTGAGCTGAACAACTTTCATATTTGTATCATATGTTATGGGCTCCACTCAACAGGAAGTAAGAGTTTTGGGTCATTTGCAAAATGCAGCAGAAAAAATAGATTCTTTTTAATTATTATTATTATTATTATTATTATTATTATTCACCAGGCGGTGTTAAAAAACCATACGGTAACACATTTAAACAAAGACTGGGAGAAATAAAGGCAGATTATGTGAATAAAATGTGTAGAAATGTGTGTGTACAATATCCATGCAAAAGGTTAAAAAAAAAAAAGGTCTCCCTTTTCCATTACATTATTTGAAGTTAATTTCAGATGTTTTGTGTGGTTTGAGATATAGTAAGGTATAGATATAGTTGAGATATATCACTTTATCACATATTTAAAATGAGCTGCCAAACTATATGACTCTTTGCTGCTGCCTTTTCCCTGTTTATTATAAAGTTACTAAAAAAAATTGCTAGTAAAAAAAAAAAAGCTTACGTCATGTGATAGCTGCTTAATTTTGTTTTCAGCCAAAATTAACAGCAAAAAAAAAAAGGAAAAAGTATTATGATACCAACAATGTCCAGATGTTGTGTAAATGATTATTAAATGTAGGTCAAAAAAACAGGCAAAGATTTACCAAACGGTCTGGAAGATGTCTGGAAAATTGGGGTTGACAATGTTAAAAGAGTAATAAGCTGGTCAGAGGACAGGAGAAGTTTAAAGGCATTTTTTATATATTTTTTTTGTACTTTTTTTTAAATGAGAGAAAGTTATAAATCTTTGTATTCAATTTTATTTATTCTGTCCTGCATATTTTAACAGTGTTACTATCCAACATCTAGACAAACAGCATCTTGAAATTTTGAATGAAAAACATTGACAGAATTTATTAATAACTAATTCAAAAATCTAATACAACTTAAGCATGGCAAAATTTGTCCAGGTGTTATTATTATTATTATTATTATTATTATTATTATAAAACTGTAAAGTTGGACGAGTCTGTACTTTGAAGATATTTGCGAACAAGTAATTTGGAGATGTAACATAAATAATAGAACAATTTTTGTCTGTCTGTTTGTGCGCGCATAACATAAAAACTACTGAACAAATTTTAATTATGTTTTCACAGGTGTATTTTGTTGAGCTTGGGGTAACATACAGGCTTTGTTTCATCACAATCGGCCCATGAGAAGAGAAGATATCCTACTTAAATGGAAAACACTCTTATAGTATAACAAAAATAAATAAATAAAAAAATAAAAAAATTGACCTTGGAAAAATCATTAGTTCTTCTACAATTCAACAGATGGCGCTGTACATTTTTTAAATATCCGCTTATGTGTGTGTAATTGAAAACTATTTAATAAACACGATCTTACAGTTTCATTCCATGTGGTTATGAGTGTGCAATTAAATTCCACGCAAACCAAGTTGCAGACACATCTAGTATATAATCAAACAAACAAACAAACAAAAATCTGTATATACTTAAAGCAACAATCATATCTACATCATCACGCAAAAAGGTTAAGTGATCTCTCTGGTTCTGTGTGTAGTATGCGGGGTCTGGCCTGGTGTTAATGTTATTTCATGGCCCCTTGGGCTAGGCTGCAGTGTAGTCTCTCCACATCCTGAGCACTCGACTGCTTTTGTCTACTCTCCAACCTGCTCAGCCAGGAACTTCCAGTCACACGGGCCAGATTTATGAATCTGCTCTCGACAGGGGCTCGCCCCACTGCAGCTGTACCAGGTTTGTTCTTTAAACAATAACATCCAAACGCACAGGAAAGCTTACTCCCTGTCTTTCTTTTTTCTTTCATTCTTCTTCTTCATTCTGTAAAATGTGACATTCTCTGACCATTTAAATTAGCTCTGTAGAATTATATTGTACAGTATGTTATTCGTTTTTAGCTTTGTCACCACTCTTGGGACATATCCAAGAGTTTTCAAATAGCATTTGAAATAAAAATATTGTTTGCTCGTGTATGTTTTACACGAAGAGACACTTTAATTGTAAAAAAAAAAAAAAAAAAAAGGATCTGACCGAACTACATCCAAACTCTGTTCCAGGTGATTATTATGAGAAAGGATATGAGATGTGACTCATACAGTACTAAACCATTTATGCTTTTCAGTTCATTCAAATGGTCCCAATAATTCCACTTTCTCTTTTCCTCATTTAACTTCTCCTCTTCCTTTCCACTCCAACTGGCCCTCTTTCATTCTCCATCTCCTACTTTCCTGCTTTTCTGTTCCGGACGGTTTAACACACGCCAGACCTCGGCAGAAATGTGTGGAGGAAGCAGGGGTGATGAAAGACCAGTCAAAACATGTGTGTGGAACTGCCATTAATCCATATGGTTTTCTTGCGAGGCCTCCATGTCTTATGAATTTGGTGTTATTAAGCTGGAAAAGGTGCATGCATTTATTTTTCCATATATGAAAAGGGTCTGTACGAATGGATGCATGCATGTGAACACGCTGAACCCTCACTCATGCTCTTGATAAACTGAGTGTGGTGCTCTTCTTATTTGCGAGCATGATTTGTTTTAACAAACCTAAGGACACTGGGTTAAGGATTACACAGGAAGATGTGTTACAAGATTATCACGAGTGAATAAATGCAATGTATTAGGCTCCACATGACCTAAGATGTGTGGGTCAAACCTCTCTCCTGTTTCTGTTATTACAGCTCAGGACAAAATGCCATTGGTTTCTCAGACCATCACCTCTAAAGATAAGATTCTTATCAAGAGAGGTTTGCTTGTCTTTGATCTTTGATCTTTAGGAAATCCATCCATTCATCCATCCAGAAGCCTCTGTAGTTAAACTAGGGATCATGGAGGCCAATGTATTTATTCCCATTTGTACCAACATGGTAGGACCTTTGGCCAACATTCACACAAGCATTCACACACTACACACACCTTAGACTAATCTGCAGGTCTTTGGACTGTGGGAGGAAACCGGAGAACCAGGAGGAAACCCACCAAGCACAGGGAGAACATGCAAACTCCATGCCACTCCAAGCAACCATGCCACCCTTTAGGAAATGACTATCACTTTTAATCAAGATTTGTTGAATGTTTGTTTTGTTTTATCTCGTTTTGTCTGTTTAGAGTTTCACATGTTCTCCCCATGTTGGTTTCCTCTTTGTTCTCCACTTTCCTCCCATTTTCCCTTAAGGTTCCCAGCCAATTTCAAAAGGAGCATGAATATCAGGGATCTCCTTCAACCACATTCTCCTTTTAAGAGAACCAGATCCAGGGAGGCTTTAAGGAAGAAGAAGTCATTCAGATTATATATATATATATATATATCCCTCGTTTTTTGTTAGTTCAGCTGAACTTTATGCCCTTGGTTTTATGCTCACTGTTTATCATGTTTGCGACTCTATCTATCTGGACCTGAACAGTCCTCTCCTCTTTCCTCCTTACAGACTATTCTCGTAAGCGAATCTCTCTCCAAAGTCCTTAGCTTCATGGCCATACCCTTTAGAAAGTCTTTAGGAAAATGCCTTCCTGTATGCAGCATGCACTGTCCAGTGGATTAACGGGGTAGAAAAGCAAGGTAAGTGTACTTGCTACATACTGTACACTAAGCAAAGGCAACCATGATCTATTGCTTCCTTCCAAAACTTTTTTTTTTCTTCATAATGTCTCTATACATATTTAGAGAGAGACTAAATTCAAGGATATGACAGGATACAATTAAAGAAAACACTTAATGGGATGGAATTTCAGGCTGGAAACACAGATCGTGAGAGGGGAACTGAAGAAATGTCAGACCACACATTCCATGCGCACAGGAAAAAATATGATAGTACACAATACAATAGTGTTTTTAAACCTTACTGTAATGAAAAAATATTATAGTGTACTATAGTAAAGACTACAGTTTACCAAAGATTTCTATAGTCAATTTCTATAGTAAATATTACAGTTTTCTACAGTATTTAATAATTATTATAGTACATGCTAAAGTTTACCAGAGTGTACGGTATTATGCTTGCCAATTTTCTGTTTCCAACACATCAACTTCAGGGACAAAATGTTCACTTGATGCCTAATATATCCCACCCACATCCAGGTGTCGTAGTAATGAGATATTGCAATTGTAGCTACTGTGACAAGGACCGAATTGTGATGGGTGACGTGTTGGATTAGCGCAACCACAAAACTGCAGCTCTTGAGAGATGTTTCCGGTCTGCTTATATATGTGTGTGTGTGTGTGTGTGTGTGTGTGTGTGTGTGTGTGTGTGTGTGTGTGTGTGTGTGTGGGTGGGTGTGTGTGTGTGTGTGTGTGTGTAAACCAGGAAATAAAGTCTGTCCTGAGTTCACTGGTTTAGAATCCTGTTGTGAACTTGACATGATCCATGAAGAAAAAATTAATTGAAATTTGCAGACATAAATCCTCGTCCATGAATGGGGATGATCTGATTTTCAGACATCTGAATCGCAGGTGTATATCAGATATTAACAACAAATCACCAAACTGCATTTTTCCAGACCTGCCTCCTGCAGCGATATCATTAACATCAGAGCTATTTACGATGTCTCTCTTCAGTGGCACAGGTAGGATGACCTGTGAAACTGTGAAAGCTCACAGCTGAACATCTGTTGGCTTTAAAACATCTGGATGGGTCCATAAATCATAGTTTCCTTTGGTACTCCATCCAAAATGTTTGTTGCCATTTTCATCTTGAGGGTTCCTCACATTGTGGCTCAGTGGCAATGTGAAGTAGATATACTGTACCATTACGAAAATATTTTAAATCTATATCTCTCAAGAGTTTTTCGGTTCGTCTTTCTTTGAAGAATCTTTGTTTACAATCCTATAGTTCTATGTACTGTAGAACCCTTTTCTTTTGGAACCCAAAGTCTTTAAAATAGTTTTCAGGAAATTTTAGAAAACAGTATTAAACATGTAGAGTGAAGGTCATATCAGATTTGTGCAAACATATCAATTGACAGCAAACTTTGAAAGTGCAAAAGGAGGAAAATGCATTTGAAGATTCTATTCCAACTCTGCTAAAGACGTCCCATTAACCTCTAACAAAAAAATTGAATCTACTTAATAACACGTTTTTAAAAAAGTATAAGGATGCAATAGAAAAAAGTCTTAATTTGATTGCCAGCAAAGGACTGTGGAAGGAAACTGGAGTACGTGGAGGAAACCCAACAAGCACAGGGAGAAAATGTAAACCCCAGACACAGATACCTTGAATCAAACCCTTGAACTTGGAGTTACGAGGCCACAATGCTAAACACTATGCTCAAAATACTGAATATTTTGATATGCTTCAAAATAAAAGTTGTTCAAATTCAAGATTCCTTACATTCAATACATTAAAAAAAAATTCCCAGCTGAGCATTTCATTAAGGGTTTAATATGCTATTCCACCAGGGCAATGATATTTTATCTGATCATGCTGCCCTGACACTCAAAAGACTTCCAAAAAAATCCACCACCACAAACTCTGTTATGATATTCTTGCATAATTTAATGGCTCTGTGATCCATTGAAGTAATATGACAGAAGAACTCGAAGTTTTATAGATATATTGGTACCAGACAGATGTATTTCTTGATGAAGTGTCCCCTAGAAAGGTTCGGTCTACAGCCTGCACATTGTTATTTCAAGAGAGCAGAGTACGTGATGCAACTTAGTTGGAAACCAACAACTGTTATTTAAGCCAAAAATCCAGAAACCAATGCACAAAAATTCTCATTATGAGATTTATGGTAATATATTGCCATTCATATTGGAAATCTGTGCTACTTGTATTTCTTTCCACTCATTTTTTCTTTTTCTCTTCTCCTCTGTATTTCCAAGATTTGAGTCCACCAGGAAAATTAACTTTCTAATAATGTCAAACAAATAGTCTACACTTTGCCTTTGTTGGTTTAAATAAAAATGCAACACTTTAACAAAGATGAGCGTGTTCCATTTTCTAGTATAACTTCACCTGAGGATACTATAATAAATTGTCGACATAACATATTACAGTTTTATATGTGCAGTAGATCCTGGAACATTTGCCTAACTCAATTCCAGCTGGTTCCATGTTATGATTTAAACAACAGCTATAATCAACTTAAAAGTAATACATAGCTTATTAAATTCATTTTTACAATCCGGTAGTACAAACACTCTATTAGTGACTGGGAATATTTAGTTAAACAAAAAACATTTGCTACATCTAGCAACACTGACCAATTGTATCAGACGAGCTTGGTGTCTTCAGACATTTTGATTTCCGAGAATCACTTTTCTGAACTGCCTCACCTGTAGTCTCTAAAGTGCTTTCCGACCTCTTGAATGCTTTAGACGGCTGTTTTGAAAGGAAATATAAATCAGGCTGTAAAGACTTTATCACAGAGCTGGTTGGATCTGCTTACTTTCTGAAACTCTCTCGTCCAGGTGTGCAAGGTCTGCGTGCATCAGTTCCAGTGTGCATGCAGACTTTCTGACAGAGATTAATCTAAGCCATAATGATTTTGCAATGTTGGTAGTATCCAACGGGAATCTTATAGGACAAGCTTCAACACCGCATAGAGAGCCAATGTCAAAAACCAATTGATCTTGGAATTGGCAAATTTACAAGCATGAACCTAATGACTGCACCAGTCCAGTAAGGACGTGGGCGTTATAACCTACTGGGAGTGTGGGTGTTTCAGATCTGGAGTTATTCATGCACAACACAAAACAGATCTCCCTGCGCAGAAAAGGAAGCAAAACTGTGCTTTCTTATTGCATAGAAACTTTGCTGCGAAGCTGACAGTAGCAACAGTTATTTGACTCAGTCTGATGGTTTAAATAAAAAGCGATCCAGAAGAACTGAAAATGTACAGAGCTCCTGCCTTAGAATGATGTAATAAAACACATATTAAACCAATATTCCCACCCACTCCCACAGGAATTTTGGTCAATCCCACCCACTCTCTCAGTTAATGTTTTTGTCTGTACCTGCATGAGATGTTTTCTTACAAACTTAGTTTGTTCATTTTTTTTCCCCAAACTATGATAAATATATTCATTAAAACCACAGTGACTAGGATAAAACATTCACTAAAGAAAAAGGAATGAACACTAATCCGGACACATTTAATGCACTACTGATTTATGAACATGGCTTATCCCTGCAACTTCCTACTGTATGTTCTTTATTTATATAGCACCTTTAACAATGATCATAGTCACAAAGCAGCTTTACAGAATCCAAAATAAATATGGAATTAAGTTTGAAAAGTGCCTGGGAAATGCATTCATTATCAGTTTGAGCAAGCTGAGGGCGTCGGTTGCATGGAAAAACTGTCTGAGATGACAAAAGGAAGAAACCTTGAGAGGAACCAGACTCAACAGGGAACCTATCCTTATTTGGGTGATATCAGATAGCCAGGATTGATTTACGATCATATTGCGTGTTAAGAGGCTGGAAGTTCAGTATAGCAGGAAAGATGTTGAAGTTCGTATAAATTTCACTTTTCCCTGTAAAAAGCTAATTATTATTATTTTATACTTGTGATGTAGAGTAATGCTCTTAAACCTCTATTGGTGGTCTTTCACTAGAGATAGGGAGTATTTGGGAGTGCCTTGGTATGGGAGGAATGTCACAGTTTGTGTATACAGGTGCGCTTGGAAATAGGATAGGATTGGGATCAAGACAGGTAATTGGGAAATATAAAAGGACATATGAGTCCGTGAGAAAAAAAAACAATAAGTCCATATATGAGTCTGAAAAAAAAAGTAAGCGAGAGTTATAGAAATCAATTTACTGGCTCTGAATACGGCAATTATTGTGGGAAGCATGGCAAGAACACTGAAGTCTATACAGCTCTGGGAAAAACATGCACAATCATTCATATTTTTCATTGTTGCTCCATTCTCTGAAAAAAAAAAAAGATTAATGAACATGCTTAGCTTCCACTTACTCTCTGATTTACAATTTAAGATGGATCAGCAAGATTACAATAAGTTGTCCTCCTAAATCTCATACATTAAGCGCTCAAGTCGTGCCAAATTTAAGACTAATTTGCTCGCACTTCCAGACTACAAGCCTTGGACTGCGTTCCTGGGTGGAAAATGACAGCATTTGCCAAACAGATGTTTGTGTTTTCTGTAAAGCCTCAGTTTATGCATGAGTGCTGTTAACAGAGTAGTTTGGGTGACATAAAACACGAACTGCTAATTAAATAAAAAGAATGAAAGAAAGAAAAAAAATTAAGAAGGAAGAAAGTTCCGGGAAAAAATTTGTTGTTCACAAAAATAACATTTTAATTTATTATGGTCAAATGTGGTCGTAACACTCTTACAGAGAATTTGATTCGGTTAGTGCTGGTTATGATAGAAAGGTGTCAGAACACACAGCTTGCTGCATAGTGTATGGGGTACGTGCAGACAGGTCTGAGTGCTGACCGCTGTCCACCACTGAAAGCGAATTTAATGGACATACTGTATGAACCATTGAGCTTAGCCATGGCAGCATTAGAGACAGTAATCTGGTTTGATAAAACATGCTTTCTTTTATATCATATACAGTAAATGACCATTGTGTTCATTGCTGATCTGGGGAAAAGAAGAAGTGGCAAAAAGAGATATTGTGCAATAAGTAAATTAGCTGCATTTGTGTTTGAGGCAATATACTATACATATCTCATGCTTTGAAAGTTAGATTTTGTAGATTTTTATATTTAGATTTTGTAGTGACTCACTGCCAGCAAATTAGATCAAGGAAAAAAGAAATGCTGAAGATCATCAGAAACTTCAGAAACTCATCAGAAAAGAGTTCGGTGGACAGCATCATCAGCCTCCTGCTCTATCAGCTTCAATTTCACTTTGTTAGTAGACAACAGCTCCATATCATAATACAGATATGCACCATGTAATGTACTTTCATGCACCATCCGACCACATATTATGTATTTCATTCACTCACTCACTCAACATCTATACCTCTTTATCCTGTACACAGGGTCGTGGGGGACTGAAGCCAAACCCAGGAAACTTAGGGCACGAGGTGGGGTACACCCTGGAAGGGGTGCCAATCCATTGCAGGGCACATACAAACATACACACACTCACACACTCATTCACACCCTACAAGCAATTTGTGAACGCCAATTAGCCTAATCTGCAGGTCTTTGGACTGTGGGAGGAAATCAGAGCACCTGGAGGAAACCCACCTAGCATGAGGAGAACATGCAAACTCCATGCATACAGAGGCGGGAATCAAACCTGGCTGGAAGTCGAACCCGGACCCTGGAGGTGCAAGGCGCCAGTGCTAACCAGTAAGTCACCATACCGCCCATGTTATGTACTTGTATGTAATGTTCAATTATTGTTTATTAATCCAAAAGGAAAATACAGCATGTGCATCTCATGTCTCTTGTAAAGTAACCATGCATCTCTTCAGTCTCTCTTGAGTCATCTCTTTGTGTAATTTTCTTTATTTATATTACAGCAACATGCATCATGGCTCCCAAATGATGCAAAACTAGTGCTTGTGATTGCGGCAGCAAAAGTAAAAAAAGAGAAGTTTTGTTTTAGAATTAAAACAAAAGGCTTCACTACAGTATCCCACATAGCGTTTCATCCATATATAATATGGTGTTTACACAACATTTAAATTGCATAATGTCTTATTTCACAGAACATACCGCACAGACGGTAAGCGACACATACCTGTAGTCCCTTAATGCCGGGGTAACTGCAATGGCAGTAACAAAGTGTAAACATTTTTTTTCTTGGCCTTAACATTCTCCAAAACTCCACTTAATGCATTCACATACAGCAGCCATTTTCTTTTCTTTTTTTTTGCACAGCTGATAGTTTTGCTTCATTGGACACCTGACAGAAAGAAGTGATGCGATTGGTTTTACAGGACGTTGTGCTGTGTAATGCAGTCATGGATGGCATATAATGTTGAAGATCAAAGCTTCTAAAATAAAAATAAGCTGTGGTTTTAGAGTTAGAACTTTTGTTATAAACAACCTAGTGTGTGTGAGAAAAATAATATGCCATGATAAGTAAAAGTCCAAACATTGTGTATGCCATGTTTTGTTGTCAATATATTCAAATAAACCTTTTCTTGGTGATGATAATCCCTAGTGTTGGTGGTCTCTTTTAGCAGAATAATCCACCTTTGCACACGAAAAAAATTGTTGAAGAATAGTTTAAGGAACATGTCAAAGAGTTCAAGGTATTGACTTGGCCTTCAAATTCCCAAGATTTCAATCCAATCAAGAATCTGTGGGCCTTGCTGGACAAAGATCTCCAAACCATAGAGGCCCCATCTGACAACTTACAGGACGTAAAGGATTTATTGCTAAGGTCTTGGTGCCAAATACCGCAGCACACACTCAGAGTTTTTGCGAAGTCCATGCCTCAGTGGGTCAGAGCTGTATTGGTGGCACAAGGGGGATCAACTCAATACTAAGAGGGTGGTTTTAATGTTACGCATGGCTTGTGTGTGTGTGTGGGTGGGTGTGTGTTAGTACACTTTTTAATATGACCTGATTAGAGGCTTATCAAAACTAACTAACATATGTTCAACTCAAGAAATATATTGTGTAGCTTGTATCACTACTATTAAAGTGCCTGGATTGCTTTGCTGAACTGCCTGTGTGAATACAATAAATCTTATGACATTTTACTTCATCACTTAATCTTTTTTTAGCTTTTGTTCTCCATTTGAAATATTCATCCTTTTTTTTTTTTTTTTTTTTTTGCGAGGTCATATGCGTGACTTGGTCTTTAATGCTCCAGGTGTGAAGTCACATTTTGCTCTATTTCCTTCAGTTCTTGGCCCAGATCTACTGTAGTTAAAGTCACTGTTGTGCCAATAAATTAGACTCTAAATGGACAAAACAGCTGTCACTCATGGTCCCCTGCCAGTTTATTGGAGGGGTTGTGGTTTCCTGCATTTCGTCATTCGATATCATCCGGCCATAATCTTACGATTCGGAACAATTTCCTGAGCTCTAGACGATTTCTCAATCTTGGATACCACAGCATTAAACCGCACTGGATTTTGGATGTAGAATTTGTTTGAGTTGCTATAATAATCTTTCCATGGGCATAATGAATTCGAACCCTTGCTTAAACACTTGCAGGGGAATGTAGCTTGAGTTTGCCAGTTCAGAATTTTAAGTCACTGAAAAATGTGACATGGTTAAACCATTTTATTATTACACCACAAACACTGTTTGTTTTTGTCTAGAAGCATGACAATTGATTTTTGCTCAATAACAGCCATGGAATGTGATTAAGCCTAAGGATGGATCTGTGATGACATCTGATCTAGGTTGTGCTCAGTTATTCAAACAAACGTACATTTTTTGGTAGACAACAAATTTTAATGTCTGCCAAATCCACCATGAATTGGTTGTGATCCAGACTGTCTGTGGAAACAGCAAGAAATTCAATGCACACATTCAAATCATGGCATTCGTCCTTTCGAAACATATATCATACTGTAGCAAAATGGCTTTTTAAATCTAATTTAAATATGTGGGTGTTTCATTATCTGTACCGTCTTGGTGAAAGATTTGTTAATGCACTGAGCCACTGGATTCAGAACCCACAACCACTTTGACACCAGCTATCGTAGTTCAGCAAGGATCATCCATCAACACCTTCAGTTCCACTGAAAATGATCCTAAATCATTGCATTGAGAGGCCATGCAGACACCCAAATTCAATGTGGAAAAGTCTTCAGTTGGCTGTGTTGTTCTTGCCATGGCACAGTGAAATGACAACATTTCCCTTCCTGCTAAAGGAAAGCTGTTCCCTGTGGGGTCAAGGTAGATGGCTCAACCAAGATCGAAAGTACCATGGACCAGAGGCAGTCCAAAATAACAGCAGTTTTATCATCCTCTTGCATTGCATCGTCTGACACGACTTGGATAAGTCAGACCTTGTAAATGCCCAGGGAGACCGAACACAACTTACCAATCACTCAAAAGTAATAGAGGAAAGAAAGAGGATTATTCAGTAGCTCAGTGGAAAAATAATTTTTAGGATAATAACATTTTGAATTATTTGTTTGTCATTCAGTATAATGAGTTGGTGAATAATACTCTATAAATACATTTTTAATAATTACACCAAAGTAGTGTTGAATTCTCTAGTCTAAGGTGGATATTAATGATTTATAACAGCAGCTCAGAACTGTGCTGTAATTTAACCAGCCTGAGCCTGCGGTAGAGCCGTTTCATTTCTCTAGTAGCACCTTATTTAAAGGGACTTCCAGGACATGCTGCATAATATAAGGCTGAAATGTTTCAGTGAAGGGACATGTCTTTAAAATGAATGGAAGGAGTTTCTAGTGGTCAGTGCTTTCTAACAGTAAAGTGAAAATTGAACTAACATGAATCAGGAATTCATGTCCACAATGAAAAATGAACTATAAATATATAGAACTATAAATATATGTAAAAAATAAAAAATAAAAATAAAAACATTTCATTAGGTACACCTGTTATTCTGCCAATCACCAGGCAGAACCTCAATGCATTTGTCAAGATGATCTACTGAAGTTCAAAGCGAGCATCAGAATGGGGAAAAATTGTGATTTAAGTTAACTTTGGTTTTTGATGCCAGACAGGCTAGTGTGAGTATTTCTGAAACTACTGACCCACTGGGATGTTCATGTACATCCATCTCTAAGCGAGAGATGGACTGAAAAAGAGAAAATATCCAATCAGTGGCAGTTCTTTGGGCAAAAATGCCTTGTTGATGCTAAAGGTCAAAGGAGAATGGCCAGACTTGTTCGAGCTAATAGAAAGACAACAGGAACTCAAATAATATCTCATTACAATTAGAGGTATCAGGAAAAAGCATTAGTGAACACATCGAACCTTGAAGCAGATGAGTCTCCAGCATCAGAAGACCACATCGGGTGCCAATCCTATCAGCTAAAAATAGAAAACTAAGGCTACAGTTCACATGCGCTCACCAAAATTGGGCAGGAGAAGAATGGAAAACATTCTTTGGTCTTATGAGTCTTTATTTGGCTTAAATAACATGAAACATGGATCCATCCAGCCTTACATCAATAGTTCAGGCTGATGGTGGTAATGGTGGTTTAATGGTTTGAAGGATATATTCTTGGTACAATTCAGGGCCCTAAATACAAACGGAGAATCATTTAAATGCCTCTCAATTGGCCTCCACAATCACCAGATCTCAATCCAATTACGCACCTTTGGGATGTGTTGGAAGGGAAGATTCACATCATGGATGTGAAGCCAACAAATCTGCAGCTGGATAATTTCAGTATGACCAGAAATTTTTCCAGCATCTTGTTGAATCTATGCCATGAAGAATTGAAGCAGTTACGAAGGCAACAATCATAATATCTAGCAAAATTGTTGTAGTATAGGAAAAATAAACACAAAATGTGCTGCTATAGAAAAATGTAAAAAAAAAAAAAAAACGTAACAAGAACTCAGTTTTGCATCAGATTGCATCATAACACATTGTTTTTGATTGTTTTTGCTGTAACAGTACATCCGTTCATGCTTTATTTATTATTTCACATCTATTTAAATCTGTACTCTAGAGAACTAATCTCCAATGAAACAATGACAGTCTTTCAATTAGTTCTGTACCACACAGTCACGGTGAAAAACCTATCATCCAAGTTTTGCTTGATTGCTTTGATTTCCTCTAATGATCTAGAATGTGCCATGTGGTGTACTTCTGATACTAAGTCATGTTCGTCTTGATTCGTGTTTATTTATGTTAAGTTTTTTTTATTTTTTTTATTGGTTTGTTTGTCCATAGCAACGTCTCCCAGCCCATATTGCTCATGTCATTGTTTAGACATGGCTATGATCACACTAGGGCTAAACATATTTGCGAGGCATTTTCTTATGACCACGAATTGTTTTCTCAAGAGCATTGCTTGGTGTCTTGCTTTGATCACAGTATATCTTATACAAACATCTAAATTGTACAGCTAATCAAAACCGTCTTGCGCAGAGGAAAAGCCATGGCTGGCTTTGACCACAGCTGAAAACAAATCCACTTAGACTGGGTTTTGCCAAAGTGTCAGGGGGAAAAGTAAAGCCACAAATCAAATCACTCTAAATTTTGTAGGGATAGAATCACCAGCTGTTCTTATAAGTGAGGACTCTTCAAAATTCAGGTCAGTTTCCAAAATGCTACTCCAAAAATATTCTGCAATCACAGAAATGTCAAAGCATAATATTGTTTTTTTTTTTGTAACATGGATTTCCATCAAATTTACATCACATTAACTTATTTAGAGGTGCTACTATTCGCAAGGAAAGCAAAATCTAAGAAATAGTTTTTAGAAACCTTGTAGTAAATTTATTCTGGTCAATGGCACAACAAAAATGCAATTCTTGTTTATTCAAAAAGTAAACATATTAAATTGAAGAAAAAACAAAACAAAACTACACATCCAAGGGAACAGATGAGAAATGGTACTGTATTAAATGCATTATTATTATTATTATTATTATTTTTATTATTATTATTATTATTTGTAAAAATGTTCAGCTTTCATGCAAGCAAGATTTAAGCATTGCAAGTATTGTTAAAAAAACTGTATTTTTTTTTTATTAATATGATATTCAGTCAAATTACAGTATTTAACTAAATATCCAAAGTGAATTGTAGTTTTGGTGCATAGCCAGCGCAGTGAGAAGTGCACAGCATACTAGTAACTGTTACTGTTTTAAAAGGTTATCTGAGGGCACTTAATAGCACAATGTGATTAAGAAAATGATGATGATGATAATGAGGAAGAGGAAGAGGAGGGAGAGAAGAGAGGATTGATTGGACGAAATTCAGCTTCCTCAATGCCGCAAGTGTTCATTTACAGCATCATATTTAAAAATTAGTCAATACAGTAGCAATCGATTAAGGCAACAATAAAACAGTGCAAATTTTTTCCCCCAAGGCACTTATGTGGAATGTTCATAACACTCTTTCATTTATTAGCAAAATCCGGAAGTAAAGCTAAAACTCACATGTTAAAAAAAAAAAAACAACAATATCAAATTGCAGTCATTTTTCTTCATCCATAATCCCAATCCTTTTTTTTTTTTTTTGTCTGTTTCTTTGTCTGTGTCCAGTCTCAAATATTTTGCAGATTCTTAGCTGTCTTTATATTTAAAGGCCCTAGAACCCTAAGAATGTTGATTCCTGAGGAAAACTGTAAGGTTCAGGTGGAACTTTCCAGAAGGTCATAAGTGAGCGTTCTCAGAGCTCTGGTCACTGTCGTGACTGTCGTCCTCATTCACCGGAGATCCAACGGAATGGTGCAGTCCCACCATGCCAGCAAACTCAGAGGGCAAAAGGGTTCCTTTCTTCACGTTCACCAGTTCTTTCTCTCGCACTGCAGCTCCCTGCTGTCCTCCTTTCACTCGTTTCCACTTCATCCTCCTGTTTTGAAACCACACTTTCACCTACGCACATCGGAGACGCAACCAATCAACTCAAATTTCACTTAGGCACATGGTACACTGTAAAGCATTTTAAAAGCAATAGACTTCTGGTATCGTAAAGTGGATAATGACACAGAGTCGCCAAATGTACACAATATTTACAGGATTAATTGAGTCTCCTAGCAACATTGACTCGCCAGAACTGCCTTCAGAGAAACCCAATGCCCCTCGTTGCGTGCCTGTGCTGGCGGGTGTGATACTTGTGAGAAGGAGCTTTTGTGGCATATAAGCCCCACCTATGAAACCTCCATCATCTCTATGTGAGAGGTCTCTGCTTAATGTGGCCATACGAGTGTATGTGTTCCTGTTTGATTTACAAGCTACTTGTAACAGAGCAGCGAGAGCACAGAGTTCAGTTGTTGTCTCGCTCGTTCACTTTACACTGCTTTTAAAGCGTAGAGGACAAACAACACCCTATCGTTCCATGACGTGACGTGGTGACTCTTTTTGATGTCACACTTGTGGGTATTTTTTTTCTTTATGAATTTTGGTTGAGTTGAGGTACTGCAACATGCCTGGCGTCATGGGAGTTGGCATCGGGTGGCCAGGCTATTTACACCTGGTCAATAATGTGCTGATACATGGTGTCTGGCAGCCTGCTGGCCCGAGGCCCTGAGTCATTTGCCTGACTCAACAGCTTGCCCTGTATTTGTGTCTCTTAGTGATGATTAAGCTGCTGCCTAAAACAGTCCGAACGGTTCCAGACCCCAAGTTCGTAACCGCCCCAATATATGTGGCTATTTTTATATGTAAAAAATGATATGGGTATATTTATCTATCTATATATCTATCTATCTATATTATGTATAGAAAAAAAAAACATAATGGGATGGGATCAATCTCCAGATGGTGGGATGTTCCCCCTTATTATAGTGCATACATTTTGTCATTTTTTATTTGCTACAGTTGCAGTCTTTACAGTTTGCAGAACAGCTGTCAGAAAAGTAAACTACAGAAAGTCTTGCATATACTGTACTGTATGAGCAAGTGCACCAATATAAACTTGCAATTTGATTTGTGGCTGAAACTACTGTCAGAGCCAAGTTGTTATAGAACATTAGTAATAATAATAATAGTGCTTCCGAGCAATCAAGTTGAATAATTAACACCGTCAAGGTATAAAATCATTTAACCCATTATTGTAATGCTGGTTTGCTTAACAATGTCAGAAGGATATTGCTTACAGAATGGCCACATTTAGACAATAAATGTTTAAAGGTTTAAAAAAAAAAATGATGTTAGAGCTCACTCGACCAGTTTAAACCATTCCCAGAACTGTAACATTTATAAACTGTCCTGCTAACTGTTTGTTGAAGTAGATGTAATTTAGATTGGCACTGAAAACAAGAGGAGCCTGTGGTACAAGGAGTACTGAGAATACTTGCACACAGACTGATTCGTCATTCCTTACTTTCTCAAATATAATGTGACGAGTGAGCATATCAGCTAGTGAGATTTGGCCGTTCCAGGATCAACCCACACACAGATTTATTGGACCAGCGAAGGGAATCTTCGAGAGCCAGTGTGTGGAGGAGTGTGGTGGGAAAACAGGGCTGAACAGGAAGACTCGAATCCTATGTGAGTTGTCTGGCTTCTTGAGCTTTTCATTGGGCCAAGGTGCTCAAGATGGGTTTATTGTACAGATTCTCAGGATCATGCATGGGTGTGTGACCTCCATAGACTCATAGACTGTGTTGAAGGGATGCAGTCTGACAAGTCTGACACAAGTTTGATCCTGATACACTGAGATACAATCGAAGCCAAAGGAGGAGCTGCGGTGCTATATCTTGGTGAAATAAATAATAATAATAATAATAATAATAATAATAATAATAATTCAGTAGGTTTTGGCCTTATTTAAGGGTGTCAGAATTACTGAGTGTGAAATACGATGTGTATGACAAAAGGGTGGAAACGTTCGGCTCAGCGGGAGGATTAAGGATACTTACGTAAATGTGCACACGCACTCTCAAAACAGATGTTTTAAAAACATTTACTGTCACATTTTTAATACATCTGTGTGTCTGATCAAATACATATTTTTTATAATACAACCAGTTTCCACGCAGTGTCATCAGGGTTTTTTTTTTCCTCTTTTCCTCAAATAGGCATTAAAATATAGTACGGTATTGTAAAGGCTATGTATCTGATACTCATACAGGTACAGCCTCAAATCATACATACAATCAGGAAGCAGACGTGTGGATGTGAATATGGACCACACAAAAAGTGTGTTGTTAATTAGCACATGGTTTTTGAGAGTGCATAAGCACATGCATGTACACGCACACAAGATACTCACAAGAACCCAAACCAGCCGCACCGCTTGTGTTTTTGAAATGAATTAACATCAGAGTGATAGCGTGCTTCTCCTCTACAAGACGACTTGTCTATTTTTATCTCTTTTTTTTTTCTATTGAGAAAGCGTTCCTCAATTTTCTATTTGCTTCATGTCTGCTTTACATTTGCGACATTCCAACAACAAAAAAAATGTATATGTTGATTGTGTTTCAAATTATTTTTTTAAGATTTTACCTTAAAATGATCCATGATATTTTTTGGCAAATGAAAAAAAGCACCATGGCTGATCTCACTCTGTGCAAACATAAATATTCATTAAAAAGCAAGCTCAGCATGGGGCATACTTGTCTCTCTGTGAGGTCAAGGTTGACGGCGATTTCATAACGTCTTAGCCGTGTCAGGTAGTTGTGGTGGGCAAACTCTGACTCCAGTTCCCGGATCTGCTCCTTGGTGAACGCTGTGCGCTCCTTCCTGGGCTTACTGCTAACGTCTGACTTATAGCTCCCGTCTTGGGAATCTGGAATGAAAAACAGAACATTTTCCAGCTGTTGGAGGAAAATTAGCTTAAAAAAAAGTTTTAGTGAAAAGGACAAAAAGACCTGTGATTGTGTGATAAACTACAGGAGCCCAGGAGAAATGAAAATAAAATGAGAGCTAAACAATTAGGGGTTCCAGTCACCTTTTATTATGCCGATATTGGTCATGTGTTTGCAGAAAGACATCGAGGCCAGATGCAGAATAAAACCTGGACTAAATCAGCACAACTCAACTAGTCTCTCTCGTTTCCATACAATCCATGCTACATTTTGCTGTCCTTCACTGTATATCAAGTAATGTTTTTAGTAATATTTTATTTTGTTTCATTTTTTTAAAGCATTTAAATTTAATTAAATTAAATAAAAGTATGTTTTTATACAGTATTGTAGGATATTAGCGAATACAGAAAATTGTATTGTGCTGTGATTAAAAATAGCGAAAAAAAGTATCGCTTTCTTCTTAATAATTTTAATAAAGGCTGATTCTTACCTATTGTAATCTGAGCGCAAGGTGAGTTTGTTAAGTGTAACAGTAAGCTGAGTGTGTACTGGCCAGTGGAGTGCAGGGTTAATGGCCGTGTCTGGCGCAACACCGGGTCATTCTCTCATCAGTCTCAGAGGGATAACTTGCTGTGGCATTTCCCTTCAGGGCTTTAATAGCCTACTGGTAAAACTGTGCTTTAAATACTTGAACCAGTCACACCTGTGCTTTTGATCCCCCAACATGTGTACTGCATTTTAGAACCAGAAAAAATATATATATGTTTAGTGTTCATGCTGAAAACTGTCCTTCACTGTTCTACAGACTGCTTCATGGTGTAAAGAAAAAGCATTAATACAATTTAAATATAATTCTGAATCGACATTGTGTTGGGAGCTTTTGCAGCTCATCGTGGCATCTTAATAAGACTCATATTCCTGATTGTACAGCAACTCAATATACTGTACAGTATGCATTTGGATTATTCTTTTACTACTAAAATATTACAGTCATGTCCTTGCCTAACCCCTCGTAATCAGCCTACATAAAATACACTGGCTGGCATTTCTCCATTTTTTTTTTCTTTAAGCCCATCTATTACTTAAAAATTTTCATGCTGCCAGTTGAAAACAAAAGCCATGTCTGAAAGAATGGCCCATAAATTATGAAAAAGAGCTTTCTTGCCTTGAGCTGTAATATTCTAAACGCCCCTGTGAAGTTCAACCAAAACTAACCCCTTAAGTGTTTTCTTCAAGAGGATAAAGGCACCATTACAGAGCTGAAACTGCTCTCTCTCTTCTTTCAAGGAGGAGGAATAGCGTTTGAAACCATTTTTGTCCTCACCACATGAAAGCGATTTGAGGAAAATTACAACCCACTTCATTTATTGGTATTGAACGGCGAGTTGAACACTGAGACATTCTCAACTATTTGTTGCCACCATTCATTTAACAAATGTCCCTAGCAGCACCTTTTAGAACAGAACAAAGCAGAATAGAAAAAAAAAATATCCTGGCAAATGATGAGTACATATTGTTAGTACTTATGGCTTTATTCATGTGTATTTGATGTCAAGGACCAAATATTAACATGATGTTAACAAATTTAGACACTGAGGTTTTATGGCATTTTCAAATTTTTATTACACATGGAAGTAAATAATATAATACAATTAGAATTATTTTAAAATTACAAAAAGCCACAAAGCACTCACTCACTCAGTCATCTTTACCGCTTTATCCTGTATTCAGGGTCGCGGGGACCTAGAGTCTATCCCAGGAGGCTTAGGGCACAAGGCGGGGTACACCCTGGACAGGGTGCCAATCCATCGCAGGGCACACACACATACACACACACTCATTCACACACTACAGGCAATTTGGGGACGTCAATTAGCCTAATCTACATACATGTCTTTGGAATGTGGGAGGAAACCGGAGTACCCGGAGGAAACACACCAAGCACAGGGAGAACATGCAGACTCCATGCACACAGAGACGGGAATCGAGCCTGGCCGGGAAACGAACCCGGACCCTGGAGGTGCAAGGCGATAGTGCTAACCACTACACCACCGTGCCGCCAGCCACAAAGCAATATGACTTTAGATTAAATTAGTGTGTTTAATATATTGTGGATAATATGTTTAATGCGTGAGGTGAGAAGTGTGACTTTAAACCAGATTTGCGTTAATGTATGAGCGGCCTGTTCTTATGTAGTTTTTATTTGATTAATTGTATTTTTTGGTCATTGAATTTAATTTATTTTAATTTAATTTAAAAACTATTTATAATAATAGTTAAATTAAATATAAACAAATACTATTTATAATAATAGTTAAACTAAATATAAATGATTTGTTTACCATCTGTCATTTACAGAAACTCTTCACTGTATCACACTGCAATAAAAAAAAATAAAAAAATAAAAAAATATATATATATATATATTTTTAAATAAATATATATTTTTTATTGCAGTGTAATACAGTTGTTATTTTTGTCAAGTCAGAACAAACATTTGGTAAGGTTTGTTTATATATATATAG
>JAOVVA010000030.1:10104367-10127311 GCA_028565275.1 Leiocassis micropogon | reverse complement strand
ATAACATAACAAAATATTTGCATTCCTGTAATAAGATCAACATATTACATGACTGATCCGTTTCAAGAAAAAAAAGGGGGGGGAAAAACAAAAGTCCACTCCTGGATTTTGCATGTACTGTAAATAGAAAGGAGCAAATGTGACAAAGTTATCAGACGAACTCTCACATATTCTTCTGCACACTCATAAAACATCCTACTGTAGATGTTTTACTTATTGATTAGACACAAATCTGTATCTAACATTACTGATTATTTTCAAGCAAAGAGTTTTCACACCAAATATTAACTGTTTATTTTATTACTCTTTACTGCTCTTTATATATTATTTTATGTAGAATTTTTGTCACAGGCATCTTTGCTTATGGCATTTTTTTTTATGTACCCCAGATCTTTTTATACAAGTAAGTACTTTTCCAAGTACTGTAAGTAAGTAACTGTTATTTTTAGGTTATGTTTGGAAATAATGAATAGTTTTGTACATAATAATGCAGACATAATAAACATTTTCAAAAGAAAATTTTGCACTAAAGATAATATCCACTTATTAGGCTTTTGCATAGTACGTATACTGTATATTTACGCAGTACAGTATGTTGTTATCGTTGTTAGTCTTTAAGTTGCTCCCATCACAGCGGATCATCTAATCCACACATGGCACAGGTTTTACACCAGAAGCCCTTCCTGCCATTTTATCTGAGCTTGGGACCAGCACTGCATCCATTGTGTAGGGTTTGGGTGGGAATTGAACCCAGGCCTTCCACAGTGGCAAGCAAGAAACCTACCACTGAGCAACCAATCCCGTATATATTTATGCAGCATTTATTTCTTATTTTGTTTCATTTGTAATGTTAGATTTCATTAAATTATGTAAGAATTTCTGTTATAAGTTTACACTATCTATCTATCTATCTATCTATCTATCTATCTATCTATCTATCTATCTTACAAAATAATAATAAATAAATAAATAATTGTTTAATATAATTCATTTTATAATTCAAGTTTGAAATGCTGGTGCATGCAGGATGATGCTTGTCTTTGACAAATTTAGACTCTTTCATTGAAAAGAGTCTAAATTTTGCTTTCTTCTTTAAAACTTTAAAACAGGAACGTCTTTAATACATCGGACTTGGTGTTTTTTGGTTGCTCAGTATTATGAGCTGATTTATATGTCTTATTAATGTCAATATGGAGAGGCTGGTGGAGGAAAATCATTTTATACTTGCTATGAAATAAGCGATAACAGGGACCAACTTGTCTCATAGATGTTATTTATAATTGTGTAATTAGTATTCTGTGGTACAAAAGGATTAAAACATTTGAATGTGCTGTTATAGGAAATGAAAAAAAAAATGTAGGGTCAAACTGTTGTGCATTAATTTCCTGTAAAATCTTTTTTTTTTTTTTACAATGTTTTTTTTTTGTCTTTCTTTTTATGTTGCATTTGCAAAATGTAATAAGGCGCAGTTAACTGAAGCTACCTATGTACCAGCTGTACACTATAGCTGCCATGAGTGAACTAAATGCTTTCAATGGATGTTTGGAGAATGTTGATGCCAAGATGGGACAGAAGAACATTATACAGTACATACTGTACCTGTGCTATAATAAAGTGCTGTCCACAACTACTGAAGTGAAACTGTAACTGGTAGAGGAGGAAGCTGTTGATGCATTGTAAACTCTACTTTTATTATTGTTTTTTTTTTATTTCTTATTTTTGTTATTTAAAAAGTTTTGTGTGTTTTTCCTTGTTCGAACTTGCTGCTCAATGCAAGTTTGCTTCTTCTTTTTTTTTTTTTTTTGCTTTGTTGATGCTGCCATATTTCTGATCGAGTACAAGCGAAAGATGGTTACCAGGGCATAACTGCAAAATTATACAGGAAGGAAAATATGATACAGCTTTGTCCACCTGATGTGCTGGGAAACACCTACCTGACTTGGTAACTAAAAAACATTGTAATCTGTAAAAAAATTTAAAAAATTACAAAACAGTTTGGTATAAGGCTAAACATAATTAAACCTTTTGAGTATGAGGCTAAGCATAATTTAAATCAGCCGTTGGCTATTTAGTGCATCATTTCAGCTTGCGAGTCAGAAGGTTATATTTTGGAGTCAGATAATTAATTAAATGTCTTGGAGGCACATACTTAAATTTTCTTTACATTTTAGTCCTACAGTTTTGCTACAGCACGGTATATTAACTCTGGCATATTCACACATGCATTTAATTAAAACTAAAATCATTGACACATAACACTGTTTAAAATGGCTGTCTAGAAGATTTATAGGTTAGATAGAGTAGAATATTCAGAACTCAGCACAAGGAGCGTTTCATTCTGTTTCTCATTTCCAAGATTTGGAGTTAAGGAAGTAGCTTAATAGAATATATCATCCCGAACATTTGATTTCTTGCTTTTAAGCATATTTTTTTGTTATTATTTTGCAATCAAATTACTGTTCCTTGATTACCTTTGGTGCCGATAATTCTAGCGTTTGACAAATTACCATCCCTTTCATTGTTGTCTATTGTTTCAGCATTGGTGCTGTGGATTCAGAGCAAAGAAAAAAGCATCTGGAATTTGTCCTGGTTTGGAAACTAAATGTCGACTTAAAACAATTACATGCTAAACATACTGGACAATTATGGTTTGTGACCGTTAGACACCAAAAGAAACATTTTCATGCAGGGGATTCTTCTTCTTCTTCTATCAGCAAAGAAAGAACTTACCAGTCTATGTTCCTTACTTTGGTGTACTGGATTTCATTTCAGTTCATTGTTTCATGTTTCAATTTCAACCATAAACATTTATTTGGTTTGGGTAATAATTTATTCAGGTTTGAAATACAGGTGCGTTTACAAAAGAAATGTGTTATTCATAAAAATGCAAAAATAATTATGTAATTGTTTGTGTGAAAATTCACATATCAGGGGACTCACTCGTAGGAATCTTGATTGTTATTAAATAATATACTGTAAATGGCATAACTTTCTACAATTTGGTATACAAATTATTGTGTCATTTACTGTACACTTATACAATACATAAGGCTTTTTCTGCCCAGAGTGAGCGGTGTTGCTCAGACCGTCCTGGGGTTGTGAAAGGAAAGATTAGAAATATGGTTGCACTTGGCTAGAATAAAATTCTGGTCTGGCCTAATGCCGAGTAATAGCTGAAGATTATTTTGTGATTAATTATGCATCATTACAGTGAGGACTGTTACCATATGTGCACTCTTAAATCATTTTTTAGCCCACACCTGTTGATGGGATGGATTTAAATTTGGTCTGTTTGGTAGTAGGAGTTCACTATTCATGCCAGGTATATCTACAGTAGATGAGGTGAAACATCACGTTCATGTGATGCAAAAGCAAAGATTGGAATTTGTGTAAAATTTGAAATTCTGTAGTTGTTTGAAAAAAAATATATATTAAACTCGTATTAAAAATTACTTAAGATTCTGTACCATGATTTTTGACCTTTCTGAGATTAAGATCTTTAGGACCAGAATATCTTTTCTTTGAAGCATGTGTTTTCCAGCATACTTAATATCATGATCTCATATCCATTTATCAAGTACATGTCATCTGCCAGCAACCACCAAGTGTGCATGACTCCTACTCTCAACCCCGAGGTTTGTATTTGCTAAAATTAAGCTGAGCTAACCTTCTAGCTTTTTGTATTTCAGCCAAAGAAAAGATGGAGCGACTGTGGGAGCACTGGCATGATCTACTGTGATGACAGGGAGCGTTACAATCGAAACGAATGAATTCTCTCTGTATGTGGCTTCAGCTACGGCTTCAAGAGGTAACTGATTGCGGTTGTTATGTGACATGTTGGAATGGAAAAATACACAATGAATTAAAGGGAATTAGGGAACATAACAAACTGATGACTTTTAATACAAGAGGTAAAGCATTTCTTAGTTGACTTGTGTGACTAATATGTTGTCATTGTATGTGGAAAAGATGATTGATTTCAAAAGTTGATTTTTCAGCACTGTGGTTAAGCAAGTTTCCGTGTATATCTTAAATAGTAGCTTCATCTTCAGATAAATAAATGAGATGCATGCGGTCATCATAAACTATGTTGGTTTAAGATACAGTACCATGCAAGAGTGTGGCTGAGCTGGGTTCGATTCCCAGCCAATGCCCAAACCCCAGCCATTGGATTCAGTGCCAGTCCTAAGCACGGATAAAATGGGAGGGTTGTGTCAGGAAAGGCATCCAGCATTTAACCTGTGCCAAATTGTGTGCGGATCGGATGGTCCGCTGTGGCGACCCCTCAACGGGAGCAGCAGAAGAACAGTGTGGCTGATAACTCATGTTAGAAATAACGGCATGTTGTACTTGTACTTAGCTCATGAATAGAATGATAATTTAGTACAATATTAATTAATAATAATCACATTTTATTAATGCGAAAACATGAAAAAAGACTGGCACGGCACTCACAGGTTTAGGGGAATACCAGAGTGTTCTCTGTATAATGCAAATAATGCATTAATTGTACTAAATTGTAAAAAGCACTTATTATACTCTACTATTATACCCCAAACCTAAACATAACCTAAACACCACCAACAGGTGTTGATTATGAATTGATCATTAAGGCTCATTTAAAAGCCTAGCTCATTTCGTCCAGGCCTGCAGAACAGTTAATGCAGCACAAACTGATGAAAAAAATGAATATTGGCTATGATAGAAAGGCATCCGAACACTTACAGAACTTTAACGATCTGCTGCTAGCGCCAAGGTTCCAGATACCACAGCACACTTTCAGAGGTCTTGCGGAGTCATGCCTCATGGGCTCTGAGCTGTTTTGGTGGCACAAGGAAACCTTAAACCTAGCTGGGTTTTAATGTTAATGGTTTTTAGTGTTATGGTGTAGTGTGCACTAACACTAGAGGTCTTAAAAGGAAACAGGCATGGACGACTGTATTACCAAGCTGTTCTTATGTAGGTTTATTTAACTTTCACTCTACGGAACGAAAAAAGTAATTCCATGTGTCATCAGGTGGAAGTGAATATATGTACTTATGTTGAGCTACATTGACTACGTTGGCAGCATGAAATCATGAATGAAAGTTTTTCAATAAATGTTTTTCCCAGTCAGGGTCACAATAGAAACAGAGCCTATCCTGGGAACACTGTAAATCGTGCAGAAACATATCCTTTATGGGATGCCAGTCCACCACAGACCACCATACACACTCCTTTACAAATAAAGGCGTAGCCAGTTGACAAATGTGCATGCTTTTTGGAGCACAAAATAAACCCAAGTACCTAGCGGAAACCCAAATGCACAAAGGGAGAACATGAGAAACACCACACAGTCAATAACCCTGAAGCTGTGAGGTGGCAATGCTAAATCCTGTCCCATCTTGCCACAAATGACAAATTTTGTCCCTCTGACTAAGTAGTCCCATCTCTGAAAGAATGAATCATACAGAATTTTTATTTCATTTGCAGACAAATACGTCTGTCTGAAAAATTTCAAAACCTCCATTATAAAATCATAAATAGGGTTGCGGTTCTTCTTACGATATCGAGGAACGTAATCCTTGAGGCAAGACCAGTCTTCATTTTCCTCCTCACATTTTATTCCTATTAAATTTATTCATCTCCACCCAAAACGTTATGTGTGCAGTGTCACCATACTGCTGTCTATAGTCAAAGGAAAACTCTTGATGAACTGCTCAAAACAGTGGCCTGGGGGAGGTACTGTGTAATTGCAAAACAGTATTGGAAATAAATGAAAGGGCCTAAAATACAAACATGTTACCACAAATAGAGGATGATGTGCCTTGGGCTGAGGGTATCCCCTCATAGCAATGAATCATAAGATTTCAGTCTGACTAATTCCTCTTTTCACACCCACCCTTAAACTTAAGAGATACCTGATTTACTGCATCAAAGCAAATAGGCATATAAAATTGGTATCAACAGATCTTATAAAAAAAATTATATATAATATCAGATGCAAATACTTACATTCCCTTATTTAAAAAAAATATTAAACATGGAAGTGATACAAAATATTGTACCAAAGCTGAAGTCTTAATATCTTCACGCATGAAGCTTAATTTCTCTCATTAAAATGTGTTTTCATTTCATATTACTCTAACATTGCCTTCGGGTTCTACTAGTCTGCTGCTCTTTCTCACGTTATTTCAGAGAAAAATATTTAATAACCTCTTTGTACAATGTTATCTATCTAATGCAGCTCTGATGTCTAGAACATGAAAGGCACTTTATGAACCGTGTTAAAATACATGGCCTTAAGGGATTGGGAGCTGTCTAATCGCAAAACATATGAGAAAATGAATATGTGAAGACACAAGCGGTCATAAACAAACAGAAGGATGTTCAGGAAACTCCCACGGAGCCAGCTACGAGTTCCAGATTTTATTGTATTATTCACTGTTCTTGAATATGTGATGTAAAGTTAAAGAAATGAGAGTGAGCAAATCTGCACTTTACATCTCTGAATTTGCCCTTTGTCCTTTCTTTGAAGTCGACTTCTGGGGTGAAGGATTGAGGTCGGATTTGTTGTGTTGTCGCGTGTAACGCTTGCATTTGCATGATGTCACAGCAGCGACCTTGTACATGCGTGTACTGCCATCCTGGCACCAGAGCCTGACGCGCTGCGTGTGCACATGCTCATTCATGCACCTCCACTCAGACACATCCCGCCGTGCCCAGTATCCTCCTCCAATCCAGTTGGGTAACAGGTGAGTGGGCACACATTCCCCAGCACACACCAGTTCCTTCACTGCCTTCAGGCTGGTGCACTGGCCATCTGATATGTACTTGGTGGAACGAAGTTCTCTGCAGCCCAGCTGGCTTTGCTCTGTGAAGAACAAGCAAGCATCATAGTCAAATAAGCTGTGATTCGGCCGATTAGTCGATTGGATGTGAGTGGTTGATGGTTTGCCACCTCATCCAGGGTATATCCTGCCTTGTGACCTAAGTTCCTGGGATAGGATCCAGGCCCACCACAACCCTACACAAGAAAAGCAGTGTAGACAATGGATGGATGGATGGATGGATGGATGGATGGATGAAAAGACTGTACCCTATCCCCTACCCAGGCTACACTGAGCACTTTCAGAAATAAAGGTACCAAACCCTTGTCACTGGGGTGGTACCATTAAGGGTGCATGTTTCGTAACTTTCTAGCCCTATTTAATCTTTTTTCCTAGAAGGATGTGGTGTGGTATTATGAACCTTAAATTATACGTTTTCGAAGTAAAATACTGTAAATGAAATATACAGACTGTACAACAGCTGGTACCACCCCAGTGACAAGCAAATGTACAGTATAATTTGTTACCTTTATTTCTAAACAGCTATCCAAAGGTTTCACACACACACAAAAACCAACATGTGAAGGAGTTTTACAGACCTTTAACCAAAAGCCATGGAGGTAAATATCCCACATGCTAATGTTAGATCGAAGTACAGAATAGAATAGTACAGAGAATACACATAATGTACTACAGAATAGTAGGTAGATCACCATTTACTACACAGACTAAGACTCATGTAGGTTAACACTAAACTGATAGAATAAACTGATAGCATATCCCTGAGTTATGTGTATATGTCTGTAATGTACTGTAGCCTAGGTTAAAGGTTTGTAAAAATTTGTTCATTTTATAAATGCAAAGAGATTATGTAAATATTAAGTTCTTTTAAATAGACAATAATTTTGTTTGTATAAAGAATGAGTGAGAATAGTTAAGACAAGTTTGTTGTGCTGTACTGTAGCTTATCTAGGCAATAAGATCTTAATGCATGTGTAACCTGCCTATGAAATCCAGATGAATATTGGTAAAGCAAGTAAGTGAGATTATATTCCCATTATTTTATAATGCATTTTATATTGTTTATGACATTCATACAACAATGTAAACATCAATAATTAATTCTTTGCTCATCAATTTAGTATTTGTCTTATATCTTTGTATATTTATTAAGTATTTTTTTTTCTCTACTGTACAGTAACTATAAAGCTTTGCAATAAAAATACGGCATATAGTCAAATGTATCTAGTATTTCCTGTTATAGAATTAAAATAAACCAAACATATATTATGGAACTTCTTTATAGTCAAAACAATCTGCCAAAGGAATAAAGAAAAATAATAATGCTGTAAATGAGTCAAAGCATCTTTAACAGCGTGAATGCATTTATATTTCCTTCAGACTAAAACAAATAGTAGAAATTTTGCTATTATTTCTGATATTTTCACTTTAGGATATCATTAGTGCAACCTCTGCTGCGCAAAATAAAATTTTAGTGATAGTTAAGTTCAATTTATTTTTTAATATATACTGTACTAAGTATATGATTTCTCCTATTTTAGACATTTGTACAAATCCCACCTTTTACATTTTTTGTCAACTGGCTGATAATTTTGCAAATAATGTGCAAATAAATGTTTAACATTAGCACTTTTTTTGTGCA
Organism: Leiocassis micropogon; assembly: GCA_028565275.1. NCBI lineage: Eukaryota > Metazoa > Chordata > Actinopteri > Siluriformes > Bagridae > Leiocassis > Leiocassis micropogon. Next base: position 10,118,839 of record JAOVVA010000030.1, on the reverse strand, counting down.
AATAAATGTTTAACATTAGCACTTTTTTTTGCGAATAGCAAGTCTGTTTCAAGCTTGAATATACTTTATCACTTTAAATAAAGACATGCATTTATCCTGCTGGTTACATACCTATTTGCACTGTGCTTTCTCCATGCCTCCAGCTGCTGCGTGCTTCATTTAAAGACCTATTGGACTGAACTTCCTGGAGTGAAAAGGCCAGGGTACCATCTGACAGTTCAGTTATACCATTCTGAACTCCTTGGCAGCATTTCAGCAGAGCACTGAAGAAAATCATCAGCCAGTTACCATGCATGTTCACGCACATACGGTATGACTCCCCTTAAGTGAGTATCTATACCTTGCATGAGTGAGGTGATATTACCTGTAGGTCCAATGGTTAGATGGCTTTATACTCATCCCTCCCCTCCTGCAGACGACGGCACTTGCCTGGCAACTGTGGTTTAAAAGAGATGGGTGTGTGCTTGCCTTGATGGTAGGTGCTGAAAATGTGGTTGTATTCAAGCTGGAAAGTCTACACTATGCACATCTGAGCAAATCCCTGTGGTTTCACTTTTCACTTTTTCTTGTCATCACAAGGACATGGAATAACACCGAAAATTAGAAATGTCTGTGCTTGGTGTTTAGATAATTATTATTGTCTTTATTATTTTTAGCTATTTTGACTACACACATTCATCAGCGGTATATGTCTTTTTTATGTACAACTGTAGTATGCTCGCTACTGTGCATTTCTATGTATGTTTCTAGAACTAGTAAGGCATGGAGGAATGGATACTTTTTGCACTTCATGAAATAGGAGGATTTTGGAACAGATAAATTTAAAATTTCTAAAACATATTTTTTAAAATGTTTTTATGTTTTAACATAAAACTGGCTACACAGAATTTGATGAAACTTTGGCAGTACTTAGGTATTTGCCTGTACCACAAATGAAATCAAAATGTTTAGTAGAAATGAAGTTATGAGCAGTTACCAGATTGTGTCACACAGAAATGACGAAAAACACAGAAATGACGGTATTGCACCTTTAATCCACCAAAATCGTCAAGGAACAGAAACAGAAAAGCATGATACAGCATGGCTTACTCCAAAAATAAGGTAAGTTGACTATGAAAACTGAACCTTCAAAGATGTATGGACATATTCCATTTGTTCCATATGTTCCAAAAACGTGAAGCTAATAAAAAGCAGTAATGTGAAGCGCCACTATAAGATAAAACACGGGTTGTTAGGGCAAACATATCCGCAGCAGTCCAAGGTAAAGGCATGTAAAATACCCAAACTGAGAGCCCAGTGTTATGCGCTAAAATGGCACCTGCATAATTGCTATAAAAATATATATTACAACATAATTTCCTTATCTATAAGAAAAAAAGAAAGGTTTTGTCTGTACATTGGTCACTCTTTCAGTGACACTTTTCTTTACTTTTCATACACTGGAGGTCCCAAAAACAGTCTCAAATTTCCTGTCTGTATGTATATCTGTCCAGCCAGATTTTGTCACAGCATCACACAAAACTGTCTGGACAGAATTTAATGAAACTTTGGCAGTACTTTGGTTTTTGCCTGAAGTTAATCCTGCGCCATAAATGAAAAGTGGAATTGAAGTTATGAGCAGTTATGTGCCAGATTATGTCACAGCATCACGCAAAACTGGCTGGAATTTAATAGAATTTAATAAAACTTTGCAAGTAACAATTTTTTTAAGTTCATGATATATCCTTCTTTTAAAAGCTTTGAACTTACTTTTTTGACAAAACATGGCAGTGAACAATCATATTTCATAGCAAATCGCAAAAAACACATCCAAAAAAGGTCAGTCACCACTTTTCTTTCTGCCATGTGCTCAGAAAAGCTAAAGTATCAGATGGGCTCGGTAAAGTAGAATATGCCTGAGTGAACTAAATGTGTTTAACCCAAATTTTAGACGATTTTGATTAAATTTAAATTAAAATTAAAATTATGTCTATTACTGTCTATTACTGCCATAGCAGTTTACCCTGCAGTCATGGACTATGATAAGGTATTTTCAAACTACTAAAGTGAAAATAAAACTGGAGGAAGTGGATCAACAACATCAATAACTTCTTCTATTTATACATGATTCTCATGATCTTCGAAATCTTTGAAACAAAAAACTGTTCTGTGTGCCAGAACATTATATTTGTGACTTGTGGTAATATTAACACAAAAACTTCACAAAGTCACAAATTGCAGGCTGATTTATCTATTGTGGCAAAACTGTGGGAGGTGTAGTGTATAGTGTTTGACCAAAACAATTTTAACATAATATTTGTGCCTTTTTAACATCCTTGTGATGCAAAGAAAGCATGCACAAAATATTCTCTATCAGTTTGTAATACTTTTTTTTTTTTCATCTTTAGCAAAAAGAAAAAAACAACAACAAACTGCCAGTAGGTTTAATCTTGTTTTGCAGCATATCCTGCATCACCCCTATCCTATAATTGATTTAATCTTTGTTATCTAGCTTTGAAGGAGAATTCCTGCACAATCAAATGTACCCTCATATTCTTATTCTACTCCAAAGAGATCTTTAAACTTGCAATGTGCAAAAAAACCATAAAATAAACTACACTATGATCAGTTTGCTTAAATTGTCCAAACAGGTGTCTGTGATGAGCATGTCAAATAAATGTATGACACATATGGCAACACAAAAATCCATGCTCTTTTTATTCTGTTGAAATTGTGTAAACTCTTCAAATGAAATAAGGTTTTAATATTAGTCTTTCTTTAGGCTTTTGTTTTCCGCTCATCATACTTTACCACTGGTACATTTCTCTGATGCTGGTTATATATAATTATGGGTCTATTTAGTAATTTAGGAGCATACATTATTGGTTTGCAGGCATTATTTTTCTCTTGACTTTTACCTTATAATTATTTGAGAGACGGGGCTCTGGTGTGTTTTACTGGACAGCTCTGAATTTTCAATTCCTGAAACTTGAAAGCTGAATATAAAAGTCATGTGATATTTGCTAATTTCTTCTTCTTAAAAGCAGATATTTGAGATTATCGCTTTCTGTTCTGTGACAAAGTGTGAAGAAGAGATAATCTCCCAGGAGAGATAGACAGGTTACAGCAATGAGTTATGAGCATATTAACACGCAACCTGACAAGAGAACATTACACAGCCCTTTACTGGCCTACAGCATGATCTGCTCTCTTAGGATGAGGTGAAATGAGGAACAAAAGTATCTTGGTAAAGGTGAGGCACTCTATAGAAATCAGCAGAAGTGCCGTAGGATGTATTCAGCAAAGCGTGGGAAAGTCTAAGAAGATCGCTTCTGCTCCTCCTATATCCTGCTGGGCCATGTGCTGTAGCTGATGATTCATGGTATTAATACTTTTTTACTTAATTAATGTGATATAATTACATGATTATAATGATAACATTGTTTGTGATATTAATAATTGAAGCCGTCAGCGTGTAATGGTTTGCATTTTAAGGAACTCCCCAAATTAGTGATTATGCAGAATTTGATGCACACAGGGGCTCCTGGCACCTAGAGAAAACGGAAAAGTAAAGGTTTATTTAAATGATTTTAATTTAAGTTGTATGCAGCATGTCTCAAACAATTCTTCATAAAAGGGGAGCCAGCACCACATTATTTATTTTTTAGACAATGGATGTTTGTGATATTCAATTCCTCAGCTGGTCCGTAACACGTCTATAAATGACTTAACAACTCTTAATGAACACCTCTTCTGCAGCAGGATAATTCTTAGTCTTCAGTTCTTGGAATGTCAGTTCTCGTGAAAGCCAGGTTTATTGCGTTTGATGGTTTTCTTAATTGCACTTGAAGATACTGTACTTGCAAGTTTTTTTGTTTGTTTGTTTGTTTTAAAGTATTTCAAATTGACTGTGCTGTCTTATTGACTTTATGTCTAAAGGTTATAATGGACAGTCTTTTGGACAGTCTTTTCTATTTACTAATTACATAATTCTATATGTGCTATTTCATAGTTTTAATTGAATAATAATCATAATAATCATAATAATCATACATATACATATAAATATTGATAGATAGATAAATAAATAAATAAATAAATAAATAAATCAGAATTTGAAGATGTGAACAAACATTTGACTGGTATTGGTACTGCACACAAACGGCCAGAAAACCAGTAATGTTGCATTTTGAAAGATTATCATAACTTTTTTCTAAATAAATACATTACATTGTTTGTACTGTATATGCAAAAAAATATAATCAAAATGATCTGTTTTAAAATTATCAAAATTATTAATGATTAAGTAAAGAATGTTAACATTAAATATTGCATTATATAATTGCTTTAGATTTTTCAGCTGCAAATTAATTGTTCATGAATCTCCCATTCAATCACAGACTAAATGTGCACTATCTGATTAAAATCCAGGTTAACTGCAGTTGTTGAGGAAGTTAATTGAACTTGAGTGGCAAGTGTATTGAAGAACACTTTTTAGTCAGAGGTTTGTGTTACCTAAAGTTTTTTTTTTTTCTATTCAAAGATTACTACTTTTCGACTGGGTAGAATTAATGAACATATCAAGAATGTGTAAGGAACAGGAATCTTTATGGCTCTAGAGCCAAAATTATTTGGTAATATTGTCACATTTCACGTCTGTCTTATCCTGAGATCTTTATAATTAGAGTAATTTTATGTTATTTTGTCACATAATGTAGTCAGACATCATGAGTAGCTGCACTAGATGCTTTAAGAAGCACCGAAATCTGACCTTCACACACACACACACACTTCCAACTTCATATTACACTGGTGATAAATTAAAAAAAAAAGGTGAGATTAATAGCAGACCATTTATGATGCATATAATAAAATGAAAAATTGTCCCACATTGACAACACATGCCATGAACTATAACCAGACTTCCTAATGTTCCACGTTAGTGAGTTTTTAAAGTTTGTGAAAGTTTAATCATCAACTTTCAACGTGCTTCAGTTTCAGCCGAAAAATCCAGGAAGAAAGTCTGCATTTTTAAACATTAAGTCCACTTGAGTATGGAAGAATGCAGCAATAACAGGGTGTATTACAGTTTAGGAGGACAAAAGCTGCCCCCTACTGTCCTAAATAATGAACTACAATAAAAACCTCAAACACTTAGCAAGAAAAACTCATACAGGAAACTAATTTTAATGGTACGCATAAATCTATTGTAATTTAACCTGGTTGTTTAATAGATATTAAACTAGGTAGACAATACATTTTATTAAATGTTTATTCACAGAAAAAACACAAATACACATACATATGGAGTCAGCCAAAAAAAAAAAAAATGTATACACACTTCAGGAAAAGGAAAACTTGTATGAATATTTTAATATTAAATTTATTGCTGTACATTATATACTGATATAAATTAATATAATATACACCATACTATTTTTCTTTTCCTGAAGTATGTATAAATTTTTTGTCTGACTCTCTCTCTCTAGACAGAAAACAAAACAAAAAATGAACCTGTTCAAACCAAAAGAAGAAAGAGGAAGAAAACACTAAGTACTCATCTATAACAACCCACTACCAGTAAGAGAACAGAGACGTTCTTCAAATTTAGAATATAAATAGGCCATGATGTCAGAACAAAAGCAAACTACAAGTCATAAGCTTATAGAGGGAATTTATTCATATTTCTACTATATTAAAAAATTAACAACATTAAATAACATATGCAATTTTACAATGATTAATAATTTTAAGCAAATGTTTTAAAAAATATTTCAAATACAGAATTCCTAATAATATATATTTTTTAAACCTTTATAGCAATTGTTTTAACCGTATACTAAATAAAAAGTGTTTATTTGGTGTGTGATTTAATGATTTAAAATAAAATTTGGTTTAAAACATTTATTTAGAAATACATTTAGACAATAAATTTAAGCCTTTATCAAAACACAACACAAACACTGCACTGTATGAATCACTTTAAAAGGAACTTAGGGGAGCCCTAGACTCTATATAGAGTCCCACAGTAGAGGATGATTTGAAGTAGAATGCTTTATGAAGCTATAAAGTCTAAAGAACCCAAACAAATCCTGAGTATCTTTAGTAAAGGTTCCAGTTGTGTAGTGTTCTGCCTGGTTAAAGTGTATGGTGAATGAGCAGAGCTTTAACAGTCAGGAAGATGGACCGTCCTCTCCTCCCCAGTCCTGGCAACCAGACATGGTCTCTGCAACAGTATTCAAAAGGTCAGGGTAGATTTCCGAAAAAGAATACGTCCAAGCTCAGCAAAACGCAAACAGAGACCCAACAATGAGCTGCAATTTCCCTCTATAGCATCATGGCCATCATCTGAAGAAACAAAGTAATAGATGTGAGTGAACAATACAGGAAGCAGTCAACTAATCATGTAACATAAAAGGCAATAATATCATCCTATCATTCCAATAAAAGGCAATAATATCATCCTATCATGGCCATGAAGGGCAATCCTAGACCCAGATCTTCTGTTTTATTTTATGACAGATTTATTTAGCACTTTATATATTTATATATATCCAATAAATAGACTTAATATCCATTATTACTTCATCCTGCCTATTATGGGGTACCCAGAGTCTATCCCAGAGAGGTGGGTGCCAACCCATCACACACACATTACATTACAGGCACTTACTCACTCATCGTCTAATTCACTGTAGTTACTATTGGTTTATGCGCAATGTACTGCTACATATCACTGTAATATGTGCACCTATTTATTATTATTACCTACTCAAAGTACTTACTGAGTTTGTGCAATGTTTACTCATTGAATTATTTTATTTTTGTCACTTCCCCACTTATAATATTGAAATACCAATATTTCTTTCATCCAATCATGTCATTCAACACTACAATACACTGTTAGTTCATAATGAATAATCCACACATTTACTTCCCCTTTACCCTTTGCACCTCATTACTTGTAATTTTTTTATACGGTAAAATTACTTATCTGGATTTATACGTTATTAATTTACAGTTATGAATTTATTATTATACTTTTTATATTTTTGTAAATATGCAGACATTTTACATATACCGTAAGGCACCATTAGAGGTTTCCATAAACTGCAGTTTTATTCTGTTTGCGCCATGGCCATAAAGTTCCTGAATAACAAATCTGAATAAATAAAATCGTTTTATTTAATAAGGGATATAAAGGCAGTCTGAGACGGTTTATATGCACGAAAAAATAAACTGAAAAAAAGTTTGCAAGATACATTACATGTCAACTGCAAAAAAAAAAAAAAAAAGTCTACTCATTTACTCAATCAATTATCGTCTATACTGCTTTATCCTGTGTACAGGGGGGCCTGGAGCCAATCCCAGGAGACTTAGGGCACGCGGCGGGGTACACCCTGGACCGGGTGCGAATCCATCGCAGGGCACACACACACACACACACACACACACATGCATTTACAGACTACAGGCAATTTTGGGGAACGCCAATTAGCCTTATCTGAATGCCTTTGGACTGTGGCAGGAAACCAGAGTACCCGGAGGAAACCCACCGAGCACAGGGAGAACATGCAAACTCCATGCACACAGAGGCAGAAGTCGAACCTGGCCAAGAATCGAGCCCGGACCTTGGAGGTGCTAAATAACAGCCCTACCACTAAGCCACCATGCCTCTTAAAAAAAAATCTAAGATAATTTCATTAATATAACATAATTATATTAATGAAATTATCTTAGATTTTTTATTTTTTTTAAATATTTATTTAATATTCCAAGACTCAACAGTGCATTCTCTTTACATTTAATTGCATCAAGTTACACTCTAGATTTTGTTTCCTACAGTTCATACCATAATTTCTAAGACATAATTACAAAAGACATTATGGCATAAAGTCTTGTCAATATTTTACCATTTCCATGGATTTCTCTCTCACTGGGGGAATCTTCATTTTTAAATTATTTCTGTCACCGCAGGGCCTTACACATTTTCTTATGTGTGAACCAGTGTAGCTTCTGACAAACTTGCCCACAGTAGACAACCTGGTAAAAAAAAAAAAAAGAATAAAGATAGGTAACATGCTTCTTTAACCACCTATGCTCACAGTGCTCTCAGTAAGATCTTTTATTTCATAACGAAATCAGGATCGCATTATAAGAAGCTTCAAGCATCGGCCAGAGACTATATAACAGGAAACAGGGAGCCTCTGTACCATTTCGCAGAAGGAACACTTCTTATCAGCTCCCCTTTCTCCGCATGTAGCACAGAACTCGGCATCCATTAGAGCCATCTGACCTGTTAATGCCTGAGTAAGAACCGACAAGGCTGTTGGGGAGTCCCCCTAGAAACAACAAACAGTTTGCTGATATGGTTGATTAAACGAGCAGGTGGTAATTTTAGCATGCTTCTGTACTTGGGAGTTAAATTATTAAAAATGCATGCATCTTGTTAATTGGAATTTAGGGTAAGGAAACCAGAAACATAAACAAAAGATGACATTGGGGTGGTTTGCTTTTTTCAATAAGCTATAAATCCTATTTAAAGAATGAATACACTGAAGTAACTTAAACATAGCAAACATTTTATCTCACTATACTAACTATCCTATACAAAGTATAGTTTATGGAGGTTACGGGTTACACAAGGTAGACAACAACTAAATAAAACAGTAGTAACAGGCTGTTCACTTACACGTCCCCCTGGCGCTATATTTTGGACCAGCTGGTACAAGAGAGTTGCCTCACAGTAGGGAAATTTTCGGATACAGTCTTGTATAAACTTTTCCTGGTACTCAGGAAAGCCATCACTATCTCTGCCTTTTAGAAAACTGGAGAGAAAAAAAATTATTAAAAGGTAGTCATTTGCATCACTTCATGGTGCTTAACATTAAAATTACCTTTTGAGGAGAGCGTCTAGTTTGTCATTACATTCCTGTAAAAAGGACAGACACTTTTGTAGCACACAACTAATGTAGTGCATCTTCATAGCCAGCAACTCATTCATGTCCTGCTGCTTCACACACTGCTCACGAAGCATATCCATCACTTGGTAGCACTTCTCCAAAGCTACAACCTCTACTAGGAGCGGGTTTTCTTTCACCATCATCACCATCTGACAGAGAGAGTAGGAGGACAGGTGACATTTGAGAAAAAAAGAGAGAAAATAAAAGGAAGAGGAGTTAATCAGGAAAAATACAGTACTGTGACAGGCTGCAACATACCTAAATTATGTAACAGCCTCAGCAGCAACCTCGTTTCCCCTCTCCTCTGTTCCAACCACTTAGCATTCAGCATCACCAGTATACTATTCACCAGCCTAATCATCTGTCATCACCTGTACCTGTTTCCCACTGGTTCATGCCTTACGTTTGATGGGCTTTTTTTGCGTGATTTTATAACATAATTCACTATGTGGTTAACAAACAAAAACCATTCCTCTGAAACGAGTCAGGTACAGAAAGTAGATTGAAAATGACAGCCAAAAAGTCCTGCAGGAAGCCTGGAGAACTATTCTCAGGACTACATTAAAATACAAGAAAGTTTGTCACTTTGGAAGTAAAATATGAAGAAATGAGTGGTGGCTCCAGACTTAATACTGTAAAATATTTCTGCACTATTTTGACCCAGCAAGCATGTTTCTAGGAGCTAGTCACATTTTAGATTATACATATTCCTCTTATTCATCAAATTAATATATTAGGAATTAAATATCTGTGAGCCTGTGAGAAACGTATGTGTCAACAACAGTGAGACATGTGATGTAGCCAAGATTTCCATGAACCCTTACTTTGTAAGAATTTCCAATATGGTGTTATTTATGTACAGTATATATGTTTATGTTTACAATATACACAATAGGAATAAAGTTTAAAATCAGTACCACATCTACAACGCATGAAAACCTTGCCATTTTAGGAAATAACCAATAGTTAGTTTATGTAACATAGAATAATCACGTAGCTACTGTATTGTATGACTAAATAACCTCCTTTGTTGTGCTTACATTTTACATTGATTTAAGGAAATAGGCTTAATCTGGACTCATCATGACCTTTTTCCATTGCTCCAAAGTCTCACTAACAAGTGGTTTTGTTATGGGTACACATCCATTAATTCCAAATCCTGAGTTCTCTTTACATTGTATGTGTATGGAAATGCAACTTCACCTACAGTAGCGTTTAAGTGATATATATTCATGATTTATTTCCAGTTCCAGTAATTTCAAATCACCTTAGTAGTTTTCTTTGTTTGATTCAGACCAATAGTTTTTGGCCAGGTGTTACAATGCCAATGACAAAGCCTCATGCACAAACCAAAGTCTATAAAGACATGGTTTGCCAAGGGTGTTGTGGTCAAGTTGAATGGCCAGAAAAATGTCTTGACCTCAACCTCATTGAACACCTTTGGGATGAATTGGAACACTAACAAGCGGAAAGCCTTCCTTGTAAAACTCAATGTGGGAACTCCACATTAATGGCCATGGTTTTGTAATGGGGAGTGTGTGTGAACAGCATCATCATATTTAGTGACTCCTTAGTTTTGCCCTAGTTCAACTATCATTGACACTAGCAAAAACACCACAGATGTATAGTTAAGTGTGGGTGATATTGGTTTTAGTGGTTTAATTGAGTTTTTGGGTTAATTTGGCTTGTGTTTGAAGTCAATGCACAGCAGCTCTGTGTTATGAGCAACAGTCACTAAAATCTACTGATTTGCAAAATATAGGTTTGTAGGACTCTCCTTATGTATGGGAGATCTTATGTTGAAAATAATGATTCACAAAAATCATGTCCTGAACTTACATTTACTTTTATGGAATCATTAGTGGTCAAAGTTAAAAATCTTAGCTCACTGGTCAAATTCATCTAATTGGAAGGTCCCATGTTCAAACCTCACCACTGCCAAGTTTCCCCTGTTGGGCACTTGAGCAAGGCTCTTAACCCTCAACTGCTCAGATGTATAAGGAGATAAAAATGTAAGTTGCCCTGGATAAAGACATCTCCCAAATGCCGTAAATGTAGATTCTACAATAATCTGTAGCCATACATGGAGTTTTGCAATTAATAGAAAATTATTTCTGAAAAGGATATATACATTTAAAAACAGTCCCTACCTTGACTGGGTTAAGGTTGGTGGTCATGATAATTTTATGTAAAGGTTCTGCCAGTTTTGGAGGCAAAATCGGCTCTTTTCCTAAGCCCTGCGGTCTGGTGTAGTATTCTAATCTTGTTCGTGAGAAGAAATTATTAATCACTGTCACACAGTCATGCTGGCCTGGCAATACAGAAAAATACAAACAGTTGCTTAACAATTTAATATAATTTACATTTGTTAACAGTGTGTGAACAATACCTGCATTTCTTACCTACAAAAGCTGCCATTTGTGCTGCTGTCCGTCCCACAGAGTTGACCAGGTCTGTTTCTGCCCCAGCATCCAACATCATCCACGTAATCTCAGCATTGCCTAGGTAAAACTTTTATTATAACTAGGAATATTTATCTAAATACAATTAAGCTAAAAAAATGCAAATGTTTTCTTTATAAACAACTGAAAATATATTCATGATTATGTATTTAACTTATTTTTTAGTTGATTGATATTGCAAATAAATACCCATTTTTACCCTCAGAAAAAACATTAGTGTTGTCACCTGAGAGGCTGGCAAACATGAGAGCGGTATAGCCATACTCATGCTCGTTACAGTTGACATCAGCCCCATGCTGTAGCAATAGCCTGCACAAGTCTGCTTGCCCCTTATAAGCAGCATACATGAGGGGCGTCATGCCGTTCTGGATGGAAAGTTTATTAGGAAAACATAAAAGCCACAGATGTGAGATTGTAACAAAAACGACTAAGAAATAGGAAAAGTTATCTGATTTGATTCTAAAAAGCAGACGCTTGTCATTTTTTTATTTCTGTATTCCCACCTCTAATCAACACACACTATTTCTTCTTTCACAAGTTATTTTTATGACTCATGATCTGAGCTGCTTCCTGGCCAGAGCTGACTGAGTGTGTTGGTGGCGTAGATTGCATGCCACACATGTGAGGTTGACAGGCAGGAGGCTTGTGGTTTGCTGTTTTAAACCACTCAATTTTTTTGATAAAAGAATCTGAAGAAGCCTGTATTGTGGGCCAAATTTATCAAAACCCCATTGAGCTTCGAGTCCGCCTCTCACGAGTCTCCACCATATGTCTGCTTGACAATGGACAGCATGTGTTGTTAATTCTTTCGTATGGGCACTGTACAACTTCACATAAGTGCTACTTAACGCTAAATGGTTACATCATTTACACATGGACAAAATTTACAGTAGGAATATAATTCTGATTAACTTTCTACAACAGCATGGCACTGGCAATTAGTTGGCTGTAAGTTTTTTTCTATTGCAATAACTTTCAATAACTTTTAATAAAGGACCTATATGGCAGAAACTCCACATAAACGGCTTAAAAATGTGTTCTGTGACAGCCATATACCAAGAATTTTATAAGAAATCTCCAAAGGCGACATTTGCTGGTATTGGAAAATAGGCAACTTAATAATAGTCCTGCTTGTGCCATATCACACCACTTTTCACTCATTATTTTCTAATAATACTATGGTGCATGTTATGTGTTTATTTGTGTTTATACTATAAATGTAAGTTAAATAATCTTACCTCATCCAGACAATTAACACGTACGTCTTTATATTTAAGAAGCCGAGCTGCCTCTTGCACATTCCCTGCACAGAAAAGATTTGCTGGGTCAAATAATTACAAACTTAAAGACTGATAGTAAAAAAAAAAAGATATCATAAGCTAATTTACACTCATTTATTTATATTTGGAACTCAGTAATTTGATCATTCATTAATTTATTCAATTCAACTTTATTCTGAGTTGTGTCACATAGAGGAGTCCAGGTACTGTAGCTCAGGGCACAAGGCAGCATGCAATCCATTGCATGGCACAAATGTACACCCACTCACACACCCAATTATACACGACAGGAATGTGTTAGGACTGTAGAGGGGAAACTGAAGTAACCGAAGGAAACCTACGAAGCAAGGGGACAACATGCAAACTCCACACACACTCGACTAGAGGCCAGAATCGAACCCCTAACTGTGAAGTTGTGAGGCAGCAGTGCTTAACACTAAGCCACAGAGTCGACAGTTATACGATCAGCACTGCAAAACATGAATGTGATCAGACTGTTTACACGAGACTGGCCCTGTACAAGGTGATCTTATCCGTTTAGAACTTTCTGTTTATGAAATTATTTAAAACAACACTGATCACCTTAAACCTGCTACTCAGTACCCAGCAGTGACCAATCCAACTCTCTGCAAACTTCTATTGCAAAGTTATCACAAATCAATCAGCATCACATTTATTCGACATATATAATAATTAAAGAAGCAGATTGAAACATTTGTTAAATATTGATAAAGCATTTCAAGTTGATATCATCCCTGACACCAGCACTGAATACTGTATTGATACTGTTACTGTTACTCTTACTGTTCTTAACAATTCTTAAAGATACAGTATGTTAAAAAAAAAAGAAGAAAAGTGAGTCCAGAACTATTAAGAATTTTCAAGCTTAAAATGTAATGTATTAATTTTTAAATATCACATAAAAAAAGGTAGGATATATTTCTTTTCTGTGTTCTAATTGATACCTGCAGCAGCAACCTGTAGCATCTGTCTCTCAGCAGTTGTTAAATCACCTCTCTTCGTTTTAGCTGTATTCTCCTGAGTTGTCATTTTAATATTTATTATTAATATCTATTTTATATTGTCAATAATACGAATTGACAGTTTTATTTACTGACGAAACTGTAATAGGAAATATTTACAGGAGCCCTGAATTTATAACTCTTGTAGCCATAGAAGAAAAGCCATTGTTAGGATCGTACCATTCGCGGATCACAAAAAGGGGGGAGATAAAAAAATAAATGGGCGCGCGCAAATATAAGAACAACGTAACAAGTAATTACTTTTACTATATTTTGACTATTTATATTTTAAATACAACTAGAACTTTCATTGTGATACTTTTTTTTAAATGACAGTGTGTTTGTTTTCATGTGACTGTAGCTTTTTAATGTATAATAAACCCCTCGGTCCTGTCAAATATGGACTGCTCCAAGTGCATTTCACTGCCGCACACTAACGAGAAGACTGAGACCGAGCGGAACTCAACCGGTGCTTCAAACTCTTCCCAAGGTTAAACCCACTGCCAGGTAAAAGAAGTTTAACTCTAACAGTAGTCTGTTTAAATCTGTCTTTCGTGTTGTAGCTTTCGTTCCCTGTTAGTTAGTATTGGTGTGAACCTTGTTAAAGCTGGCTCATTGTAAGTATAGAGGAAGTTGTGTTTTTATAAAATATCCGTTATATATTATACGAATAATACGTTACGGATATTACTGTTGTTTATATATAAAAACCCAGCTTATATATATATTAAACAAGGATTAATATTAAATATATACACACATACAT
>JAOVVA010000030.1:10078286-10104267 GCA_028565275.1 Leiocassis micropogon | reverse complement strand
TGCAGTAATAATGTGTGCGTATATACTGTAAGGTTTATTATTAAATATATATACACATACATTCAATTTTCAATTCAATTTTATTTGTATAGCGCTTTTAACAATTGTCATTGTCGCAATACATAGTACGCATTACATAGCAATACATGCAACTTCTATATAAGCTATGTTTTTAAATGTACAGTAAACAGAACAGTAATCTACAGTTGTAGTATATAGTACAGTAATTGTGTGTATAATATATAGATATGTGTGTCTGTACATATATGTGTGTGTGTGTGTGTGTGTATATTACACACGTTATTTATGTAACGTTATGTTGTATAGACGTTATATAATATTTTATATATATACACGCACATATCTATACTGTATATTATATACACACACACACACACACACACACACAATTACATACATACATACATACATACATACATACATACATACATACACACACACACACACACACACACACACACACTGTATATATAATATCCGTTCATTCAACTAGGGTCCTCTGTAGTTCAACTTGGAACCTCCAGTCAACATTCACACCCTTCGGGCAGTTTGGGAACGCCAGATGCTGAAGTGTTTTTTGGTAATTGTTGATTTATAAGGCTAAATGAACTTCTTCTAAATGTACGCTTACATTTGGCAGACGCCCTTATCCAGAATGATTTACATTTTTAACTCATTATTCATTGAGAGTTGAGGGCATTGCTCATGGGCCCAATAGTGCCAACTTAGTGGTTCTGGGGTTTGAACCTTCTGAGCTACCCCCTGCCCTTCCTCTGCAGTGGAGGTAAGTTTTGGTCTTGCTTTCCTGGGATGCTTTTCATGAAAGCCAGTTTCATGGTGCTTGATGGGTTTTGGAAATGCCCATACTGTTTTTGCAAGAACTGTTCCAGAACAGCTGATTGTTGTCTTAAAATAAGAAAGAACTGTTGGGTGTTGTGGTTGTTGTTAATTAATTATGTAATGCCATATATGTTATTTTGTAGTTACTGAAAAAAAAAAAACAGTATTGTTGGGTAAACACAAGGTTTTTGTTTAAGAAGCATGTCAACGTAAAACCCAAGCTGCCTTAAAATGTATTTGAGGATAGACTATTTACTATATTCTTTTTCATAATTGAAATCATCAATCATGATTGTAAGACTATTTATTAAGAATAATTTTGCATGTGTTTCTCCGATTAAATGCTGTCGGATGGATAAAATGAGCAGATAGGTGAAGTTTGCATTGAATAGGACCTAAAGAAAGTGTTACAAAATAAAATACAGCAAGCACTGCTGCAGTTCTATGACATTTGTTGCTGCTACATTACACAACCCTTACCCTACATTAAGCAATTCATCATTAATTATAGGGAGAAAATACAAAAGGTTTTAATTTACATAATTGCGCTTGATCAAGTTGATTGTTCTACACTCTGTATTTGTCTAAAACGTGAGCATTTCTCATTCTGATCTGTTTGATCTGGTTTACCCATCTGTTCACAGAGGCATATATTTGGAGGTGTGGGTTTACTATAGTATCCCATGTCTCATTTGTATTCCTGGTCTAAAATGTTCACAGCTGTCCTGATGTATGAGACTGGTTTGACACCCCCACAGTGTGCAGGCATGACATGACAAATTATTTTATCACTGTGGAAATAGACCAGAAGACCTGAGCTGTCATGCTAGTCATGTAGTGATAAGTATGAAGAGGTCCTATTCTAGGGAAAGGTCTGTGAATGTAATTATAGGAAATTTAGTCACGTGTAGTTGTCTGTTTTGCAATGACACTTAAAATATATTAAATATCTACAGTGTTAAGTGCTGCAGCCTGATTTTCCTTTTCCTCAGAGGAATGATTTGGAAAGTATGATGACTTATTCAATCCACATCTGTTTACTGCATGTATATCTATTTGTTCATCTCTTTATTCTGCTCAGGGTTACAGTGAATCCTGAACCTTTTTTGAGAGCAATAGATATAAGATAGAAATACACCCTTAATGGAATATCTCGAAGTGCCATGCACAAGAAACCTTTACACACTCATTCACCTGCATGTTTTTGGGAGATAGGATGGTTTTTAATTCAGAGGAAACCCATGCAGGCACAAGAGGAAGAGAAACTCCTCACACATAATAACTTGAGAGACAGAGACACTGGATCTGTTATGTGGCAGTCATGTCTGCCGTACCACCATGTTCCCTGGACAAAAACTTCTTACCAAGAGATTGTTCTTTGTTAACCAGCCAGTTAGGCCTTAATGTGAGTGCCTGATCAATCTTCTGCACCACCTACTGTATGTTGTACCTTAACATTACCTATTCTGTATGATCACATACATCAAATATCTTACAGAATGAATTCGTCACCTAGGTTAGCTCACTAGCTAAAGTACAAACTCTGGCTGAAAGGGAAAATAGCTGGTATGCTGCGCTGAATAAAGGTGCTCTTGCTCGTGAAAATCTGAGTATCTCCTGGGCTAATCGATACAACTAGACTAGCTAGCTACTTAAAATGTAGCTAATATGTAAAGTATGGAATCTGTATTAGCTAGACAGTATTTTCACGCTTGCTAAAGCCCACACCAAAGGATAAAAGGACGCCGTTCAGCCAACACTCATTCTCTGTGCGCAGCTGCAGATAAACTTTCCAACAGCTGTTGTTAGTCACTACCAGGTATTAAGTGTTCTCAACCCTAACAACATCCCAACTGGTCCTTGTTGGGTCAATAGCTTTCCCACCTCATTAGAAAAAAAAACCCGCTCTGTTTAGCAAACAAAAATAAACCTACAACTCAATTTGTCCAAATCTCTTTTTTTCACCTTGATTGTCTAATATTAGACTCTATTACCCCATTCCTTTTTTTTCCCTAGATTTTTATGTTTTTTTCTTTCTCTCTCACCTGACTTTCAGGTTGCTCCTGCCATTGAAGTCAGGTCAAGTTGCCGTTTTAACCACATAACCAAATTATACTATACAAAACAGGACTCAATAAAACTTAGGTTTACAGATTTACCGCCAAAAACACTAAGACAGCATTGTCACAGCGACTTACAGCAATAATGTAATTCAGTATTTTTTTACCCTTAATGCAGGTTTCTTTATCGTTTTTAAGCAAAATTCATTCTCGGTGTGAGAATAGCACTTTCAGCAGATCAGAAATATGCCATAACTAAAGCTCAAACATGAATTACAGCTTGTGATACTGTACTCATGTACTGTATTCTCCAGTGTAATAAAGTAAAATAAATAAATATAATAAAGGAGTGGCACTTCCTTTTTCTGTCACAGATGGAATCACGGTGTGATTTCTCTGTGAGTAACTCAGTTTCCCATTGAATATTAACCCAGAGATGACACCAAGAGACTTCCTCTAGCATCAGCGATACCAGGCTATAGATACAGCCGGTGCGTATCTATTTTTTATCATACAATGGATGAAGAAACATGGAAGTGAAAACATGGAACTCTTGTGGACCTTATATTTCCTGTGGTTAATTCTAGGGTGAAATTTGGTATCTCCTGTGTACGCAAGGTCAAAGGTGCAAGAAATGACAAGCTTAATATGAGAAGTGGTGTGCTTATGGCATTATTAATTAGAATTAGGAGTGAGTGAAAGTGAGTGTAGTTGTCACATACAAAGGCAACTGAAGACACAAGTGCAGTGGATCTAAACAGGCTTTACTTTCCAAGGGCTAAAAAAACCTAAACATGGGAATTTCTGCCAGAGCTCAGTAGGGTAATAGGTAGTAGGCAGGAAATTGGCACGAGATTGAGCACCTTGCAGGGAGCTCTTCCTCTACAGTATATAATTGACTTAAATACATAGGCTAGTCGTCTGTCTAACTTGAGGGGTGCAAAGGGGTTGTTATGAGGTGTTTGAGGCAGGAGACTTGGAAAGATGGGGTAAGATTGAGTATGTATAGAGGATTTTCATCTAAATTTCTTACACTCCTTAGCTAATTGCAGGTCCTCCATGGTGGCCCACACTGACGTTGTTTCACTAACCTTTTTTTTTTTTAGTCTGCATAGCAGACACTATGCAGGAGCTGTGCCACATCCTGATTGATTTGTTTGGTCTAGCTATTGTCCTGTGGGTGAGGGCCTGAGGTTGGGCCAGAAGAGACCCCAATTTTTCCATAAACCCTCTCCACATGTAAAGTAGGGTCAGTGATTGCTTACACTGTCTTCTAGTATGGAAAGTATCTTGATACCCTTTTTAAATAAGAGCTTTGCTGTCTGGAAAGCAGAAGATATTTTGGACAGTGGGATTAATCTGATGGATTTAGAATACAGTCACAATTATAGAGTTATTTTCCTGATAGAGTTGTTGGGGGCATGGGCAAGGGCACAAGTTAACTTGGGCACGCACTGCGTAGGATGTGATGTAATGCTTGATATTTTACTTTGTCACCAGTATTCCCCTGGGATGAGCCAGAGTATCCTGTGGGAGCCAGGACTGTGCAATTAATAAAATTTTAATTTCAATTACAATTTTAGCTTTTGATGATTATGAAAACAAGATAATTAAGATTAAATGATTATTGTGTTGCATCACTTTGATGTTCTCATTTTGAAACTAATCAAATTCTTTTGCAGTGCAGAAGTCTGTTATAAACATAATCATATAAAATCAGGATATTTATAAAATACTAACAGAATCGCAATGTTAATCGAATCAGCACATAAGTATTGTTATAGTATCATTATAGTATCATATCGGGTGATCCCTGCAGATTCCAATCCCTAGTAGTCAATCATGTGTAGGTCGGTGTATCTGCTGTTATGGCTCAGTAGGTGGTATTCACTTTGGAATTGGTGTTGGTGGAATCAGAAGTCAGACAAAAAAAGAGAAACAATTGTAGTTAGGGCTGTGTGTGCGCATGTTTATAACTGAGCTACAAATGATTGATTGTAGGGGATATGTGTTGATAAGCACTGATCAGCATCAGAGAAATGTCAAAAATGTAGAGAAACATTTTAGTCATTTTTTGTGATTATTGGCTTTTTGACTGTTGATGGTAATGGTTAGTTTCATTTGGCAGTCATCGGAGGTTGTGCACCTGAAAGGAATTGTGTATGTGCAGTTACTATTCCCAAGACCTTCAGCACATTTTCCTACACTGAGAAAAGAATGGAAAGCAGAATGTTTACTCAAAACAGTCTGAAAATGCCTAAGGGCTCATGTTTAAGAGGTCGAATGCTAATTAAACACTTTTTTATGAATCCCATAATTAAAGCGTTTGTTGCTTCCAGAAAGCATTCTTCAAACTGAAGAATTTGTGCAAAACCTTTAGGAAAGCAACTGGAATGACTTTTTAACTGCTTTGGAAAGTCTAATAGATTCAAATAGTAAGAGCTACAGTATAATCAAATATTCTCTTTTTTTTTGTATTGTAGTAGTTTTTTATGTGCTGTATTTTCTTCTGATTTAATTCAGAAACACACCCTAGGCTTGAGTTTTAAGAAAATTTATTTCTCAATACATAAAAAAATGTAAATATTATTAAGAGATGTGACCAGTAGAGAAATAACATTCGAGCGTTCCATGAACTGTCCGTGGCGTGCACGTGCACAAACCCAGGTGGTGGACTATGCTCAGACATGTCCTTGCTGTAATACGACACATGTCCCATGTCTGGCTTACTGAAGTTTACGCAGTCACAGAGATGAGCTCTTCTATATTTAGCACAGAGCAGTGCGATCCTGTCCACGGCAGTCACTTTGTGCTGGAGTGCTCTCAGAGACACACACACACACATAAACACACCACACTCACTCTGCAGTGGAAAGGACATACCAACTGGTAAGCTTTTAAAACAAAAGCCTTTTTTTTTTTTTTTTAATTCTTTCAGTACTTTTTGATTGCAGATTAGCACAGGTGTCCAGGAAGGTGTGAGTAACGATGTGTGGGTGGGAATCCCTGGCACAGAAGCGCTTACTGAAAATAAGGGAGTGAAAAAGTTGCAGGTCGTTTACCGTTATTAACTATATCGGATTCAGATTTTCAACATCCCTTTTAGTACTGCTTAATGTAACAGAACCGCATAGAATGTGAACAACAGCTCACATTTTTCAAGGTTAAGAGAGTTTTGTGTAAACAGATGCCTATTGCTGGTCCTTAAAACTGGCAGGTACACTACCGAGCCTAGAGAGCTAGTTTGAAAATCTCTGGCTTTATTAATCATTCAATGTTCTTTACAGTCTCCTGTTTCTTGAAGCATTTGCCAATATTATATTATATATTTATAATATAATATAGAATTATTCTATTGCATTGTAGATGTGCACTGGAATAAGAATGTTTTTAAACAGTTAATCTCATGAAAATCAAAGTCACAACAATACCTGTGCAATTCTTTAAAACAAAAGGCTGCAACTTATTTCAGGTAATATACATATAGTTGGGAATTTATATAGAGTTTGCAAGTTATTTATGTATTTGTTTTTTATATAAAAATCCTGAATATGGGATAAAGCGTTATAGAAGATGAGTGAGTGATAATATATATATTATTGTGTTATTGTGTTATGTAATGTATATTGTGTACAGTATATGTAATTTTGAGTTGATAAATTCTGGTAAACATCCTGTTAATGAGATCATTGATGGACTATATTTGGTGTTAGCCTAGCTAAATATTTCTTAATAATAAATGATAATTTTTTAAAAATAGTTACATATCACAATTAAAAAAGTATCCCGCAAATTCAGTAAATGTAGTATTTATTTTTCTTTTCAGGACTTTTATGAATACCGGTAAGCAACAGAAGCCAGTGCTTACAGGCCAACGGTTTAAGACCAGAAAAAGGGGTGAGTGCTCATTTTCAGCATTAGCGTTGCAATACAGTTATAGTTATTTAACCAAACGAAATATTTTTATGTCTGGAGGAACTTTTCTTTCTCAACAAATTGACTTTTATCCAAGTTTGCCTGGGCGCTTATCCACATAAATGTGCGCACAAACACACACACCCATACAAATGTCCATAAACACACACACATACACACACTCCCCTCATGTGTTGTACTCATGTGCTGTAGTCTTTCACTCCCTGTTGCAAAAGTCCCTGTAGCAGTTCTTTGCCTTCCATTAATAGCCTGTTTGTGTCCGCTCTTACACAACACTAAGCTTTGCACAGACCCCTACCACTTCACCACTGCTACCATTTTGCCACCTAACCAACACACATGCAAGCATCAGAAACAGATCACGGAAGCTGCCCACACAAGGCTGTTTTTTTTTCTTTTTTTTTCTTTCAAAACGGGCGTTACGTACAGTAAATACATTGGAGCTAGAGCACTATTGTTTCTGCAAAGTGCTTAATAGAAAAATGCTCATGGAAAAACAGTTATTCATCCTGAGCCTGACTTGTTCTACAGAATGTTTCTCATGGGCCTATGACTGCCAAATGTGAGTGTGTTTTTTATCACAGGACACTAGTGTGACACTTCAGAGTCTTACTGTTCAACTGTGGCGCTGTCTCGGCCTCAGCCAGACTGTTAGTGTGTATGTGTACACTACATTTGTGCACAACTATCAGTTATAATGACAAGCAATGTCTTTTCAGCACTTTAACACTGTATGAAAAGTATTATGTAGCAGACTATACCAGTCCCACAGCTTGTTTCTGAGTACTTCCCTCTGATTATTGCAGATGAAAAGGAGAAGTTTGAGCCCACGGTTTTCAGAGACACAATCATTCAGGGCCTTAACGAAGCTGGCGGTGATCTCGATGCTGTAGCCAAGTTTCTGGATGTCACCGGTTCAAGACTGGACTACCGTCGCTATGCTGACACTCTGTTTGACATCCTCATCGCCGGGAGCATGCTTGGTACGCTAATGGCTTCTGCTGTCATTATTTTTCTTTCTTTTAACAAATTTGACAAGCTTTTTCCACAGTTCCAGTACAATTAATTATTATTTTTATATTTTAAACAACTATATACACTGTTCTAGTCAAACCGGGACTTGTGATGACTGATGTACAGAAGACTTTAAGTACAGTACGGTGATGAGCCTACGTGCGACTCAATAAAACAGTTGAATGGAAACATTTTAAAGAAGGCCGTACATCCATGAATGATGATGGCGGTGGCTCAGGGTTCACTTTACTTGTTTTTGTAAACATTCAGGGAGTGGAACAGCTGATCTGAGACAATGGGAGGATAATTTGTCATTAACTTGCAGAAGAGACGCATCTGTCTGTAGGATCAGATAAGGACACGACTTACACATTATAGGAACTCGTCTGGGAGTTATAGCCACATCCCCCGTACAGTCCTGACCTCCCTCCAAGCCATTTTCATGTTTGTGCCATTAAAGGAGTCCCTGGGAGGCCAGCATTTCAGACGTGAAGCAGGCAGAACGATCATGGCTCCGATGTACTGAGAAAACTTTCTACGCTGATCCATTGAGCATTTCTGTGTATCTAAGCACTACTGCAAGTTTCTTGGCAATGCTGGGATTATGCTTAGTTTAGCATCATGGTGAAGAGCATGATGATTGACAGAATGACTGAACCGTACCTTGCCTGATCTAGGATTAGCTCATGTTCAGGGTGATCACTAGTTCTCTAGATAGTTACACTATGTCTTAAACCTATTGGTAAAACCATGAATGAAATTGAATACCAAGACACCTGGGAAGGTCATGACCCATTATTTGGTCCTTCCTGAAACTGTTCCCCCACAGTTGTCTTTATGTTCTGCAGCATTACGGTTTCTCTTCTCTGGAAGTAAGGGGCCCAAATCTGTTTGCAAACATCAGCGCCTTGTTCAGATATGCACAAATATTTGCCCATGTAGTGTATTTTGTGGCCTATTTTAGTTCAGGTGGTGTTGGTACACGGTGTTGTTTTTTTCCTCCTTTGTTGACATGATTTCTTTAGGGTTTACTGATGCAGGCAATGTGCAATGGTGCAAGCTAATACACCATTAACCTCCAATCGTCTCTTCCAGCACCCGGAGGAACACGCATTGATGATGGCGACAAGACCAAGGTGACTGTCCACTGTGTGTTCACTACAGAGGAAAATCACACCGCTGCTCGCAACTATGCTCAGGTAATGCGGCCTTGCTGTCTCACTCAAAATGCTATGTAGTTCAGATCTACCTGACACACATAAATCCTCAAATGCTTATTTTAACACTTGCATGGCTGGTAATGGGAACATTATTATTATTATTATTATTATTATTATCATCTTGTTTATGTACATATCACCAGGTTTTCAATAAATTGATCAGGAGATACAAGTATCTGGAGAAGGCTTTTGAGGAGGAAATAAAAAAGGTACTTTCCTTTCCTTCCTTTTGCAGCTTTCATCAGTCAGCCTAAATGGTGTAAGAGCTCTTTGCTGTGTGATATGATGAGTCACTGTTCTCTATGTACTGTAGCTCCCATTTATAACACCTCTGACAGGCTCTAATTATAAATTTGCATCTTGATTATTAAAATGTGAAAAGTACATTGAAATCAGAGCATGTTAATAGTTATGAAGGACTTGCTGCAGTGCCTATTATACAGTATATATTTTTTTATATTATCATGTTCGTGTTTATTTTCTTCTTAAAAGTTGAAAAGTGTTAATGTTATGGGCTTTAATTGTGGTTTTTCTTGTGTTTGTCATGGTGACTCATAATAATGAGTCAGATACCTGGCGCTTTCAACAAGTGAGCCTAGATATTTAACAATAAGGTATGCCCAAGGCATAATAACCAAACCATGTCATTGTGAACCTTTAAATCCATCTTAAATAAATACTCATTATGTCAAAGTGTAATGGTCAATAAATACTCATTATCCATAGTGTAATGGTCAATAAATACTCATTATGTATGTCAAAGTTTTTCGCCGGTATATAATTAAGGAATTAACTATTCGGTGTCTTTCTGGCTGTTTTATGCCTCAATAAAATTGTTTTTCACCACTCAAATGAGGGCTGCTTTTTTATTTAACATGGATGTTTTCTATATGTTGCTGTTTTTTCCTGGACAGCTGCTTCTCTTTCTGAAAGCCTTCAGTGAGTCTGAGCAGGCAAAATTGGCCATGCTGACGGGCATCTTGTTGGCCAATGGCACACTGCCACCTGCCATCCTTACCAGCCTCTTCAGTGATAACATAGTGAAAGAAGGTTTGTGGAACCTATTATACGTTTGGTTTGAAGTATATGTGAGTGGTAGGGGGTGTAGGGGTTGTAGTTTTTGTGATGCTTAGAAGGTCAGCATTTACCAGGTTCATCAGGACCTTCTCTCTATTGCAAAACTTTAGCACAATGGAGTTCACATTAGACATGACATTTATTCATTTGAATAACCACTTTATTATTTTGTGATTTTGATTACATGCCTTAGGAGCACATCTACACCTAAACATTAATGCAGTTATTTAATCAGGCAATTAAATGGCAGCAGTGCAGTACATACAGTAAAATCAAGGAAATGTGGGCGAGCAGATTCAGGTAATGTTCACATCAACCATTAAATGATGGAAAAAAATTTGATCTCAGTGATCTTGATTATGGCATGATTGTTGGTTGATCTCGGCTCACACACTACAGTCTGTAGAGTTTGGGGGCATTGGTAGTTCAATGGTCGTTTTTTTTTTTTTTTTTTTTTGCCTCCCATGCGGAAGGGCCAAGTTTTGTGGTAGTCGGATGGTGCGCTGTAGCAACCCCTCAATGGAAGCAGCCTGAAAGACCAACAACAATCTGTAGAGTTTCTCAGGATGGTGCAATAAAGATCAAAATCATTTCTTTCATCCACTGAGTGGCAGTTCCTTGGACTGAAACATCTTGTTAATGAGCTACGTCATTGGAGAATGACCAGATACGTTTGAGATGGTAGAATAGTATAGAGTGGTTATCCAAGGTACTGTTGCCTTTCTGTCAGCCAAGTACAGAAAGGCTGCAGTGGGGACGTTCTCACCAAAACTGGACAGTTGAAGACTGGGAAAAACATAGTCTAGTGTGGTGAATTTTGCACAGATGGTACAGTCAGAATTTGTCATCAACAAAATGACTCCATGGACCTACAGTAACCTGCCTTGTGTCGACTGTCCAGATGTGTTAATACCAAACAATCATTGCTTAAAAACCACTCCTTATTGAAATATTGTTGCAGACCATTCACCACCAGATTTCATGACAACTATTTACCTCTGTCAGTCACCTCTGTCTTAGTTTTTTTTTTTTAGTAGATGTGTGTAAATCCCTGTAGTGAGGGGCCACTGCAGGATTGTGCTTGCTAAGTAATACCTATACCCTAAAGTTTTTAAATCATCCTTCTTTGTGTGATCTTGTTGTACAGGAATCGCTGCTTCCTTTGCAGTGAAGCTATTCAAGGCATGGATAGCTGAGAAAGATGCCAATGCAGTGACTTCAGCCTTGAGGAAGGCCAGTCTGGATAAGAAACTCCTTGTAAGTTGTGGCGTGAGAGATTCTTTGCGGTTTTAATATTGTAAACATACAAAATTTGAGTTTGTGTTTGCTCTAAACCTTGAAATTAACATTATGAACAGGTAGATCACAGGATAAATTTGCATGTCAGAGCTTTGTGTTTGCATAGTTTTCGTACATTGTGACATAATTTGTAAGCTATTTAGTTATTGTTTTTTAACCTGGGCTTTATTTATTAACTCTCATATAATTCGTGCAGGGACTCTTTCCTGCCAACAAGCAAAATGTGGAGCACTTCTCCATGTACTTTAATGAAGCTGGGCTAAAGGAGCTGTCGGACTACCTGCGTGTGCAGCAGTCTTTGGGCACCCGCAAGGAGCTGCAGAAAGAAATGCAAGAGCGTCTTTCTCAGGAGTGTCCCATCAAAGAGGTGAAAGTACCTCTACTTTTAGATGCTTACTTCTAAAGTCATGATCTCATTGGTTGTGTCTTAACTTCACATTTTCTTGTCAGTCAAAGAAGGTTTTGTATAGAAGTCAAAGACAAATTCTTAAAACTAACTTAGGTTAGTTACAGGTTTTATTATATACTTTCTAATAAATATAATAATTGCAGTTATGTAATTATGATTTAAACTGTTGTACTAAACTGGGTTGCACTTAAGAACCTAAAAACAAATTTGAAATATTTAAATATAAAATTTAAAATATTTGATACCATAATTATGATTGATTGTCCGGATCGTATTTTTATACATTTTTAATAACAGCAGCCACGATACTAGTCTCAACTGCAAGGTTGCAGTTTTTTTTTTTTCTTTTCTTAGAATTGATTGCTGAACACAAAAACAATAAAATTGTTTCACAGACAATTTAAACATACAAAATTAAATGCAACTATAAATGTAATAAATGTTATAAATTGACAAGATGTACCTGCTGTAAAATTGCTTTGCTATAATAGTGATTAAAGACATTGGGACATTCTGCTGTAGGTAAATAAATCAGCTTCTGGGTGGTAAAAGTAACTTGTATTAGGTCGCAGAGGAACCACCATGTTTTTGCTCATTTCTCCATCAAGGCACAACCTAGTATTAATTATCCCTTACCTGATCAGAAGGTTCATCTCAGTAGTGTTAGATGAAAAGTCATCAGATGCAAAAGAAGTTTAATCAAAAATATAAAATGTATGCATGCCCATAGAGCTGAAGTAACCACTTTTATCAGTGCCTAAGCTTGTTCATAATCTATATTCCCACAGCTGCTATACAATAAAATGCATATAGCAGAGCATAACATCGTATGCAGACCTTTTCATTTAATTTTGTAGCTGGGGCAAACAAAGACAGGGGCCAGGGGTAGCTCAGTGGTTAAGGCATTGGGCTACCGTTCGGAAGATCCCAGGTTCAAACCCCACAGCCACCAAGTTGCCACTGTTGGGCCCTTGAGCAAGGCCCTTAACCCTCAATTGCTTAGATGTATAATGAGATAAAAATGTAAGTCGTTCTGCCAAATGCCTAAATGTAAGACAATGGTCATCCTACTACACTTTCATTTTGCTCATCGCTAAGTACAATTGACTGGTATTAATGCTTAAATCTATACACTAAGCTGGTTGGGTATAATCTTGTCCATTCTAGGATGCATCTCAGATTAAACACAAATAAGTTAATATGCAACCATAACATGAGCACAGTGGAACACATACCTGTTAAGTGTGTATATAAATAACAAATGTTTAATGTCGTGTTCAGATTGTGGTGTACGTGAAGGAGGAAATGAAGCGAAATGATCTGCAGGAACAGGCTGTGATTGGTTTACTCTGGTTCTGCCTTATGAATGCAGTGGAGTGGAACAAGAAGGAAGAGCTGGTTACTGAGCAGGCCCTCAAACACCTAAAGGTTGGTTGAGGAGGTGTTCTCCTCAAATTTATTTAAAACATTCATCATCCTATGGCACTGCATTGCATGTCCCTGGGTATAGTTAGTAGGAAAGATAGTCGATTTATTCATACTGTAGATGTTTTATGGAATTTTTTTATGGACAGCAAATTTAAATCCTGAACAAATGAGAGTACAGTACTTCCTGGATATCTCATTAATGTTAGAGTCTATTCTGCTGTTTCATAAGTATATTTGAGCCTTTACAACCCGACATGGTTAGTCATTCTGATGTCTCACTCTTTTGTGTAGCACTACGCTCCTCTGCTGGCTGTGTTCAGTACTCAGGGTCAATCTGAACTGGTCTTGCTACAAAAGATTCAAGAGTACTGCTATGACAACATCCACTTCATGAAATCATTCTCGAAGATAGTGGTGCTGTTCTACAAAGGTACTTATTAACAGCAGAAAAAAAACTCACTTTCTCAATTATGGCATTTACAGTATATAATGTATAAATAGTTTGGGAAAGTAATACTTGCACAATTTCCCCATTAGACTGAATGTAACTGATCAGCTATGAGGTGTTCATGTTCAAATGAATATCTTTTGTCCCAAAATACTATGTTTACAGTACCTAATTCAAATCATGTGAATTTTAAGATCACTGCTGTGTATTTACACTAAACCTTCTTATTGGAGCATTAATTAACTATTCTAAGAAGAGAAAATATTCTTTTGTCTAAATTGTCTCCTTAAAATTATATTTCGATGTACAATGAAGGTTAATATTAATGTAGGAATATGTTAATTAAATTTAATCAATGATTTCTAAATGTGATAAACAGAAATCTACAAATTTACATTTCAACCCACACTCTAGTTATAAGTAATGAGCTACTTCATCATATCAAGTAAACGGTGGTCTCTTGCTATTTTCACGTATCGTTTAGGTCCGTTACATAAATAAAAGGTCTGTGTGACTGCACAGAGTTTATTTAACGTGAATTTAAAAAAATCTGACCTAGCATTTATAAAGAATTCAATGGTAGTATTTATTGGCATACAATATGTTCCTGCCCTTGTTGAGAAGGCTGTTATCCAGCTAATGAGTATCAGTGGCCTTCTAAACATTATTGACAAGTGGTAAAACTTCAGAGAAAGATCAACTCTGCTACAATAAGAACTGGGTGCTGTTTCAGTGAGATTCATATATCATACTCCTTAGATGTAGCTTTCCATGGAGCTATGCTGCTAATAAATAATACCCACTGGACACCAAACAACATTGAGAGCATTGTATAAATTAGATCTTTTTTTAATCAGCGCTCGTGTGACTATGCACCCTTTTCGTTTGTTAGCCGACGTCCTTAGTGAGGAAGCCATTTTAAAATGGTACAAAGATGCCCATGCTGCCAAAGGGAAAAGTGTCTTTCTGGAGCAGATGAAGAAATTTGTGGAGTGGCTTCAAAATGCAGAGGAAGGTATGCAGGTTTTACAGTAATGTCGAACAACTATAAACTCTGCTTCATTATCACTTTTGTTTCCCCTGAACATGTAGTATCCTACCACTACAGAAGTAAACACTCAGTGTGTGTGTGTGTGTGTGTGTGTGTATATACTGTATATATATAATGACACTCTCTCCCGCAGAGTCTGAATCCGAAAAAGAAGATTAGCATTCGGGACAAGTGAAGATCGCTGCACACTGCTCTCTGAGGCTGGCCTGTTAGCGCGCTGTAGTTCGAAGAGTCCTGGGCACTCAAGCACAATCAGCGGAGAAGCCATTGATAAAATTTTAATAGAAGACGCATATTTTTTGCCAATACTGTTCAGGCAGTCAGTGAATGAGATTCTCACATATTCAGCTGAATAAATGACTGCTTTTTATTAATAAAAAGTTTTTATATATAGAATTTGCTGTTAAAATGTGTCACTCTTAACATAATTTTATTTTTACTGATGTGGGGGGATTAGAGGTTAATAGTTTTTTTTCTCCCCTGACAGTGTAGTGAAAATATTGAAGAATATTATTTTATATTCAAAAAGAATTATTTTTGTTTAACAATAAACAATCCTTTATAAAGTTCAAATGCTTAATTGGTGTAAATCAAACACTATATTTTATCTGTCTGTTCTGTTTTTTGACATTTTTGTTTTTCTTTAGCAACAAATTCCAATTTCACAGTAACATTTTACTTAAATGATCATCACATACTGTACTTCTTTTTTTTTTACCTGGGTAAAGATTGAAGTTTTTTTTTTATTTTTTACTTTTAGTGACCTTTCATTGTCAGTTGTACAACTATAAATACCATAAACATTTAAAATTCCAATAACTTCTGGAGAAAAGCACTGACTTTGTTAAGCAATTATAACATTTTCAGAATATTTGTGAAATACTGTATTATTAATTTCAGTCTAAATAAAGCAGCAGAAATCAATCTGTAAAAATATATGTCAAAGCGCTATTTATTTATTTATTGTGTTAAAAAAAAATAATAAAGCAAAATTCCCAAGGTCCATCGGCTACTCTTTGATGGACAGCGTCATATTCCGGCTGCTGTTCTCTGATTGGTGGAGAGCGTCATATCCCGGATGCTGTTCTCTGATTTGTGGAGAGCCTCTCCCACCCCGCCTGCTCTTCTCTGATTAGTGGAGAGTGTGCTGTCTCGCGGCTGCTGTTCTCTGATTGGTGGAGAGTGTTCCGTCTCGCGGCTGCTGTCTCAGTGGAGGACATTTTTGCGGTTCCAGATGCTGCTATGTGATTGGTTGACATTTTTTGCGGTTCCGGCTGTAGTTGGCGCGAACGTGCACGGCAGCGCGAGACAAAGAGCATCTTGCAGTCGTCAGTGTGGATGCTTGGTTTGTGTTGGTCGGTTATCGGGCTGTAGCTGTGTAATTACAACTGACTGAGTCAGCATGGCTGATAAAGAAGGTAAGTACTGTTTAAGGACACTGTATGCCGGTGTGTTTTACATTCTGAGAGATGTATTTAATTACTTCACTGCTTGAGCTAATGTTGCTAATTGTTAGCCATTTGCGAATCAACACAGGCCGCGCGCGTCCCGCCATATTAATAACTAACGCGGTTATAAATGTGGCTTTAGTGTTATTTCACTTTCCATAAAGATTTATGATTGTAGAGTATGTGGTCACGAGAGAGCCTTTATATTAGGTCCGGAGTTAAAGTTTGACTCCTGTAAGTAGTTGACAGGTTAGCCTCAGTGATATGGCTAGGTGAATGAATTAGCATGCTAGTCTCAGCTATAGAGTGTATTACAAGTTATAGCATAAGTATAGCTGTAAATAACCCAACAGATTGTTTCTTTCCAGATAAATTATTAAGTACGAGTATTTGTGTACTAGTTCCGTGGAGCTGAAGGTTTACATTGTTTTTGCAATTTTGATTCATTAAAAAAAAGCTGTCTGTTTTCCCTGATGTATTGTTAATGGAGAGATGTGGGGAGAAAGAGAGAGAGTCTACGTTGAAAGTTGTGTAGTCCACATGTGGCTCACTAAGTGTCTGGTTTTCCATTCGTTATGTTGCAGCTGCTTTTGATGATGCGGTGGAGGAGAGGGTGATCAATGAAGAGTACAAGATCTGGAAGAAAAACACGCCGTTCCTCTACGACCTGGTGATGACCCATGCACTCGAGTGGCCAAGTCTGACCGCACAGTGGCTGCCTGATGTCACCAGGTACTTCACCTCACTCTCACCTGAAACACAGCTTCATCTCATACATTACACCTTTTCCTGGTGACAAGAGCAACGCTGCACCAAAAACGTCAACACAACTCTTTTTAATACAACCATGTCCATTTCTTTTAGTTACACTACCAGTCTAAAGTTTGGACACATGTTTGGATTTATTTGCTACATTCTGGGACAGTTCTGGATTTTTTTTCCAAACTATGACGTAAAACATATGGAATTAGGTAATTAAGTAACAACAACAGTCAGATGTTATTTTAAGACACTAAGGTCATCTGTTCTGAAATAGTTCTTACAAGAACAGTATCATCAAATGCATTTGCAAAACACATCAATCACCATGATTGGTTCTCATGATGATGATCCCAAAAAAGAAAGTTTGATACTTACCTCTGCTGCAGACGGGAGGTTTATTTACAGTTACCAGCCTCAGAAATCACCATTTAACAAACAGCTCCTCAGATTAAAGGTGTTATGAAGGCTTTACAGAGTAGCAGACATATCAATTATCAATATCAAACATTCAAAGGAGGTTATTGCATATTTCGGATGCATATTCAGCATTGCTTTACAAAGTAGAAAGAAAGAAATATTGATAAAGACTATGGAATTAGATGATGTGTCCAAACTTATGAGTGGTAGTGGATGTCTGCCTTGTATTAGCTGTCTGCACACATACAGGGTGTCCTGGAAGTCTCCATACATTGGGTACATTCATAACATCAATATGCCATGACTTAATTGTCATTATGCGTCTCGTGGCATGCGAGCGCGTAACAGATGTAATGTACTAATAAAGTAGTAATAAAGAACAAAACTATAAAACACCTAGCAAAAGATACCAAGCTGACCTTCAGTGTATATTTTAGCCAAGTTAAAAGTCAAACTCTGATCTTGAGTGAGTTGTTACTAGCACTGTGTATTTCATGATTACTTTTTCCCACGTAGCAAAAACTTTTATGAACACAGGCATCTGTATGATTTGAAAACCAGTGCTGGCTAATGTTATCATTTAAGCCAATTATCTAACTAGCACTAGGTATAATATTTAAGATTCATATTAAGTGTGGCCTTGGAGAATAGGCTCCAGTTATTAACCTTTTATCAACATTGGTACATTTCTTCATTCAGGTTTAACATTATAATACATTAACAAAATTCATAATTTAAGAAGAATTACATTCAGCCCTGGGCAACAGCACATTTTTTTGCTTCTCAGCAGCATTACTTTAAGCTTTTGTCCTTATGGAATTAAGAAAGGGCGTGTTCTTTACTCTCTAGGCCTGAGGGGAAAGACTACAGCGTCCACCGGCTGGTTCTCGGTACCCACACCTCTGACGAGCAAAACCACCTGGTCATTGCCAGCGTTCAGCTGCCGAATGATGATGCTCAGTTTGATGCCTCACATTACGACAGTGAGAAAGGCGGTAAGTATGTTTATGCAATTTAAGTTAAGTTTATGCTAAGTTACTAGGTATTTGATTCAAGCATAGACATGTGTATATCATATTAATTTTTTTTTCAAGTTGTTTTATGAGACCATCCCGTTTGTGTTTAGAGTTTGGTGGCTTCGGCTCAGTGAGTGGCAAGATTGAGATCGAGATTAAGATTAACCATGAAGGAGAAGTGAACCGGGCCCGCTACATGCCTCAGAACCCTTGCATTATTGCTACCAAGACTCCAACCAGTGATGTGCTAGTTTTTGATTACACCAAACACCCATCCAAACCAGGTAGGTAATTGTTTAGACTATCCAGTTTATACAGTATTGAAATAAATATTAATGTCTTAGCTCTGTTTGGATGAGTCTTATACTATTAAATGGGACGTTTTTGTAGATATTCTTAATTTTTACTTTAGAAAACATTTTGCTTACTTTATGGAGGTTTATAGTCTTAATATTTATGTAGTTGTGAAAGTTTTTTGACCACAGAGTGGCATGTGTGAGTAAGAAAACAGTAAAATAACAAGGCAGAGTGTGAATATAAAGATGACATCATTTGTTACATATACATTAGGGACTGGAATTACCAGTCACCACTCTAAGTGTCAATTCGATTTGTATTGCGATTTTGTAAGTAATCATGATTTTATAAATATCCCAATTCTATATTACATTATTTTTTTTCTTCAAT
Source organism: Leiocassis micropogon (assembly GCA_028565275.1). NCBI lineage: Eukaryota > Metazoa > Chordata > Actinopteri > Siluriformes > Bagridae > Leiocassis > Leiocassis micropogon. The sequence goes on along the minus strand of JAOVVA010000030.1, from coordinate 10,085,134 downwards.
TTTGTTAGTTTGGAGTTTGGAGACTAATGTGCTCACTGATCTGAGGCTTTTTAATGCACACGATTTTTTAAAAATGCTTTTCTGTTGCAACCTGCGAAAGCTTGTGCACTTGGCACCCAAATTTCTTCTCAGTCAAATCAACACAGCTGCACACATCAGAAGTAAACAAGGCAAAAGTTCTTACCTTTTAAATGAGTTACACAAGTATTATATTTGCTTTAATCAGTACACATCCTGTATATTTGTTGGTTAAGACTATAGAGACTATACAGGTTGTTGTTTGAAAGAGAAAATGTACTACATATCATGGTTACCTGCCAAGCTTGTTGCTATAACAAGGTACCAGTTTCTCCACTGCCTGTGAAACGTGCCATGATCCAAATGTATTTTACATAAACTTGATCATCTTGCTTTTCAAGCTGGTGCCAAGCACATATCTCCAAAGTGACATTTCATCCATTTTCTGTGAGCACAGCCATCAATTACATGTTAGTTGTTTATCTTGCCTTTTTTTTTGCTGCCTTTTTCCAGCAGGATTTAGCACCTGCCTACGGTGCCAAAGCTACCACTAACTGGTTTGTAGACCATACTGTACTTGATTGGCCAGCCATCTTTCCTGACCTGAACCCCATAATGTATGGGATTTTGTCAAAAGGAAGATGAGAAATACCGCACCAAAAAAATATAGCTGAAGGCTATCAAAGCAACCTTGTTTTCAGTAATGCCTCAGTGGTCACCTCTATGGCACCTCTATTGATGCAGTAATTCATGATAAAGCAGCCCCAACCAAGTATTTAGGGGATAAATTGACATGTTTTTAGAGGTTGGACATTTCTGTATTGTAAATCCTGTTATTCTACAAGTAGATTGCAGACATTTTTCTGCATCCTGAATCCTGGAGCTTCATGTGAAATTCATCATTTTCTTTAGTCTAATGACTATTTATTGCAGACCCCTCTGGAGAATGCACCCCTGACCTGCGATTGAGAGGACATCAGAAAGAGGGCTATGGTCTGTCTTGGAACCCTAACCTAAGTGGCTGCCTACTCAGTGCCTCTGATGATCATGTAAGACACATTATTCCTACTGTATACTTGATTATACTATTGGTTAGATCACTTCATTGTGAAATCTGTCCTCATGGTCATGGGCTGATGATTTATTTAATTTTTTTTCCTTTTTTTCTCATTTTATTAGACAATCTGTCTGTGGGACATCAGCACAGTACCCAAGGAAGGAAAGATTGTTGATGCTAAGACCATATTCACCGGTCACACTGCTGTGGTAGAGGATGTGTCCTGGCATCTTCTGCATGAATCACTCTTTGGATCAGTAGCAGATGATCAGAAGCTGATGATGTGAGTTGGCTTAGATTCTTGATTTAATCATTAACCAGTGTGATTTTATTCATGAGATGCACTGGCCCCTGGGTCTTATTAGCCTCTTGTGTATCAGAAAGGTGTCTGGGTAGAATTTTCCGAAGGTAATTACACAGAGTAATCACTTTTAGATTAAGTTAAGATTGCACTTACAGGAAACCTGAAAGACATTTTAGTCAACTGTTGTACGAGTGTGAAAGCATCCATCTCCAAGCCACTGAGACTGTGGTCTGTTTCACATCACTGAACTGTGTTCAGCATGATATTGTGCCCAAGTTGAAGTAAATAAAATGCTGTTTTTATAGCAAACAGTCTTTCGCCTGGAACAACAGGGAACTAGGAAAAAACATTTGTTACAAGCAGATGTGAATATTGCATGCATTTTCACACATCTGCCTGCAAGTGTAAATGTTTTTACTAGAAGAAGTCAGTATATGAGTAAGCTATAAATCGGGGTATTTAAGAAATGGTACTTTCAAAAAGATTTTTTTTTTTTTTTTTTTTTTTTGGTCAGTGGTTGTTAACTCGTCCAAATTTTCTCTCCTAGCTGGGATACTCGCTCTAACAACACATCTAAGCCCAGTCATGCAGTGGATGCACACACTGCAGAGGTCAATTGCCTTTCGTTCAATCCTTACAGTGAGTTCATCCTGGCTACTGGATCTGCTGACAAGGTAGGAACAATAGCTAAAGAACCGTCATTGGATCTTTTTATTTTATTTATTTATTTATTTTTTTTGGGGGGGGGGGTCCTTGATTGGTTTTGTGCTTAAATTTAATGGTGGGATTAATCAAGACCTTCAATTTAATGTCTTCCTTTTATAGACCGTTGCCTTGTGGGATCTCAGGAACCTTAAGCTGAAGCTGCATTCCTTTGAGTCGCACAAAGACGAAATATTCCAGGTATGGAAATGTCCTTAAAAACACATTTGAAACACTGTAGCAGCTGCTTCAGTTTTGAGTGCAAATTTTCCTGACCTTTAAATGTGCCAACAGGTTCAGTGGTCACCTCATAATGAGACCATCCTGGCATCGAGTGGAACAGACAGACGTCTCAATGTCTGGGATCTCAGGTGAATGTTTTCATTTACTCTCACTCCATGCACAAGTCCTCGAAGAACAAATTTTTAAAATGATAATACTATTGCTCTGATCATTCCTATTTTTGTACAGCAAAATTGGTGAGGAGCAGTCACCAGAAGATGCAGAGGATGGGCCTCCTGAATTATTGGTGAGAAGCTCCAGTATGCATTAGGAATACCAGTTTGCAGTTATTCAGACTTGCATAGACTTTTTTAATTCATTTGCAAAAATTGTTTTTCTCCTGTCAGTTCATCCATGGTGGGCACACAGCGAAGATCTCCGACTTCTCCTGGAACCCCAATGAGCCATGGGTGATCTGCTCTGTGTCCGAGGACAACATCATGCAAGTCTGGCAGATGGTATGTACACGTTCTGCACATTAGCCTAGTGTAAATGTGTCAGCTGTAAAGGTTCACATCTAAACCAAAATGCAGAAGTTGTGCAATGGCTAAAATAAACTGTATTTGATGATTAATTATTGTGTGCTATTTGTCATCCATTTATTTTCCAAGAGGACTAATGCCCATGTGTGTATGCTTGAGGTGGGGTAAAGGTGGTCTATCTGAAAACTTTCAGTTGATTTGCAATGACTGGCCCAAATATTGTTAGAAAAATGTTTTTAAAACAAAAAGATCGTGCGATGATGTGCCGAACGCATGCTAGGTTTTAGCATGCCGTGCACTCTGAGTAAGCCTGTGCACTGTTGTCATGTTTTCCATCTGTGCACATCAGTACTGGGCAAATGTGAAAAGCTGTTAAAGAACAGTACTCAAAATGATGCTGTGTGTAGGATGCGAATGTGATCATGTCCATACATTTAAGACTAGAAATCCCTGAATCTATTTTGCACTGTTTTTGCAGGCGGAGAACATCTACAATGACGAGGACCCTGAAGGAGCAGCAGACACAGAGGTCCAAGGATGAAGAACGATGTAGAACTTTTGTCTCCACCACACCTCAGTTGTCTCACATGACCATGCTCTTTCCTGGTGAACTGCATCCGTCGCCTCTTCAGCCACTCTTGTATGCTCAAAATGAAGTTTTCTTGAGTGAAAGAAAAAAAAAAGACTCAAAGTGTTTCTCTTTAATATGAAAAGTGTATTTTTCTAAGAGAAATTGGTTGCTCTTAATTTTCACTATGGCACATCAAGCCCCCATCCATTTTTTTAAAACATTTATTCCATGACCTTCATATTCTAAGGGGTTGTCTTGGGTAAAAGGATGTAAAATAAAATCCGAAGATGCTTAGGCCCATGTATTTAATTATCCTGGTCAAATTGTGATGGATGTCAGTAGGTGACTTTAGATTTATTTTTACACGGCTGAAAATTTGGTCAAAAAATGTTATCAAGGGTTCGCAGGATGGCTTGTGTGCTCTTAATTTTTGTACTTTTCCTCAACAATGGTCTAATGTCATGTCAATGTCTTTAATATTCTAAAAATAATTTTGTGTCTTTCTTTATGTCCACACTGTTGTACAGAACATTGAGAATAAACTGTTTTTCATCTAACTGATTCAGCCATCATAATGATTATACCATTTGGCTCAAACATTTTGATTTATTTATGTATGTTCATACTAATCATAATAAAGTGCTTCAGTTGGCTTGTTATCTAAACCTGCTCAGCGTCATACAGACAGCATGTTCTCAGACTTCTACCATCTTGCCCTAATATGTCCATGTTCTCTAGCGTGTCTCGTCTTATTTGTGATCATAAAGGCAAGTCACTAGCACTCAGACAGTTGTGTATAAAAGCTTTATTTCCTCCACTCTTACTCACATCCCTGTCAACACTGCACATACACCTAGAGAGTTCTGCGCTGTTTAAGTGGGCTGATAAAAATCTGGGCAGTCTCCATCACACATTCCTTGCTGATGTGACATTGCAGAGAAACTGAGTGGTGCTGGTGCATTTCATAATATCTTCTGTCTGGTTTGGAATATTTATAAATGATGCCCACATGCATGTTTATGCTGTTAAAATTATGGCAGTACAATGAGAGAGTTAAACAAACAAACCTTACTGTAGTAACGGCACAAAGAATTACTAATTGCTAATACCAAACTGCGGTGTAAGGCCATATTTGTCTTCATTGTTCAGGTCTTCTCTTCCACCGGGAGGATCTTCTGTGCTTGCTGTCCCTCTATGCTTTCTCTGTATAATAAAAAAAAAAAAAAAACATTTATCTGGTAATTCAACTTACAATTTGTAAATAAAGTCCTTTACAATGATGATTACACTTGCCTATAGAAGTATAGCTGTTTGGCCAGACTGTTCTTGAGTTCCTCCATTTCTTTTATCTTATTTATCTGTATCCGAAGTTCAGTTTTTAGTTCTCGGCTGCTCTCCTCTAGGCGGTCTATTGTTTCCTGGGGAAAAGGTAAATGACATTAGTACATTATAATGTAAAACCATTGCTTCAGAAGTAATATGACTAAATCTCAATTTATCTTAAAACCAAAAGCTCGGATAACTGTAGGTTCATTCAAAACTGAATTACATACACGATATTGCTCCACATTTTCCTTTCTTTGCTTCTCCATCAGATGGATGCGCTCCTCCAGTCGGGCCCTCTCTAGTCCCAGCCTCTGCTCTTCCTCTTTCAGGGGCCCCAGCTGGGTCTTCAGGTCTTGGCACTGCTCCCTGTATTTTATTAGTGCATCAGTGCTGCTTTGTCGTCTCTTTAGTAAGGCCACCAATCTAGGCTCATAAAACTCCTCAAGTGCTTTGATTTCACCCTGCAGGTACTGCTGTAGGTCGAGGGATGCACGTCGGCCTTGGGACAGGTACGAGTGGGTATTGTCCTTGCTGGATTCCTGGGTCATGTTGTCCATCTGACTTTGTAGCGTCTCCACTTGGCTTTGGTGTTCACAATGAAGCTGACTTATGACTTCAATCAACTTCTCAACAAAGGCCTTCATTTCATTCTGGTTGAAGAGGACAACACAGCATTAGCCATAGTGCAATAACATAAAATACATTGGTTTAATTTTTTAGGTATGTCAATGTTTTAAGTGCAATTGCTTGCCAGGACAGTTAAAAATACATCTAGGGTTTTGGGTTTATTTTTCTGATGAGCAAGCAACAATTCTATGTATTAATCAGACAACCAATGATTTTCCTTCCTGAAAAGTCTCCAAGTAGAAGCCCATCAGAAAATTACACCCTTAGAGAATAAAATGTAAATGTAAAGTTCTTAAACATTTTTTTTTTTTTATCGACTGTGGGAAACTATAACCATGTAACATAAGGCTTCTGACATACTCAGCATTCAGATGATATTTATCAAACTGTGAGGTAGCGGTGCAATGCACATGATCCTGCAGATACAGGCGAAAAAAATAGTTTTTTTTTTTTCAAATCAATCATAACTGGAAAAAAAAATCTAATCTCAGTGGCATGATTGTGGCTTGATCAGAGCACGGTTATTGGTGCCAGACTGGCTTGAGTGTTTGTATGATTGCTCATCATCAGTCTCTGGGATTTACTCGGAATGTGGCAGTGAAGAAAAATATCCAGTGAGTGGCAGCTCTGTAGAGGGAGAAATGCCCCATTGATGACAGAAGCCAATGGTGAAAGACCTGGTTCAAACTGATAGACAGGCTATAGTAACTCACAAAACTACTGGATACAATTGCGATGAGCAGTTAAGTGTCTCAGAAATCCCAACACATCAAACCTAGAGGTGGATGGACTACATCAGCAGAATACCCCTTTAGATTTCAATTATCTCAACTGAGAATGGAAATCTTTGGCTGCAGTGGCCACAGGCTCACTAAAATTAGACAGCTGAAGACTGGAAAAACATAGCCAGGTCTGATGAATCTCAATTTCTGCTCTGGCACAAAGATTGTGAGGTCTGAATATGACACCAAAAGCATCAATCTTTGGCCCCTGGTGACGATGGTGTAATGGTTAGAAGGCCAAGGACATCCCTTCAGGGTCATAATTTATCAAACTTTATGTTTTTATGCTACTTCCATTATGATAATGTATCACATCACAATGCAAAAGTCGTCCCAAAATGGTTTCATGAACATGACAGTGAGTTCTTCTTCAGTGTTCTTCTAGTCACTGGATCCAAGTCCAATACTTTGGGATGGAGTAGAATGGAAGATTCACAGCAATGATAGTTCACCTGAAAAATCTGCAGAAATCAGGGGATGCAATGCTGTCAACATAGACCAGATCCTCAAAGAAATGTTGTTGGATCCATGCATTGAGGCTGTTTTTAGAGCAAGGGGAGGTATTGTCCAGTGTTAGTGTTTATAGAGAGAGAGAGAGAGAGAGAGAGAGAGAGAGAGAGTACAGTCATGTGAAAAAATTAGGACACCCTTTGAAAGCATGTGGTTTTTTGTAACATTTTTAATAAATGGTTATTTC
>JAOVVA010000030.1:10031962-10051001 GCA_028565275.1 Leiocassis micropogon | reverse complement strand
AGAGGTTAACAGCATCACCCGGGGTTCGAACCAGCGATCTCCGGATGATAGGGCGAGCGCTTTACCACTGTGCCACTCGGAGGCCAACAACTTACTGTATAAGCAGTTATTAAGGAGACAAAGTGTTGTTTAAGATATTTTGAATGAAGGTTTTGGCAGTCAGCTGCTCTCTCCTCTTTCCAGTACTTTGGACCATACCGACCTATTGTAGTTTCGTCCATACTGGCGACCGGCACGAATAGGTAAACTTTCTAGTGCTGTTATGCTCTTTATCATCACTCGTGGATTGTCTCTTGTCCAATTAGATTACTTTCTCAGAATTAACTGTAATGTAAAGAGAAAGTAAGGTAAGCCATATTGTTTGCTTTCTTTTTGAAGTTGAAGTGACAGAGATGCATGTTTGCTGTGTAATCTTTGGATCTCCAGCTCATCTTGGTCATCTCTCTCTCTTTCTCTCTCTTTTTCCATTGAGGATTTGTTACATAACTGTCAGTGATAAATACACCTGGTGACACATCCACTCTTACTATTTGCCTCCTCTGACCTCTCTCACTTTGCTTCTTTCCTCCACCTGCTTGGCAAATCAACTCCAGTGTTGTCTGGAAGCTGTTTGACTCACTCCACGATTAGTTAGGAAGCATTAATTCTTCTTTTTACTATAAACCTCTAGTGGAAACTCAGAGTCAGGGCTCTTGCATGCCTCTTTTAGTGTCAACAGTGAGAAAAACTGAGTGGGTAATCCTTTTGTAGTTAGATTTTATATGGCTTGGATCCATCGTCTGAATGCTGGCTTGGTGTTTGAGGTACGGCGACTGTGATGTTAGTCCAGTGAGACAGAGGAGGTAACAGTGTGAACAGACTGAAATAGTTCAGCACTGCAGGGGATAATCGCAGTGAAGTGGAACATGTAATAAACCAACCTGACAAGGTCACAGCCGAAGTGGCCTCAGACAGGGTCATGCTGAATACACCCATAATTATATGACACACACATACACAAACAAAAACACACACAAACTTTCAGACCAGGTTTCCAGACCAGACCCTTACGACCAACAATAACAGAGATTACCACAGAGATAATAAACTCCCTTCCTGTTGTCATAGCTGCCAGTGTGTTACCTCAAAACCATCCTCCCTCACACACTCTCCTTTTTTACTCTCTCCCATTTATTTTAGCTTTAGGAACGTCCCGCTATTCTGCTATCTAAGTCATCTGAAACACAGTGGCTGTTAATGAAATGGGCACAGGGCCAGAGGTCTGGGAATAAGACAGAACAGCACTGCCTGACATGGCCTTGACAAATGAAATGTGCATTGAACTATTTATTCAATGTTTCATTTAGAGCCATTAGGACAGAACTGTATACACTTTAACTACAGTTTTAACTTTTATAACTTGTTTATACACAGTGACATTCAATGGTTCCAAAATACCGACTAAAGGACAATAGGGGTGGTTTGTAGTGTGCCGGTTCAGTATCAGACAGAAGGACAACAGATAAATGTCTGCAGCAAGTCTATTAGTGTTGGCAGTTGGCAACCTTTCCATAATCGATCGTTGGTTTGAGTAAACCGATTGATGTTTGATTAACCACACTGTACAATGCTTCTTTGATAGTTTTGTCTGTCAATCAAAAACAAATCAAAATTGAGGTGCAAATAAGTACATTACAACATGTCTTGGTGGTTATAAATTTTCCTACTCTGTACACTGTTCATGAAGTTTGTCACCTGGAATGCGAGTACAATGTAAATAATCAGGGTCGAATTCCGCAACTCTTGTTGTGTGCAAAGAAAAAATGCATTCCAAGGTTCAGCTGAGACTGACATGAAGCTTCTGAAGTCCCACTGAGCTAAATCCAGTTGGTATATTTCGAAGTTACGGTGTATTTAGTACAAAATAAACTTGTTTCTTTCCCAGTTAGCCATACGGCTAGTTCCAGTTAGTCATACACAGCTGTGTTGTGAGCATGCACAGTTTTTGACATTATATGTATACACGTTTCTGTATTAGGTTACAGATTCAGCAGTTGCTCGGGTGCGCAGAAAAAACATGAAACATAGTCTTTAAACGATTAAAATCGATAGTCTACTACCAACTACTACAATACAGTATGTATCCAAACATGTTGGTAAAGAATGTTCTTCAAGAATTGTGAAAAAACCTAAACTCTTTTAAATTCTTCTAAAACTGGACAACATTTTACATAAGAGAATAGATTCCTTGTTTACATCAAATCATTTTTTTAACACTCTTTTAATACTTTATTCTCACTTTCTCCTATCATTGCACCTGATCACTAAACATCTTCCCATTAAAGGCTCCTGACGTATCATATGCCATCAACCTTGAAATTCTCCTACCTGTGCTGCTCATAGCTCAGATCTAGGCATGCCAGGAATGGAGATAGGACACAAAGGAGACATAGACTTCCTAAAAAGAAAAAAGCCATACTATTGGTGTCAAGTCAGAACAATTCCAGCTTACATTCAGGAATCTTACAGTACTTCTGTAATGTTCCTAATTCTTTAGTGAGTACCAAAAGTCAGTGGTCGGGAATACCATAGCAATGAAAGTAGCTAAGAAACAAACCATTGTACAGGTGCATGGAGAGGTGCATGTTGGCACCAGGTGAATGCTCTGAGAGCCTGCCAGAGTCTCTGAACATGCTGGAATGCAGCTAGATGGAATTTCTTCTCAACTCCAGCTACCTTTCGACCCACTTTCCAGCACAGATGATTTTCTAGCTCATTTAACACATTAGTGGATTTAAGGGTGAGAAAACATTTAATTTACCTCAATGTAGTAGGATGGAAGGATTTCTGCCCAGTTCGATGTTCCAGAGTAAAAGAATGCACTCTGCCAAGCTGCATGGGCCTCAACCAGAAGAGGGCAGTATGAATTAAACCACTCAAAAGTCAGTAGGCTGAAACTGTACCAGGAGAGAAACATGTTGTTCACAGCTCATTTTCCTCACTTTCTCTCCCCTGGCATTAAACTTACATTGGCTCCGGCTGTGTTCAGGTATTTTAATAGTCTTCTGGACAACAGGATTAAAGCAGTGGAGTAGTGAGCTAAGGTTAGCGTATTTTGCTACGGCTCGAAAAGTCAGTCGGTGACTTTGATCACAGGAACAGGATAATCCGCTAGCCTTGAACGCTTAAATAACAGACTCTAAGCCTAAGGTACTGTTTATATCGTAACCTACAGAAGATCTGTCTTTCATGCACTAAAAAAAAATATATTACTTGTTCTCTATAATTGATAGAATAATAGCTTAGACGCATCACTGTAAAATTTTCATTTTCAGGTTTTCACCAAGTCCCTCAATAATTATGCATAGTCTTTAGAGGCGTAATAAAAAGTGGCCACAAAAGACACACAGCATATGCACTCCTGGGTGAAATTTAGACATCTGGTTGCATTTTAAAGCCAGCAGTTAGATTTCATACTTTAGACCGAGAAGGTTATTCTAAGTAAAGCACCGTGCAACCCTCAGGGCATTATATCTTCGTCATGCAATATTCACTTCTTCAGATCACAGGCCAACTACAATACCAATGTGCATTTTCTGGGCAGGAAAGAAATCAATAAATGAGAGAGGCTTTAATGAACTAGGCTTGCAACGGAGAACTTATAGGACTGTAAGTGAAGCCTAGCCTTCTGGATATAATGTAATGTAATGTCATAAATGATAACATTTAGGTAGTTTCTTACAGTATGCTACTAGACTGATTGCTTTTGTTTTTTTGCCTAACCTGATTCTTGATGCTTGACCTGAAGCAACCCACAGGTTTTCAATTTCCTAATCAATACTGTCACATGGACATCCATTTATCAGGAGGTGTGAGACTCTCAGTCACACATCACTGCAGTAGTGATAAATTCAACTAATCACCAGGAGATTTTCAAAGATTGTTTACTTTAAAGAGTGAGGGTGTGAGTAGTAGTGATGATGGTTGTGTGTAAGAGGATCCAGAAATCATACTGTACGTGCAGTTCCCATTAAAAACAACAAAAGAAAATTGGTAACTATCTGACTCGAATGGCAGATTTGAAAGGTGACATGGCAATGGTTTCAATATATATAGATAGGAATAATTGCACTCACTGTAGCTGTAAGGGGTGCAGCATTCACAGTGTATGTTGGTGTTTAGGATTAACATACAATGATTTTATATGGATTTAATTAGCCATTATTCAAGCCTCTATTCAATAACTGGCTCTCAGTGTACATGTGTGCTAATATTATTAATTTCCTCATGTTTATTTATCCAATGTCTATTTAAGAAAGTCACCCTATTGTGAATGCTATTTACGCTACATTTGTACTGTACTGATACATGAAGTCGAAGTGTGCTTAATAAAGAATAGGTAGAACAATAATTCATTTGATCAATATGGTAGTGAATCCTACATGTACCAATAAAGTGCAGAAGTAATTTCCTGTGCCAAATTAGATGGACTGATGTCACACTGGAAAAATAGAAAATACATCCTCTTGAAATTAAGCATACAGTGCCTTGCATAAGTATTCACCCCCTGAACTTTTCCCATTTGTTCTGTTACAATTTGGTTGCTGCTCTGACTATTGTCCTCCTAACTCAGCCTCTGATTTTTGATGCTCTCAAACAAACTCTGTGGCCTTCGAGGAGCAGGTGTATTTAAGTTGAGACATGCATATGGCACTTTAATTATGCATAGTTCGAATTCTTTACACAAATTATGTTACATCAAATAACAAACGGTTTTAAATTAAACTAATTTAAGGATTTCATAGCAGGAGGCTGGTTACTTACATAAACACAAAATTTTAATTTGTAACAAAAAAAAATTAAAAAATACTTTGGTGTTCAAGTCAAACCGGGACTTGTGATGACATTTCTTGTGAATGAAGAAGTAAAATGATTGACATCCACAATGCAGTGATGAGACTCTTATTCGCATTACAACAGGCAAAAACTTTGAACAGAATCCTGTATGTCCTGGATTAATGATTCCAGGATAAGTGCATTAGAGTAGCAGGGTATCATGTAGAGAGGTAAAGGTAGTTTTTTTTACGCTCAGAACTGTGTTTTATTATTCTGCACATTCAAAAGTCCTGCTTTGATTTAAACACCCTTCATAATGTTGCAAGTTTATATATTTTTCCTGACTTCAATATAATTTTCATTGTAAAGTAGGTTGTAATACTGCAAAGTGTGAAAAAGTTCAAAACAACGAACAATATTGTCTTATAATGTATTGTCTTACTTTCAAATATAATACAATGTTTTAACTACATAGTGGATATACTGTATTAGATTTGTAGTAATTTAATGTAGTAATGTAATTTAATAACAATGATAGTATTGTTAAGCCCATATTCAGATTGAATACGTTGTGGAATAAGCTGTGCATGTGCAATGACTTTTTGCTGGTAGTGGATGAGTGATCAAAAAGAACACCCCTAGCTGACAGATCTGGAATGTTCCTGTAAAAAACAGGACCATATAAAAGGACATTGAAAGCTGAAAAGCATATTAGCCACAGAAGCACTGAGAGAGAGAGAGAGAGAGAGAGAGAGAGAGAGCACAGTAACAAAAATAGATTAGGAAATATGAGACCCGAAAACAATGTTCTAGTGAACAAAGAATATATGTGTATAAGCCGAGCCTCAGAGAAACAGGAACATACTGGAGCTCTAACAGATCAGGTCAGCCACTGATAAGATTGGTCATGGCAAAATGACAGGATTGAGGAACATCCTTGAACACACAAGATTACTTTGACCTTCCTCCAAATGCTAGTTAGCTGAACTGCATAACATGAAAGAATAGTGTCTGTCTGCGTGTGTGTGTGTGTGTGTGTGTGTGTGAGAGTGTGTGTTATATGGGGTGGGTAGGGCCAGAAAGGGCTGGCTGCGATCCCTCCTTCCTCACTAGACAGATCTGTAACTGATCACCGCTGAAAGGAGATTGTTCTAAACAAGGAAGAGAGGGTGGTGTTCATACACACCATGCACACAAGCAGCCTGGATTGCTGGCACTGCACATAACGTGACCGCACTGTCCTGCATCTGCAGCTGGAGTAGCAAAGGAAGGAAGCAAAATGAGGAACTGAAGGAGTAGGAGGCTCCAGATGCAGCAGATGTTCTGTACATTTTGGGAGTCAAGTGTTCTTTGGAGGCTAAAGGGACTGTCATGGGAAACCCCATCAGCAAAAAGAAGGCAAAGGCCAATTTTATCACCAAACACCACCCAAATCAAGTTAAGGCTTTCTGGAATAATGGACATGTGGACAAGTTCGAACCAGGTAGGAACAGATTTATGATGCGTTTATGGTCATTTTGTTGACTTAAGATAGGATAATGCTACTGAATTATTATCAAATTATTAAGAAGCATTGCCAATTTGTGTACATTATTTACATAACATAATTATAAATACTGTATATATACTGTAATCAATCTAGAAATTAAACTTAAGATAGCTTAATGTAAAAGAAGAAATATGTGATGTTAGTCAGTCAAATGACAATAAACAAATTAGTTTTACTCCATATAACTATAATAAGGCAGAAGATCACACTCAATGCCAATTTGACCCAATTAGTCCGACGTGTGCATCTTTTCATATGCTTACACATCCTTAGTCAACTCTACGAAAGGTAAAATGGTTTCAACCTCAGCAGTGCCATATAGGCATTTTATGGCATCACAATGCTTGTGATTAAAGTATTCAGTTGTCTAGCCAGAAATTTTGGATATTCTACGGACCATTGCTATGTGAGTCAGTCAGGTGCATATCTGAGTATGTTTTTCATTAAACCCACCTGTGTCCATAATTCGCACTACCTCTCCTGCAGACGAATAATAGCCGACAAACAGGTTCACGTAAAGCAACACTTTCAGGCTACTTGCGCCATTGTCTTGCAGATCTGTTTCTTCTCATTTGCTATGGTTTTTTGTTTTTTTTTATCACCCCCACTTCAACAAAAGCAAAGACTGTTAATTAACTGATTAGTTAAATCAGGTATGCTGGGAAAACACTAAAATTGTCGTGCACATAGTGTGTCAATGTTGACCGGAGGTCCTACCACGGTCATACATAATGGGAATAAATACACTGTTCACCATTGGCCTCCACGCTCCCTGGTTGGACTACACTTCCCTTAAACCCCAGCAGGTCACATGTCACTGCTGACTCTCACCTGTGTCTCATTATGCCTCGTTTGCACCATTTCTTACGTGCCTTCTATTTCTAGTTTCTGCTGTTACTGTGATCTGTTGTTTTCTAGTTTTTAAACTCCTTTTGCTTCTCCTTTAAGTCCTTTTTCCCTGTGTTAAGGGTTCTTTTTTTCTTTTTTTTTTACAATCTGCCATGCTAGTTTATACTTACTTTTTTTATTACACTGATTTGACAGTATGTTTTGTTTTCAAGAAAGGCTTGAAGTATGTGTAAAACCATTCCAAGTCTTAGCTGAGGCATTTTAGCCCTTTGCTTTCATAATAACTAACTTTCTAATAGGACTATTTTTACAGTACATGGTACAAACCATTATGTTTCTTGCTGAATATCTCATTATGGGAGAGCAAGTAGTAAAGCATCAAGGTTTGATTCAATGCTTAGAGATAATTGTGTGCGTAAAGGGCAGCATGTGGAAAAAATGTTGGGTGTTTCCTGTATTTTCACCACCCAGTTTCCACACAAAGGTGCTGCTTATTTAAGGGAAAAGTCTGACCTTTCAACTGCGCTAACCAAAACACTATTTATTAGACTTCTATAAAATAAGCTCTGTTTACTGCCAGGGCTTTAGGGTAAAGATGTGTTCCCTGCTTGTGCTCTATTTAGCTCATCCTTATTCAGATGATGATGATTTTTTTTCAGAAGGGCTGAATCTTAGTCTAAGACCTGACAAATGAGTGAACGCAACAACCAGCAAAAGGAAATGTCAATATGTATATCCTCTAGTACTTACTGTCTACGCTTCAGGAAACAGCATGTACAGTACAATGAGTTAATTGCTTGTAATGTCATCACTTTCTATACCGTTAAGCTAATGATTGGCCTTTACCAGAGGCTGACTGGGTGTTAACCTTCTTAATGATGACAGATCACTTTTCAAGTTGACGACTTGTCATCAGGAACACTTTGAACAATATCTGCTTACATTTTATCCTTATTTATAGCTTTAGGTAACATTCATGCAGAATAAAATTACAATTGAATAAATAAATAAATAACAATAGAAACCATCACCTGTAATAACGAATATTTATTCCAGAGGTTCACAATGATGCATTGTTATACCACAATGCATCGTATAATTAATTCATTGAATTTCTTAGACCCAACATTAATGTGTTTGTAGTCATTTAAGGAATAAATATTAGCTAGTTATATGTTATTATGTTACCAATCAAACAAACATAAATTATGTCTTAAGTATTTGAACTGTTATAGTGTTCAAATTCTAATTTATTATTATAATATAATAATAATTATTATTAATATATTATTATTATTATTATTATTATTATTATTATAAATTATATAAATTAGAATTATTATCTAAAGTCTTACTGTAGCGCATTTCCCATTATCACTGATTCATCCTAATACTCAGTCAATACAGGAGTCTATGAATGCATATAAGGGAAGATGATTCTGGCTTTTTGGTAGAAAGTAGTAAGAATTATGAGGACACAAAACAGATGGATTTATTTGTCTTTTTTTTTTGCCAAGGTTTGGGATAATGTGCCAGTGCTGAAATAAGCCACTGTAAAAGAGTACCATTGAGTCTGCATCTTATCCTAACCAGATATACAAATGCAGAACGTAAAACAGACTGAATTTTATTAAACATCCTTCTTTATGCCGGTAAAAGCGAATGAAGTCTTTAAGCAACAATGTATAGTACACATGGACATCTGCCTGAGTAAGTTCTGTAAACCATTAAGGCACGACACTAGTTTTTTTATTTTATTTTTCCCTGATTTTTCCCTAATTTATTCGTGTCCAATTCCTCCCCGTCACTAGGGGGCTCCCACATTAAGGCTACTACTACCATTTAATCGGGAGGGCAGAAGACTATCACGTGTTTCCTCCGAACCACGTGACGCCAGCCGACTGCATCTTTTCGAACTGCTCGCTCACGGGGCGGCGTAACACACTCGGAGGACAGCGCTATCTGCTCCTCCTGCTGCGTGAGCTCACAGACGCCCCTGATTGGCTGTAGAGCCGTGATTAATATAGGAGAACTAAGTACCTCTCATCCCTCCCCTCTGAGAGAGCTCGGCCAATCAGCTCTCTCTAGACCTCCAGCTGCAGATTAGCATTAATTCATTTCATTAACAAAGCATTTTTTTTTTATTGTGTGGTCTTCAAGAGCTAATTGCTTATTGTATGGTTTTATAGGTGAATCGGGCATCTATATGCGTTACCACAGAGGGACGGTCAGCATAAAGGATGTTTCTAAGCACTCAAAGTAACATGCATGTTTTTAAAAGCCAAACTTAAGCAAAGGCAGTTTTTCCCATTCATTTTATTTAATTATGACAACAAACAAAACAATCTACCAGAACTATAGATGTGCGAGAGAGAGAGAGAGAGCGAGTGATGGATGGAGACTTGACTTTAGATTAGCTTTACAACAGCAACACACAAAGTGTTCTTTTGGAGAAAAACTCCCCTGAATTATGTGTGTCCACCCTATGGCATTCCTCACAATGCAAATCCAGCAATTTCACTAACTAAAAATACTGATAAAATATTCAGTGTAATATTACGCTAAATATTAAAACCCTTCTAACAAGCACGCCTCTTCTTCCCTGTGCTCAGTCATAAGACTTAGTGTGACTCCAACTGAGAGCCTGCGGTTTGTCATTATTCAGACCGTATTTATCTCCTGGTCTAAAAGCATATGACTTGAGCAACAAATTCAGGCATGATGCAACGTTTTACTGAGCTCTCTTTCTACTGAACAACCGGCTGGTCCGAGACCTGCTCTTAGCCATGGAAATGCACTGCAGAATGAGAGAGCTTTCTGGTTAATGGGTTTTTAAAATTGATGAACCTTTTAATGAATGCTCAAGATGACTACTTCCTCACATTTTGTATTTTTCCCAGCCTTAATAAACCTTCCCGCAGAAACCTCTTGGATCCTCCCAATAAGTCACCAGAGTTAGGTTTTAACAGGATATTACTAATGATCCAAATAAAGAAGGCTAATATATAACAGAGTAGTCAAAGAGGCTTATTCACTCAAGCAGCTTAATGAACTTTATTCTATGAACAGCAGAACATGTCTAACTTTCTACAATTTTTTTTAAAGATAGGAAGAAAATGTTATTAGAATTTTCTTTTACTTATTTGAGCATTGTGATATTTCAGGCACCCTAAAACGCCTTGTTTTGACCTCTTCAATCCTTATAACCTCTTTCTTTACATGGAGAAGGGAACAGGTGTCCTTATACTGTCACTGGATGTGGTCGTAAAGTGCAGACATGCCCAAAAGTTGCAAGATATACAAGTTGACATTTTTTCAGATAAGGTTTGTGGCTGTTAATGATAACATTTTTAATCTTTGTTGTGTCCTTCGTATATTAACTTGTATAAAGACAAAATATTTTGAGGGAAAAAAGAAGCAGGACAATCGCATCATTCTTTACAAAAAAATAGCTATAGTCCTTTATGATTGGTAAAAATAAAATAATACATAATAATGATCTTTATTTAACAAGGTCATTGGTGGCTCAGAGGGTTGAGGCTTTGGGCTGCTGATTGGGTTTGAGCCTCACTACCGCCACTCGTCACTGTTGGGAACTTAAGTCCCTTAACCCCAATTGGTTAAAATCCAGCCAGTGAGATCCAGCGACAGGAAAGGCATTGAGTGTAAAACCTTTGCGTGCTAAATTATGCTGATCAAATAATCTGACATGCCGACACTAGAATAAAAAAAGGGAGAAAGCCCACACCCCCAAATGGCCTTCATTTAAAGTAATAGCAAACTGACCACTGAAAAAAAACAAGGATTTGTTAGAGCAAAGGGGAAAATATATATTTAAAAAATTACCTTCTATTTTCTTTTTCATATTCATTTCCTATTCATAGTCTTTTATTTTAAGGTCACGCAGTTGTCTAAGCATTTCACTGCATATCGTACTATGTATGACTGTGTATGTGACAAATAAAATTTGAATTTGAATTTAAAATCCTATTCCTTTTTTTTAAAAATAATTTTAGGTTATTCCTAACTATTCCTATTCCATAAATAAAACACACAAGATTTTTTACTCTAAAAATCTCAATGCATGCCTTTTTGAGCTTCATGCAAGAGCATGCAACTCACAGCTCTTCACGTCTTCACTAGACATTAAAATTCATAAAGCAGATCTGCCGTATTGCAGTACATTACACCAATACAGTGGCTAATGTTATGAATCTACTGTCAGGACACAAAGTGCAATCATAATGAAACGGTTTATCAATGTTGTCCTAAAAAAAAAAAAAATCCTGAGTAGTAAAGCAATGCTTTAGGAATAAAAGCACTGTAAAATTGATAAAAACTTAAAATTTCACAAAAAACTGTTTGAGGGAGAAAAAAAAAAACTGCTGAGAGTGGTTTTCTGCCCCAGGCCCCTTTCACATACTAATTTTGAGATGGTTTGCTTGTGTGCCTACTGCATCCCAAACTGCACACTAGTATAATGAATAGTACGTCAAGTTTATTAGTTACCATCTGTCACTTAATAAAGGTGTCTACTAGTTAAGATAATAGTATAGGGGGCATGATCTGTAAGTTGGTTTACAGCTGTGAACAGTAGGTTATTAAAATGCATCTCTAAAGTGACTTTTAACAGTAGACTAGGTACAGATTTTCTTTTTAACTTCTTCGATATATTCTAAAACACCCCACAGACTCAAACTCATTTACACAGATTTGTTATACAAGCTGTATAAAGATTAATCTCAATGTGTACAATAATATTCCCCATAAAAAAATGTTTAAAGGATTTTTAATGTTTTTTTGTTTTTTTTACTATCGCCTCACGCCTCCAGGATCAGGGTTTGATTCTCGCCTCCGGTCTGTGTGCGTGGAGTTGGCATGTTCTCCCTGTGCTTGGTGGGTTTCCTCCAGGTTTCCATCCACAGTTCAAAGACATACAGATTAAGCTAATTGGGTTCCCAAATTGGGAATAGTGTGTGTGTTTGTGCGTGTATGTGTGTGTATATTTATTAGATATACCCGTCCAGGGTGTACCCCTCCTTGAGCCCTAAGGCTCCTGGGATAGGCTCCAGGCCCCCTGCGACCTTGTATATAGAGATAATTGATATTCATATAGGAGATTATAGAATTTAGGATTATAGAATAAGCTAATAATTCTAAATTAATAAAATATAAAGGTGCATGGTGATTTTCAGTGCTGGGACACTGATAAGTCTTGGTGAGCATTATCAGTTGCCTTGGGGTTGGATTTGATGGAGATGGAGTACTGTTTTAAGAAAATAATCAATCACGTGGTCATTTTATTTCTCACTCACTCACTCATCATCTATACCGCTTTATCCTGTATACAGGGCCGCGGAGAGCCTGGAGCCTATCCCAGGAGACTTAGGGCACAGGGCAGGGTATACTCTGGACAGGGTGCTGAATCCATCATGGGGCACACACACAAACACATGCTCACACACTCATTCACACACTATGGGCAATTTGGGAACAACAATTAGCCTAATCTGCAGGTCTTTGGACTGTGGGAGGAAACCCATCAAGCACGGAGAGAACATACAGACTCCATGCACACAGAGACGGGAATCAAACCTGGCTGGGAATCGAACCCGGACCCTGGAGGTGCAAGGCGGCAGTGATCGTTTTTATTTCTCAGACACTGGAGAAATCACATGATTTAGCAATTTATTATTAGAGCATTCACTATTCAAGTACCTGTAAATTATTGTTCATATTTCATATGATAATCGATTAGAATGACTGAATTAATTCACAGCTGTTAAATTAAAAAGTATAAATAAACATACAGGAAATCAACTATATACTGTATACAATAGTATTTAGACATATCAGCTGAATCTTTTTGGAAGAAACAAAGAAAATAATAGCTTAGCAGGAGAAGGCGGCTCCTAATACAATCCCCCTGTGCCTCGCCGTAATGGCGCCCAGAGCAGACGCTTCCTTTCCTCCATTAGGCACAAATTGAGTTAAGATATTAGACTCCAGGAGACAAGACAAGCACCAATTCATGATCATCTGTGCATTTATAACCATTTGAATCATGCCCTCACACTGACTAAGCAGACCTCCTTTTGTAACCTCTCCATCATGAAACTATAACTCAAATATATATTTAATTTATGGAACGTAATCCAACACCAGACCTCTTGCCCTTTTACAGCACTAGCAAAGCACAGCATTACTGTAAACCTCTTGATTTAGTGGCGTACGAATGGGGGAGAGATGACTAAGGGAAATTCCGATGTTATGGGTCATTTGTTTTTTGCTTTTTGCTTCCATCTCATGTAATTAGCTTTGCTGACTCCTCCTGCAGTTTGCAGGTTTCTCAGCATCAACAACTCACCTGGCAAGGCCAACATGATGAGTTCAGAATCTGAAGGTTGAGTTGCCAGTTTAAAACATGAATGAGATGCTTAATAAAAGAGTGTGGGATGTTTTAACAGCAGAGGAAAACTTTGGCGGTCACAGAAAGCTCAGATTTGAATTGAAACCCTGAAACATGGTTGTATGTGATAACATTATGATCTAAAGAGCTGATAAATTATATGCGTTTATTTTTGCCACTTGACACAAAGTCAAACACAAATGTTGTGGTGAAGGAGTTTGGTACCCAAATGCTGTCTGTGTCAAGCAACCTCCATTAAGTGGACTACATATTAACCAGGGCACTCAGTACTGCCAGTCATGAAGACCAATTGCTTCATAATTGCCTTCATTAAAACCATCTGCACAAGCTGGGGTAAAATGAGGTATTTTTATTTGAAAAAACTGTTTTTGTCCACTCAATGTGTTCTTGTGGTATAGCTAAAATGGACAAACCAGAAAAAAATATTCATTTTTTTTTTAATTCCTTGCTATTGACTTACTTAGGCAAATGGAAGTGTGGTGCTTTCAGTGGGTTTACAAATGGCAGACATTTGCTGTGTGTGTGTGTGCGTGCGCGCGTGTGTGTGTGTGATAAGTATCACGCAATGGCCATTATCCATGAAGATTTCTAGCGAGGAGAGCCCACACATCAACACATACTCATACACAGAGGAAACAGAGGCTCTTTTTATCATTAGCATTACTGGGTAAATTTCATTTGCCTCTGCTTTGCCTCTGCTTCCCAGCAAAAAAATCATCGCATTTTATCTGTATGTATGTATGTCTGTCCAGCCAGATTTTGTCACAGAATTACATAAAACTGGCTGGACAGAATTAAATGAAACTTTTACAGTATTTAGATACCTGACTGATGTTTAACCTGCACCATAAGTGAAATCTAAATATTGAGTGAAAGCGATGATATGAATAGTTATGTTGGATATAATATAATAATCTACCTTAAAATAATCTACTCAGTGTAAACCAACACCTGCACCAATAGATATTAATTAGAAAAACTAAACAGAATATTTTCACTGGGATTAGTTAATTAAAAAAATCTTTTCTTTGTATTAATAAGTTTCTGTCGTACAGAAAGACAGACAGACATGTACGTGGCCTTCAACCTGAAATAATAATATCACTGATTACATTAAAGCTCATCAGTTTATTTTTACCTTTAACCTTTTAACTATTTCTACAAATTCTTTTCCCGTCAACGACGGATACTTCAGGTAATCAGATATACAACTCACCCATAGACCACTGGTATAGGCATGTGATTTTATTTTATTTCTTTATATTATTCTGATGCATTTCTAGCATAGTAAACCCAAGGCAGCAACTGATTTTTTTTCCTGTGTTTATAAATTTCTGGTTTATATGGAACTCTGTTAAGCTCTAAAAATGATTTCCTAACAAGCTCTAAAATGACTTGATCCATATTTGTTGTAATTCTAATCGCTTGTGTGTCTTACCATTATAAACAACATACTTTCATTTATTTGTGGATTGTTATGGCAGTAGATGGGGTGTGGCATCACTGAGATTCTGCACTTACTCTCCTCGTGTGTTTTATTGTACTGTAAGAGGTTCACACCCATTACTCTCACTAAAGCCTCTAATTCAGCCTCGGAAGCTGAAGCATCCCATTAACTAGTGTCAGATCATTTTAAAGCTATGATTTGTTGCATCCAAATTTATCTTTGTTCCTCAGAGCAGGTCACCTCACGATTATAGGGTCTTAATGGACACATAGCTTTGAGCTTTCTGTACTGGTATTTAATTGTA
Source organism: Leiocassis micropogon (assembly GCA_028565275.1). NCBI lineage: Eukaryota > Metazoa > Chordata > Actinopteri > Siluriformes > Bagridae > Leiocassis > Leiocassis micropogon. The sequence continues at coordinate 10,035,607 of JAOVVA010000030.1, read as the reverse complement.
AGTCTCAGACAAACTACCCATATGTCTGGAAGACATGACAAACTCAATGTCTTGTCTGTGTAGGGTAAAAGTTTAAATAGGACCCTGGGGAAAGACTAACAGTCTAAAATAGCTTCGAGTTGCATAACTCTTTTTTACTTTTTAAGTTTCTAGCCACAGGGCTGGTTGGTGTGATTGGTATAAAAGGAGTAAACCTTCCCTCTCTGTCCAGGAAAATACCTAAAGAATGAGGCTCCTGGTTTTTTTTTGTTAAGAACTGGGTTTTGTGGAACTAAGAACGATGTCAGTATTTATAATGATTTGTAAACATACACAAAATAGCATGAAAAATAACTCACAATAAAATGGCAATAAAATAGCAATAAAATATACAAAACAAAACACATAAAATTAATAAATACCAAAAGTCATTCTAAATAAATGAGTTTTAAGTTTAGCTTTAAACAGATGCAGGTCAGTAATAAACTTGTGTTTCTGAGTATTAGTCATGGCGATGCAGGCGAGCTTAAATGACTCCAACATAAAGAGCGTTGCAATAATCTAGTCGCGAACTCATAAAAGCGTGAAGGACTTTCTCCAGGTCACACCGATTCAGAAAGGGCTTGACCTTTGCGAATAGACTGTAGATTGATACAGCCTATCGTTAACAACTGTGTTGAAACCTCCTCTAGATTTAATCTGCTTTGTTAAGACACCCATAACATGTTGTCAGCAGTAATTGAGAAGGTCCATGTAAAATACAATAGACTAAAAGTTAATAGACTAAGCATGCATTACACACACAAATTATAATGGAACAATGACAGAACTGTAGATTTGTGCATTTTGACAGCATAGCCTTTATTGGTTTCCATGTTTGCTATTTATTAGAGACACTGACACCCATCAGCCATAACATTAACACTGTTGACATTATAACTACCTTGGTTTTGGGCTCTTCTTGGGGTTTGAGGAATTTGGATTCAATGGCCTTAGGCTTTTTGCCTGTTGGTTCACAAGCCTGATGGGCTGTAGGTCACTGGGTGTTCTGGTGTCTTTTTATTGTGGCCAGTGTTGACTTGTTTGGTGAGTTACTCTTAGATACGGCTTGTTGTGTCCTTGGGGTTAAGTGTATGGCTTCTCAAAATTTAAAAAAGGCTCTAAGTTAAAACAAAAAGCATCGAAATAAAATCACGGAAATGCAGGCTGCTAGTGTGCAAAAGGAATGTCACATAGAAACCATGGCCTGTCCACAATAACGTGCTAGCTTGCTTTGGTGTTTATGAGGCTATAATTATGCCTGAATTAAAGTCTTTCCGAGACTGCTAGATGCCTAAATCTGCATGGGACAAACATTCAACCACCATGGAAGGAATTTCTTCTACACTTCCATTTATAGCCTTACAATCACTTTCTTTCTCTCTCTTTCACTTTTATTGTTTCTGGACAATATTGCTATGTGCATCGCCAATGTGGCAGACCTTTAAACAGAACTCCAAAGTAGTTGCAAACAATTGTGAAGGCCCATATGTTTAAACAAATCCTGATAAGTATCTAGGATCGCACAATGACAAAGACAACAAAGAATGTGGACATGGATAAAAGATTTATCTAAAAGAAGCAAAGAATTAGCATGCTAAGTTGCATACTGCTTCTATCTGTGCAGGGATGGACAAAGCTCAAGGCTTCATTAGTCAACACACTCGTTAAGTGAAAATTTTTGCTGTTCTTGTCACATCCCATGTCGTGCTCGCCTTGGCTAAAAATGGTCAAGCTAACATAATATAACTTAACCGTATATGGGTACAGGTATTACGTTCATTTATACAGACTTTTATACAGAAAATACTCATTAATATTTTATATTTTTTTATCTTTTCTCGATAATGTCTCTGCTAATGGAGCTTTTATTTTGTGGCCCTACCACATAGATATACAGTATTTGGGTAACATTTTGTAGGTGAGCTGTGCTGTGTTGCTCTCGTCGCAAGTAATGACATTACTTGAGAATGGCTAAGATCGGCATGTTGCTTGATGACGTGTTTTAATGCAATGTGACTACAGGGACTATTAGCAAATATGAGTAAATATGGGAGAAAAGACTTTCTTTCGGTTGTTCCCGTCAAAGGGTCGCCACAATGGACGACCAGATCCGCACACAACTTGACACTTTTATGCCAGATTGCCCTTCCTGTCAACAACCCTCCCATTTTTCTAACCGGCACTAAATGCAGTAGCTGGATAGTACGGGGTGTGGCAACCACCGACGGCGGGGCTCAATGGAGGATCCTCAGATTCCCCAAATCAACAACCTAGAGCCTTAGCCGCCTGAACCACCGACATAACACCCAAGTAAATATGAGTAAATAATTTTCTCAATTTTTTACCCAGCATCATCACATCCTTGCTTATTTCTGCTTTTTGAAAGATTATCTAGCATTCATCCAAGTTAATGAATATGCTTAGTAATAATAGTTTCTAACCAACAGTCAACAGCAGACCAGCTGTCACTGAGCTGTTTCTCTGCTGGGGAACTTTAAATGAAAGACTGATACATACTGTAAATCCAGATGGAGATAAACAAAGTGATGAACAGAGACAAGATTAGAAGCAAAACGGTCAACACACTGACAGCCAGTAGTGGTGTTCAACTTATAAAAACTCAAAAAGTTAAATACAATCTGTGGTGCATGGAGAAGAAATGGCAGACACAATGAGAGTGCTAAAGGAAACGGCAGAATTAGTGGGTTCTATATTGAGGGTTTGGTGCCAGACTATAAAGCAGCACAAATTATAAGCTCAATATAGCTAGTAAGAGTTTTTGTGTGTGTATTTATATTTTCCTTTTAGTCTTGATTGATTGCATGTCAGGGAGGACAATGTGTATTCTTTAAAGATTCATTTACACTGGCATTCTGACATAATGTAATCATAAAATAGCTAGTTTCGTTTTTATCAAGTTACACTCGTTACCCTCTAAATAAATGTTTCTTTCTATCGCTTGAATTAGCCCTAAAGGAGAAAACCCAGTGAATGGCTTACTCCTGATTTTGAATGCTAGCCTCACACTATTGAACAGACCAAAAAAAATGAAAGACATTGAGATATGATTTTATCCTCCACGTCTGACATTTACAGCATGGCTGATTTATGCAGTGCTTTGTTATCTGCATCTCATAGATGCACAAGAAGGCTTTTCTAATGTTTTAGCAATCTGCTCAGCATATACTTACAGTACACTGCCAGCATCCTAAATGACGATGTCCTTCAGATGTACACTAATAAATCAACTAGATGCAATATTAAAAGAATAAGACAGCATGTTGTTAACCTAAGCTCTACATATGTCATGTCTAGCGTATGGATGATTACAATAATTTTGTCTGTACTGAGACCAAACAGTTGTGGTGTTAACTTATAAAGGAAACACCAAGCCAACTTGAAATTTTTAAAGACACATTATACTGTATTTCCATCCAATCTAAAACATGCCAAAGCTGTTCTTTTTTTAGTTTAACCTGTACTGGAGCCATAGAGTAAAATGTAATTTTAGATGGTTTATATATATATATATATATATATATATACTGGTCCTTCTCAAAAAATTAGCATATTGTGATAAAGTTCATTATTTTCTGTAATGTACTGATAAACATTAGACTTTCA
>JAOVVA010000030.1:10009567-10029794 GCA_028565275.1 Leiocassis micropogon | reverse complement strand
AGTCTCCTGGGATAGGCTCCAGTCCCCCCCCCCGAACAAGCGGGATAGACGATAAGTGAGTGAGGGAGGTATTAATATTAGTGAGAAAATCTAGTTAGAAAACCTTCTGCCTTAAACATGTTTGTTTTGGAGGAATAGAATTAGCATTATGTTTCTACTTTTGTACTGATAATAACTGGGTGTGCTGCTATACAGCAGGCTGAAAACTAAAATAAGCCTGATGACTGAGCAGTATTACTATACAGACACTGTGGAGGATGGATTAGGTCAGAGATACTTCATCCGTCCCTTAGGTATTGGAATATTGCCCTGATATGTGCAATATGTCTCCTCCTATGAGCCTGGGATTTGCTTTTAACATTACTGTCTTGTTCAACATGGTTTATGTTGTCACATAAAAAATATTTAGGAGATGACTGAAATCCAGAAGTTAATATCTTGGAATAATATATATTTTTTGTATTATTTAAGAACACTGTTTCAGGTCAAAATGCAGTACAGTGAAACAGATAAAAGATGCATTATGACACAAACAAACGAAGAAGTTTAAAACGTAAAATGTCTTTACCTGGCATATAGAGTATTCAATGATTTCTTGGAGTGCATGATGTCCTAAATAGAAGGTATCATATGTTTCTCAGTGGTGCATTAACTAGCTATTGATACGCACACCAGATTCTCCTCCAGTGCTATTCCGGTGCAGGGGAGAGGGCATGTCTGTAAATGTAAAATACACTGGAATTTGAGGTTCTTAGAACAATGTGCTAACGCTATGTGCTCATGGATTGGGATTTTTCCAGGCGAGGTCGTGAGAGGGTGGAGATCTGCTTTGTGATGAGCTCAAAGTCAGAGCTCATCTGGCTTCTTTTCATCACCAGCAGATGTTTCTCTATCCCACTGCCTCAATCTCAGCAACACTCCCTCATGGGAAGGTGAACTCCAGACCTTTTACCAGACCTTTTTTTTTTTTTAGACCTTTTACTTCATACTTTTTTTCTGGTAAATGCTGTTGCTCATAATAAAAATAATGGATTTTACAGTATATACAGAATATTTGATGAAAGCTGAGTGTACATGCTTATGTAAGGGTTATATGCATCAGATACGGAAAAGTTGGTTAAATGTTGCACCAAAGGAATACAATTCAATTCTGTCTGTCCTCCAATCCCACTTATTATAAGATAAACAAACTTCTCAAGCTGTTTCCTTTACTTAAGAGCATATCTACAGTATATACAATAAATTAGACAGATTTTTGTCAAGAAAAGGATCTGGCCTGTTCAGTCAAAAAAGCCCACTCAAATTCCATCCCAGTCCCATAAACACAAGGCAAGAGATAATTTAACATACTGCGTCCACTGGAGAGGTCTTAAAAATTTGAACAGTAGTACCACCTGGTGGACATCTCCTAACAAAGTTATGTTAGTAACAGACAACATGTAATCTAAACCACATATCAACCTTGAAACGTTGCACTTTTGTGTGAAGTTTGTCTAGACTCAAGAAGACCTCAGTCTAGACTTTTAAATTACCTCTTAAAATGAAAACTTAGTGCTTAAATTAGATCATCTACTACAACCCTGACAGCAGTTGAATTTTAATTTTAACTTCAAAGTAATGTAAGTTATGATAAGTAATAACTGCATGACATACCTACACATTCAGCACATTATCATGGTAAAGAACTACTTCTAAGCAGATGAACAGGTTCACTTCTACAGTATAAAACAGTAGGTTCTGGAGCATTTCCAGTTTAAAAAAAGTTGTGAGCAGTACAGGGACAACTATTTTGCTGGAAGTTGCACCAGCACCTTAAAAGGGAACACGGACCCATGTTACAATCATAATCTAAATGTCTGAAGCAATTTGTTTGCCAAATAAGGTGAAGTTAACCTTTACAAATGTGTGAGATAATGCTTAGGATTGTTGTTTATGGTCTTTCGGCTGCTCCCGGCAAAAGGTCGCCACAGCAGACTATCCGGGTCGGATGGCCTTCCTGACGCAACCCTTTATTTATGCTTGGGACCAGCACTGCATCCAGTGGCTGGGGTTTGGGTACTGTCTGGGAAGCAAACCCAGGCGAAACACCTACCATTAAGCCACCAGTGCCATTTGAGATACTGCTTTGGATTAAAATGCAAAAGGTCTGGAAAAATGGCTACAGTAAAACATACATTCCCAGTTAAAAGTTTGGACACCCCTTCTAAATCCATGGACTTTCCAGATGTTTATTTCTTTCTACACTTTAAAACAATCCAGAATATGCAATAATCTCCTTTGAACAGTTGATATTGAGATATTGTCAGCTACTTACAGTATGTTCTGTAAAGCCTTCATCATCTATACCACTTTATCCTGTATACAGGGTTACAGGGGGGCTGGAGTCTATCCCAGGAGACTTAGAGGCAGGGTGCACCCTGGATGGAGGGCACACACGCTCATTGACACACTACAGACAATTTGGGAACGCCAATTAGCCTAATCTGCATGACTTTGGACAGTGAGAGGAAACCTACCAAGCACAGGGAGAACATGCAAGCTCCATGCACACAAACCCGAGGCAGGAATCGAACCCGGAACCAGGAGGTGCAAGGCGACAGTGTCTATCCACTAAGCCACTGTGCCACCTATTAAAGCATTCATAAAGGTGCACATATAAGGTGCTGTTGATTGGTGATTTTTGAGACTGGTGACTCTGAATGAACATCTCCTCTGCAGCAGAGGTAAGTTTTGGTTTTGCTTTCCTGGAATGGTCTTCATGAGAACCAGTTGAGAGATGATTAATGATTAATGAGAGCCATGGTGATTAATGGGTTTTGCAAATGCACTTGACAATACTGTTCTTATCTCATAGTTGCGAAATCTCCAGTATTGTTCTAGAAACCAGAGAATAAACCCCAAGACAAAATCAACAACAATAAAAAAAAAATTATTAGTAGAAGGTGTCTCCAAACTTTTGACTGGTACTGTAAATCCTGGACCTGTTGATATTATTAAGACTTCAGGCAGTTCAGTAAATATTATGGTCCTTAACTTAACAGTCCTCAATTGTTTTTGCAATATAGCTTTTATTAACTTTTATTCTTTTGTTTAAAAAATAGAGTTCTGAGTGAGCCACAGCCAAGTAATTTAGCATAAAATAGCCCCTGTGGGTCATTTGCAAAGACTGTTGTGTGGACCTGGCTGTGTATAGAAACTTGGGATATCTTTGCTGGTCTCATACACATGCCTCACACCCTTTATCATGTGCCAGATGGTAGCTTTAGGATCCCTGATAAATATTTATTGGGCCGGCATGAAGGGACAACAGCAACAGGAGGCAGACAATTTGCATGTGTTGTGTCTTGGCTTAAATTTTCAACAATAACACCAACCGTGGATTCCCCAGTCTTTATCAATAATGCAGACCTCCACTCTAAACAATTATATACTGTACATACTGTATAACTGCACCATATTGCATATCAAGCAAAGCAATTTTTATCATCTTAGTATAACGAGTAACGGTTGTTACAGGAGTCGTCTTTCTGAGTGTAGAAGACGCTGCTTGAAGGACGATAGTGAAGTGGGGCAACACCAACCACACTGATGCCTAAATAGATGCTATAGGTGAAGAGAGAGATGTGAGAAGTGTGAGATTGCAGTGGGAGGTGAGGCAGTAAAAACAGCACGTAGGCCAAAAGGATTAACTCCCCGGATAAACCACGAGTTGGCAACACACCAACCCAAATAACTCCTTTTGTATATCTTTTTGAAATGGTGTGCCTTTTCTGCGCCAAATCCACTCGAATCCCAAACCAGTGCCAAAACCAGTGTCTGTGCAGCAAAACAGGCATTGGGAGGGTGGATAAATGGTTCAACAGTGTACCCCTGCTGTTGGGGTAAAGTAAACCACAGCTGTACCACTTGCAGAGATGCATCATATGGAAAATTGTATTGGGTGATGGTGAACAAAGCTCTGACACTCTCATTGAAATTCCTTTATTATTCCTAACTTGCAAAACATAAAATTATCACTATGCACTAATTTAAACAAAAGTGCTTTGAAGTTTCTGTCATTGGATAGATCCTTACACTGGGTTACTAGGTTACTAAGTGCCATCAGTCAAACACTGTTGGGAAGGGTTTTTTTTTTTTTTTTGGAGGGGGGGACTTAAACCAAATACCTAAGAAACAGATAGGTCTTTAAACTCTGAATCAAAGCTTTTAGAAACCAAAGAATTAAATTATGAATGAAAAAAAAATGTTAAAGCGTAGCCATGAACTAACCAAGAACATACACATATGGAGTTTATAGATTAAACCACAAAGGTTAAATAAACCTGGTTCTTCAGTTGGAAATCAGATCCCAAGTTCAGTTAGAGTGATCAAAGGAGTAAACGCAGCCAAACCCCTCAGTGGTCCAGTGGTGGTTGTGTGGGACCAAATAAGAGGGAGTTGTTTAGAGGAATGAGGGAGGGCAGGGCGGCAACTGGGATTGAAACCAAGCAGCAGCTCGTATTGTTTTCACTTGGCCTTATCCTTCATCAGTCTGCTGCAAATCAGCCACCTCAGACATCCTTTCTAGTATCTGCAGTTTACACTTTGTCATGATGCTGAAAGCAGTCAGCCTTATAGGTGGACTTTTCCTGAATATTCTGGCATTCAGTACAGTGATCAAGTTGTAGATTTTTGTCTCAAGGAAAGGATGGTGGTTTTTCTGGGTAAAAAATTCCGATCGCTATTGTCAGTCTTCAAGAAGAAGGGTGAGTAGAGAAGAAAAACTAATTGAAAAACTGAAGAAAAAAAATTAAGTTTAAAACTTTTGAAACTAGATGAACATTCTATAGAAACGTTCTATATTGTTGCAAAATTTGGGTTTGTTGTCATTATATTCTTTCTAAGGAATCTGGACAAAAAAACTATTTTATAAGAAAAATAAGGCTTGTTTGATTAGAAAAATAAATAAGTGTAATTTTAATATGGGAGTAGTTTCTTCATATTTCATAATTCTATAATAATTTATCATAATTCATTAGAATTTCTGGGGTGACTTAATTTCTTTGTCTTATTCATGATTGGAACAATTACATTCTGATCATATGAATGGAATGTGATGAATGCATATCTCTAATCATTTCTAATCGTCTCTAAACATCTGTATAGTTTAGTATTTTATCATTAAACTGAGGCAAAATGTTTGGAAGCAGGATATGTAAGCTTTTAAACTTTCACCTTACTGTTTTCTTGGCTCCTCAAAGACAACTGGATTTGCCAATTCGGGAAGTCTTTTCGAAGCTTTAACATGGAATATAGTCACAATAATGTTGTGATATCCTTGTTTACCCTAGTTTGGCTCATGCAGTAGACCATTTTTTTTTTTTAAACTCTGCATAGTTTTGGAGTCACTGTCTTCACAGTTAAAGTTACCTGACACCCCCTTGGGGAAGCCGCTAATCCAGGCACTTAAAAGTCGATGCCCGGTAGATGGTCAGAGACTGTAATAAAAAGCTGAAGGGATTTCAGTTAGGGAAACTTCCCTTTTAAGTAAAAGCCTTTCTTTAGGTTTGCGTCCCAATGCCTTCACAAGGACAAGAGCTGAATTTCTGTTCTCACCAAGAGTTTAAGGTACTCAGGGGGACATTAGGAAGCTGATAGGGGGAACCAGTATGAAGCTTCTTACTGTTTCCTAGACAGTGTTCAAAGGTCAACTTGAAGTTTTATGTTTCTCACTATTGTCCCACTAACTGTCACCTTGCAGTCAGGAAGCACAGCACAGTGTTGTTGCACCAGTAGCACCAGACTGCTATACTGATTAAGAAACGATAATGTCTATTTACTCTTCTAGTATGCATATTTAATTACAGTCTTATTTCCAATTAGCATAACCAGAACCATAAATGAAGTATCAGTGATTGAATCTGTGATTAAATCATTAAAGGTCAACAGGATCTACTAGGCAGGTTAGCTTCGAGTATCGAGGATTATTATCCATGTAATTGTAATTTTTTAAGTTCAGCTTTATTGGTCACACATACATTACTGAACAGTGAAATGATTTATTCTTCACATATCCCAGCTTCTTGTTAATAGGCTGGGATCAGAGCGCAGGGTCAACCATTATACGGCACCCCTGGAGCAGACAAGGTTATGGGATTTGCTCAAGGGCCCAACAGTGGGAACCAAGAAGGTACTCAGAGCCTGAACACACTGAGCCACCACTGCCCAACATTGTAAAATATACAGTATATCATCATGAAACTTTCATTTATTTATCTTTTGGAACAGAATCAGCCTGATTAGAATCATGTGGGATCCAAAGAATATGACAGAAACACTGGACAAACGCAGGGGACTTGAACCTGGATAGCATGCAAGTCTATGGCAGGGCATCATTCTCACATATTCAAAGCTACTTATGGGCAATTTAGCCTAGTCGACCAGTTTTTATCAGTTGGCTGAACCTGGGGAACCCAGAGAAAATCTATGTGGACATAGGAAGAACATGTTAACTAAACTTCTCACAGATCCCTACCTGAGCTCATTACCAACCAACCAACCGATACAAGAAAAAAAAAACATCAGGTCGATGAGCCTGATTGGGTTGAGCACATTTTTTTCCATCCAAATATTAGGTGGTTGTGAGCATGTCTAATTGAATATAGAGAATAATTTCACTGATATCATCAGGAGATTTCCACCCAGTCCAGAGTGTACCCAGTCTCCGGCCCTAAGTCTCCTGGGAAAGGCTCCAGGCCCCCCACGACCTGGCTTACAGGATAAAGAGGTATAGATGATGAGTGAGTGAGAGTGAGAATTTCACTGATATCTAACACACGCTACTTTCTCTATCACTCTCTCCAGCTGGACAAAAGCAAGAAGAGCAGACAAAACTGACAGTACATTACACAGCCTCACAACATTTCCAGGAGAATGTGTTCATTAAAGGTAGCAGGCCAAAGTATCTGGAAGATCTGCACACTGAAGCCCAAGAAGGCCTTAAGATACTACAACAGGAGGGTGAGCATCTTATACAACTGTAATAATTGAAATCCTTAATTTTTATATACTAGCTTAAAGTATACACAATGAGTGAAACTGAGTGGTGATGTGCATGCTTTCCCACCTTTGAATACAGAGCTTAACACTGCAAGGGACCATGAGGATAATCAGCCTTTTGTAAGTTTTCTTTCCATCTAAACAGAGCACAACTTTTTATTAACATTTTTTAAGAAGTCATTTTATATTTGTCTTACTGGTTTGGTTCTTGTCCAGTCAACGCTAAGAGCACAACAAGAAAATAATGTCAACTGTGAAGAAAGAGATGGACATCTGAGCTATGACAGCACTCCTCTCCACTCCATTACATCAGTGTCAACAGTTTCTTCAGTCTCCTCAAGGCCTGTGATAACACGTCAAGGTTGTGTACATGCACTGCTTTTTATAAGTCATAAATCATAACGAGCTGCATGGTTATGTAAAAATAATCAACGATTATTGGTGTCTTACAGCCTTGACCAATAGCAGAATGTCATTAACCCCAAACTGATTATTTTGTGTCAGCACCATGTTGTTATGTAAAATTTTCCTATGCCTTCTAAACAATCAAAAGAAAAAAAGAGAACGTAACAGTAGTACGAATTGGAATAACCGATTTATTTCGTTGTATTTAATTTCATTACATGTGTTAATGTATTGTATATATTCTAACACGTGTTAGGTTCAACATTTAAGCCTTTGAATCCTGTGAAGAGGCTGGACAACCCCAGAAAAAGGAGTAGAAGAACAACAATTATGGGCATACCACAACAGGTTCAGAAAGAACTAGGTATGTTATCCAACAACTAATTTAAAAACTGTTTTGAAACCATAAATAGAAAATTTTTATAAACTTTCAACACAGGTATGGAGAGGAAAGTTTTACTACAACTCCCAACTGATGAAGATGATGATTCATCTGGTAGAGTCATAATCCCACGAATTGATGGAGAGGTGCCTATAACAAATCATGAAGGGGCACGTGTACACCTACAGGATATTGAAGCCCTCCAGGTTTCCAGAGATGATCAACTTCTCAGGCACCACATACATGCTGTCTACAGAGACGACTTCCTTCTAAACACCAAATCTGGAACACAAATGTCCCAGAGACCAAGGTCCCTTGCTGTACCAGGAATCACAACTTCATCTGCCCTCTTGCAAGAACCACAAGGTCCTGTGATGTCTATCTCACCACAGGCTACCTATCTATCCACAATTATTCCTAACGCAATCCTACCTTGTGCAATAGATGTGATAGAAATTGATAGAGGCTGCAATCAGCGGAGTGTAAGGGCAGTAAGCAAAAGCAGCTTAGCAACTGCAAGTCCAGCTTCTTCACGTTCGGGAGGTCGTACACATGATGAACCAAATTTCACCAGCTCTAAATGGAGTCATACACAATCTTCTGAGACTATTGTCTCCCACCCTTCCACCACTTCCTTCAAAGGAAGCATGTCATCTTCACATGTAACAAACAGCATGAGGGAAGTCACAGATTCAAATGAGGAAGAGGTAAGTCTTAAGAGCTCAGTCAGTTGGTCAAGTTCCACCAGTAAAGCAGGCAGTCAGAGACAGGAGCAAGGGGAACTAAGCGATGTTGCGGAGGATACCCAAAACAGTCGATGGTTCTCTCGTAATCTGTCAGTAACGAAGGCTAAACTACCACCAGCACCACCAAGAAGGACATACTCTTTACATCATGAAAACCTTAAGCAAACACCAAGAGAATTGGCAGGCACAAAAAATTCTAAATACCAAGCATCTAACAGCACGCAACCAGATGCAGATCTCAATACAAAAGAGGATCCTACATCATCCTACACTGACAATATCTCTACCAAGTCTCCAATATCACCATTTTTCAATGACTCTAACTTGATTGCCCGTCCACACAGACCAGTTCAAGACTCTACTGAAGCTCAATCTGAATCAAATAACTTTTCCCCACAGGATGTATTTGAAAGAACACTATCACCTTCAAGTGGATACTCAAGTCAAAGTGGAACACCCACCCATTCTTCGAAAGACATCTGTCCCACCTCTCCAGGTAGGCAGAAATTGAAGCCTCCAAAGCCAGAGAGGACAGGGACACGTCTTTCACCTGCAGTGTCAGTCTCATCATCCCTGGTTTCCCTGTCATCAAATGTATCAGACCCAGCCAGTCAGCTTACACATACACATACCACACAATCACAGCAACCAAAGATCTCCCCTCCTGTAACAGCAATGAAAAATAAAGTGACGCCCCCACCTACGGCAACCCTCAGGGAATTGTTTAACATTCCCCCTCCACCTAAAGTAAAAGCACCTTGTCCCCCACCCCCTGAAACCTGGGCTCACAACGAACGCACAACTGAACTTTTATGTGGTCCAAGTCCAAGTACCCATAAGATATATGAGCTTGAAAAATGTTATCAAACAGACAGTTTAATGATAAAAAATCAGGTCATGGCAGATACCACTAACCATACTTCTCAGCAAAGACAGAATTCAGAAGTTGAAACAAATGGAAACCACTTAGTGAATAAATCAGCAATGTCTGAGGTAAAGGATATGCCCATGCCAGTGAAGGAACAAGTTCCTCCGAATGAAAGGGAAGAGCATGAAAATTCAAAAGAGCAAAGAAGGGAGCAGGAAAGTTTAAAAGATTCCAAGAAGTTGCAGGCAGCAGATAAGGTTAATCAAATTTCACTCTTAAAAGAGCAATGTCATGGAAGTACTGGTGGTTTGCCAGAGACTGACTTTTCAACCCAAGAGACCGATAGAACTGGCATGGAGGACCAATGTTTTGCCAAACAATCCACTGATAAAGAGAGCCTCAAACACAAAACCACACTTAATTTAAGTGTAGAAGGTCCTAGTGCCATTGTTATTTCTCCATCTCCATCTCCACCTCCTGAACATTCTCCTTCTCTACCACTCTCTAAAATATCTTCAGTATGCACAATCTCTGAATTATTACCAGAGGAAGCAGCACAGCCTGAGATGGAAAAAGAACTCCCCACTCTGGAGCCTTCCTGGCCTCCGCCACCACCACCTATGGATGTGTCATCAGACTTGGTATTTGAAGGACAGGATGAGGTAGACTTCCCTCCACCTCCACCACCAGACATGCAAGAATCATTTACAATCATGTCAGAGCCCTACATGGTAGAATCCCCAGGGCCCGATTTATCAGATATAGTCAGTGACACTGAGAAAAATCCCGAGCCACAAATTATTCAGAGCACATCATTAGTAGAGAAAACATTAAATGACTCTCTACCTGTTGACAGCATTCCAAATGTGTCAGATGAAAAATTGCTCGATCAAACACATGCCAAACCACAATCTTTTGAGAATGTTTCACAAGATGGCATTGATCTAGTTGACTCTCAATCTACTGTACCTTCTGAAATTTCTCTCAAGTCTTCCATATCACAGGATATACCTTTACAATCTCTGCCTGAAGAAACTCCCCTTCCACCTCAACATGATTCTCTAAATCAGCCAGCCATGTTACCCGATGATTTATCAACGCAAACATCAAATTCTCCTGCAGTCTCTACTGATTTGAAAATGATACCTCCGCTTCCAATGGAAGATCAGTTCACAGTTAACTTTAGAAGACAAACAAGTCTTCTAAGTAAAGACAGCAGATGCAAAGGACCTTCAGCCACACAGAAATGTGCACCTATTCCGAAAGAGGATGCAAACATTCCCCTTGTCACACCTTCCCTACTCCAGATGGTGCGTCTACGAACAGTAAATGTTGAAGACCAAGCTAACCTTTCATCACAAGAAGGTACAGTTAATACAGAGACCACTCCAGACCAAGACCTGTCTGTGTCTGGTCAAGTAACTCCACAAAAACCTATCCGCAAATCTTGCTTAAACTCTCCAGTGAAGTCATCCCCTGCTGTACTCCCGGGTCCTTCCATGCGCCTTCAAGAGGCTATACGGATGAAAACAGCCGCAATGTCTTCCAGTTGCTTCCCAGCAAGGCCCAGTCTTCGTTTGCCACCCCCCACTGCAAACAGCAATGATGTGCCTGTACTGTCCTCTAAGACCTCGGATGATTGTAAGTCTCCTGCCTCTACGGCCAGCTTCATTTTCTCCAAGAGCACAAAGAAAGTTGTTATTGAAACAGCCACATCTCCAGAGGCCCAGGCAAGTCTCAAGCAGAGCCTTGCTGCAGAGCTTATGCAAATTTCTGATCAGCATAAAGCAGTGGTTACTAATGGAACAAAGAAGCATCACAAGGTGCCACCACCTGTTGCAAAGAAACCAGTAAATGCAACATGTCCATCAGACAAAGGTGGAACTGTCACTAAGAATGCAGTAATGGGCTCTTCAAGTATCCAGAAAAACGGAGTAGCATCTAATCATCAGACTGACAGAGTGCAACCTGCTGGCCAGTGAGTGCCCTCCACCACAGGTAATAAATAAATAAAATAAATGAATAAATACACGGACTCAATGTTGCATTTTGATCCATGTATTTTTGCATTTGTTATTTTATGCATTTGATGGGTTTTGGTCTAAATGTAAACATCTTTTTTACAGGTCAAGAAAAGACAACACGGTGTCTTGAGAAATGCTTCAACACAAGGAAAACATAGTTAGCAAAGACAATATGTAGCAATCATGGACAATTCCACTGTTCTACTGTAAAAGCCTTAGCCTGATCACTGTGTTCAGATTTATGCAAAAAAAAAAAAAAAAAGCATTGGATTTGGTTCCAATTCTTTTGATACAAAAGCTTTACTGTCGCTTTGGCGTATTTTTCTACACAATAAAATTTGTCTCTCTTTGCAAGTTATAAAACCACCCCATGTTATTAATGGTCGAGTTAGATCTTGTAAATTCCCAAGTTTATTCTTTGACTGCAATGTTAATCTTTCATGTAGTGGTTCCATGGGTAGTAGTCACTGCTGATCAAAGACCTTCATCCCAAAAAATATGCATACTGTTTATGCTCAGTTTACACTACACGGCCAAAGGTTTGTACACACCTGACCATCTCATCCTTACAGTATATGCTCTTTCAACGTTCTATTTTAAATGTATTCCTTGTTTCTTGTCATTATAACCTTCACTTTTCTAGGAAGGTTTCCACTCGATTTTGGACCTTGGCTATGGGGATTTACATACACTTAACCACATGATCATCAGGGAGGAGGCCTGGGGTGCACTCAGGGGCATTGTCATGCTGGACCATGTCTGAGCCCCTTAGTTCCAGTAAAGGAAATGGAAATTATACAGCATACAAAGACATCTTATACATTTGTTTGCTTTGAAATTTATAGCAACAGTCAGGGGAAGAACCACATATTGATGTGATGGTGAGGTGTTCACATGCTTTTGGCCATATAATGTTTATATGGGTTGGCTGATGCTATGCTAATACATTTGAAATATGTATTGTATTTACACATTAATCCATTGTATTTGAATCTTACAGAATTGGCCTCCTGCATCTGTATAATTGTATATAACATGATACACATGCTTCAAAAACAGTATATTCTGAACATGCTTGGGAGACTAGATTAAGATTTATTACATTAAAATGTTTATCACTATTTTCTTTTTTTTTTCTTTTTTTTTTCAAAAAAAGCACTTTGCAAGCTCCAAATGCTGAACCATTTCTAAAGAAATGACAGAGGCAGTAAAATTTCTGTATGTTCCCTGTAAAATTGAGATAGAATATAGCTGCTTATTTTGTTAATATTACAGCACAGATAGAATTGACACTTTGAGAACCAAGTTGCATTAAAATATTTGTCTGTTTAAAGTATTTGCCGATGTTTGGTTTACAAGGTAAATCTTGATTTAGTATTAGCATTATGAAGCCTCTTTTACATTTTTTCTTTCAAAGCTTATTTTAGTAAGTTATACCACTTCTTTTCAACACCACTGAGTATTTTCCAGTATTCAATTATATGCAATGTATTTTTTCTCTATTCAAGTAAAATATAATTTCATATTCTTTGAAACTTGTTGGTCTGAATGCATCTTTTGACTTTTATTTCTTGTTAATTTGACCTTTTTGTTTTTTCCACTGTGTAACAAAAATTCCTTGATCTGCTTAAAAGGGGGAAAATCAAAATGGAAAGATGGAAACAACAATTTATTTTATTATTATTATTATTTTACTTTACATATCATTTATTAGTAACAACATGCATTGAAAATCACAGGACTTTCTTGATGGTGAAGTCATGTGCGAGGGCAAATTCTCCAAACCAAAAGCAAGTTAAGATAAACGACGAAATTTTGCTAATTTTAAATCTATGGTTGTAAATAATGTGTGTATAACATACACATGGTATACTATATTGAAGTATGGTTATATGTTGAATATATTGAATCTAATGTTTGGTTGTTCTCTTAAACTACAAGAGTTTATTAGACAGGAATGAATCATTTTACAAATAAGAGAACAAAGGCATGCTTCATTTGTGAACTGAACTTACCAACTGTTGGTAACATATAACCATGTAGGTTTAGACCACAGTGGGCATCAGGGTTCCTGATAAATACAAGAAAATCATTCACCGCTGCCCTAGTTTACTAGTTCCTGGTTTGAAACATGCTTTTTTTAAACTCAGTGGTCTACTATTGATGCGTTTCTGGTCACTTGGATGGTGCACCCTGCTTGCACCCTCACCACCCTCAGTAGATCTTGCCTATGGATGATGTAACTAGGGATACACCAGTTGTGAAATTCTAAGTACAGATACTCATATTTAAAAAAAAAAAAAAAAAATGTGTCCAATAGCTGATCCTTTTTGTAATTATTATGTATTAGCTCTTTTTGCCAAGGAAACAAAGAAATCTTCATTATACTATATTTGAATTAGTTCAAATTTAATCATTCAAATGTATACGTCGACCTTTAATATAACCTTCTTTTACAAGAAAGATTCTTTTTGCAAAAAGCAATTTTCTAAAGCCCCTTTAGCATTCTGTAAAACTACCTACTCAATAAAAATATTTCAGCACTTACATAGCCCAAAAACAAATTAGACAAATATCCACTTTAAACAAATTAGATAAATGAGGAAATTCAATGTAATAAATTATTAGAAAAACACATTTTTTTCTTTTGAAATCTCCCTGGAATATTTCGTGCCAAATCTTTTTTCATTTTCCGATGTGTGCATGTCGTCATTATTATTGGAGGTATTATAGCACTGCCTATTGTTTTTTTCTCAAAACTGCAGCTGGGTTTTCTCCAGTTCTCCAAGTCAGACTGCAGATTAACAGCTTTGAGGAGACATTTAAATCAGTATGCCTAGTGCCAACTACCATGACATACTGTATAATTGGACAGGTGGTCATTTAGTGATTTTTTTTTCTGAAGAAAAAAAAGGGAAACAGTGCCAGTAGTTCTGGAGGTCAATGTATGTATAGACAATTATGATGCCACCTAAATTTAAATTATTATTTGAGCATATCTCACAAAATGTCTCACAAAATGCAAAAAAAGTCATTATATATTATATGAACTTGAACATGTATCAAATATACGTATCAACTAGGGATGGGAATTACCAGGGACTTCTGGATATGATATTATTAAAATACCTAAATGCTGATTCGATCTACTGTATATTGTGATTCTGTTAGTACCAAGATTTTATAAATGTCCCGATTCAATGTTACAAGCTTAGAAAATTATTTGCTCCAACCACACAAGATACTGTACTGTCTGCAAATGTGTGAATAGTTTAGATCACACTACCTACAGGATTTTACAGAAACAGCAATGTTTTACATTAACTCAACTCATATGCAGGCATTTATGGATAAAATAGAACTAAACCAAAAAAAAAAAAAAAGATTCTGGAGTCAATGTGGCGATACATGAATTGCAACACAAAAGAATCACTAAATAGAATTTTTTCCCCTATCCCTTGTATCCACTGTGATTAACTGAAACATAGGCTGCAAGTATAGTTTTACTTTTATTTGTACTATTGTGAATCATTCTTGTCGAGACTTTAGTCATAGCAAGCAATACTATCGTGCTCTATGAGGTGATGCATTTACTGTTAGTCCCCGACTTACAAACAAGTTCGTAAGTCCGATTTGTCCTTAAGTCTGACAAAGTAAGGCTTATACGCCTTTGACACGAATATACAATGTAAAGCTTACCAATTCACTTGACTAAATCTCTCCCCTTTCCTCACACCATAGTGCGATAGTGTGGCCAATAACCATAATCGCACCTAAGTGAAATGTTGTCTCTGTGCCTTTAAATCACGAGGGGAATCACAGACCCAATTTTGTCTCAGAGCTGTTTTTCCATTGTATTGGACTGTGAACTCTGTTTTGTTGAGGATTTTCTGAAATTAAGATTATTTCCCATCAGGACATCTTTACAGTACAGCCATTTTCTATGATCATGCTCCCAGACTGATTCATTGAAAACAGTGAGGCCGACTCATTTCTCCCGCACCGCCACATACACTTTAGTATACTGGATTTTAGATATTTTACACATTTACTTACACACTGAAAATATTGAAAGTAATTGTAAATATTGGTATCTGGTGCACTGCAGTGTCTATTTTTTGAAAAATACATGTGCGCTACTTCTGTGATTGAACCTGGAAGTTTGTTTGTATCTGCAGAAATTTGTAACTCAAATGTTCGTAAGTCGGGGACTACCCGTATAAGCATTTTGCTGCATATCATATTGTGTATGGTTGTGTACATTATGTGACAAATAACATTTGAATTTTATTTTAATTTGAACTCAACCATAAGCTACAATACTCACCGCGGTTTACTACAGACATTACCAAAGATACTAGCATTGGCACATACTATTAATCAACATGGAAAGGCAAAACCTCCAGATGTACTGTTCTTTAGTCATCTCACCAACCATCATATCTTCAGCAGCTGTTTAACCGTTTTAAACAAAAATGAAAAACATCACACTTCTTCATTGAATATATTTATTTTATATGAGTCTGGTTATCATTATGATTTTGTATCTCAGAAGCTACTGTTTCCCTGTACTTTGACATGCTCATACCTTAATTTACTCTTCATTAAAAGAAAAATTAGGTGACTTGTGATGTCATGTCATACAAGAAACAGTCATGAAAGGTAACACGTATTACCTAATCCAAACACGGGCCATTATGGACAACAGTTCAATCAGAGTTTCAGCATGGTGTTGAGACAAAGTGCTTTCAGCATACTTCTCTAGCAAGTGACATAACAGTATGTGAGAGATGAACAAAGTTTAACAAAGACACTATTATGAAGTAACCATTTGGTAAAGCCCTGAATGATGTCCATTATTATGTAAAGTTTTATAGATTAGTTGTTTTGAAATCAGGGACAGAATATTTAGCAAATGCTGCCACCCTTTAATGTTTTACAGGTGATTTTTCCTAGCTTGGTCATCAAATCTTTCTTGTTCCACTGAGCTATACAGTCATCTGAGATCTTCAGGTCCAACTAAGGAGATACAGAGAGATGTGTAAAAAAAACTCAGTATCCTGCCCACCATTCTCAACACAGGGACATATTATGATTTAAACTTCACTTTCACATACCTGGATCTTTTCAAACACCTTCTTCTTTGGCTTGAGTTCATCATCTGGTGTCCCTGATGAATATCCATCTACGAAGACACGTTCTCCTGGCGCTGATCCTTCAGGCGGATCCAAAGGCTCTACTCTTTTGGGCTCACCATCACTGTTGCATAAAATGAAAACAAAAACGTGTCTTAGCACCCAGTACTTTATACATTTAAAAGGTTGAAACAAGTCTACGAAAATGCAAGCCAGACACCACGGTCCTTATTACATCAAAAAAATTTTCTGAAAAGTGCTTGTTCGAACTTGTATATGGGCGATACTCACATAGATGCACAGAGCAGCATAGCCTGAGACTCGATCCCCCGCATCTTCTGAGGCTTCAAGTTGCACAACACTACAACAAGTCGGTCCTGTAGCTCCTCCTGGGGGACGTAAGCCACCAGCCCACTCACGACAGTGCGAGGCTGCTCTTCTCCAACATCAATCTTCTCTAAGTAAAGGGTGTCTGCATCGGGATGCTGTAAGAGTTGAAGATAAGAATTGAAACTCAATAAACATTAAATCACTGTTGTGGCCCTTAATGAACCCTCAATACTCAGTGAAACTGTTATAATTAAATCTGGAAATCAGTCTTAAAACATGGAAAAGACTGAAATATATCTAACATACCTTTCCTACACTGACCACTTTTCCCACTCGGAGATCAAGTCTGGATGGGATGATCTCGTCCTCATCTTCTGCCTTTTTGGGGTTCCCTTTTGCTGCACTCTCTATCAAACAGTTACACACTCTCCATCAGGGTGAACAAAAGCACCTTACTTTTGAAATTAACATTTTTGTGCATACTATACCTTTTTTTTATTTTTATTATACCTACTGGTTTTGGAGGGATAGGCTGTACTGGTCAGTTTCTTCAACTCCGGTGTCTCAAACTTTTTCCTGATGGGATCCAGAAGCTTGTTCAGCGCCACCTCTACTGACGCCTTTAAATCGCCAGGATGGATTTTCTATGGATCAAATGTTCAATATTGGGTTACAGAAGACACACCGAGCACAATAAGCATTTACCTTAGTAAAATATAAATGACATCAAAAGTCCTAACTGGACAGGAATAACACTTGAGAGTAGATAAAGCTCACAAATGTCTGCCAAATATTTTAAATAATTTTTCATGCCGCGTGTAAATGTTTACCAAGAAAGGACATACCCATGCAACTATAGAGAGTTGTCCACTTGGCCATACTTTAGTATTTTACATTAGCTAGTACATTGTACACTGGTTGTTTAAAATGCCCTCTTGTTAGGGCCCAAGCACTATGACATCTGTCCTATGTCGTCATAGTGTGTGAGGCCCCTCTTATACAGTGAAACCTCGGATTGCGAGTAACACGGTTTGCGAGTCTTCCGCAAGACGAGCAAAGACCCCTCCTACTCCTCTTTCTCTCTGCTCTGCACAGAAACACTGCTCTGTCGCGATTCTTTTCAAAGGTAAAGTGCAGGTTACTTTACAGCAGTGATTTCGTTAGTGTGTTGCTCAATCTAGTGTCATTAGAGATATTTCTTGTTTATTTTTACTAAAATAAAAGATATACACAGCGCCTGTGCTCATAAACGGAAACACTTATCTGTCTGGATTTATTTTGACTTTTTTTTTTTTTAAGGTAAAGTGCAGGTATATTTGTTTTATTTTTACTTTATTTTTTTTTTGTGTTCATTATTTTTATGCATTTATTTTTTTGGGCTGTGGAACGAATAATTTGAGTTTACATTATTTCTTAAGGGAAAATTCGATTTGGTTTATAAGTGTTTTGGAATATGAGCCCGCGTCCGGAACGAATTATGCGCGTAATCCAAGGTTCCACTGTACTTCCAAGAATTTTTTTTCTCCACCATCCATGTCTTTTTATATCGAGTTACATCACACTGAGTGACATCGTATTGTGCAGCAGCAGTTTTTTCCAGCATCCACGGCTTTATGGCGGTCTTAACATAAATACCCCCCATATTCTACAATTATGTCATAATGGTATTGGTATGTCCCCTCCACCCAGGGTGGGGCGATGGCGCACGGTGCTTGGGCCCACTCATCGTGGCTAGCAACTATATATCTATTCTGAAATTATCCTTAAAAAGTCTCTAGAGAAATACAATCTTACAGAAACATACAAAACTACAAAAAAAAAAATGAGGAACTTGACCTACCTCCTCGGCGAAGTCTTTCTCTACCTCATCAAACGATGTGTAAACTTTGTCCCCGCCCCATTTAGAATCTCGTTTAATCACAAATTCTGGAAAAAGATCAATAATGAGCCATTTCACTTCATATTTTATTTATTTATTTATGTTGTTTAATTTTTCTAACATCGTGACTTCGCTCACCGGAATGCAGCGGGAAGAGGACGTGCTTGACAAAAGACAGGACTCCGTTGTTTTGGATATTGCCAGGTTCACAGAAGGCCTTCTTCAGTTTCTTCTTTACATCCTCTTTCTTATCAAGAAGGTCTATCTTGGATTCCTGAAATTACAAAAGCAGAAGTATTAAAGTGAAATACGTTTATTTTATTTCCAATTATCCTTGAAGATCGACAGTACTCTGTTCTCAGATCTCCTGGTATGGCTTTAGTTAAACAGGTCTGCAGCTCACCTCTTCAGAAGAGCTCATCTTGGTTCCAGTTAGGCCGGGCACCATGGGGTTCATCAAGTGGATTCGTTTAGCGTAACCTAAAGATGGAAGGTACTGCGGGAAAAGAGGAAATTTCTTTATTTAATATCAATGTAACTGTACATACTGCAAGCAACATGAAGAATGTGATGTGAAGAATAAATGGCTCGTCAAGACAATAAAAAGCGTAGAGATTTATACCTTTTCAGCCAAAGTGAAGATCTTCCTCTGGTCTACTCCACCAAACTGAGCATCCACCTTTAAGTACTCCTCATCCAGGGCCTAAAATACCAAAACTAATCTCAGCATGCTTACTTTAAATCTAACAGAGCTAGTGTAGCAAGAACTGTATACAAGCTTTACATGTGCAGTCTCAGTTCCAGCTAAGTGCAGTCACACACCTGTAATCCAGGGTAGAGCAGGCCGCTCAGGAGAGGATGCTCCACCTGCTTCACGACTTCAGCCCCTGCCTTCTTCGCGTCGTGCTCAGTCACCATGGACGAGAGCCGGTACACATCTAGCGTGTACTCCCTGAACAAGAGTGCAGGAGGTGAGACAGGGTGCAAATATTTACTTCAGGGGCAAGAAAGTGGTGCAGCGCGTATCGCTGCAGCGTCAAAGCTCCAGAGTCAATCCTGAACTCATGCTGCGTTCTCTCTGTATCCACTATGAGTTCTCCACTTCCTATCCAACTTCCCCAAAAATATACAATACTGTATATCAAAAGTCTTGATCCATATTCTTATACTATTTTAATTTTATTATATACATTCAAAAAAAATCTAACTTAAGGCATAAACCAGTAAGAAACAGGAGCAGATGATAAAATATGATCAGGGTGATTTGATCAGTATATTGGTGATGCTGAATGGTTGGAACAGATGAGAGGGGAAATGAGGCTGCTGCCGGGGAAGAACTAGTTTTTAAATTGAATCTACCTAATTTATACAAATCTAACATAAAGAATGCAGTGAATGCATGATTACAGTGACTAGGATA
>JAOVVA010000030.1:9988670-10001220 GCA_028565275.1 Leiocassis micropogon | reverse complement strand
AAGTTTACTGAAAGTAAAAACAGTTGAAAGTCAGAGGACGTTTCTTTTTTTGCTGAGTATATATATATATATATATAGGGCTTAGCATTAAGCGCCTTGCCCAAGGGCCCAACAATGGCAACCAAGTGGTGGCAGGGCTTGAACCCCTGACCCTCTGATCAGCAACCCAGAGTCGTTAAATTCATGCAGTAAACTCATTTTGTCATAATTGACCACTTTTTAAAAAGTGTTTTAAAAATTGACAGCCCGCTATGACCATAATACCTAGTGGCATAAGTTTTTTTTAATACCTGCACACCAAACCCTTTACAAAAGTCAGCAAGTATGAAAAGCACCTCAACGCTAACGGTGGAATCTTACAGGGGGAAGAAAAAAAAAGGGAAAAAAAAGAAAGAAAAAAAGAAAAAGATTTAACTAAAGTCCGGAAACAATCACTGAAAACGACTGCTGTTGTGTATGCGATCGTGTTTTTGGATTTTACCTTTGCTCGTTGAGAAGTTTGCGGTTTCCCTGCCTTCTCTCTTCGTTTATGGGATAAGAAAAAAATATGAGCAGCCCGATGATGATTAGTGCAACTGGAGCAGCAGAGATCAAAATCTTCAATGTAAGATCTACCGCTTCTGGCTGCGTGCATCCTCTCGTTACATAACCGGCAAAACTATTTGGAAACAGCAAAAAAAAAAAAAAAGATTTGAACATTAGTTACATAGTAATGCTCATCCAGTTTAGGATAATCTGATGATCAGTCAGAAACAACCTTGAGGCTTGCGTGTCTGGCAATCTTCACTGAGATCTCATAACTGACTAAGATGCAATGTTGCTTTTTAAGTTATCAGATTCCGGCCGCGTAAAAAAAAAAATAATAAAAAAAAAAACCACAGATGCACACAGAAATCAGATGGTGATAAGCCACATCAGAAAGACCGACCTTGATGTAAATGCTTTCACGAGAGCGGCTGCATGACTACAGTTTGACTGCATGGGGCAACACAAACTAATTTTGTGAAGAGAAGATATCTCTCGTATCAACACAATTATGATTAAAGCTTGTTCTCATTGTGCCATGTTTTATGATATATTTTTTCCTGCTCAAATGCTTTAAACCAAGCTGAACTCTGTCTCAAACACTGAAAATGGAGAACCTTGGTATGTACCATTCACGCTTTTGCTTTTGACATCTACATGATTTTTCAGATGTAACCTAGTTAGCGTTTTAGCAAAGGATGCAAAGGAAATGAGATCTAATATGTACAGTATGTATGAGGGGCGGGTCAAAAAAAAAAAAAAAAGTCAAACCGGGACTTTTGATTGTGCAGAATGACAGAACATGAGAGTAAAAACTCATTTTATTTCTCTATATAATCCCCTGCTACACTAATGCACTTATCCCAGCATTTCACTAGTGCTTGAATACCATCAAAAAAACTGAAGGTTTTTCAGTAGACCGGAGCTATGATCAGACTGCCTGCTTCACGTCTGAAACACCGGCCTCCCAGGAACTCCTTTAAATGGCCCAAACATGTGGAAATGGCTTGGAGCGAGGTGAGGATTGTTTGGGGGATGTGGCGGTAATGTTCCTGTAATGTTCAAGTTGTGTTCTTGAATGATTGTGTGAACAGACAGATGCGGATCAGGCGTTCCACTTGCTGAATATTCACATGATCGACTGCAATGGGCTCCGAGTCACCTCGGCCAGGATCATCGTTCATTTTTCAAACCTTTGCATCCTTTTTCAAATTGTTCACCGAGTCTCACCACTGTACTGCTCTTAAAGACTTCGATAAATAGCAATCAGGTTTATGCTTTCCTTCATGAGAAAGTTCATCACAAGTCCCGGTGTGACTTGAACGCCCCTTGTATATTAATACACCAGCCAATCAACAGATGCAGCGTTATTGCGAGATTAAACTGAGAATTGTATCCAAATCTATTTTCAAAGGCTTGTGCGGGCTGAGAAGATTAACAAGGACCTGTTTTAAAGATTGTGCAGACTCACTCGAGGCTTAGTGTTGAAATTCCCAAAGAAACACCGGAGGCGAACTTCGTAAAGAACACGTAGAAGGAGTAGAAAATGGCTTCGTGCCCTTGAGACTCAGGATTCAGCACTTTGAAGTCATCGACCACGTCAGGAAGCATGGACCTGCATACACGCATATGCACGTATTAGTTTATGGAAGCAGTATTGGTCAGCATCAGCGTTTTCCCTCCCTGATAGACACTCACCAGGGTAGGAGGAAGGCAGCCGCAATGCTGACTCCAGAGGCAAAGGCGATGACGTACGTGACGATGAGATTGCTTTTCAACAGCACCACCATGATCATAAATGGAATTGCGATCTGCAGACATCACAAACATGAGCAATGAGAATTATTAGCATCATCAGGTATAATGACCACCGGATGATTAGTCTTGCTTTATAAATAAATAAATCCTTGCTATATTTGAACCCTTGCACAAGTCAAAACCTCTTAAATGGACTTGCCGGTACTTACTGTAGTCCCAACATAGACGGCGGTTTTCTTTCCGAATCGAGTAAGAAACCACTGCCAGAATGGGATGGCGAGAGTGGCGGAGAACTAGAGGCAAAATGGATTAGAAAAGATTAGAACAAGGCAAGGCTAAGACTATTTATTTCCCTTTTAACTTACTGAATACTGGCTTTTCATACAAGTAAAGTCCCTGGGACGAAGTAATCATATGGTGATGTTGATAAGGTTATTGCACAAGAACTGGTGCCTCATTAATAGTGAAACTAAGCTGAGATTTTATTATAAGGAGAGTGCTGAAACGACATTAGCTGTTAAATGGCATTAAATGAAATTTTGCCCTTAGAAGGGCAGATTGATAACCGTAGAATGTACAATACGGAGCATTTCCTTGATGCACAAAAACCTTAATGGAATAAATGTTTAATATGTTTTTACGTCCAAAAGATATCCTCAACCTTTCCAAGAAGGTCTGTATTTTACAAACAAAATGTGACCTCAGCACTGTATTAAGACAGTTGACCCAAACACTCATCCGTACCAATCGAAAAACAGTTGACCCACATTTCAATACATCTTAAATTCTGTTAGTTGTGCTATAAACTTAGCAATAGCACTTACCATGACGACCAGTAGGACGTTCTGAAAGTCATCTCTGAAGCCCAGGGTGTAGGAACAGAACAGAGCAAAGTTGCCCTCCAGGAGCTGCACAAAGAAACAAAAAGTTATAAGACTTCTAATAACCTGCTTGCAAATCCTAATAAAATAAAACACCTGCCAAAGATAGCTAAGGGTAGACCTGAGGTTCTTGCCCTAAAAAGGAAAACAAGCCCTGAGGTTTTTGCCCCAAAAAGGTCAACAAGTGGCTAAACAAAATTCCCCCCGCCTCCCAAAAAAAAAAAAAAACCTCCTGTTAGGCAGGCGTTACACTTACCATAAAAGCCAGAGAGGTGAAGAGGAAGCCCATCACCAGCTTGGCATATGGTCCATGGCCCATTACTAGACAGATTCCCCGGAAGAAGGACACACGGTCCGTTCTGACCTTTGAGCGTTCTGCCAAAACAACATGGGACATTTTTAGAGGCTATAAACATACCCAAGTTATAGAGTCACTGAAAACGTTTTTCCACTGAAAGCTCAACCAAATTCTCTGTAGAGCAAAAAAAACTTAACACAGTATGTATTTCGGATCTGTTCAACAGCATGCAATTGTTCACACTCTTGACAGAAAGGCTACAGATCCTGTTCTGTGCTTTCCTCTGCCCTGGGCTGAAACTGCTCTACAAAAGACTACTTTGTTAAAAATGTTTTACCCAAACGTATCCTGAAATAAACTGGCAAACCACAGCACAATCTTTTACTGATGCATCTCTGTCACTGGTGTGAAAGAACGCCTCTCGGTTTACCGGGTGACGATTCTCAGAGCCTCAAAGACGACAGAGTGCCAACCACTGCCTCAGAGTAACCTGAGACCTGTGGAAAAGCTCGAGTCCATGAAACGGATTTAAACCGAACTGAACTCTATTTTAAACCTGCGGTTATGCCCATCTCTCTTGTTGATATCCAAGCGGCGTGTGGACGGGTACAACTAGGGTGAAATAATGCCATGGGAACATTCAAAAACTTTGGCTCACCTTTACATTCCTTCACACCGCAGAAGAGCGTGATCGCACAAAGGACGTATATGGCACAAATAACTCCTGAGGCAATCATGTAAGCCTGTCTCTGAAAGAAACAAAATAATAACATGGATTAAATCCAAATAATTATACTTCCAAATAACCGGATCACTCAGAAAATATCATAATGCCCTGCAGCTCTGGGACTTACTGTGTGTTCCAGGGAAATTTGTGGCAGGCTGGCGTTAACTTCGGATTCAGCATTCAGAGAGGAGTTGTTGAGATCATTTGCGACCGGTATGCAGGGAGCATTGGCCATCCCCACGATCTGACCTTGGATTCCGGTGCCGATGACGGTTCCCAAGACCTCCACAGTCATACCTGAAGGGGAAAGGACAATGCTGAGTCTACAGAATACGTGGAACAGAAAGCTCATGCATCATCTCAGTATACTGTACATACTACACATTCTCAAATGTGATTGGTCAGAAAGTGGTGTTTACTTTTCTGTAACTGCAGCTCTTACAGTATATATCGACAGCTGGTTTATATTAATATTCTTATTCTAAAAGCATTTCTAAAGTTTGCATTTCTATGATAATGTGCATAATTATTTTGAATATTAATTAGACTAATCAAAACATAAGGTATGCTACACTGGGCTTGTATATCACACAAACAACAAAAGAGTCGAGAACCACAAGGGACCAGCCGATATTTCACATCGCGATACCTAGGTGATGATTTAATTTGTATTGCAAAACATTTTGTATCACGGTCTCATAAATAACCTGGTTCGATATAACATTTTTTTATATATACATTTTGTTTCAATTATAAACAAACTTCACAAATAACTTGTTTGTACCGACCAGGATGCTGTGCTTACTGCCAATGTGTGAATAGTTTAGAGTGTGCCACCTGAGGGATTCCATGATGAGAAACTGCATGATTCTACCACCTTAAATGGATTACTTTTTGTAATAATGTAAAGCGTGTTGTAGCTGGCCTCTCTCAGCCTAGTGTTCTACGATAAATGAAAACCTTATGCGTTAAAAGGGTCACTCCCTGTAAACAAAACTGTAATTTAACATTACTCATGCCCTGAAATACTTACGAAAGGCTGTGGCTGAATCTCTCTCCTTCTGATCCGAACTGATGAACATGGTCAGGGCCGAGTATGGCACGTGAAAACACTGCAAAACAGAAAAAAAGAGAAAAAAGAGTTAAAGATGGCGCTCACTAATGCATGCACGAGAAGATGTAGCTTGCGTGCACGAGTACGGTGCTGGACGATACACACCGTTTGCAGTGTCTGGAAGAGGCAGTAGAAGACGAGGTACCAGAAGACTTTGCCTTGATCAACGGGAGGCACGTACCAGATGAGAAAGTAGGATATGACTGCAAACGGGGTGGACAGCATAATCCTGCAAAGAGACGGATACGAGAAAACTATTAACACAGGTTCCATTAGCGTTACAGACAAATCGGGTTTTATTCGTCAAGTATGTTTACACATACAAGAAATTTGATCGCTTCAGTTGACGTTACTCCCATTATACAAGTGTGGAAAATTCGCTCAATGCATCTTAAAATAAGAAGTGGCATCCAAACCACATGATGCACACACACAATACTCTCAATTTTGTCATATCCTATGTCCACCAAGACTGTTACACAATCGGGTACAGTAATTACCCACTTCGTTACGGAAAATTGCCTCAAGACATGTCCTCGATTGCTGCACGTTTCAGGTTGTACAATACTCATCCACCATGAATGTACAGTATGTAGAAGTTAAGGGATGGGTAAACTTCTGATTCGTATGAGAAACTGGTTTTGTAAACAGGTTTAAGAAGGTACAGTAGGACTCATTATTTATATTGACATGGATGTATTACAGGAAAGGACTAAAAATAACAAGCTTGTGACTGAATTGCTATGAAAGGATCAGAAGATATTTTCTAGGAGCGGTTGCCTAATACACACAAACACAATAAACCAAAATGTAAATCATGTCTATTATCTGCTCGTTTCATAGTAAAGCAAGTCTACTTTTGTCGACAGGTTTATCTTCAGTCGCGTTTAAATTAACATAAGCGTGTTATGCCGAGTCCTCTTTAATTAATGCACTTATTATAGCTTTTAGTTTTAGAAAATGCCCCGACATGCTGTGTAACTTGAAGCAGTTATAGATGCATATCGACCACACCCACGGCCAATTTTATCAGTCAATTTTATCTTCTCCTTGCTCGATTTTCACAGTGTATTTATTCTGATATTTATTCATTAATCCCTTTAACAATGCCTAAAAGATTTCATAAATCCTGACCTAAAGAAAGGCACGGAACTGTAATCAATTGTTGCTATAGCCACTCGCTGTTTGATGACTAACATTTTTGTCTCCTGATCTATTTGAACTAAAGTAACCCTGCCAAGGCCCCTCCCCCGCCTCTCGGAATCCTTCAGCGGCTTTGGTGGCCTCTGATTGGAGGAGAAACGGTGGTGTGTTGTAGGTTGGACCACTCATAGCTTAGGAATTTAAATGTCGTCACAGCGCTCAACCCCCACTGCTGAAATGTAAACGTCTCCCTCTCTCTCTGAGCTACACCATGCAGGCTTAGTGTAGTATCTTGTGTATCAATCACATGGCTTGTTTTTTTTAAATATTTCAAATCATACAACCGTAAACAATCTACAATCATAAATGCAATTAAATAAATAAGAAAAAAATCCTGTCTGCTTTAAATGGTCTTGTCCTACAAATGGAAAACGTAAATGATTTAGAGAGCTTTGGGAAATAATGCACTAATTATTATGCCTGTCTGTTCCTCAGAGACAGTTAGCACGCAGACAGCCGGTTGTATGTTCCATGAGTTTGCTAAAAAAAAAAAAAGGGGGGGGGGGGGCGCATGGTTCTGTGGCAAGAATGAACCAGAGAAAGGGGGATGGGCACTTCCAGGGTCAGTGAATGGTTGTGTCCTTATTCAAAACCCAGACGACTCCTTTAAAATATTCTGGGAGAATTCCAGGGTTCTCCAAACCAGATGATGTACTGCCTCATGACTTCCACTCATAACTTTTTTTTTTTTTACCCTTTTTCGTTCACGTGATTAAAATTAACAAGGTTTCATTAAACAGCTTTGCAACAAGTACAGATAGTGACTGCACCAAAGAAAAAAAGAAAAAAAAAAGGCAAAACCCAGCGACCTGGCAAAACCTTTCCTGCCCTGAATGGAATCGCAACTAAAAATTATTTTCCCACCCTTAGATTTCTCAACATCTATAACTCAGCCTCTTAAAGAGCATGTGCCCTTTTTCACACAATCAGGAGTGCCAAGCTGACTTGCCAATTGAACCAAAAACTTTCCCATGACATTTCAAACCCAAATAGAACAAATGTGTAGGTACGACGGAATCATGCGAGAGGGTCCTGTAATGCCAACTAGGCCCAACCCATGCACCTGATGCCCTCTTCTGCTAAAATAGCTTGGTGGTGCTACTCGCAATGCATCAAGAGGTGGTGTTAAACTTAGTTAACCGATCATTCAAATCAAGCAGGGAAATGTTCTACAGATAGCAATTTGAATCAGAAGGGAGGAGAACATTTAAATCTAGAAAAAGCATGTGAGATATTTGAATGAAAGGAGAATAGTTTGTGTCGAATGGAGTTACTATTTGAACACAGCGTCAAAACAAAGTAAATAAAAAAAAGAAAAAAAAAAGAAATACCATGGCATCATCCTCCCAAATCTTGTCCACGGAGTCCGGCTGACCAGGAATCCGACTGTGGGGTCAGTGATGGCATCCCAGGCTCGTCCCACGAAAAGAATAATGGAGGCATAGAATGGATCCAGCTGAAAAACAGACAGGAAGGCAATCACAACTCCTTCTAAAGAGCATCAGTTTGCTTAGGAACCCAGCATTTTTTAAATGTTTTGAAAATGATGTAGAATTTGTAAGTGAAATGTCCATTTATGAAAACTGTGGGGCCTCAGTTTTATATTCTGTATTGCAATGAATCTAGTTAAGATAAATAGTATTCGTCAAAACATACGTAGATCTTAAAAAAAAAAAAAAAATAATCACATTATTTTGAACTTTTGTCTTCCTGTTTAAAAAAGGTGTGGACGGGAAATACTTGCGTTCTAATTACTGTTCAGGGCATGGCACGTTTTTGACTGAGCTGTTTTGAGAGCTATATTGTCCACTGGAACAACTCTAAAAAGTGCCAATACAAAACTTTTAAAGAAGTATAATTACAATAAGCAGGGACTAATCTGAGATATTTACACCACACATGCCCTCGCATGTGCACACACAAGTGCATTGCCCACGGGTACAACCGATTCATCTTGTATTAATACAAAAGCTTTGATCATAAATTTCTACTAACACATGCAACAACACCGTCTGTGCACATCCCTGCCTGGATAAAATGTCGTGGTATAGCTATACAGGGTTGGACGGCATATGAACTTGAGTGACCTTTTTGTAAAAGTCAGAAAGTACTCAGAGCAGTGACCTTGAGCCATTTTTTTTTCACCATGACTCAGGGACAAGTACTTCTGTGGACGCTGTATTTTCACTGTCCGACAGCGCCGAACTGACTGGGCTGCCGACTGTTAAACATTCCGTTAGTCTGTCCTGCATAATTAGGACTGAATGGACAATCGTAAGTCACACTCTAGGAGGGCTTTGCTTGTTTGCCCTTGGTAACATAATAAATGCCAAAATCAATTACACTGCTCCTTGAGCCACTGGTATTTGCGTGTAATCTGGTCAAGAACTTTGTTCATATTACAGTAGTTCCCTACATGCTGACTGAAAGAAAAACTTCATTCAAAACTATTCAGTTTTTTAGCACAATGCCTCGATTGTGTGTGTGTGTGTGGGGGGGATGGGGGGTCACCGTGTTGTGTGTGGAACCAAAGGACATTTTTTTTTTTTGCACAAACCGGCCCCTAAAGTTAAAATATAAGCTCATAAACTGGAGTGCCATTGCGAAGGGTTGTGTGTTATAAATATGTAACTTGGTTCTAGTATTATTCCTTGCAACTGCACATGTGATTCATTGCTTTACCCCATGACCAAACCCTGACCTAAATGCTGAGCTGATTGAGTCGCCGTATGAAAATATTACAAATGAAAGAAGATGTGGAAACAAACGTTCACATGTGGATCACGTCATTATTTATTTCTCCTGGATGGCGTGCTTTAAGGTCAGCCTCAAATCACTTGAATGCTTTTTCCCGGCATTTTCGTATCCACATCATCAAATCTCTGGGGTAAATACCGACAAAACATTAACAGAACAGCAAACTCACCAACGCAACATCAAGGAGATAGATCTGGAGGAAAAAACCCAAGGCACATCCTGTGATTTGATAGGGCGCTCCTCCTACAGCATAACACAGCTTATTGCACACAGACAACCGACTTTTCTCCTCCCTCTGGAAAAGAAAAACATCACATTTCACAAATCTGTATGAAAACGGAAAAAAGATTTTGTGGGAAAGAATTATAACATTGCATGCATAAATTATTAATAAATAAAGTGCTTGGTTTTGCAATTTAAAACACACTACCGCGTCGTGACTCAGACATACACACACTAATACTTTCAGCTGAGATAATGGACAAGAGAGAAGGTGAAATATCTTAGGAACAAACGTCAAATAATGTTATAAGCATCCAATTTAATCAGTATTATAATTCAGAAAGTGTTTGCCAAGGGGCTGGTTGCAAACAAACTTACGGGTGTCACGGTATTCTGTACCGATTATAACCTGACACAAGACAGAGTTTGCTCACCTCATATTGACTGGCAAACACCACACACAGTCACGCAGTGCACAAACACAAAACACACCCTTGGGAGTACAGCCAATGAAGATCTAGAATCAAGGGCAGGCTGACAAATTTGACGTAGGGGTGGATCGACATGTCAGCGTGGGGGGAAAAAAGTGTCAACACCGTGATGTGCAATAAACACCACTCATCATTCTACGTTGTTGGTTGCATTTTCACATTGGAAATTACTCACTTCTGCATCATGTCCAAAACAAGTGATCAAGCGGATGGACTTCTCAGCAATCAGAAAAACCTGAATGTTAAGAGCACTGCAGGAAACAGTCCATGTTCCACTCGTGACGTTTCATACAGGGAATTTCGGAGACGCTCGATAAACTTGTATTGCACCTACAGTATTGCACCTACAGTAAAAAACTTGTATAACCTTAACTTAAGCTCTTTTCTGAACTCCTTCCGATTAAATCGAAAATTGACTAAAGATTTATCTTGAAATGGTCGAGTTACCAGATCTCGAGAATGTTTTAAATTACGGATTATTTACAGCCTTCTGTGAATGATTTTACAAACTTATGAAATGTTTTCCTATTTGATTTATTAATACATTCTCTGTTATCCCCCCCCACCCTTGTTAAATGGGACACCCTGTAACTTGTGGAAATGATTTCTTTTGACGCATATCCCATAACATCTGATGGTAATGTCAAGCGCAAGGGTGGGAGTCTGTAGCACCCTTAAAACTCCTTTTACTGGAATTACACCCTCACATCACAGTTTGGCCGCAGTTTTAACAGGGTGACCCGTAATGGAAAAGTAAAGAAAGCACTCCAGAAACAATAGGAGATAGCACCACCCGTTACGAAAGTACTCATGAAATCATTTCCACTTTGACTGATCGGACCCTTAGAAGGCGATGTGGCGTGACTGCAGTACGTCTCCAATGCCAAGATGACATTCCTCTCATGTTTACACCAACCCCAACACATGCACACACCAAAATGGGGGCAAAAAAAAAATCTAAACGAAACACAGAGACAACTTTGAGACTGATATAAAAATATAATGTGGAAAGGTGCAAGTCACACCTTCCCTTCATTTTAAATAAATATTTACAAAGGCATTATCTCGAGTTCTAAAAAATCTACAATTAGTCTGGAGAAAAGCCCTTGCCGTTGCTTTCTATGGATAAGAAAATTTGCACAAGGTATTGCAACAATAGGTAGATCTCATTAAAAGCCCATTCACCTCATTCACTCACTCACTCACTCACTCACTCATGCATGTTCCTGTCTGCAGAAAGTTTGGGTGACGCGCTCACGAGCCACTCGGATGTCTGACACGTAGCACATCAAGTGCGCCTCTAAACCACAGCTGTATAGAGACACAGTATCACGTGACTCGATTTAGACATACGATACATATAGGTGTCATTTTAGATTAAAAAAAAAATATATATATATATATATATATATTGGATCATATAGAAACAATAGGTATTGTAATAGTAAAAGATAAAAAAGAAAGACAAGCGTTTCATTGCCGGAGATCAAAGGAAAGCGCGCCACTTTTGAAGTTCAAACGACCGGTCATCACATAAAGGGGGGAAAAAAACAACTTGACCAATATTAAGAATTTTCGCGGTGACATTTTAAAGCAACAGAGTGATCAGTTGAGAGTCAGGAGACTCAACCTAAAGCCACGCCTTTCGGCACAGAGCTGGGAAATGAATCTTGAGTGTTCCCCGATATATACATATAAAACACTGTAATAAACACAATGTAGCCGAATTCGATTCTAAATTACGTACTCGTTAGTCATGAACATTTGAAAATTTAAAAATTACCTCACAAACGGTTTGGACTTCATTAGCCTCGCCTTTTCTCAGCAGGCTGGCGTTGGAGAACTGCTCAGCTCCTTCTCCTCTGGCCATCACAGAATATTCTTTCTTTAAAAAGTCTCTAGGAATAATATAAGAACTAGAGAAACACAGAAAACCAATCGTATTTGTTTTGTGTGTGTGTGTGTTTTTTTTAAGTCGTTACTCTGTCGTGAACGCCGTTTCGTAACCTACTACACGTTTCACTGAGTGCCGGCTAATTGAAATACACCAGAGTCCGCCCCTTTACTCCACACCATCATTCTGAAACCCCGCCCACTCACACATCGCCTCATGCTTCTTAACGAATCGTCACGGAGGCTCGGCATCCGGAATGTACCTTCACTCAGACTGCAACAGAGGAAACGGACCATGGTGGCGTCACGTCCTAAACCACGCGGGGAGATGTTGTCAGTTGTATTTGGTATTCAGTTAAATATTTAATTTGTTCGTTTTTTTTTTTTTAATTTTTTTTTTTACAAGATTTGTTTTGTTTACAGAAACAAACTAAAAACCCAATGGTGAGACAGATGGTAAAGATATGGTATGAAGTACAAAATTACTTAAAAGAAACACATTTATTGTCTCAATACAGTCCAATTTGGGGAAATCAGTTCTTTGTACCAGGGAGAGAGGATGCAACCTTTAAACTGTGGGAATCAAAGGGACTTAGAATAATTCAAGATTTACAGTGGTGTGAAAAACTATTTGCCCCCTTCCTGATTTCTTATTCTTTTGCATGTTTGTCACACTTAAAT
>JAOVVA010000030.1:9973466-9988570 GCA_028565275.1 Leiocassis micropogon | reverse complement strand
ACAAAATCACTAGTCTGAAAGATTTTAAGTTGGTGGAACTTTAAGGTGACAGTTACTGTTACTGAAGTACTTACAGATATTTAAAATATCAAATTTGTTCAGCTAACATGAAAAGTGTCATTTCTACAAACTCATAAATACCAAAAAGTTCTAAATACTCATCAGTGTCTATTAATTTGAACTAATTGTAATTATTTAAGTTAACAGTACTCAATATGTTTCATTACTTTGAGCATTAGAATATAACTATTTTACAGAATAATTTATGATAAACATATTTACATTAACACTTTTGAGTACATTTTTACCTGAGTAAGACTTCCACACATTCTCCATACTTTTAATTCAGTATGATTTTGCTGCAATTTTTCCACCCTGGTTACCATGTGTAGAAATTTTCCCAATGAAATGAAAAACGGTGTGCTGTAATTCGTGGTATTGCCTACAGATGGACACATTGGGCTACAATTGATGTTAGTGTTTTCACCAGCATCTCAGTGTGCAAGCAGCATGTTCCCACTTGCATGAGAAATGGAAACTCAGATGGCTTAATAGGTGTGATGTCTCACAACCTCATCGTGACGAGCAGGCCTGTGTGGCACAGACAAACTGCCAGCATCGCCCAGGTACTACAAAGACCTTATCGGTGTCCACATTGTATTGGAACTTTATTGGGTGCTGAGGTGCAGGTCAAACACTGACACTCTTCCTACTTCCCCATAATCACTCCTACACACTCAGACATCCACCCACCTACACATACGCATCCCACACCATCCTCTTCAGACTCTACTCAAAGTTTGGTGAAATTCTGTTGACTGTGAAACAGCGCAGATGGATCTTACACAAGCTACAATCACAAAAGATTCCAAGAAACAAGTGGTGGTAGAAAGATCATTTCACACAATGAGTGTTGAACCGCATGCAAAAAGTTTAAATGTTTATAACTTATAGAATTCTACAATATGTAAAAAATTTAATTTAAGGGACAGTCACAGACATATAGATGTATAAATATATAATATAAACATATTATAATGCTTAATTTTTATATGTTTATTGTACCAACCATATGTAGGTGTACAGCTCACTCACTCACTTATTGTCTATAACACTTTATCCTGTATCCTAGCCCAGGAGACTGGACAGGGTGCCAATTCATAGCAGGGCACACATACGTACACACATTCACACTCATTCCCACACTACAGGCAATTTGGGTACAACAATTAGCCTAATCTGCATATGTTTGAACTGTGGGAGGAAACTGGAGTACCCAGAAGAAACCCACCAAGCACAGGGAGAGCATGCAAACGCACAGAGACCCAAGGAGAGAATCAAACTGAATAAAGCCCCCGTGCCGACTAGGTGTACAGATTATTTCATAAATTATGATGCTAAGCCGTTATATCAAGACATTGCCCTGGAATAAGCAATAATTAATGCTTAACATGTTTGGTTGCAAATAATTACTGACATTATATTTATTAACGTTTTTCTCAAAATTTGTACATTTTCCCCAACCTTTAAAGGAGAAGTTTGCACATAATCATACGCATTATTCCATAAAAAGCGTTAAAGCCAGATATTAGACACAGTTTAGTCGTTTATATAGTAGATATATTTTTTACTATTTATGTAGTTTCTACCTTCAATTTTGATATTGTTATGTGAACGTATGAACAAACCAAAACCCCAAAAATAGGCCATTAAAGATCTATATTTATGTTAAGCATAAATTAATCATTAATAACCTTAACAATACTTTGAAATCCCCTATGGACTCCCATGTGGAAATATTATGACTACTGTACTATATAAATAAAAGATTCCTCATGCTCCCTGAACCATTCTTTCAAAATTTGAGTCCTGGAATATGCTTGTAAGACCAGGGAAGAACGACTCCAATGATTTCTCATCAGCTGACTTCATTTTATGAACCCCAGATCCTAACACTGCCTCCAGAGGCTTGTACAGTGCATGATGGGTGCATCGCTTCATGTGCTTCCTTTTTTACCCTGACACGCCGATCGCTCTGGAATAGAGTCAGTCTGGACTTATCAGACCACATGACCATTTTCCATTGCTCCAAAGTACCTTTTTTTCCCTTCCTAGCAAATTGAAGCCTTCTTCTCAGTAACAAGTGCTTTTCTTATAGCCACACAGCTGCTAAGTCCCAATCCTGTGTGTTCTTATCACATTATGTGTGTACTGAAATGCTCTTGTTATTAAACATAGGTTAACTAAACATAATTTTTACTGTTAATGTTTTATCCAAAAAAGTTGATGGTAAGTCTCAGTAACTTGAAATCTACTTAGACCCTTCTGAAATGGCGACTAATTAATTAATTTTAACATTTTATTTTAGCAATAAGTGTCAATGTTTGAAAAAATATATACATGTTATTAACCGTATACAGAAGCTCCTCCACCCTCTTTGATAGTATGCGCAGTTTTTAACGCAGCTGGTAGGTAAACTTCTCACTTGCAGCGTGTGCTGTACCATAGCTTGTGATCTATAAAGTGGCCTGGACCCCCCATACAGTGAAAGTGTAAGGCTGACCGTGGCAGTTCCTTTGGGGCAAACGCAGACTCAACGGCTCTTTGAACTGAGCTGACGGACAGATGAGCCAGGCCAACTGTCCACAACGTCATGGAGTCAGCTTACAGAAGCCCGATAGCCTCTCTCAGGAGACAAGAACAAATGGACCACGGAGCACAGTTCCTTTAGCTCGTGATATAGGATATGCTCATGTTAAGCTCATACTTGCACATGCATGAACACACAGCAGTGCTTAAGTTCCCATACTGTGGATATCAAAAGTCTAAAGATAAACTTTGGCTTATAAATGCAATACTTTGTTCATGTCATGGTCAGTACTTTTACACCTTTAATTAAAAAATAACTGCAGAACGTATACAAAAATGGAACATATTGCTTTTGTAAGCTCTAAGAATTCATAGTGTTTAAGGACTTGGATCCTTTTTATAGCATTGTGCCATATCTGTGCTTAGATTAAAGTACTTAAAGGGAAAATTGTGTAAAAGAGAAACATTAGTGATCAGTTACCACTAAATGAAAACTCTACTAACTTTGTAGACTTGAAGGCCAACAGTTCCTTGGCTGAACCTCCAAGATCTGAGACTGAATGAAAAGCTTCCATGAACAAATTAATTTATGGGATCTTTGTTTCAGGTGTTGCACTAATAAAATTCAGTAAGACTGTGCAGATTTTTAATAAATGCATATGCATATAAATGTTTTTAATGTGTAGACATATTCAAATAATGAACATACTGTCCATTCTTCAGGTCAAAATGTACGTCCACACACACTGAAGGCAACAGCTGACTCTGTTCACTCTACTGAAAGCCTCTTTGTTCGGACCTGAGTCCAGTTGCTCTATGTTTTTGTAGCACTCCAGCTGCCCAAAGCGTAAGTATGTCGTACGTGTTGGGTAGCTTGGACATATGTTCTGGTTGTGTTACTCCAGACTTCTAAAACTGGCCTGCTTCCATTAGCTTCACACAACACTGCTGTCAGTCTCCAGGCTCTGTCACCTCACTGTTCACACAATGATCTATTCATCACCCTGCTCCCAAACTGTATCTATGTACAAGCCTCAGAACAGGACAGTGAGCTACAGTCCGTGTTACTGAGGTTATTGAGGACTTCTTAAAAGAGAATGAACAGAAAGAGTGTTCTCTTTAGCAATTAGAAAATATTTTTTACTTTTTTTTTTTTCAAAACAAACAATTCAACACTCTGCATATTACATATATACAGTACATACTAACATCA
Source organism: Leiocassis micropogon (assembly GCA_028565275.1). Taxonomy (NCBI): domain Eukaryota; kingdom Metazoa; phylum Chordata; class Actinopteri; order Siluriformes; family Bagridae; genus Leiocassis; species Leiocassis micropogon. The sequence continues at coordinate 9,984,768 of JAOVVA010000030.1, read as the reverse complement.
GGTATAGTTTATCTTATTTATAATTCTTGTCAAACAAGAAATATTATTTCACATAGGTTTTCAGAACTATTTATCCTCCTGACTATGGTGTACATTACATTTTCTTCTCACTGGGTCTCCGTACTAGCACCTGATAACTATGAACTAATGTCTTTAAACAGAAAATACGTTTGGTAAACCATTTATACTCAAAACGTCTCATATGAGGGTTGTACAAGGAAGGAGATTATAAACAATGTGTACTGCCTGCACAAAAATAATAATAAAAAATTTATACACACTAATATTTTGTTGGACCACCTTTTTGCTTTGATTCTGGCATGCATTCACCATGACATCGTTTCGATAAACTTATGCAAAATCACATTTATTTATTTCCATCCACGAGTCACGTTAATTTCTCTCCTAGATCTTATATTGATGATAGGAGAGTGAGACCACTGCATAAGTCTTCTCCAGCACATCCTAAAACTTCTCAGTAGGATAAAGAGTTTGGACTCTGTGGTGGCCAATCCATGCGTGAAAATGATGACTCATGCCCCCTGAACCACTCTTCTACAAGTATCTATCATCTTGCAATATTCCCATGCCATCAAAGAAGAAAAAAAGTCAACTGATGAAAAAACCTGTTTAACCAAATTTTTTGGGCACACAATGTTTGTGAACCTAGACAAGACCAACAGAAGCAATCATAACATCATAAGCAGATCATAACACGGCCCCCACAGGCTTGTTCAGGAGGCACTAAGCATAATGAAAAAGTTGGAACAGGGTAAATTTGGACTCATCAGGCCACATGAACATTTTGCAGTGCTCCACAGTCCATTCTTCCTATTAATCAGCCACACTGAAAAGTAGTTTTTTTTTTAAGGCTACACAGCAGCTTAGTTCCAATTCCTTAATTTCTCTTCACATTTTTTAGCATTTTCATTTCATTACTGATGTTTTTTTACAATTACATTTTACCAAACGTTTAATTAAAAAAAAAAAGTTTTCCTTGAAGATGATGGTTCACCATCACCGGTTTTGCTTGATGCAGGCCAATAAATTGACGCTTCTGAAACAGAGTGACATCTTTGCCACAACCACAGGATATGTCTTCTGACATGGTTGTTTAGGAAATTAGAAGCTCCTCCCTGCATCAGTTTAATAACTGCACTTGTTGTCAGCTGAACCATATTAATCACTGCAGTAATTAACCAAAAGAAGGAATTCTATAATTCTTATTAAAATCTAAATTTTGGCCAGGAAGAAGAAAATGTCATGTCCTTATATGAGAACATTGAGGTTTAAAAGGATATAGTAGACAATGTCACTGTGTGAAGTGTATTCCCAATCCATCATGCATCTGCACGAATGTTTAACATAAGTAGGCTAAGATTCTAATTTAAATGATTTTAAGAAATGTAAACATTTAAACATCCCGAAGTATGTTTTAGTGGAGGTAGGCCCTAACTAAATCTTCTGCAAGATCATACAAAAGACTAAATGATCTTAAAGGTAGCAAAGAAGTTCAGATGTCTTTACATCAATAAACTTTAGAACCCTCTCCTTGCACTTGTTAATAATATGTAAAACCCTTCTTCACATTTGCAGCTCATCTGACCAAAGTTGTTGAATTTGTAAGTGATTGATTATTCAGAAGTGTCTCACTGTAGGAGGTGTCGCAGTGCAATTACGACAGCATTTTACAGCTTTCTAAACGAACAGAAGGTGTCTCGTCCCCATCTCACAGAACCTCCAACCCCCTTTTCCTGTTCACAGTGAATAATGCTTAGGTTATGTAGACAGTAATGCCTGATCAGTTTGTTCATTTTACATACAAATTGTGTGTGTGTCTGGGCATCTGTAAAAGAAAAGCGAGAGCGTGTGTTCGTTGTCAATATGGGGCTTAGGATGAGCAGAAGGGCCAGATCTCCCTAGAGAACGCATGCTCATTGTGGTCAGCAGAAGAAGCTGACAGTGTGTGTTTAAGCATTGTGCTGACTCAACACTTGTGACCACTTCTTTCCCTCTCCCTTCGCTTTCCTGCTCTTTTGACTCAATATTGAAAGAACTGTCAGAGCAGGAGAAACGCGTACACTCTAATCAGATACAAGCAGATTGAGTAGCACTCCTGTCTCATTGGATGCAAAAAACAAGACACAAAACACGTCATACTGCATCCTACATACTGCATCTCAGCCTAAAAGAATGAGTCTCTAGTTTCGGCGCTTTTTAAAACCTAGTTTTTTTTTTTTTTTACTTGCGTGAACTTCAAGAGAAAGGAAAAAAGAAAGGCCGTTCAGGGAACGACCGTTTATAGCTGTTATAAATGTAAGCGATAACAGGAACTAACTTTCACAGATGTTCCACAACCATAAACGTCACTATAAACTAATAAAACATGCAACGTGTCATTCTTTAATTAATAAATAAAGGTCAGTGTTAGCATTGCTAGCACTGTAGTTCATATGCTTTATCACTTTATCACCCTATTGCCACATTATTTTCCCACCACAATGTTTTTTTCAACATATATACTGTAATTACTTACATATGATACACAGTGATATGCGGCAGTTGCTATATTCTCATTGTAAAGTGCGCAAAAGCTGATTAAAGTTAGGATTCATTTTAGAAAATATATGAAGAGTTTACAGAGTGTAAGTGTATTCAGAGGCTGTTTACTTTAAATTATTCCAGTAACTGTCTTTGGTTCATTAACACACAGGTTGGCTAAATCAGACCATTAAAAAGAAAAACAGACCAACATGAGGTTAAACCAGAAAAACAGAGAAATGGGAACAAAGACACGAATCAAGAACCAGGAAACTGAAACTCTGAAAATCTACTGTAAGTCCGACTGCAGCTGTAAAATTTACTACAGCAGACTAGCAAACATAAACAGGTAAAAAAAAAAAAGTAATAAAAAAATTATCACCTAACATGAATAGAATAAAGGTTAATGTGACAAAAGCACATCGAACAACATACTGGAAGTGATGATGCTCTGTCTCACTCAACGAACATGTTTTAATGATTTTGTTATTTTTGAAATGATATCATGAAAGCTTTGCGTAAAGCGATGAAATGCTATAAATGGCATGAACGTTACAATGGCCGATGTCTTTTGAAAACATCTACACAATAGAAGCATCTTTTATCGATCATGAAGCTCTTAAGCTTAACACAACACAAGGCTACAGTGCATAGATTCTTGTTAGAGGTTCTTGATTCATAGCCTATTAAGCCATGGCCAAGATGAAAAGCTGGACTGTGATGTATTGGGACACATCCATACTCATTACAGCTAATTGACTCAAATCGAGTGAAGCCACAGTGAAGATTTAATCTTCGGCCAAACTCTGCAGTCGCAGCGACAATAATAATCAGCGTTCAATAAATGCCTGTTACAGCTAAAAGCATTTATTTTAGGCTTGGACTCCTTAAGGCATACGCAGTTATTTCTGACTCATACATAAAAGTGCAAAAGTATTTAAAGAACCTTTTTTTGGTTTGTTTTTAGCCAAACACATCAAACTCACTTAAATTTGTGGGAATTATTCATGAGATTTGGTTTATTTTGAAAATGTATTATTTAACTAACCATAAGTCTAAAGATCTAGTTACACAGCCCATGTGTGAAAATATTAGGTTTCTATGGTTTCAGATTAATAAATAGAGTTTAAAAATATGAGCACAGAACAATAAGTGATTCATGACTGTAATTGCTTACATATGATACACAGTGATATGCGGCAGTTACTATATTCTCACTGTAAAATGCTTAAAAGCTAATTAAAGTTAGAATTCATTTTAGAAAATATAGGAAGAGTTTACAGATGTAAGTGTACTCAGAGGCTGTTTACTTTGAATTATTCCAGTAACTGTCTTTGGTTCATTAACACACAGGTCGGCTAGAGAAGTTTAGATTGTCCAAATGTAAATGGTCCAAAATGTAGTCCAAATGTTCCAGAAGTCTCCTGGAATAGAAAATAAATGATTATTCTTCTTCCTTTTATTATTATTATTATTATTATTATTATTATTATTATTATTATTATTATATATTTATTATATATATTAAGTATTATTATTATGATTATTATGATTATTATTATTATTATTATTATTATTATAGCAGTGCAATTGGGTATGGGTGGATAACTCACATCATTAGTTAACCTTTTGTGTACGTACCAGCCCTTGTGTGCTTATATTATTAGTTACCTTTAACTCAAACTCATTCATTAATATTCTGTACTATTACGATCATGGAATGCCTGGAACTTACCCCAGGAGACTTCAGGCAAAATGTCTTTGGTCTGTGGGAGGAAACGGGAGTACACAGAGAAAACCCACTAAGCATGGGGAGAACACGCAAACTGGAGGTTTGGAGGTCTGAGGCCACAGTGCTAACCACTATGCCACCGTGCCACCGGAAAACCAAACTGACTAGACCGGAAAAAAAAATCTTGGAAATCTAATGTAATATATCTAGTTAGATATTTGGTGTATTAATACAGACTAAGAGAAAGGAGAAGAGTATAAATATGTAGTGTGTCATATTGAAGTAGCACATTGTGTATGTATTATGTATGTGTCTGTTGTGGCTATAAGTTTTTGTTTTCTGTGCTTACATTACATGTAAATGACTGGTCACCTTCTTTTTTTCGTTTAGTACGAGATTAAAACCTAGAATGCATGCTGTTCTACCAGATTTCACATTGTCAGTGTGTTCACATACCTGCATGAAAAGTTTGTCTGGTGTTTCTGCTCACCAATTATTGTGCATAATAAAAAATTGTGCAGCTGTCAAAAAAATTGTGCCTCAGCCAATGTGGTGAAGCAGGCGGTGGGATTTGGTAGGAGTACTTCATGCTGTAGTTGCAGCATACAAATTCATGAATTCTGCATGTCCCAGGCGTCTGGGCTAGTGATGCAAGCGAACCAAATGGACTGCTCAATCTGCTGTGTTTGTGGAAAATTAAATTGTACTCTTAATTCTAATCAATCACTCAATCACATTCAATATCTACTTTCTCTTGATCAGGGATTTGGAGATTCCCAGGAAACTGGATATCAGGCAGGAATACACCCCGGATGGGAAGCCAAGCCACACCTACAGTAGGAGGCGATTTACTCTAGTCCATTCACTTACTATTATCTTTATGGGAAGTGGAAGAAAACGGACAAACTCGGAGCAAACCCACACAGACACAGGTAGAACATATAGATTAACTTTCTCAAACCCACAAACCCGGCACTATGAGGCAGCAATGCTACTCATTGTGCCACCCTCCTGCCCTACCAAAATCCTGTGAACTATTTCAATTAAATGGAAAGGAACTGTTGCTAGGTTTCTGTTCCATGTGTTACATAAGAAACAGATGTATTCCACTCTGTCTTTCTCCACTCACATAAAGAGCCGAGTGACGGATGAGCGCTTGACAAGCCAAACTGCGTCCATCTCTTTGCCTCATGGATATGCCTTATGGCCTCCCTCATGGTATCTCTGTATTCCAGGACAACAGGAGTAAGTGTTGGCACTAAACAAGCACTTGAGAACAGTGTCTGATATCTTGGTATTCTCTCTTTTTCTTTTTCTATATTCCTGGTCACTCTCTTGCTCTTCCCTCCAGCATGGCCAGAGTAGGCACTGACCTGGATAGACCTCCTACACAGATGTATACATTACAAAGGAGATAGTGTCATTCCTTGCCAGTAATAAGAGCCTTTTCTCTCTTCAATCTGATCTAGATTACATCTTTAGTGCTGTGGCACATAAGAGGTGATTGGGGGTCGAAGAAGATGATTTTTGCCAGTGGGGGTCGTCCTGAGTGAAGAATGTAGGGGTGGGATCAATGGATCAATGAGAAGCATTCTCTGAATGATCTGAATTCCTGTGGTGCGTCTCCAGTCCCCCATCAACCCCTAATCCCATGCAGGCTCAGTAGTGGTCCATCTCTCTGGGGTGACTGACTGCTAATGTGCTAATGTGCCCTGCTTGACTTCTCCCTAATGGTAGAGATGCCCTCTGGGCCTCACTGTTCCTGCAACATATGCTACAAACACAAAGGAGACTGGGTGTGAGGGTGTGAAGGGATGCAGCGTGAGGAGGATGAGTTGCGTTATCTTCAGCTCCAGTTAACCTGTAGAGCTCTTCATTGTAGAAACAAGAGATGTCTTGAGTATTGTTGTTTGAATGGCGGAACACAATGATCGGAACGTTGCGCTATAGCGGGCAAAGGACGAGTAGCTGATGTGGGTGGATAAGATGCCAAAGGGTCTGTCTTTCTCTCAGACACTGTTGAATAACTCATAAGTGCAACAGCTTGTGGGGTGGCCCCAAAACAGTGAAATTGTCTCATAAGACAATAGGTATTAAAGACAAATGCAGCCACGATGTAAAGGACTTGACTGGCAATGCTACAACAAAGGCAAAGTGGTATTCATGAGGTTTATTCATCCTCCCCTGAGAACGGCTGACTTAAAAAAAAAACAAGTGACATGAATGTTAAGATGATGTTAACAATGAAAACACAACCGTGGATAAGAAGCAAAGAAATGATTGGTTCATTTCCATATTATTATGCTAATGGGTTTGTTATTTTAACTATTGAATCTTTGGTAATTTCAACATACAGACATAATTTGTCAACTACCATAAGGGTAAAGCAATAATTCAACCTAAATTACTATTTCAGTGAGGTTTCTGAATTATCTCAACAAGCATTTTAATACTATGTAAGCAAAGTCAAAAAATAAAGCCATTCTCTTCTCAATGGGTATTGATGATCTGTGTTGTTCAACATCTTCGAATAAGATATCGGACATGGTCCTATGTTGTTTTCATCGAATATTAGAAGTCTGAAACACTATAGTAAAAAGTTGTTTGTTACTGATGCCTAAGTGAAACGTTTGTTTTATCCATGTGCAATCCAACCCATGGATGGATGGATGGATGGATGGATGGATGGATGGATGGATGGATAGATAGATCTTTTTTGTCATTGCATAGTACAATGTGTGTGTATATATAATATTAGGGCATAACTACCTCTGTGTAACCTCCACTCTGCGCTAGCCAAGTTGAAAAGGAAATAACGAATATGGTTACCACTATAGGAACAGACAGGGCTAAGAATATGCTTGCTCCTGCAAGGAGTTTTCCATTCGAGGGATTTTAATTTAACATTTGTTAAATTTAAATGTTTAAGATATTATAAAACTGTATAACCTGTTTCCTCTAACCAGTTTGTCATGCATTTCTTTATTCCAACATCGCCCATTTATTATCCAAGTAAATCTGAGTATTTCAAAGTCTATGACTGTGGTTAACTGGATTATTTTTTAATAGATTGACAGCACTTATATGCTATATTTACATATGTACATATTTTATAATTATACATGCTATATGGTGAATATGTTCAGTAACTATAGGAAAGATAATGCTATGAAACAGGAAAAGTTTATAAGTAGGCAATGTCCATAAAATTGAGCAGGATATATAGTGTATATATACAAAAAACTAACCACAAACTCTTCCCTCTGAACAATGTAGTCTTAAAATTCGCCTATTAATCACCTTCCTATATAAATAAGAGGTGTAGTCTTTCTGGTAAGTGCTCCAAATATGCATGTATGGCCTTAACAGGAAAGTTAAGCTAGCTTATGTGCAGATACAACTAAAAAAACCTCCACGCTTGGAATGCTGTTGCATTCTGCAGGATCCCACTCTAGATAAACATCTTCAGTGTAATACCTCCTAGGCCCCGTGGACACTTCTGGCAAGCTAAATAAAGAAAGTATCACTTTTGGAGGATTTTCTCCTAGTTTCCTTACTAAATTTACTCTTGGCTATTTCACACCCAACAGTCTGCTCCATGTTATCATAAGCCAGCTAACACCTCAGGTGGAAGAAGGCACAACATGCTCTGTGGAAAGTCTTATCTGCCCCTTCTGCATACACAAGCTCATGATTGGCTAGTGTCACTGTGATTGACAGGGAAGTAAAGGGTGTGGATCCCTCCCATCCCCAGTCAGTTTTCATGCTATTGGACTCAAGGCCACACATGGCTGTGACATCATTGGACAATGAGATGAAGGCTTTTCTTTTGTGCCACATCAATTCAGAGGTTTTTTTAAAATCTGTTTATTCTGTATAATGCATTCATATTTGGTTACAACTCTACAATAAGTGTTTTTTTCCCCCCTGGTATTCTGGTATGGGTTTTTTCCCCCCTCAATATTCAGATTTGATAATTGCACATATGCTGTGGATGCAGTAGAAACAGATTAGGCTGAGTAAAGAAAGAAATATCCCTTTTAATAAATCCAAGCCGTGTTTATTGATGACAGATTCCCTTGTATCATTCTTCTTGTAAATTACTTAACTACAGAGTAAACAGAAACAGACTGAACGTGCACACATTCCCAGAAAATCTTTGATGTACGCTGTAAAGTCCTTGAACCTAAGAATGTCTCTGCTTTACAACAGTTCTTTAGCGTCCTGACATTTGTGCGATTCACCAGAACTGTGTACATGTCGTCAGATGTGTGTGGTACAAATAACAATAAATAACAATAATTGTTGTTTAACACCGATTCTTTTGATCTCTCTTTTTTTCCTGGATGACGCGCCCACACATGCACAAACAGACAATCACCGTCCCACAGAAAAGTAGTAGGCAACTAGGCTGTTGGAGCAGTTGACACAGAGGAAGCAATATACTTTTATCACCAATCACAGAACTACAGCTGTTTTCTTAGGCACAGCTGGGTTTCTACTGTGCATAACAAAGGTGGAGTCTCTGAGACTTAATCAAAGGGAAGGGGCCACAGGGATACGTTACCATTCACAGCACCGGGGAGAACTGTGAAATATCCCACAGCTCCACGGATTTTGGCTTTACTCACAATAAAATATATTAAGTGCAACCCTGGCTGCTGATTATTGTGTTCTCTAAGGCTCCAGATGTTAAGAGTTTGGATGAATGCAGTTTCAGGACCTGTCATGAGTTAGAAGACAGAGGGAAACAGTTATATTGGTAAATGGAATGCAGCAGTAGTCATCAATTTAATTTGATTAAAAAAAGTAGAAAATTAAAGAAAGAAAGAAAGAAAGAAAAGGAAAGAAATCACAATGAAAAAGTCACCATAGCGCTCTAAACATTATTTTTATCGACAGGATTTTACTGGTCACATTAACAACAACAACAACAACAAATAGTAAAGCTAACCTACAGTAGACTGGAACACAACAAAAAGCCACATGAGTGGAAGGGAGAATTTTTGTATTCATACACATTTAAGCAAATGATCAAATATGCAGCTTGTAGAACAAACTAAGATCATTCATCCTTAGGAAATGCCCGGTCAGGGCTGCAGTGGCCAAATCAATCTACTAGTTTGTTCATAATTTTAAAAAAGAAAGAAAGAACGAAAGAAAGAAAGAAAAGAACAAAGAAAGAAAAACTAGTCACAAAATCTGATGGATATGAATAATATCTCCGAGCACACCTCTCTAAAGTATACAAATATTTTTAAATTATAAAGTGTCTTAGTTATATCACTTAACATATATAAAACAGTGTTTTAATTCTGAACATGATTTCATGCCTACAGTGACAAGAAGATCTGCAGTTTGGACCCTCTTGTTCATTGCAAAATATACGGCAAACAAAATTGCAAAATGATTTTATGAGTTGTATTAATATAAATAACCACTCCATGCAAAGCTCTGATACTGGTAATAAGTTCTTCTACTGACTTGATACGTCTTGACATTATCTGCTATTGTACGAAATTAAAATAATCGGGTTTCTGTTTTCGCACACCGATACCTCTTTCCTCACAAGTGCCACTCACATTCCTTCCTCTTAACGTGCGGTGTTGGGTTTCCAGATTTCAGGTCTTTGAAGTACAGAACACGTCTATGGCAGCAGGTCACGGTGGGTCATCTGGACCTCCTGACTCAACTAGACCCTTTGTGCTGGAACGCTAATCTTGATCTTGACCAGATAACGGACCACAATGTACACCTCTTCTGTCAACGAGCATCACATTCCATCAGGCCGTTGCTGAAAAGCTGGATGGAGTGCAAAAGACATGGGATAGTTCAGTCGTTCACCTGGGAAACAGCAAACAGGCTCAGACCGGCAAGGAAAGTCAAGCATGATGATAAAACAGTCAGTCTGCTTTAAAATGTCTAAAACCATGCAAGCTGTATTTTTCTCATGCAGTGATGGTCAGACTTAAATTCTAGCAGTTATAAATATCTTATATATATATATATATATTCTTTTTTTTTAATTATTAAACAAGTAGGGGAGTGGTGGCTTAGACGGTTAAGGCGGTAGGTTGTTGATTTGTGGATTTCAGAATCCGGGTTCAAGCCTTGCTGTTGGTGGTTGCCACACCCCCATCCTACCAGTCATTACATGCAGTGACGGTCCCAAGTCCGGTTAGATAAATGGGAGGGGTTGTGTCAGGAAGGGCACGTAAAACCTGTGCCGAGTTTTGTGTGGACTGGATGGTCTGCTGTGGTGACCCCTTGACGAAAGAAAGATTCTTTTTAAATGAGATATGCGTAAAAGAGAAGATATTCCAGAAAAGCCGGTAGCTTTCAGGACTCTAGAAGAACATGTCAAAATTAGGGCATACCTAAGGTTTTCCAAGCCTTTATAGTTTTTAATTTGGTTATGTTCTGAACACATCTTTATGTCTCCTTACCAAATGTCTCAATATAAATAGGAAAGTAAATTATCCATATAAATAAATAAATCATAAATAAATTTTTGTGTTTTTATTATTTGTAACTAAAGTTCAGTGTTTCTAAGAAACTATTTTTAAGAAATGATAATTTGTGTCAGATGGAGTGACTAAGCCTAGTAAACACAATGCGTAAATGTAAAGCTGCTTGAAGTGCGGCATGGTGGCATAGCGGTTAGCACCGTGGTCAAGGTTTGATTCTCACCTCAGGTCTGTATGCATGGAGTTTACATGTTCTTCCTGTGCTTGGTGGGTTTCCTCCGGGTACGAATGTGTGAGTGAGAGAGTAAAACTGCTTGAAAAAAAGTGTTGTTCAGAGAAATGAATAAAAAAAGGTAAAAAAAAAAACAAAAAAAACTGTATTTGAATATGTATTTGATTTTCTCTCTCTCTCTCTCTCTCTCTCTCTCTCGCTGTGTGAGTGTGTGTGTGTGTGTGTGTGTGTGTGTGTGTGTGTGTGTGTGTGTGTGTGTGTACATGTAGCAGTGCGGGAGACTGATTGAACAATGATTGCAGAGGCAGCAGAAGTTTACAGATGAGTGGG
>JAOVVA010000030.1:9960384-9973366 GCA_028565275.1 Leiocassis micropogon | reverse complement strand
TATATATAATGAGGCTGTGTGGTTCAAATATCCTAAATCAAACCATCATCAAAAATATGCAGAAATATGCACATGGGCCCAAATGCAGTGCAATGAAATCAGATCAACAAATGTTATTGTTTAAACCTATTTGTTTTCTCTATTAATTTCTCAATTAATTTAGTAAAATTATACAGCCGAGTGCCATAGTTCGCCTATACGCAAGGGAGAAAACTAGTATAAAAAACACTGCAATATTATAAAATTAAATATCAAGATATTTGTGAGTTTTTAATTGATGTTTTTTATTATCACAAGTCAATCTAATAAAACTGCAAAATTGTGTAAGACATTACCGGTGAAAAGAAAAGTATAAAGTTTGCCTCTCCCTTCTTGAGTGTTATATAAATAATCTCCAAAAACATGTCCAGCCTTTTTCCTTTAGAACTGCCTCCAACCTCTTTCATATCCTCTGAGCAGTTTTTGGATCCTCTCAGTTGGTAATATTCAACCGCTTCTTCTTTTTGACACATCTGTTCTAACTCTGCCAGATTGCTAGATTAGCCCATTCTTTTTTGAATAAATCTGTTAGAACTTTGCCAGATGTCATAGTCCATACATTGCCAGGTCTGGAGACCAAGAGGGTTCATAACAACAATTTGACGTCTTGCTTTTGATTCTTTGCCCAATTTGCCCTTATATTTTTGGATTGGTTTTTAGTTTCAGAATGAGCTTTTTTCTTTTTTTCTTTTTTCCTCTGTTTACTTCTTTAATTTATAAATGAGTAAGATTTACTAAAAATTAGGGTTACATTTTCCTTTATTTTTTTAACCATGGAGGATGCATTTTTTCACTGATCTGTAAGTATTTACAGTTTTCTTTTTTCTGAAGTGTAGATAGCAAAATGAGCTTGAAGTAGAAGTAATTCCTCGTACCAGCTGCTGGAAGGCAGGCTGCTCCAGGTCACTCTGGAGCGCGAACTCGCTCAGCGCTTTCCATGGAGGCTGGTACGTCTGCACTTCTACAGGATTCCCCTGCACCGTGTTATCATGCCGGATAGGACTACCTGCCACTAGAGGTGTCCCTGTTAGGCCTTGGAGATTCTGTGAATGGTTAACAAAAATATAAGAATTTAAACAACTTTATGTTGCAATAAAATGATATATTTTTTTGCTTTTTGAAATCATTGTGCTGCACAAATACATAATATAAATTTGAATTTTTTTTTTGAATATTTTGTATTATTATTATTATTACATGACGTCTTCTTGTGCGCAAAGCATTTTGTTTTGAGGAACACGAGGAGCAACAAGACGAGAGTAAATCAAGCTCTTACGGTTTTGTCGCTGTGCTGCTGCTGCTGGAGCTGCTTCATAAGTATGGACCTCTTCTTGTCCTTGCAGCGTTTGTTCTGAAACCAGACGCGGATAACCCGCGGGCTGAGGCCCGTCATCTCCACCAGCTGCTCCTTCATGAGCGCGTCGGGCCGCGGGTTGGCGTTGTAACATGTGCGCAGTGTGTGCAGCTGCTTCTCGTTGAGCACAGTGCGCACACGGGTCGTCTTCTCCGACTGCTTGTGGACGTGGTTGCGGTGTGGGGGCTGGCGCACAGGTACCGGCTCTGCCAACAAACAAACCGCAATTCAGTCTCGACTTTAGGAAATGTCATTATCCACGTAATAACATAGCCAGGACGCTGCGCATAGCTGTGCGCCAAAATATGCAAACACGTTAATCAAGGCAATACTCAGATTAAATACGAATCAAAAGCATGCTTTGGGTCAGGTATAAAAATAGTAGACCATCAACATTTTTTTGCGGGGAGGTAGCAAAGCTCAGTTCAACAACTCATGTGAGAAATTAAAGATGATTATAGAAATGATCTCTGAGTAACCATGACATACCACCCCAACCGGAAAATAAACAAAATACAAGCGCCACATTAAAAACAGGTTCCCAATTCCGCCTTCAAATGCACGAATCACCTCAATAACCAGAAATCACAATTTGTATGTTCACTAACTAATCTTTTGTGTAATCCTTGCAGCTACGTGAAAATTTGTTTAGTCTACAAACAGAACTGCATGCCAACATTTTTTTCCTTTCCTCTGCATAGTCTCGTAAAATTTGCATATTGATACAATCTTTTTTTCTTTCATTTTCTAGATTTTAATGCATTTAAAGAAATATGTTAGCAGAACAGAATTCCTTTAATTCAAATCTTTTCAGTATTGAGTAAATCCTTTGACTAAATATGTTGCAGTATTTCATTCTGACCAGAACAAGTATATATATATATACTTATATTTTTACTAATATTTATTTTTACTAATATTTATATTAGTAAAATTATTCTAATATAAAATAGGCCTAATTAGTAAACCAATATATATATATTGGTTTACTAATTAGGCCTATTTTATAATAGAATAATTTTACTTAAATTAAAAACATAGGCTACATTATATCTATTCATCTATTATTTTACAACCCTATTATTATTATTATTATTATAGCCTTATTATAACCTTATTATTATTATTATTATTAGCATTTTCATGTTTTAATAGTTTTAAATATCTGAAGAGTGTGAGTGAAAGTACTTACCGGCCATGTGCAGGGCTCTGTTAGAGTGTGTGTTTCCCGGGCTGATTGGTGGACTCCCCGACGCGGCGCGCTCCAGCAGTAGCCCGTGATCAGCCCGGCACAGCAGCTCCTCTTCCCGCAGAGAGAACTCGTCTCCCGGTAGAAGGTGTCGGCTGCACACCGAGCACCTGAAACACTCCATGTGGTAAACGTTCTCCCGAGCACGCATTACCAGGTCACTGCTGCAGAAGCCCACGTTACATTTCGCACATTTAATACCGAATAACCTGAAAAGGACAAAATAAATAATCAGCTAAATAAGGTCTCAAATTTCCAAGTGAACAACTTAGATTTTTATTGCTGAATAATAATAATAATAATAATAATAATAATAATAATAATAATTTGTACATTTTTTTATTATTACAATAATACACATTATGTAATGTTTTTAAACAAACACTTAGATTTATTAGCCATAATATTTTTTTAAAAGGCTGTTCATGTATTCTGGAGTTTTAGTAAAAAACAAAAATAAAAGACTTTCACTGCAAACTTTGGAAATACAGTTTTAAAAATCCTACAAACGCTTGAGACGCGAAGAGTCATAAGAAACACTGAATTGTACAACTTTGCATATTTTGTTTGCATGTGTTTGCAAATTTTAGCTTTCCATTTTATCAGTTTATTCCTAAATTCCTCAGCTGCAAATTGTGGAAAGCAGAGGGACGTCTACCTTACGTAGTCTCTTTTGCAGTAGGTCTTGCCGTCTCTCACGAAGCAAGTGCACGTCTCGTCCAGGTACTGACTGCACTCTGCGCACTTCAGACACGCCGCGTGCCACTCCAGGTCCGGGGAGACCCGCAGGATATACTGGTCATGGATCTGACTTCCGCAGCCCACACACATGGCGATCCCGGTCTTCTCTGTGTGCAAACGCGCGAATTAAAGCCATAACCTGCACTCAACTCCAGCGCTACACATCCTCAAACTCAACGCTTAAATAATGTGTCTGCCTTCATGCATTCTGCAATGCAAAGCCGTTTTCGTTCACAAGTCCATGCATGCCACCCGAACAACATATTTTCCCCCATTTATTTGTGGAATCATGGTTTCCATTTCATTACACTACTTGATGATGCTGTCTCACGCCTTCGAGACCGAAAAAAAGAAAGAAAAAAAAAGATCACTCCGAAAGGACCGGAGAGTAAACATAATGTTTCGTTTTCAGAACTACACAAAACATCGAACAGTACTGGTGCAGTTTTAGCATTTAAATAACATGCCCTTAATGAACCTTATTTCCCAACATCGAGTCAAACTATGCGCAGAAATCAACTATCACCTTTAGAAGCGCTCTGCATAACAAACATGGCACTTACTTTTGGAATGATCCCCCATATCACCCAAGAAAGAAGAGTGGAGTAGAATATCCAGCATAAAGGATGATCAGCGCGCACTGCTATAGATGAGGGGACACAGTGGGAGTGGGCAGCGGCCCGAGCACACCGAGAACTTGTAGCCGATCTGCGAGCTGCGGCGGCCCACGCGTGCCGTGACGTCACACGCAAATCGGACCGCGTTCCGAGAGGAGTGTTCGGGGGAGGTGGTCCAAAAGTGCGCTCTTTCTCTCTCTCTCTCTCTCTCTCTCTCTCTCTCTCTCTCGCTGTGTGTGTGTGTGTGTGTGTGTGTGTGTGTGTGTGTGTGTGTGTGTGTGTGTGTGTGTGTGTGCATGCACATGTAGCAGTGCGGTAGACTGATTGAACAATG
This sequence comes from Leiocassis micropogon, assembly GCA_028565275.1. Classification (NCBI taxonomy): domain Eukaryota; kingdom Metazoa; phylum Chordata; class Actinopteri; order Siluriformes; family Bagridae; genus Leiocassis; species Leiocassis micropogon. Next base: position 9,969,032 of record JAOVVA010000030.1, on the reverse strand, counting down.
ATTGCAGAGGCAGCAGAAGTTTACAGATGAGTGGGTGTGAATAAAAGGGGGCCTTGAAGCGAGGCCAGGACACTGATCCTACAGTGCATGGGGCTTTCAGCTCATTTCCTACTGTACAATTCAGTCTAAACACATGAGTTATACAGGTTTAGCCTTGATCACAGACTCACAAGAAAAAGAAAACCCACCAAATTACAAAGGCATTCTATTAGAGTGAGAAGGAAAAGATTCAGTCTCACTTTGCAAGCGCAGCTTGGTATTGAAATGTAAATGTGCTTTAGTGAATGTAGTAGGCTTCTGCTTTGAGACTCATTGAAAGCACACGGCACAGTTTTGCGCGTGTGTGTGTGTGCTGCCAAAACTATGTGCTCTTTTGAATTTATGGAGACCAAGAAACATTGAGCTTCAAAATAATGCCAGTTTATATTAGCAAATCAGGTAACATCAGCAAATTAGGTTTATTTGAATTATTATATCTACAGTATGTAAGTATGCAGAATGTATTTTCATTGTTCCACCACCAGGGGTCCCTGCTCCAAATTTTTTTTTTATAATTCTGACTTACATCAGCCCAAATCCACTTAACATAATATATAAACTGCATCATTTGATTATTTGCCATACCTTGGCTCATGGACAATATACTTTTTAGTGCTTTATCTTATTTTAGAAGTATAATATGATCCCACAGGGTTAGTTTGGAGTAAAGAAAGAAGGTTGCAGCATGGCTGAGCTCTTTCAGTCCCCAGCTGTACCCCTTACTGTAAAGTTACAGTGTTGTAGTCTTAAGTAGTTACATGTTAAATCACCCTGTTTTAAACAGCTTGCATGTAAGTCTAATAATGTTTATTCACTGTGCATTAGAGAAGTGATTGCTAGAGAGAAAAAAAATGACCTTTATAGTGTGATAGTTATTGTGACAGTGATTTAGCAGTGACAGTTTCTTAAATCATCTTGCATGAAGGTCTGTTCTAAAGTAATAAGAAAAATTATCAGGATTTAATAAATAATATCACTCATCGTCTATACAGCTTAATTCTGTGTACAGGATCTCAGGGGGCCTGGAGCCTATCCCAGGAGACAGGGTGTTGTTCCATCGCAGGGCGCACACCTACTCACACACTATGGGCAATTTGGGAATGTCAATTAGCCTAATCTGCATGTCTTTAGACTCTGGGAGGAAACTGGAGTACCTGGAGGAAACCCACCAAGCATATAACATATAAACTCCATGCACACAGAGGGGGGAGTCGAACCTGGACCCTGGAAGTTCAAGGCGACAGTCCTAACCGGTACACCATTTTGCCGCCTTAATAAAAAATATTTTAATGAATTAAAAAATAAAAAAAGGTACTGTATTAAATGTGAGTGAGGGCTATCTGTGCTTATTAAGACTTGTCGTCAAGACTGTGCATTGCTGATTATGGATTACAGCATGGCTTCCGATCCAGTTTACTAATAGGCTCATGATTTATAATTTGATGTACATGCTCAACTCATTCAATCATCTTCAATAAACACAATAACCTCTCACACTTACCTCACATTTACTCCTTTTTGCATGTCATAAAGCATTGCTAAAGTTCTCCAAGGGTGCTTTATGGTGGAACAGTAGGTAGTGTTGCAGCCTCCTGGCTCTGGGGTCCCTAGTTCAACTCATGGAGTTTCACACATGCTCCCTAGCTCTGCATGGGTTTCCTTTAGGTCTCCAGTTTTTTCTGAACTTTCAAAGCATGCGAGGAGTGTTACTGGAGACAGTGAATTGCTCCTAGGTGTGAACATGCATGTATGTCTCCCTGAGAAGGTCTGGCAGCTCATTTGCCTCTTTACTGCTTTCTACCCGGTGTGTCAAGTATTAGCGTTGCATCAAACCAAACTCCGAAGTAGTTATCGAGTAAGAATGAATCAATGTTTGTAAAAAAAAAAAAACAGCACTTCTCAACAGTGTTTGACTGATGGTACTAACCTAGTATTCAGTGTAAGCTTCTATCCAATGATGGAAACAAAACACTTTTGTAAGTTGCTCTGGATAAGAGAGTCTGCCAAATGGCTAAATGTAAATGTAAATTTTTGTGTTCATGTGTTAAGGCACTTTTAACAAAAAAAACATATAGTAACCTCAGTAAAGCAACAAAATCTATGCTTACCATGATTTCACTACAATGGTAAAATGACAGGACAGTAAAATAATGGTATAGCCAACAAACAGTACACACAGGGCTTGTGGTTGCGCTATCAATGAGTGAACATGACCACAAGCGCTTAAAATAGAGGTCAAAACAATCCACATGTATTGCTATGATGTGTACATGCAGTACTACTCAGGGAATGTCTTCTTTAAAGACACTCCCATCTCCGTGATTTATTTAGAGATTGCTTATCTCATGTGGCACATTGACAAGTGAGAAGAATAATATCTGATTGAGTACACAAAAAGGCCCAAGTATGCACTTTCCAAGGGTGAATGGAACAAATTTGCATGAGACCATCAAAGCCTGTGCTTGGAATTTATTTTATGGGTAAGTACATATAGGGTTGACATATAGGGTTAAAATAAATCAGGGTGAAGGCGTCCTCCTGATATGGTGACTAGTTTATGATGATGACTTTTTGTCAATAAATATGAAAAGTCTTGGAATTTTTAAGTGTGGGATGTAAGAGATTAAATAACGAAGAGGATTAGGGCCACCATAAACATTTATTCGAGTTCTTTTTTAATGGAAGAATTCTGCCTTTATTCTCAAAGAACTTTGTTTAAAATTGTTTAAGGTGGCCGTAATCCTCTTCCGTCACTGAGTGACCGGTTTGAGGGAAGCAAGATGAGGACAAAATTAGGGTAAGAAGAGAAGCAGGGAGGAGTCTGAGGGTATAGTGGCAGATGTTGGGCCACTTGGTCTGGGACACATGATGAAACAAGGAAAGGTTGGTATTAAGGCAGTACTCAGCATGAAGGAATGGTGGGGGTGGCAGTACACACTCCTGTCTCTGTCTCTGTCTCACTCCCCCCCCCCCCTTTTCAAATTCTAACAGAGTAAAGTTAAGAATCTAAGCTGAACCTTGCTTCTGTCTTTATATTTGCTTAAAAAGAGAAGTGTATTCAAGCTCAATTAAGTAGGAAACACTGAACTCAAAATTTTCTACTTATATATTACTTAAATTATATATATACCGTATGCAGTGCAGGTTTTCTTCTAAAATACATTAATACATTAGGAGAGAAATAACAATGCAATTACCATTACATATAGCCTGCACTGACATAATACATCCACAACCTTGATGTTCGTCGCTGCAATATTAAATTTCATGTCAATCAATATTTCCTGTTTTTACAGGGAAGTGGATTTTTGTTCTTTACCACCAACAGTTGGAAAAACGTTGTGGGTTTCTCTTTTTCTCTCTCTTTCTTATTTTCTTTCTTCCTTTCTGTCTGTCTTTCTCTCTTCCTTTGCTTGTCTTTTCGCTATTTTGCAGTTACTGGCTCACAGATTGTGCTCAGTGCTTCTTTCACCGAGCACTGGCACCAGGACGCAGCAGCTGTAGTGTCGTTGTTGTGGCGTGTTGGTAAAACAGAAAAGCAAGTGGCCAGCATTTCTGATGCTGTTAATGCTTACCTTATGTAACCATGTCATCGATGGATATCATAAAGCATTTTCATTTTCTCAGCCATAAGTGCAAATGCATATGGCGCCAACATAAGGAGTGATTGTACAGTCTGCATGTTTAACATAATGACATAACAACACTCTGCATGTTCTTTTTCATCACAAGATTATGATTATGAAATCTTTGAACAGAGCCTGTTGCTGTGAAATACACCACCTCCTTCTCCATCTCCCTCCCAACTCTTAGTCAATCTGTCTCTCTTTTTCTCTCTCTCTCTCTTTCCCACCCTGTCACTGCCAAGGAACAGTTTGAACAAGCTGTACACAGAGCTGAGCTCATGCTCTCTCGCTCTTTCTCTCTCTCTCTCTTTCTCTCTCTCTCTCAGGGTTGATTCTGCCAGGAATGCAGTACAAACCTTGCAGCTTCCAGGATTAAATGATGACCTATCAATCACACAGGCCACATGACTAACCCAATGACACTCCTCTGTTCTGGTCAATCGTCCATGCTCCCCACCTCCTAGGTGACACCAGTTACTCTGCAAAATGCCCCGCCCTAAATATGGCACAAAATGCGTGATATCGATTCGACACTGCACTACCAAGCACTGCTGTTCCAGTTCGCAGAGAATCCTCAAAGGCATCCTGTAAATTGATTACTCAGACGAGATGAGACACAAAGTCCACACCCTGAAATTCAATACACGTAAGAAATACAGTATGTGATAAAGAGGAATGTGTGTGTGTTCTGATTGTTTTTAATTTGGATGTGGAGGAAAAGTGAAAGCGTGCAATTTGCAGATATTTTCTGTCAAACAGGAAGGATGTGTGTGTCAGTGATGCCTTCACACCTTCTGGCAATCATGTATACTGATCTGACTGCCTGTCATATAAACTCGTATGATGAGAAGTGTCGCGATGTGCTCTTGCTGTTTGGTGTCGCTACAATAATCAGACAAAGGGTGTGGAGGTTGTTGTTGTTTTTTTTATCAGATCAGGCATTAACTGTGGGGTCCACATTACCTCTGAAGTGATGGATCAGAACAGCAATTTAACTGTCTTGCTCTTCATGCATCTCTCTCTCTCTCTCTCTTTCTAGGAACACATGCACAGAGATGGCCATGAACATGTGTTCATTTCCTGAAAAAATAAGGTGACCATCCAGCTACACTATTCTGGTCATCCATCAGTATAATGTAATATTGCTTAAAAATACTTTCTGACTCATTTACTCTTGAATATGATATGAGATCAGAAACGATCAGTGGTTTGATGCAGGAATGCAATAACGTAACCATTCTTATATATGTACACTAGATTAATAGATAAATACATTAAGTCTCTTATTGAGGTGCTGAGTCACTATGAGCCACCAGAGCTTTTTTCCAGGGCGTGTCTTGTCATCGTGATATGAATGCTAGTGGTGCAGATCAGTATCCACTATATCTCTCCAAATATTTTTTCACAGGTGTTCACTGAGAAGGAAATAAAATATTTATATTTTTGTTAACTGAGAAGGAAATTTTTTTTTTACATAATTTTCATATTATTCAGATCATTCTCTGAGCTCTCATTCCCTGTGGATGGGAACGGGGTTGTCCTAGAAAAAACATTCCTATCAGGATTTTATGATGATTTGCGATGACCATTTGTTCAAATTAGTCAATTCATGTCACCTTTTTCTACATCTCTGTGTCTATGGGCTGTCCTACAGTATATGCATTGTCTGTTATGAAGGTGGTTTATGCACCACAGCTCTATAATATGCTTTATCGATATCATTCCTGGCTTGAACCAGTCTGGCCAGACCTCTCTTGGTATTTATACTTTCCTATGCAGAACTACTGCTCTCAGGATTCTTTGAGCCGATTGCCGATTCCACTTGTTTCTGTGTAAACTCAAACGAATGTCCCAGGAGATCATTCGGTCATTAAATTTTTGTTAGGCTCGTCCTGTGAAGGGTTAGGCTTGTCCTGGGAATTCCAGGAGAAAACGCTGGGGACACCCTATATGCGCTGCCAACCCAGGGTACAAGCACACAACCACTCACACACATATGGGCAAGGTGGAAATACCAATAAGCTACAATGCATGTCTTTGGACTGTGGAGGGAGAAATGGAGTATTCGCAGGAGGAAGAGGAGCCACACCCATAGTGAAGATTTACAAAAATGCTCAACCGTATGCAGTACCAGCAACCATGCTACAATCTAACTGTTTGCGGTGAGCATTGACTGAAGCTTTTAACTTCTTTCTATCTATCTATCTATCTATCTATCTATCTATCTATCTATCTATCTATCTATCTATCTATCTATCAACCACCTATTCCTCCACCCACATACACACATATATGCACATTTATATGCATATGAATGCAAAAGTGAGAGAGAGAGAGACAGAGAGAGAGAGAGACAGAGAGAATATATATAGAATAGAGTATGTCATTGTCCCTACAGATGAGGCCCCACACTTAGGAGTACTCTTTATTTGCATTTGGACATTACAAGGGACAAGGAGGTCTCCCCTAGCCGTGCATCTTTTAAAAAGTCAACCAATCAGAAACAGCAATGACCTGGTGAGAAGGAGGAGCTTAAGGACCCCCAATGCTCCCCTTTCACACATGTCTCAGAAGGAGTTTCTCTCTCTCTTTCACTTTGTGCGTGTGTGTATGTGTGTGTGTCGTAGGGGCCCCATGAAAGGGACTTGATCAACCTCCTCTCTGCATCTCATCAACTTTAATGGGCTGTAAATGTTTTATGATATTTGTGTACTTCATATTAATGGGATAAAAATATCTTAATGTTATGATCACTATTTTGGTTTTATGTGTACATTTTATAAGGAATTCTTCGCAGGAAAGTGTTATCTGGTATTTGCAATCCACTTGCTGCATGACGTACAGTATTTCCTCTACTGGGTAACATTTTGGTCATTATAATCTTATAATGTTTGGGTTACAGTGAGTGTAGTGTGAGTTGAACAGAATTAGGCATTGAGGATGGAAGATAAATTGTAAAAACTATTGTTAATAAATAAGATTTTTGGTTTTCATGTTGGTAATATGTTGGTTACATATAGTCAGTGTACCTGACTTTACACTATAATGTACATACTGTAGAAGTCTATATAATCCAATTTGTCCAAAGTCCATCATGCATGAGTGGTCTTGTATTTGGTAGGTTTACAAGGATACGTTGTAATGGATTACAGTAGGATTCCCTACAAGAACTAAAATTCTTTACTCCAAATTTAATATTCGCATGAATAATCTCCAAGTGAAATTAAGAAAATATCAAAGTTAACACATGAAATAACTCGAATATTTAAATATTAAAGATATGATTGATTAACTATGTTTATTGAATACATGTGTAAAATATCAACAGTTGTGGAATATCCAAATAAATCCACAGAAATTACAAATAAATAAATAAATAAATAAATGCTGGAACTTTCTATACAGTTTTAATTTGTCCTTTTAATACCACATGCCACGCAAACACATACATTAAGGTCTTAGTTCATATCACCACTGTGGACTTAATTTTACTCGTCACTGTGTGAATTGTACTGTAGATAAACTCAACCGTCATATATAGACATATACTGTATAGTATAGTGCTAAAGAGGAGACATTTATTTAGAGTTTATTAAGACCAAACTATATCAATAAATACTGTAACTATGAAGATCATCAACGGTGCTGAGACTCTTAGCTGGAGTAAAATGGTACAAATGTTTCAAAGGAGGCCATATGTATGTGAATGCTGAATTCTTTGCTGAGGTAGTTCGGAGCCCACTACACTCGTTTCTGTAACCATTTAGCGAATGGAACCTCATCCCTAAATAAAAAATTATGGATAAACTGTCACCAAATTGTGGAAGTCTTGCATCTGTCTATGGGAACTGTACATACAATCATTCAGGAACACCTGATGTGTTATGCATCCAACACTTATGCATTATTACTTGGCTGGGAGTTATTGTCATACAGTCCTGACGCTGTGCCAAGCTATTTTTGCATATTTGCGCCGTTAAAGGTGTTCCAGAGAGCCCAGTGTTTCAAAACAAGAAACAGGCAGTCCAATCCTCCGGCATAAATAAAGTAATTCTCCAGGGCACTCTCATAACTGTTTTGTTATTCTGCACAATCAAACATCCCGATTTGACTTGAACGCCCTTCATAAAAATTCCGTTAATGAAAATGTCCCAAAACACAAGCTGATAAACTTTTATGTCAGATTACACCTAATGCTATTTAAAACAAATTTAGATGCTAGCAAATGGCAGAACATGCATGCGTCTTATTTCGTATGACAAATGCATGTTTTTAGTTGAAAAACTTCCTAAGCTAATTTCAGATGATTATAGTAATAAATTAGTGATGATAGGTTTACAGCTACAATGCAGGAGTGCCATAACTAAAGCTGATATCCCTGAGGTGCAAAGACATTTTGGTCAAATGAAGACAGTGTGAGGGAAGATGTGTGGCTTGTCCGCGTAGCTATTCAGATCATTTCAGATCATGCATCCTATGCTTCAACATTGCATTACCAACAAAAAAAATACATGGTTTAAAAAGCTTCAGATAATGATAAAGGATAATAATAATGGAAATCAGCCCTGTTCATCTACTCACTTGAGTAGTGAAGGAGAAAGGAGAAGTGGGTTAACAGGGTGTAGAATGTGGTTGCATGTTTTTTTTTTTTTGGGTGGATCCATGAGGAAACTGAATTGCAAAAGGAAGGATAGAGTCAGTTGTACATTTGACAGACAGCCTTATCCAGAGCGACTTACACTGAACCTCTATTTTTACATCTGAGCACATAAGGGACCGACAGTGGCAACTGGGTAGCCCTGGGGTTTGAACCTGGGACCTTCTGATTGGTAGGCCAATGCGTTATCCACTGAGCTACCCCTGGTCCCATTGGGTGATAGGGTGACATTTTTGGGCTCAATCTGCCAGAAATTGGTATAAATACTATATGTTGTGATAACTTCACCTTACATGCATGCAGAGCTTTTGAAAAAGCACAACAGA
>JAOVVA010000030.1:9937620-9955453 GCA_028565275.1 Leiocassis micropogon | reverse complement strand
GAGACACAACAACAAACTCAAGTATGCTAATGGCGGACAGGATGTTTTCAGAAATGTTCACAATGTTTAATTTATTTAATTTATATTGGTGACACTAGTTCAAGAAAGGAGCTTATTTAGGAAATCAAAATAAAATATAAAAGGGGCTTTATGTACCTCTTTACATTTTACACTGTTCGTCTGTTCCTTCAAAATGGCGTCTGATCACTGCCATTGTTGAGATTCAAATGAAGGTGACTCAATCAAACCCGGATAATTGGACCAGTTCTCTTAAAATAAATATGAAGCCTTTTTTGCTCAAAATTTTTGCCTAAATGGTTCCTCAAATTAAGCCTAAAAATTGCACTCATTTCCTTATAAAAATCGCAAAAATTTATTTCTTAATTTTATTAGTGAAATGTTCTCAATATATTATAAGAAACATATTTTGAAATATGCACATTATTTTTAATGATTACATCAATTTTTTTAGTAAAAATTACAAGCCTCATGATTCATTTTTTACAGTGTTGGTTTGTTGAGTTTGGTGTAGAAGAACTTGATTGGCTTGAGCGCACAGATCCCTGACCTCAACTCCCTCAAGAACCTTTGGGATGAACTGGAATGCTCTACAGAATGAATGGGCACGAATTCCTACAGAAACCCTCCAAAATCTTGTGGACAGCCTTGCAAGAAAAATAGAAGCTGTTATAGCTGCGAAAGGGGGACTAATTCCACTTTGAACGATATGTCATTGTAGGTTTGGCTAAACACTTTTATTTACATTTTTACTGATGCCCTTATCCAGAGTGACTTACATTTTTGTCTCATTATAAACCTGAACCAGTTGAGGGTTAAGGGCCAAACAGGGACAACTTGGTGGTCTGGGGATTTAAACCTGAGACCTTCCGAATTGTAGTCCAATGCCTAACCAGTCAGCTAAGCCTGATCATATAGTGTGTAGCATAGTCATATAGCATTAGTATAGTGGTTAGAACCGTCTCCTTCCACCTCCAGGTTCTGGGTTTGACTCCCGCCTTGGGGTCTGTGTGCATGGAGTTTGCCTGTTCTCCCCGTGCTTGGTGGGTTTCCTCTCAGAGTCCAAAGACATTACAAATGGCTCGTAGTGTGTGTGTGTGTGTGTGTGTCCTGCAATGGATTGAACCCGCCCCCCTCCCCGACCCTGTATACAGGATAGAGCGGTATTGACGATGATTGAGTGAGTCAGTGTATTTGACTGCACCTTTTACTATCCGAGCCTGTCACTTTAAGTGGGCGGGACTGCGTATCTACCCCCCGCCCCTTTATGTAAATGAGCGCGGATAATACAGAGCGCTAGTTGTTTGTCGGATCCATAGTGAGTAGAAGCGGCAGCGCCGGGTGGATCTCTACTCTCTACTCCACTACTGCTTGTTGGACTTAGTGCTTCATTAAGGAGAACTGAAAATCACGAAACATCTGCAGCAAGATACCTGGACGCAAAAAATACCTATATAACATAAATATATATAAAAACTTATATATATAAATATATATATTTTTTTCCTGGACACATATATACAGCTTATTTATTGGGAGACAGGACGCGGGTTGTGAACAAACTGGGCTGCAGAAGACACGGAGGGATTTTGTCCGGGGAATTTCGCAGCTCAGATAAATGTCTCTCGGGATACAGACTCTGGAGAATAGCTTACGGTAAGCTTGGGAAAGGAGAGAAATCATTATATGTTTGTGCTGCCTGGGTGAATGCTGCTTTGTGGTTAGTGGAGTGAAGTGTTTGGGGTGTGTGTGTGTGTGTGTGTGTGTGTGTGGGATCAGCTGTGAGCCCCTGGTACTGTAACACTCCTAGCTTGGGTTGTGTAAACGTGTTGCGAAACTTTTTTTTTTTTTTTTTTCCTTTCTCTTTCTTCCATGTCTTAGTGCTCTTAACATTGCTTAAAGGTGTGCCTACTGCCAGGTTATTTGAATAACAGATTTAACGTTTGTTTTATACAATAGTAACCCAGCATCCAGACAGTCAACATGTTTCTAATTGACTAATTGCAGTTGATTTCAAATCTGTAGAATAAATACCTATATGACATGCTGCTTTTCAGGAAAACATGCAAGACTTGATTCTTGATTGATGCTTGTCTTTTTTTCTTTTTTTTTTTTTTAGATTGTGTTTGTTCTGACTTGTGCCTGGTGCCTACTTCTGAAACACTCTAAATGCCAGGAATCAGCACGAGCCCTTTCCCCTATGCATGCTGGGACATGGAGGATCCTGATCAATACCAACACTACTTCTATGACGACCACGATCCAGACGAAGACTTCTTCAAATCCACTGCACCCAGCGAGGACATTTGGAAGAAGTTCGAGCTCGTGCCAACACCTCCCATGTCTCCTGTCAGGCGGCTGGATGAAACATCTGTGTGTCCATCACTGGGAGACAAACTCGAGTGGGTGTCTCACTTCCTGGGCCAGGATGACGAACACGAGGCACAATGCAACCTGAGCTCGATAATCATACAGGACTGCATGTGGAGCGGCTTTTCGGCCACTCAGAGGCTCGAGAAGGCTGTCAGCGAGCACATGTTGTGCCAGGGTGGCGCCAAGGTGCCTCTTGTCCCGCAGATTCCCGCTTCGAGGTCACAGAGTGGTCATGCGGAGACTTTATCTCTCAGCAGCCCGATGGCAGACTGCGTGGATCCGGCGGCTGTGTTGACCTTCCCGCTGAGCGGCTGCAAGAAGCAGGTGTCCTCTGGATCTGAGTCACACACCGACTCATCTGGTAGGTGCAGAGTCCTTGACCTTGACTTAGACTTGTGATGGGCTATTACTTTTCTCAGACGAAAGTGAAATGTGTTAAAATCTCGGGAAAAAAAGTCTGATGACATGTCTTAAGCTTTAACAATAAGCAAATCAATAATTTAGTCAGCATTGTCTTTTTTTCTGTGTAACATGCTGTTTCAGTGTGAGCTTTTAGACAGTGAAGGTAGTGTGTGAGAATCCTGCAGAGGTGTTTGGTTATACACCAATGCCCTGGTTTTGAGGTTGACATCATTCCGGGCTCCTTGTGGAATGTCTCTGTGGACTTGTGCCATGGTCCTACATTCCTGAGCTCGAACAACAGGATGGGTTGTTTTAGTAATGGGCGGGGCACTCAGAGTGAGTGGCTGTAAGCCGAGCCAATGAGAAGTGACTGAACTGAATTTGTGAGGTGTGGAAGACCGGAGCCAGAAAGGTCCAGCATAGGTTTAGTGGAGGATTAAAGTATGTTTGTAAGACGGATTATAAAGGCTTTTTTTCTTAGCCTTTTAAAGCTTTAATTAGAGAAAATGCCTGCCGTAAAAGAAGACAGTTTTGAAACTAAGCAGTTCTTTTAGGGGTCAGCAGAAGTGAAATATTTCAATGAATATTTCATCAAGTTACTGGTATTCTTTTGTAACTTGTGCATGATGTGCATGTGATTCAGTTAAGCTGTCTTTTGTCACAGAATAAATCTATTTTCAAATAATGCAGTAACTTTGGAAACTGAAAGTTATGATTCAAGTGTTGGCCTTGAATAGATTTGGATTCATATCAGTAGTCTATTGTAAGAAAGGGAACTTTTTTATTTTCATTATTATTTTCATATTTCTATAGTCTCACAGCAGAGGCAGTGCCACATCCTAGAGAACAGCTCCCATTTGCCATTTGATTGAACAGGAGTCAATAGATGCACTAAGACATCTATTAAATAACCAACATTTAGCCATCAGTACATCTTAAATGAATGCTGTATAATTTATTGTAAGTGGCTCATGATTTAAAATGGTTTGTAATATCTGTTGTTTTAGATGATGAGGAGATTGACGTAGTGACGGTGGAACACAAGCATGGAAAATCTCGGCCAGTGAACTCGCGCAAGCCGGTCACTATCACGGTGCGCGCCGACCCACACGATCCGGGCACAAAGCGCTTCCACATCTCCATCCACCAACAGCAGCACAACTACGCCGCCCCGTCCCCTGATTCAGAGCCCCCTCGCAAGAGGATCCGCCAGGAGACGTCACAGCCCCGGACATGCTCCACAGTCCTGACACTCGAGAGCAAACCACCTGCTTCACCTGTTGCATCGATTTCCAGTTCATCAGCAGACTCCACCCCCTCCTCACCACCTCCTGCATCACCACATCATGGCTCCAAATCACAGCCGGCAAGCCCACAAAGCTCAGACAGTGAGGACATGGACAAACGCAAGAACCACAACTTTCTAGAGAGGAAGAGGCGCAACGACCTGCGATCACGCTTCTTGGCACTAAGAGATGAGATTCCAGGCCTCGTGGACTGTCCAAAGACGCCCAAGGTGGTAATCCTCACCAAGGCGACGGAGTACCTGCATCTGCTACATGTCACAGATAGGCAAAAAGCCCAGGAGAAGAAGCAGCTCAAAAACAGGCATCAGCAGCTCCTTAGGAGGATAGCAGAACTGAAACGCTCTTAAAGTTGGTCACAGATTCAGGCAAGTCACAAGGACTGTTTGTGAGAGTGCTTGGTTAAAAGTGGGGATTAATTAAGATTAAAGACATCTGTACTTTTATTTGTTTTAGTCTCCAACAATTTTTGCACATTTGATTCTGCAGTCACTTCTGGTGTGTTGTGGATTACATAAACTTCACTGAGTTTCCCAAAGAATAACTTGCTAATAAAAATGAAAGGGTGTGCATAGTGAAATAGTTCTAGTCAGGGGTAATTTATGAATTTGAACCACGATGCCATTCAGGCCTTGCTTGACATGTAGCATTTAGCTTTTATGCATGTTTGACCACCCTTGTAAAGGTGGATTTGTGTGAAGAAATCTGCAAATGATCCAATTTAATAAGTCTTTGCCCTGCTGTGCTATTACTAATGTTCAAAATGATTTGAACAATTTGAAAGTGAAGTTTTGCGAGGCCTTTGCAATACTCTATCCAGGGTGGAGTAGAAAAACAAACAACAACAGCAAAAAAGGAGTTACCGTTTATCTACAAAGATGACATATTTGGTTTATTGGTTTTCTCAATGTTCTTGTACTGGTGCACATCTGAGTCCATGCCTTACCGACATGTTGTATATATAAACTGTGAGATCTGTAACCATTTGTACATAATAGCTCAGCTGTATAGGTGTGTAAAGTGTATTACTGTACATATATGCTTTCCATTTTAATACCAAAATCAAGGTTGTTTGATTTTAACTTTTTTTTTTTTCTGAAACTCAGTTGGCCCACTTGGCTTAAACTTATCTCAGAGTATCTTAAAGCTTCTATTTTTGTTAACAAAAGTAAAAACGACAAAAAAAGTAAAACATTAAAATGACACTATAGAACCTTACTTTGCATTGCTAGACACCTTGTTGTTTCCACTGCCTAATCATCTTCTGTTTTTAAGGATACAATTCAACAAATGCTGAGAAGAGTCTTTTATAATCTATTTTCTTACAAATTCCTGTGTTTTCTTTGTCATGCTAATGTCTTTTTATGTGTTTTTGACCTTTTTTTTATGCAAAAGCTCTACTGGTGGTATATGCTTCTTTATTTATTCATATACTCAAGTCTGTTTTTTATTACAGTACATTTTATTCTTCCTAGTGCAATATCCTTTGAATCAGGCAACTTTACAGATCTTCTTGTATAATGTCATCATGCTGCATGGTGTACTGCTTTCTCACACCTAACACCCCCCATAGTACTGCTGTTATACTGAAGGCTGATTTGCACATGTTCTGCCTTCAACCTTTTCAGATTCAACCTAGTCTTAAATTTAAAGCCATTTTCACACACAAATCATGTAATGGGATTAATATTGCGCTTTCCAAAAATGAAAGCCTGGCTTTGCTGATCAGTCTCCGCTGATCTTTCAATTCATTGTTCTAGAAGCACTACAGTTTTAGCAGTAATTGAGTGCAGTCGACACATCTGATCTACTCTCCATAAGATATCTCTGTCTTCGCTCCTAAAAGTTTACTGTTGTTAAAACCTCCGCACGGCGTGTCACAATAGGTCATTCCTCGATGGGATTCATTCCTCTATGGGGTTCTCCTATTTCACCTCGTTTCTGATGTCCTCCTCTAAGATGCATATACCATCAGTAAGCACAACACTCTCAGTCTTATTTATGTTTCATTTCTGGTGTAAGATGCAAGCTTTAAGAATCCATTTGTTACTGTTAATATTTGTAACGTACCTTTTTTTAAAAATCTTTCTGCTGTGTTTTTTTGTTTTTTTTTCATTTTGTTTGTTGCTCCTTTTTTCACTTTGTCTCTCCTAGTGGACAAACGTTACACTTGGAGCATGACAGCAGCATTAAGCACTTTGTGTTCAGTACCTCATGAGCCCATAGAAGTCAGACAATTAATAAATTCAAAATCAAAACTATTATGTCTCAGTGTTTCCTTTCACAAAATAATTTCAAAAATGAAAAAAAAAGAAAAAAACTTAATGGACTTTGGCAAAATGGCAAAATAATTGGCAACTCTACCAAACATCAAGTACCAAAGTGTTCTATTGTTCTAACACCATAACCTTTTTACTTTTCTTTATTATTATTTTTTGAAGAATACTTTTTTTAGTTAATAGGGGTTGCAAAAGTTTTCACTGCCAGTAATTTAGGATGTCCAAATAAGAAATTATAAATATACATCTTTTATTCTGTTAATATTTTTTTTTATTGCAAAAGCATTTCAGTCCCCTGTTCTGGAAACTCCAGTGAAAAATACAGTATCAATAGGGGCACACTGAGCTTATAATTTGCCTTCACCCGTGAAATGTTAAAGCAGCTCCCATTTCTTGAACAACAAACACGTCATTTGAACTCTCGTGAATGACGCTGTCAATCAAAATTTCACAAATTAGAAAAAGAAGGTCTAAAAGGTAGGCCATCCCACTTAGTACTGCTGGATCAATAGTGAGTAAGTTGAAGCTGCATCTCACACCACGCACACTACCTAGACAGGACTGTCCCTCATAACCCTTCAAAACAAGGCAATTAGACAAGACTGGTAAAGGAAGCCACCATGAGGCCAACAGAAGTGAAAGTAGAGTATTACAGAGTACAGTGGCTGAGAGTGGTGTGAAAGTGCACCAGACAGCTATTTTATGAGCTCTCCATAATAGAGGGTTGCATTGGGAGACAGACTAGAAAGAAACCTCTTCTCTACAGTAGAAACATGAAAGATAAGTAGTGTTGTTTTTTTTGGGCGTGATAATAAAAAGAACAGGAGGTGTAAACTGTGCTTCTTGTCAGAATTTAAGGAGGACTAGAAAAGCCAAAATACAGAAGAATCTGCTACAAACAAAAAGGTGAATGTTCTATAATGATCCAGTCAAATTCAAAATTAGGATCTGTGGCACTGTTTAAAAACTACAGCCAAGAAACAACATCCAACCAAGCTGAAGAACCTGGAGCAAAGAAAAATGGGTGGGAAATCTTTCAGTTTGCAAAGCTGTTAGGAGCTTACCCCTAATAGACTTAAAGCTGTTATTGCTGCAAAAGATCTTTCTACCTGGTACTTGATGAAAGGGGCTGAATACTTAATTAGCATTTTTTAAATTTGTTTATTATTTTCAATTATATGCTAACAAGAAGTAATTCTGACTTTAAAATGTACTTTAGAAACACATTGGTCTGCAAAAAAAAAAAAAAAACATATTGGTGACTATAATCCAGGAGGATGAATACTTTGTACTTCATTGTAATTAACGGTGAATAAATAAATAAACTATTTTATATAATATGCGATATTTATATATATATATACACACACAAGAACTCACTCTTTCAATGACTTCTTACTTGATGGTATCCAAGCACTAGTGAAATGCTGGGATAAGTGCATTAGTGTAGCAGGGGATTATATAGAAAAATGGAGGAGTTTTCCCTCTCATAACTGTGTTCTGTTATTCTGCACAATCAAAAGTACTGGATTGCTTTGAACATCCTGCATGTTTTTTATTTAAACTTGATTTCATGTAGCTTAATAGAAAATCAGGCTTGTGCTTAGAGAAAGGATGCTTGAATGAGATCGACTTTGTAACTTATAGCTACAGGAAGTGTAAAACTACACAAAACTTTGAAATAAATGAAATGTTTTTCCACTGAGGAATTTCCTTATTATTATTATTATTATTATTATTATTATTGATTGGTTTTTAAAGGCACCACTTGCTGGTTTACCTGAAGGACTGAGTTTAGGCCACAATGATGTGTTTTTCAGTCAACTCTCCATTGGTAACTGACATCTATCTCGTCCTCCCCCCCCCCCGTGGCGTAGATAGTTCAGGTCTCCATAGCAACCAGGCAGCTATTCGCGTGTTCCGGGACTCCGTGAGTCAACAAAAGCACGTGCGCACCCGATGACCAGTGGTGCTGTAAAGACAAGGCAAAAATGCAAAAACATTTAATCATTGCTTTGTTATTGTTCTCGTTAATGTGAAAAAAAAAATCAACTTATTTAAAAATAAAAACATTCACTATTTATAGAAACGTTTATAAATCTACAATAGTATATACTCTAGACGTCATAACAGGTAAACACTGAGCTTCCGGTTAACAGCCAAAGAACGAGCAGCACACACACACACACACACACACACAAAATCTGAGCTCGATGCAACGATGTTTCTATAGAAACTGCAGTAGGTTGCTAAGATACAGCGCCCTGCCGCAGGCTGCTTCGAGCGCGCATGCTCAGTGCAGACTGGAGCTCTGTGGCTCTACCATCATGGCGGCCTCCACTCTCGGTGTGCAGCGTGCACTTGGGAAAGGAATAATCCCTCCTTTGGTGGTGATTTTAGGGGCTACCGGTACAGGGAAGTCGAAATTAGCGATTGAGATCGGGAAACGACTTCATGGGGAAATAATAAGCGCCGATTCAATGCAGGTAAGCTTTACGCCAATGCTAGACAGAAAAGGAGTGAGTCATTAACTATATGCATTAGTTTAGAATTTAAATCTATAATTATATTTTCATATAGCCTTATGAAATGTGTGTGCTCGTTCCACTATAGGACTTATAAATCCAATATACGCACGAAAAAGCTCATTTGTTCGTGTGTTAAGTGTTAAATAGGCTGGTTATCTAACATTCATGCACCAGCTCACTTACAAGACACTGAATAGGTGATTATTTTAAACAGATGTTGCCAGCTGTGTAATTCTGGTATGCTCTAATAGCTTAACATTGGATATATGTATTGTGTGTGTGTATATATATATATATATATATATACACACACATATATACACACACATGATACAATATGCTAGGTCTGACAGGCATTGGTGGCTCAGTGGAATGTCATGTGGAAGGCCCGGGTTCAGTTTCCACCCAATGCCCAAACCCCAGCCACTGCCGGTCCCAAACCCGGATGAAATGAGACGGTTACGTCCAACCTGTGTTAAGTTTCGTGTATGGTCCGCTGTGGTTACTCCTCGATGTGAGCAACCAAAAAGTTAACCACAGTATGTTATGTGTATTAATCTGTTATATTAGGGGGACAGTGCTTTTAGGACGCTTTGGGAACATAGTTATAGTGGCCAGATTATGATGGTTTGAGACATGTGAAGAGGAGGGATGAGGGGTATATCAGGAGGAGGATGTTAGAGGTGGAGCTGCCGCGCAGGAGAAAAATAGGAAGGCTCAATAGGATGTTTATGGATGTGCTGAGGGAGGACGTGCAGGAGGATGGAGACAAATGGTCCACTCTGGCTACCCCCAATGGAAGCAGCCGGAAGAAGAGGATGATGATTTACAGAACTGGCTATACTCAATCTTGCAGTTACTGTGCGTAAAGACGTTGCTCTTTTCACATGAGGAAACGTTGCCAAGACAATAATATCGCGATACTAACAAGTTTAGTTACTTTTTAGTCCAGTGTTTACACCAAAAGGTTTACTTTCTAGACCGCACAGTGGCTTAGTGGTTTTCTCTGTGGCCTCGCACCTCCATGGTCGAGGGTTCGATTGGCTTGGTTGGTTTCCTCCTGGTATGGTTTCCTCCCACAGTCCAAAGACATGCAGATTAGGCAAATTGGTGTCCCGGTATAGGGTATAGCGGTATAGATGATGAATGAGTGAATGAATGTATATTTTGTTTAGGCTACACAATGTTAATCTGTCATTCTGTCATTCCATGCTTACAACTGCTGCTAAAGCTCCTCAAACCCGAGATGATTTCTTAATATGCTCAGAAAATTTCAAATGTGACATAATTACAAAATAAAGAACCCTTTCTTTCCTACATGTTATTCGTAACAACAGTGTGTGTGCTTGACTCATAGTCAGAGTTGTGAATCTCATTAATTTTAGCCATAGGATTATTTAGTCTTATTTCCAGGCAGCACAGGGGCGTAGTGGTTAGCACTGTGGCCTCGAACCTCAAGGGTCGGGGGTTCAATTCCCATCTTGGGTCTATGTGCGCAGAGTTTGCACGTTCTCTCTGTGCTTGGTGTATTTCCTCTGGATTCTCCGGTTTCCAAAGACATCAATATTACAGGCTATGTAAGCTAGTGACTGAGTTTTATTTATATACTGTTTTTTTTTCCTTGACGTTTGAGGCTTTTTAACAAAATGTGACAATAACAACCAACATCATTTACACATTATAACTTGCACAAAAACTAGGAAACAAGGTGAGCAACACAACACTTCCTGTTCCAGAGAAAGCATTCTGTGCATGCCAGTTTCTTACTGCATGTTTTTATTTATTTATTTATTTATTTATTATTATTTTTTTAAGAACTCTCAGTCCAATTTTCTGTTCTTCTTGGCTAGGTTAATTTTCCCTTTAAAGAAACCCGAGTGTGCATACGATAGTTGTGGAATAGGAAATTGTAAACCCTTTTTTTTACTAATTTAGTTTGTTTGAAATGAGTTTTTGCCATGATAACATTTTATAATGTCCATGTTCAACATTGGCATTCATTTGGATCTGGATCCATTTTTATGTTTCACGTTTCAGTTGACATTTTCTTAGCCCAACATAGCCCAAGAATTGCTCAACCCTTAACAGGAACAGAAATACTCAGTTCTACCCCATTTCCCTAAATACTATATGTGGTTTCAGCAGAAGAGGGTTTGTTCATTTATTGGTCAAGGGAAGTTTTTTTTTTTGGTTTGTCTGTTTTACCTCACAGGCAGCAGAGGGCTCTAAAAGTTTCAAACAGCTTCTTTAAGCCTGCCCTCAGCGCTCAGCAGCTTTTCATGGTCTTGTGTTTATATTGTAGTGTGTTCAGGAGTGCAGCTTCCGCACTGTCGAATAACACAAACCCAGTTCAGAGCTATTCATTGTCTTCTGTACCATTAATGCATCTAAAACAGCTTTATTCAACTAAAATCTGTAAAAGTCCAGTCACACAAAAATATTAATTGCTTAAAAAAGAAAGCAAGATAAGCAAGTGACATGACTGGTAACAACAGTTACAATTTAATAATCCACAGTTTAGATTTGTATAAAAATCATTAGATTGGTTTCTAGCTATAAATGATTGTTGTGGTCGTGTTTTGTTTTGCAGTTATACTTCATTTACCCCATTTGACTAGCTTCATGTATTCTACTGATTATGATCTGTGCAGAGAGAATAAGCACATACTTTTCTATACATTCATTTTAAAATGTTCTAATTTGGTTAATGTTTTTAACAGGTGATATGGTTAGCTAACTAATCGCTCATATAACCAAAACAAATGTCTATGAAAACATTGCTTTTTCCAACTACTAATTTCTAGCACAGTAGCTCATCTCTGGTCTGATATGCTGCTTTAAGCAAAACAGTAACCTAAAAGGTTTTAGCGATTAGTTTTTTTCCAGTTTTTAAAAAGGCATTGCATACATCAACACAATTTTTATACTAGAACTGCCATCAAATACAAAAAAAACACAGATACAATGCTAAAAAATAAATAGCTATTTTAATTATAAAAGTACCTGGTTTGGTCCAGTGACATACTTAATTCGGTCAATATTTGGATCACAGTCCACCAGTTGACGACATCTTACGCCATCATTTGAAAACTCCATTTAATAGGCAGCAGGTCAGGGCAAAACATTCCTCGCCAATGCTGGAATACCTACTTTGACCTCATCAAATTAAAAGCAGCGATAATGGTGTGATTTAAGGACGCTGTTATAATTTGTCTTAAAAAAAGGAAAATGGCAGGAACAGCATTTAAAGCACCAACATGGATAGTATCTCTAGAACTGTTATTTAATTATGCAATTTATTTGATCCTTTGTTGCTTGATTTAAATTTTCAGTTTTTGATCCAGACTCGATTCACATCTTTAAAATTATTTAGGTAAATTTACAAACATAGTCTAAAAATATACCACAGGTTTTGCAGAAAATACAAACTGCTTCTATCTTGTGCAAATACTCATATTTTGCAAGATTATCATCCTTTCTTTTCTTGACTTTATGGTCAGTTGGTGCTACCTACTGGACTGTAGTGTGTGGCAGAAAAAATATATTGCTTTGTACTTTTAAATAATCAACAACACGATTAAAACAGGGTTTTAGTATTTATTAGATACGTTTAGTGCTTTTTAAAAATTCAAAACCTGTAAGGAATAAAGGCTGCTTGAGACAAATCAAACATTAGTGCTTTTGAATCGAATAGAAAAGTGCAACACATTAAAAAAATCTAATCAGATCGAATTGCAAATCCACCTACGTATCACAGCTTTATTTATCTAACAATTATATATTGGAAAGTTTGTTTGAGAAATTGATGATGAGAGACACCATGATGTTGCTTCACATTCTCATCCCATTGTTTATATTGGTATTGCAACATTGTGTACATGCACAATCAACAGGCGGACTAGCCACCTTGCAAACATATGGTAAAAAACAAATATAATCACAGCGTTTGTATTCATATCTGCCTCAGGTAATTCAGTCACAACTGCAAACCTGGCATACATGTGTATTCATGTTTCACCGAACCCTTATAAACAAATTTTTTTTTGTTGTTGAATTCGGTCAGCAGAGGTGGCAGTAATGCTGTATGTCATTACGTTAAATTTAGATAAATTTATGAATAAATTTATGTACTCAAGAATTAATATTTTGGGCTCTTTTCATTTGGTTTGGAATGTGTGGTGCTAAGGTGGCTAGCTACAGTTAGCGCTGGATACTGTGGTGTGGAAAGAGCAACTGCTAATAGCTGCTAAGTACCTGTTTGTGCTAACATGTAAGTGATGTAAGTGATGACAGGAACTACAGTAGCTTGTTTTTTTTTACAGAAATTCCAGCATGTAAAACTCAACTATAAATGGATATGTTGTTCTTATAGAAAATTTGCGTAGTTACTCTTTATTGACAAGTAAATAGTTTGTAGAAGTAGTTAAAAGATTAAAGATAAAAAAAAAGCTGATCAGCGTCTGGAGCATAACTGCTCATAAATTCCTTTCTACTCAAAATTTTGATTTAATTTATGGCGCAAAATTCAGTTTTCATAGTGTACGTACCATTGTAATCCATGGAGTAATCCATGATGTGTCTGTGCTTTTGTTTTTTGTTTGGTGAGGATTGTGGCGGCTTGTAGGTGCATTCCGGTCGTTTCTGTGTCTTCTGCATACTCCTGTCACACTGATTGGCTCTCGTATAGCCACGCCCACCTCAAGGGAAACATTCTACTTAACATTTTGATTCAATTCATGGCGCAGATTTAACTTCAGAAAGATACCAAAGTACTAGCGAAATTTAATTCAATTCTTTACAGCCGCAGACATACAAACATACAGATTGAATCTTTTCCTGAGACTAGTTTCGATTCCTCCAATGTATGAATGCCTGGCAGTGTGTGAAAGTATGAGTTCTGACCAATGTGTAGGCAAAACCTTTTATTTCTTTAATTTTTTTCATATTCTTTTATTTATATAGATTAAAAACTAATTAGATACCTTATCTTTTCAATATATATTTTTTCTCTATCTAAAAGCATTTTCTATTTTATATTGAGCAATGCACACGTTATTTTTATGCCTCTTTAACTGTTCCAAGATTATTATTAGCATGCTATCATAAACTGAGTAGTTGAATATTTGTAGGATTTATATGGACAGATGTTTGTACAAAAAGATTTTGTAACGGATCCAAACACGGTCGAGGTCACAGTAGGGTCGAATATCTGATATGAATAGTTTGTCTTCAATAGCTTCCTTCCTGTTTATCTTGTGTTGCTTACATGCTCATGTTCAGGAAATCTGAGCCCTTTTTTGGCTTGCTATTTAACATAGTATCTCAAGAATGAGTGGTCATAGCCAGGCCAAGTGTTTAAAATAGTGTTTCTTCAATAGCGTCTTTACATTTTCGTGTATTTTTAAGGTAACTTCTGGCGTACAACTTCAGCTTGTTTTTAGTTTAAAGGGATAGTTCAGGTTCGTTTTTTGTCTTGTCAAGTCTGTCTTAAATTAAAATTGAGGTGTGTATAAATACAGTACATTGCAATACAGTAGGTCTTGGTCATTTATAAAATTTCTTGCTTTTCACCCATATTTCAAAGTGTATTATATAAAAATTTTACACTTTTTTTCCTCAGAACTACTGGGTAATTCGACTAACATAGCCATACAACTAGTTCTGGTTAGTCATACAGCTATTTCTGGGGAAAGAAAACAGTTATTTGAGTCTCGACTGAACTTTAGAATGCATTTTTGCATGGAATGAAGGTTGTGGAATTTGGTACCCCTAATTTGGTACTTACATTGTACTTGCATATTATTATACCCAATATTAATTAACATTATAATCATGGTCCAGGTGACAAACTTCACGGTCGGTGTGCAGAGCCTGAAAAATTATAATGGCCAAGACCTACTGTAATGTATTAATATGCACCTCATTTTTTCTTTGACAGACTTTAAAAAACCTGAACTATTCCTTTACATTAACATGTGTATAGTAAGAATGTGCACATGTGGACAAAGACAGAGTTAACCCGTATTCGACTGGAGGAGTGTCAAATTGCTAAAATGATATGTAATATGATTACATTTGTTCTTATCTGAGCTAAATATCTGTTCATTAACTTTAACTGATGTCCATATATTAAAATTAGGCCCGAAGAGTTAATTCAGCCCAAACCTGAAAGTACACGTGCACACACACATAATGACGGGCTGATACAGAGAGGGAGAAAATGGATCTTTACCCTCTCTAATGAGACTTTCTTTTGCTTTACATGTGCGCACACGTGCGTTATAATAAACAGGTTACACGCGCTGTACACACACACGCTTACAAACACAAAACCACACACGTGGTCAGTGTTATAGTAAACAGTACGCAATCCGAGGTTCCACTTTGTATAAATAAATCCTGGAAATGTTGGAACTAATTTTTTGAAAGCTTTTTAAAAATTATTTTTATGCCTAATCTGCCTATTATCTATTGCTGCAGTAAATCATTTAGTGTTTTTTTTTTTTTTTTTTTTGAAAGTTTTGACTATTTCAGTGGTGGGTATACATGGTGGGTTTTCACCAGTCACTGCACATTTTGTCTTTTTATTTTATAGCCAGACTTGGATAATTACGTCTTCATCCCGAAACAGAAATTCAGTCTCTGCCATAATAACCCATTTTCCCGTTTATTACATGTTGCACTTTTTGTAATTTAGGGACACACTGCCCTTGTCTTGTGCCTCTTGACCTTGAGTGCGTCTTCATGGCTGTCACCTGGTTCAGTTAACTAGGTTACACTAATGCAATCCCTGCAGCACTCTCCTTGACTCCGTCGAAAGTGGGTGTGTGTATGTGTAAGACTCGTGCTAGTGTTAGAGACGGAGTTTATGCGAGTCTATTGTTGTGTTGGGGTCGCTGTTGCACAGACACTATAGGGAAGCGCCATTGTCATGCTCAGTTGGTTCCCACACTCTGACTGTGTTTAAGAGCCTCCATTTACCGATGCCGGCATTAAACGATTGTGCCGATTGCATACAACGCTACTGACGCTTTCAATAGCAGTACTGTATGGGGTACGAGTCAGATTGTTATGGTTAATGCGCCCATGTTAAGTTTGTGAGATTTAATAATTGTGAACACACCTATTCGAGCCATTGGGATAAACCCTGACCTTACAGGTCACTGAGATCATAGTTCAAAGTCGATGAGGATGAGGGAGGGCTCATGGGAACCACACAGAAAGTGGGATAAGAAGAAAGAAAGGGACTTTGGAGACGCGGTGTAGCCTTTTTACCACAGGAGGTCTTGGAGGTCATGAAGGGCAGTTTAATGGGTCACCAATAAATGTAAAAGACTGGGGCACATAAGTCACAAGGGAATTAAAATATCCCTGCATCTTCGGAGTAGGTCGGTTATCGCTTAAGGTGTTGTGATTTGAGAAACGTCAAATGAAATCTGTTGTATACAAACCATTGATATCAAAGTAAGAGTGGTAAAGATGCATCATCAGCATCATTAGCATGAGCTCTGCCTATGCTTTGTTGGACAGATGTAAGTTGAGGCACATTTACATCAAAAAATTTCTTTCGGCTGCTCTCATCAAGGGGGTCGCCACAGTGGACCATCCAATCCGCAGACAACTCTGGATGCCCTTCCTGGCGCTTCCCTAGCATTTTATCCGGGCTTGGGACCGGCATTGCATTCAGTGCTTGGATAGTATGGGGTGTGGCCTCCCGCTGACAGCAGGGCTCTTACATCACCTGCATTTCAATCAGAGAGAAACAGGTACTTTTGGTTTGTTTGCTGTTTGTTTTTGGTTTCACATTTCACATCTAAATGAAAAGGGAATAAAACCTTGAACGAGGGGCATTTAGGGCGGACAGTCTTACTCACAAAACTCTTTAATTGCTCATAAATACAGCAAGGGAATCGAAAAGCCTGAGTAACTTTGGCACTAAATAAATAACTAGGTAATTAAATCGTATAACAATTTGTGCTCATCTCTTTTTATTCCTTTCTCCAAATATCCATATGTTCACTTAATTTATGCCTCGTGGGTCAGTTTAGCAGCTTATATCTACAGATAAAATGCTGCTCTCTGCGCATGTTTGGCTCACTTCCGGCAGTTAGTTGGATCTATTCAAGATTGCTTTTGTATTGGATCTGAGGACTAACTTGCACGTTGGGACACGGACAACCACATTTCTACTGACACACCCATCATTTCGTATTGCATACTTCACACTCCGTATTTTAATCATACTGCTGCTGCTGCGGTCATACCCACATACCATATTTTTACACTTCAATACTTTTATAATTTTATACATATTTATGTACACTTTGATTTTGTACAATCTGTTCCTGCGTAATTTTTTATTATTTATATTTTCTATTTTGTACTTTTTTGTTAATTTGTAAATTATTGATTTGATTTTATTGATTTGTAAAAAATTTATATTTTTATTGCAAATTCCATCTTTAGTTTAATTGTATTCTTTAGTGTAATATATAAGTTGTAGTGAAATCTTTCTATTTTAGGTCACGGAGAGTCGTATGAGCATTTCACTGCATGCCATACTATGTATGGTTGTGTATGTGACAAATAAAATTTGAATTTGAAATTTAGTTTTTGAACCATGCTACTGGTTGCTGTGTTCACAACTGTAATAATAAACCACATCAGTGGCAAATCAATTATTTGCCACATGAAGTTAAAAATGCTTCTTAAAAGATAATGAAAATATTTGACATATGACAGTACAGTGGAACCTTGGATTACGAGCATAATTCGTTCCGGAAGTGGGCTTGTATTCCAAAACACTTGTAAACCAAATTTAATTTTCCCATAAGAAATAATGGACCTTGCACTAACCTGCACTTTACCTTTAAAAAAAGTAAAAATAAATCCAGACAGATAAGTGTTTCCGTTTATGCGCGCAGGCGCT
>JAOVVA010000030.1:9922132-9937520 GCA_028565275.1 Leiocassis micropogon | reverse complement strand
ACAGGCTGATACAGAGAGGGAGAGAAAAAATGGATCTTTACCCTCTAATGAGACTTGCATTTGCTTTATACGCGCGCACACACGTGTGTTATAATAAACAAAACACGCGCGCTGTACACACACGCTTGCAAAAATGTTTCAATACAATGTACCCATAATTCCACAGCGCAAGAGAGAGAAAAACCACTGGCTCAGTTGTGATCATGTGACGCTCGGTGTCAAAACAAGAAGCGCATGCGTGATACATGATACTCGGTACTCGTAAACCAAAACAATGCTCGTTTTTCAAGTCAAAATTTATTAAAAATCTTTGCTCATCTTGCAGAACACTCGCAGACCGCGTTACTCGTAATCCAAGGTTTCACTGTATATAATAATTTGTATGCATTTTTCTAACAAACTCACAGAGAGGAATTTTATAATTTCAAAATGATTTGAGTGACCATTAAATAGTATTATGTTTTAAGTATTTGATTCTTTATATAATCTAAGGCTTATAATAAACCAATTTAAATAAAATGCTATTTAACAAAGGAAATGTATACTCGAAAAGGTATAAACATATACTACATTAGGGATGGAAATCACTAGGGACTACCAGATACAATAGTATCGCGATACCTAGATGTTGATTTGTATTGTGACTTTCCTTAATATCACAATTGTGTAAATTTCCTCCTTAAACTTTTTTTTTCAGCTTTTGTTACAATTATAAACAAACTTGGAATTGCCTGGCAGTGTGTGAATAGTTTAGAGCGCACCACCTGTAAGATTTATAGGGGAAGTACAACATTTAACCACCTCAAATGCAAACATATATACATTTAATAATAATAATAATAATAATAATAATAGTAATAATAATAATAATAATAATAATACATTTTATTTATAATGCATAATCTCAAAGTGCTACAAATTAATTTGACCCGAAAGCTTTAATTAATTAATTAATTAATTCATTCATTCATTCATTCATTCATTCATTCATTAATAATAATAATAATAATAATAATAAGATTCTGGAGTCAGTGTGTTGTCACATGAATTCCCACTGAAAAGAATCACAATACATAACTGAATCGAATTTATTTTCCCTATCTGTATGATTTTATTTATTATTATTTTTTAATAGAAGTCTCAGTTGTCAATCAGTTTTCTAACCCATGATTTCTACAGGACAGATGAGTTTTCTCTTTCCGGTCTTCCAGTAACTTAAGCATGCACTGTTTTGTCTTCATAGCTTAAAAACCGACAAAAAAAAAAAAAGCAAGGCTGGTGAGGACTGAGAACTGTCTGTGGTTATGGTAATGCAAAAATTCACTCGTTTTTTAAATGCTCCATTACAGGTATTAAATTTAAACAAAGACTTTTCATTTCAAAGAAGCATTAAAGAGTAGTAACACACTTCGGATCATGCTGTTCTTGAAAAATAAATATCTAAACTAATAAACAAAATTTCTCAATGAAAGAAAATAAAATAAATAATAATAATAATAATAAAATATTAGACCACTATGGAAAATGTGATGTTTGTATAATGTGATACTTAGTTAATAACCAGTGAAAAGATCTATCCAATGATGGAAACTTAAGCACTCTGGATAAGAGCGTCGGCCAAATGCCTAAATGTAAATGTGATGCTTATTTAGATGACTGTTTCTGTCAAGATCAAGGATGATTTATGGGCATGTGACTCTTATGACATGACCTCCTAATTTCGTTCTCTCATCTTGAATAATGTACTGTACGAACCCCTCAGGAGAGCTCGACATCTCTGCGCTTACAATCCTCAATCAGTGCAGGGCATGAAAAATTCAGACGACTGACTGTAAATTTGATTAACGCTGCCCGTGCAGGTTAGAAACCGAGTCTCATGTCTGATGTGATGCATAGCGTTTATGATTTTACAAAAAAAAAAATAAACATGCTTATCGATGCAAAATCCAAGGACATAATTTATTTAAAGGTAATTTGTTATTATTTGTCTCATGACAGGCGTAAAAGATGAGACCGAACTAAAATCTGAGTCCGTTTTTGTGACCGAGCAGTTTCATGCTAATTTCATTTCATGAGCTCTGTTTTGATACAGGCCTTTAATGTGATTGTGTGATATTTGCCACCTCTTTCATAGCGAACCACACCTGTGTGAGGTCTCGCGTGCTCTGACCTCTCCCACTGCGCATGCTGATGCTTGAAAAGACCGCTTGGAAACTGGTGGGAAAAAAAAAAAAGACCAAAGCATCCAGAAGCCTTTATCTATATATTCAAATATCATTACGTATACAGTCAATTTAAAACCGGCACATGAGGTATGTTGTGAAAGATATGCATGTGACTATTATTTCATCTTTTAGATCGACTACTTAAATTGAAAGCAGCTTTAATCGAATAAAGGCACAGCTTAAAAGAATAGAGTTGGGATAAAAGTGAAGCGCTGTCTGCATTCAATGCTATCCTTACTTAAGCATCCTAACCTTTTGAATCATTTCTATCACTCCAAGCACACCCCAGACCAAATTGAATTTGCACCGAATGAATGAAAATCCAATTGTGTCAGGCTGTCTGGCATCATGCCATGTGACACAGTACATGTCTGGCTTGACGTCTGTGTTCATCCAGACTTCCACAGGAGCTCGATGGAGCCTCTGATAAGCCTGATAGAGTCAAAGGAAATCGTACTGATTATAACGAGCAGACCATGTCCTTTTGACTGGTTATTGTAGATGTTTGGGGAAAATTAAATCTTTGTTCAAGAAACTACGAGGAATGCGTAAAAATCGATTGGCATTTACAGCAGACTTCAAGCGCAGTACGGTGATGAGATTCTTAACCGCAAGAAAACACTCGTGTCCTTAAAGCGAGCCAACTATGTTTTCTAGCTGCTGCTCATGCAGCCTCATAAGCCAGTGTAACACACTCAGAGGAAACTATCTGTCTTGTTTCACACACAGGATCTCACAGACACGGTCTGCTTTGCTAATGTTGCTGGAATTGCCAGGGGAGACATATGCGACTTCAGTACGAGGTAGTATCAAAAAGTTTTGAGATTAGCAGGCCATAGAGCCACCCGCTTGCGCTATACATCCTACCTCAGACGCCTTAAAACCTGGCAAGAGAATTCGCTATTGACGGTCTGGCCCCTGGAGACGAATTCTCGATGCACAACGTCAAAAGATGATGAGCATGCACTTGGTCGAGTTGATGACCTGCCTCTCTTTTTTCACTAGTGGAGATGATGGGCTGTGAAGACTGTTGCTTTGTCCCAGGATCGTACCCATACACTTAAGTTTTGTCACTGGTAATGAGTTTTTGCCAGAGTTTGACGCGATATTCCTTCTGCTCCCAGCTCAGCAGCCTGAGGATGAACTTGCCGGCAACATTAATGTTGTGGTTGTTCTCAACCCCAGTTACGCTGGGATATGCAAAGAAGGAATTTCACTGTGCTATAATGTATATGTGGCAAATAAAGGCTTAACTTAAGTAACTTAACTCATGCACAAATTGCGGAATGGTTTCAACATTTCGGGCGTTGTGAAAACACCAAACCTACGAATGAATCCGACTTAGGAACGTGCTCCCAGAATGGAACTTGTTCATAAGCTGGGGACTTGATGTACTACCCAAATAATTGCCTTGAATTGATGATGGATTTCTTGTCTGTCATCAAGGGGTGAAGAAATTAAAATGAAAAAAGAGAGGTTGAGATATCCATGCTGTTTTTTTTTTTCATGAACCAAAAAAAAACGTAAACATCACATAATCCATCCATCCATCCGTCCATCCATCTATCTATCCATCCATCCAATTTCACTGCAGCGTTCCATGCTGTAGGGGAATGTTATGTTGCTGAGGACCCAAGATTCAAGATACACACACCCACTCATATGCTATGCAGGAAACTCAAATCCACTACAGCGTAGTCTTTTTGCTTTAGGAGGAAACCAGAGCATACATAGGAGACTCACCAAGCATGGTGAGAATGTGCAAACTCCATGCACACAGACTGGAGGCGAGATACGGCCCCCTAAGCCACCCTTCCACTTCTGCATAATAATAATAATAATCACTACAACTTGTATGCTTCTTCTGGGGAGAAGTTTTAAAGGCAGTGTTCATAATGTATTAACAGAGTTGTCATCTTCCTGGCACTTCGAGTACTTGCTCATTATTCTTAGTCTGTATAATTGTCATTGTTAACTCAATCTAAACGTGGGAATGATCAGGCAAACTGAAATTAGGTTGGTGGAATAGTCACGGAATTTGTCTAATCCTTTTTTGAACTTAAGGGCGTTGTAGTGTTTAGGAGTTGTAATGTAAATGAATAAAACCTGTACCACTTTAAACTAAGAATAAAAAAAAAAAATCATATCTGTTTTACAGCAACTTTTATTGTTTTTCTTATGCTTTAAGCCTGATGTGAGAGCCATAATTATTTTTATCACAGCTAGTTATTTCGTTTACTGACTGGACGGCTGTTAGGTGTGCTTTCTTTACTGCGGCTCTTTTCTTGTTTTTACATCTTCTTCTTTCCATTATACCCCCCATTCACTCCTTCTGTCCCTCAGCTCTGAATGGTACACAAGGGGCCAAGAAAATGCACCACAAACGAGCGAGCCGTTGAGGACTGCGCTCCTGAGTAACGATGGCTAGAATGTAGTAAAAGATCAACCTCATGAAAGATTGATTAGAGGGAATTTATTGAGTCGGTAGCTGTAGGAAAGCAGGGCAGAGGCGAATGAGCTAGCGGGGAACTGAGGAAGCTGCAGAGGGAAGTGAGCGAGAGGATCTGGTGCTAAAGGGAATTCTGCACCATCAGCAGCGAGAGGTGAAGGTCACACTAAGGATGTTTTCTAGGTGTCATCTTTCCGCCCTCCTTTTCACTCACTCGAACATTTGCATCATGTTTCCTCAGTTTCCTGATTGCATCATCTTCCTGTGTATATTTTGAGGTTTCATAATTAATAGGATTTTAATCATGATTACATTTTTGGCTTCTTTATTTAGTTAAATATAAATACATTTGTTAACCAACATCTTTCTTTCTTTTTTTCTTTCTTTCTTTCTTTCTTTCTTTCTTTCATGTAAATTTGATTATTTTTTCGTATATCATTTGTTTATTCTTTTTTTCTTTTTGATCTTTTTTTTATTTATTTTAATTTGTTTTTCTTACTTTTTACATTTTCTTTCTTTTCCCTTTCTTTATTCCTGTCATTTTTCCACATCTGCTAATTCAACTCATCTTTTGATCATCCACACTTTCTAAATCTTAAAATATTCTTTCTTTCAACACATTTGTGTGTGTGTTTGTGTGTAATAGCTTTTTTACTGTATAAAACTGCACTCATCTATGTCTAACACTACTGATTATTTTAAACCAAAAAATTGTTAACATCAAAGTTTGACTGTTTATTACTCTCTAGTGCGCTTTATATAATTTCTTTGATGTTGAAATGTTTTTAAAAGCATCTTTGCTTATGTACTGTAAGTAAAACAGCTGTTAGGTTTTTTCTGAGCTTGCTAGAGAATACGAGTTTATACTCCTGGTATAACTTTGTCACACACACTTCTTCCTAATTTCATGGAAAAACCAGGAGCCATTACATTAGGTTTTTTTTCCCCCCATCTGATCTGTCAGGATGCTTTATTCACAGGCATGCAAATATTCTTGCCTGTATTTTTATGTCCAAATCCATTAACTGTTTCAAAACATACCTTAACGAAATTAATAAATAAATAACATTACACAAGAACATTTGCATGGAACATGATCCTGATAGCTGATAGCATGGAACATGAGAACTGATAGCTGTTTTACTTATAGTACTTGCAAAAGTACGTCTTGGGTACATAAAAAAAGAGATGCCTGTAAACATTTCTAGTTTATGTTTGGAATGAGTGAATGGTTTTGTAAAACCTGTATAACAATATTGTACTAAAGATTGTGTGTGTGATTCTAGGCACTAATGTGAAGCTCTGGTTTTTAAATAAGTCCTGTGTAATTCATCTGGTTCCATCTGCGTTTCCGTTCTGGTTCAAATTTTGCGTCTGATGCCCTTTTACTGCTCCTTTTGCCGTTTTTTTCCCCCAAGTTTGATTGGTTGATCTCTTCCCATCTCTCTTGTCTCCTCGCTTCATCTTTCTCATGGTCTCCTCCCCCCTTTCTCCCTCTTTCTTTCTCTCGGTGTGTATGAGGAGCAGCTGTCTCGTGCGGGGCCTGAGGTTGGGTGTGCATGGCAGGCCGGCTGCAGTCATCCAACACTGAGCCCATTGTCTGCGAGTGGGGAGATGGGGTGGTGGGGGCAGCGCAGGGCTCTATCCCTCTCTTTCTCTATGCCACACATCCACACACAGGCACACAAAGAGGCGCTGGTCCCACCACGTGGAGCCATGCTCCCTAAACACACAGACTAGCTCCTCCTTTGTTTCACCTCCTTCTTTCCCACTCCTTTGCTGTTCTGTATAGAGGAAGCATGCACATTCTCACGCTTCGCTCCCATGTGGTTCTGAAAGGCCCGTGCTAGTGAGCGAAGTCGCTTATTCCAGAGCAGTACTACAGCTTTTATGTCATTTTGCAAAATGTCATCTGTCAAGATAAAATGTAGATGAAACCCAGAGACACTCCTCTTTCCTTAAGCTGTGAATCGTTTGGCCTTGAAGGCTTTCTTTGAGTCTTTCTGCTACTTTTGACTTATTGTCACACGTGGTCTGTGCACACACCAACACATAGGATTGTTGGAATGAATGTGCATTGTTCAAGCTTTATAACGTTAAGCTTTTAAGCTCATCATTTCAAATGTTCAGTATCCCGTGTTTTACTTGAATCGAACGGTTTATAAACCAATTTTACGTCATTGTTACTTGATGTAGTCAACATGTCAGTTACTTTCACATATTGGGGTTTTTAAAACTATACTGTTATTGTATTGCTAGGACATTAGTTTCCAGAGATTCTGTGACCGAATCTCAAATTATGTTTTGTTGATCATATAGATAAGGTGCATATAGAGGATATACTGTAACAGTAGGTGTTTATTCCTGGGTAAGGAATAAAACATGGCATGACATGCTGTTGGAGCAAAATAATTTATGATTAGACATACAGTTATCGTAACATAATCTGTTACTGGGACCGGGTGAAGTGACGTTGCTCGACATAAAGCTGAGTCACTGTTACACCACAAAGTGGATTATTTTCCAGTAGCAGCATTTCTTGTAGTGTTGTGTTATTCCTATTATACCAGCGATTTTGCAAGGATTACAATACATCAATTTTTAATTTGTTTTTCTACTTAGTTTAATTCAGTTTCTCGTTTCAAATGTTTTGGCCCTCTAAAGAAACACATACGAACATATAAAAGTCAAATTTTTATTTGGAAATGTGCATGGCTTTGTGGCATTTCCATGAAACTGGGAGTATACAATATAAATTTGTGCAAATATGTGAGAAGCATGTACAAATTATGTAATCGCCATCTTTCAAACTGTTTAAATGCAGGTCAGACGGGTATTTGGTGACTTTACGTCTCTTCTTTGCAGAATCTATAACTCCTTCCATATGTCTCTTTTTTTTTCTTTTTCCTGTCAGCCCTGTTTTTTCCACAAGAAGAAACAAAGACTTGCAGTTATTTTTTAACCTCCATTATTTTGGAGGGATTTGTCATGTTAATCAAATTGTTGTCAAGATTTTTACTTATCCTTTGGACATTCAAATGAAGCTGCATTTATTGTAACTCTTTGAGGTGGAAGAAAATACTTTTAACCATTTATAGATATCAACAATATTACAAAATGTCTGTGAGACAAGTCATGTTATAGCAGTTATAAATAGTTATTCCCAAACTAGCTTTTCTTTTTTATTTATAAGACCAAAAACAAGAACAAAATGCCAAATGTCATGTAACTGGAAAAACCAACATGGCATAAAGCGTAATGATATTTGCCGAAAAAGAAACTTTTACCATAAAATAAATATTTAAACTATTAACCATTATACGTCTTTCTTTGTTAAAGTTAACTTGTGCAAAAGTCCCATTTTTAATTATTTTTAGATCTTTCAATAGGAGTGTACCAACAAAAAGAACACAAGAAAAAAGCATTCCCTGCTTTTTATATTTATATTTTTTTATGTATCTATTTGTCAGGGTTTTAACAAACCTATTAGATTTTCCTCTGTTTATGACCTCATTTAAGAATATACCCTCCCTCAGCAAACTCAGTTACCCAACTCTGGTGGGTGTGGCTAATCAGTAGCTCAAGTACATAGACACTGAAATGGCATGTTTGGCTGAGGAGTGAAACAGAGCGTGGTTGAGGTACAAAAAACACATTATTTATTATTTTTTTAAATGAGAATTTCAGCTGGAGTATTGAAACACATGTTGAGGGGACCATTGTTGCCTTGTTACAGGAATAGTAAAACATGGGACCTTTAAATAACAACACATGGTCTTGGGCTAGTTGGAATGTCTGCCATGCTTATTAATATTATTATTAAATAATAATAAAAGTAGCAGATTAATATAACATGGATTTTGATTTGGGGTGGAACAACTGTTAGAGCTCTATTGTTACAGATAATTCATCAACACCTTCTGGCCAATCAGAGTTGACAGCTCAACAACAAGTAGAGTGTAATATGCTACTAGGTTGTACACAGTCAGCAGGAAGTCATTTCTGGGCTTAAAATCTATTCCTACATAAAGTCAAAGAATAAAATAGTGTTTTTTTATTTTATTTTTTTTTTTACATTTTTAAATCTAGATTAATATCAGCCATGTTGCGGCTAAATATAACCGTCTTTGGAAGAAATTCTGATACAGGAAATGGGAATCGGAGAGACAAACAGAGACCGGCGTCACACGAATGGCATGAGTCGGAGGATCAGGTAAATGAAAGGTCTTCTGCAGCATCATGAGCTTGGACAAGAGTGACATTATAAGCCGGACAAAAGCTGCTGTTCCACCAGAGGACGGTCTGTGTGTAGAGGAGACGCAGCAGAAGGAGCGTGAGGCAGCCGGCGGGAAGAAAAAGCTCACAAAGAGGAAGTGTGTGAGAGGGAAAGATTCCCGAAACCGCGTCGGAGGGGTGAATGTGCCGGGTGTTCGGAGGGTGGTACTAAAGAGCGAGCGCGGCTGAGAACAAACACGCTAATGCAGGCAGCACTCGAGCAGTGTGGCCCCAAATGAGAGCCACATGACCAGACGAGACATGGCTTTTTTTTTCTGTTATTCATGTGTGAGCCTCACACAAGCTCACACACATTTATTCACACAATCCCTGTGCCATCCTAGATGGATTTTATCCAAATATCTACAACCGTTATTGGATGAAAAACGCCAAAAATAACACGCAAGGAGACACAGTAGAAGTCTTAGCTTCTCTCGCTTAGAATAAGCTCTTACTACTAAACAAAATACTATGTTTTATAACAAGTTTTAATTTGGTTGAATTTTTTTTTTTTCTTTTTTTCTCAATGAGCATTTAGTAGCCTCAAAGTATTCTCTGGTACTATGACGACCGGCACTTCCTCAATTTCTCATCACACTAATAAGATAGACTGATATACATATATAGTGTGATGATGATCCACCACAGGAAGTGGTTTCTTATAATAGAACCAGGGAAAGCCTCGTGGCTGATGAGTAGCATGCTAGATTAGCTAGCTGTGCTTATTACGGGGTTTGTACTTCAGATAGCTGTTTCAAATCTCTTGTCTTTAAACGTTCCCATGTCTTTTTTTTTATGATCGAGTTAATGGCCTTTAAAGCACAGCGCTGTTGAGAAGGAGGTGATTAATTTTCTGTAACAGAGTGGATAACGGTATTGCTGGCTATAATTCAAGGTTTATTTCAACGCACTAATTCGAATACATTTTTGTTTCTGCAGTATCCTGTGCGAATATTTATATTGTGAGAGGCGGGACTTTTGATCGCGCAGAATAACAGAAGACAATTACGAAAGTTAAGACTACCTTTATTTCTCTATATAGTCCCCTGCTACACTAATGCGCTTATCTTAGTGTTTCATTAGTGTGTGACTTAGTACACCAGATCCACATCGGGAAACGCTGGCCTCCCAGGAACTCCTTTAATGGCCCAAACACGTGAAAATGGCTTGAACCGAGGTTAGGACTGTATGGAGGACGTGGTAATAACTCCCAGCTTCATTCGGAGTTCATCTAATGTGGAAGTGGTGTTTGTGTATGATTGTGTGTACAATTCTCACAGACAGATAGTGACAAGTTATCTATCGATTTTTCAAAGATTTTTATGGGAACGACTGCAGTGGGCTCCGAGCCTCCTCGGCAGGGATCGTCATGAACGCTCGAATGTTTTACTGTGTCTAAGAGTGTCCTCACCGCACTGTGCTTGAAGTCTTGGGTAAGTTTTAGGAATTTCTAGGAATCTAGTTATACCACTTACCAGTGTTAACAGAATTAGAGCTCAGTTTAAACAAAAATGCGTAAAACCTCAAAAGTCACACGACCTTGTTGACAAGGGCCTTCTGAAAGTCTTAGTCGTGCTGTTTGAAACTCTGTTGAGGACATCTCGCTTATTTCTATGCCTAGGCGAGTTGCTGCTCTTAAAGCTGCTGAAGGAAGTCAACAAAGCAAAACCATTGAATCTGACTATTTTATCATAGAACACTATTACTAACTTTACTCCTTGCATGTCCGTACTTAGCATTTATGAGAGGAGAATAAATGTTAACTACACTGCTACTTTTAGGTTTTCTGCTTGGGAATTTCCTCAGTTCAAAAAAGGGGGAGAGAGAGAGTGAGTGAGTTCTCAGACTGGATACTGACTGACATTGACGTCTCTCTGAACAATGTAAACAACTGAACATAACTAGTGGTATTAGAGTGAGCAGGAATGACACAGCAGTATTTCCGCAGTGTCCATGTTTTTCCGTATTAGTCATGAACAAAGGGGTGGGGGCGGGAAGAAAAAATAAAAAAATCTGAGCTTTTTAATAGTGAAAGTAAGATGATTTCTACATGGACAATGAGATGAGAACTCGTAGAAATGGGGCTAAACAGCTGTGTGGCCATAAGGAAACCACTTGTTACTGAGGATATGTTATACATAATGCCCACTGTACAAGCCTCTGGATTTTTGTTTTATTTTATTTAATTTTTTTTGGCCAGACAGTGTTATGTTGGTGCATTTTGTACATATTTTTTATTTAGCAACAAGGAAAATAAGTAGTCTTGCATTTTGTGTGCTCTTCCCAGCTAATTCCGCCCTTATAACTAGTTTAAAAGCCAGACTAATGAACAAAAGGCTGTGCAATGCCACAGTAAAGGTGATTAAACAGAGACATATCGTCCTCTCATTTAACCACCTGCTATCATCATGCTGCTTTTTCAACCTTTTAGGACTGTGAGTTTGTCTGTGAAACTCGATCAAGGTCAGATTAACTTCGTAGAGAATTAGTGCTGCACAATTAATCGCATAAAAATATCGATCGCAAAATATGGACTTATTTTTATATAATTTGCAATTATTTTATCGCAAATGGGTGCAATTTATTACAGGATTATAGGAGGGAATCTGTGTAGCTTTTGTGTAGACATCATTGCTATTAGATCATTTGTCATATTATTTGGTCTTGGGTTAAATAAATACTAGATGGGGAAAATTTTTATTCAGTGATGTATCCTGTTTTTGGGTGGCAATTCATGTCACCAAACTGACTCCAAAATATTAATTTTTTTTTTTTTTATGTATATATTTTTGCATTTGAGAGGGTAAAATGTTACCATTCCTCTATAATCCTACAAGTAGCTGAAACTATTCACACATTGGCATCAAGCACAGCATGCAGTGTGGTGGGGGCAAATTATTTTATTAGTTTGTTTAGAATTGTAACAAAATTTAAAATGTATTAATATTGAATCGGGATATTTATACAATTGTGAAAACAAATCGAATCAGCATCAAGGTATTGTGATATCGTATCGGGTGGTCCCTGATTATTTCCCTCCCTTATAATTAGGTTTGAGTACAATATGGTTCGTTTAATAGTTTAAATATTGCAGTTTAAATCACAATCACTATACAAGTAGTCCCCGACTTACGAATGAGTTCTATTCCAGGGACATGTTCATAAGTCAGATTTGTTCTTAAGTCTGACAAATTGAGTCTTATACGCCTTTGACGCAAATATACAATGTGAGGCATACCAATCCACTTGACAAAATCTCTGTCCCCTTTCCCCACACTGCCATCATGTGGCTGAAAAATCGTAACCAAAAAACATAACAGGGTTGTCTCTGCGCCTTTAAATCGCAAGGGAAAGCCTGGACGCCGTTTTGTCTCACAGCTGTTTTCCACTGTATTGAACTGTGAACTTATGGATTTTCCGAAATAAGGATTATTCAATCAGGACAGCTTTACAGGGCAGCCATTTTCATCCGTTCTAGGCTTTACAGGACAGCCATTTCTTCGTGCTCTTGGACTGATTCATTGAAACCAGTGAGGCTGACTCATTCCCGCGCCACACGCACATACAATATACCGGACTTCTTATACATTTACTTACACACTGAAAATGTTGTATATAATTGTATATAATTGTAAATATTGGTATCGGGTGCACTGCAGTGTCTATTTTTCATATAATACACGTAAGTCGGGGGCTACCTGTACGTGATTTTCAAAGTCCTTTTTTTAAAAAATCAAATTGTGCATCTTTATAGAGAATTAAAACAAATGAGATTTTTTTATGCAAACAATGCTCAGAAAAGTTATTACTTGTCAGTGTGTCCATGTATATGTAAAGAGCATTGTAAACTGTTTTACATAAGTATTAGCTAGTTTTTTGTACTACATATAGATGATGCTAATGTCAGTGATAGTGTAGTCAGTCTCACTGTGATTATAAGTCTCAAAATGTGACTGTACTGTATATTACCACAGATCACTACCATGAACTAGTGAATGAAAAACGTATGCAGTTTTGCTCAGGCATTAGGAGGTTGAGTGAGTAGAAAAGAGTCTTTCACAAGTTGAAGAATAAAATAATAATAATATATAACAATAAATTATTAATATATATTATTATTATTATTCCAAGTGGTGTAACAGAATGGTGTTCGCCCTATCATATTAAAATCGCGAGTTCGATTCCTGGTAATGCTACAGCCATCCCTAGCGGGAATCCAGAGAGCAGATTGGCCGTGCTGTCTCATGGGGGATGGTTGACATACTTGTACGTTGATCATAGCGACACGCAAGTGGAAAGGGGCAGTAGACCTTTCCTCTCACTATGAAATGGTGTGTGAGCAGCAGCTTGAAAAGACGCGGTCCGTGGCTTCGCATGCCTCGGCGGAATCATGTTAGCCCATCGCTGGGGGAGTGCTCTAATAGATGGGTGGAAATGAGTGGGAACGACTAAATTAGGGAGGGAAAAGAAAAGCAAAAGGTCAATAGGATACGAAAATAAGCTGAAACATGACAGGATTATTGTGAAAAGTAAGTAAAATGAAAAAATATTTTATAATAATGAGTACAGTTTTATTTAATTATTTTTTTATATTCATATTTATTGCTGAATTTATACTTTTATTGTTTAGATCACAGTCATTTTAATTTAAAACAGCAATCCACGGGCATCTACCTGACTCAAATCAGAAAAACAACAGCAGAATGTCTTGAGGTTTTCATTTGTACACCACAATAAATGCCGTAACCGTAAAAAGCTAGATATGAAACTAAGTCTTCAGAGCTTTAAAAAAAAAAAATACTAGACCAAGTGATAAAAAACAAACAAACAAAAAAAAACGGCGTCTACAAACCACTCTGTTTTGCTTGTCCGGGTGCGTTGTATTGTACCCTGTCTCTTGAGTCTGCTGTTTCAGGACCTGTATTTCAGAGTAAGTCAGATTTACCGTCCTGCACCGACATGAACCCACGCTGGCGCCAATGCCAGAACAAAGCTGCACCTGAGGCCAGACAGTGTCAGGATGCCCTGCTATGCAGCACGTCTCTCGGCGCAGTGCTCAAACCACAGGGTCACATCCTTACACTATGGTGCTGACCTGTTCAATAGACGCTATTGATCCCGGGTGATGCCAGGACAGACCTGTAGAAATGCTTAAACAGAGCATGAGTGTCGGCCAACATGCCAATGATGTGGAGAAAATATGACTAGGATTGGGGCGGGGGAGCTGGGATCAGGGCAGACAGGAAGCCCTGCATGCTGCTCACACCCCTCTGAGACATGAAGATGGACACTTTGTGGTAGAAGTATTGATCTGTCTGCTTTTTCCTGTCTCACTCTTCCACACACACACACATGCACACACACCCACACAGATTAAATAAATCTCCCTAAAAAGGAATCCAGTTATGACTTTAAAAGCATTCCTTACAGTTTACATCAATCTCACAAATATATTGTTTTCACTTCACTTAAACTGTCTTTAAAAGGCAAAGATGAATGTTACTTTAGCTGCCGTTGCTCGTTTTATTGAAAGATATAAAACAGCGATTGGTTGACAGGTAATTACTTTGCGTGAAGATCAAGACAGGGGCGTTTTCTCTGGAAAGCAAAGGCAAGCATTTTCCAGGCGCGTTAAAGCCGCAGCGGACTCCTGAGTGCTGCGAGGTATCGATAAGGCAGCTGTGCTTTTTTTATCACTTGTACACTGGGGAGGGTGAGGTAGCACTCCACTCCCTGTCAATATTTTCCTGCTGATTCCACTCACCTCTGGATTCGCCTGGCAGCAGTGCCCTGTGGAGACAGCAAGGGGGGAAGCTAATTTAATAATTCAGCAAGTTTCTTCGCACGGATGGCGATATCGCAGTTGG
Source organism: Leiocassis micropogon (assembly GCA_028565275.1). Taxonomy (NCBI): domain Eukaryota; kingdom Metazoa; phylum Chordata; class Actinopteri; order Siluriformes; family Bagridae; genus Leiocassis; species Leiocassis micropogon. The sequence goes on along the minus strand of JAOVVA010000030.1, from coordinate 9,922,704 downwards.
AATGCTGGGTAGCAATAATCATCAGCATGACAACCCGGACTGAAGGTGCTCCTAGAGATTCCAGAGCGTCCCGTGAGATGTGAGGGTTCATGCTAGTTGGTAACGGGCAGCTGTCAAATACCAAGCATCATCTCGTGCCATATCCTGCTGTGGAATGATGGCATGCTCTGTACTTCACATATAAAAGTGTTTTATATGGTTATGGATAAATAATATGCAGTGGTACCTCTGTGGCTACTGTATACGAACTCATGAATTTCCACCCTAAGAACTGGAATTTGGCAAGAAATTTGTCTCAGCATACAAGCGAACGAACTGAGCCAAACTGAACGGTGGCTAAATTGCACGTACATGCGGCAACTGTTCAAAGCTTCTTCTTTTTTTGCGCCATTTTGTGCAAGATTTAGTGTAGACATAGCACTATGGGTCCCAAGGGCGGTAGCAAGCAGAAAGCGGAGCCACTTTCAGTTTTGTTTTTTAAGGAAGCAGGTGCCACAGGCCAGGGGTAGCTCAGTGGTTAAGGCATTGGACTACGGTTCGGAAGATCCCAGGTTCAAACCCCACAACCACCA
>JAOVVA010000030.1:9897377-9909218 GCA_028565275.1 Leiocassis micropogon | reverse complement strand
CCCACACACATACACACACACACACACACACACACACACACACGCACACACACACACACACACACACATAATACATAATATATATATATGACAGCATCCAACAGAACTGGATGGTACTCGGGGTGGAGCAGCACCTACATTGCTGATAGGGATTTTGCTTTGTTTTCCATTCCCTCTACAGATGACTGTGATCTTTAAGGGTATGCTTCTGCAAAATTATTGTTATTGATATGTATAAAGTTTCCAGTTGTTCTCTGTCCCTTTTTAGTCAGTGTATTTAAAACAGTCAATTGTTTGAATTGCTTCCAAAACAAGGTGGTTAACCCGGTGTCTGACAATAGAATCATGTTAATCAAGCAAAATGTTTAGTAATCTACAAAGCATCAAATTTCCCATATGTATCACAATATCTTATAAAAGCTCTGCATTTGCAAATCAAAATTATGCTGCGAGCAGTTGCTCTGTTTTTGCGCAGTGGTTTCGTATTGCTTATGGCTTCAGCGTTGGACATACTGTTCTGTAGAGGGGCTCAGTAAGTGCTTGGCTGTGCAGCCAACTTTTACAAGAAGAAACACTTAGATCACTTGAAAATGACAAAGGAACAGTAGAGACACAAAGCAGAAAGGCTTCGCTAGGGATGCACATTTTGGCACAATCTTTTGACTCTGCACTGTCTGCTAGCTCTTCGTGATTTATTATTAAGAACAAGCCTGAACTCAAAAATACCAAGAGAATGCACTTACAGTACATGTCACCATATATCATATTAATTCAAAATAAGACTCAAACTGAATTTCATGTGTACGGTAATGGCATAGATTTCCCATTACATAACAATAGATTTAGCCTAACTTAATCACATATAGGGTTATATCTAAATTAAATGGTGTACATTAATTAAAGTAGCTTAAGAAGAATGATGCAGGGCATGCATAAAGTCTTTTCCTAGCATTGGGCTTGTTTAATATATGCTTGACATTAGGGAATCATATGGCTTATGAAAAATAAAGAAATTATAATTAGGCTAAGTAATGCCATAATGTTCACGTTGGTATCTAGCATAATATATAAAAAAAATTATTACATACCCAGGGTAGGACTTTATGCTCACCCAAGACCAAGACACTGGCCTCCCAGGAACTCCGTTAATATCTGAAACGTGTGGAAATGGCTTGGAGTGAGGTCAGAACTGGCAATAACTTCCAGCCGATTTCCTGTAATGTGCAAGTGGTGTTTTCGTGAATGTTTGTGTGTACAGTTCCAACCGACAGATGCATCTCTTCCACAAGTTGGTGACGAGATATCCGTCGATTTTTAAGGATCAGCCATTTCCTTCTCTGAATTTTAGCGGGAACAACTGGTCCGGTATCGTTATTCATGGAAATATAGCTTTCTTTAAATCTTTTGCACTGTTCACATATTTTACTGCGGCCAAGAGTCTCAAAACATCTAACTTAAGGTATGAACTAGTGAGAAACAGGTGCAAAGGATGACAGATGATGTGGCTGGTGATTAGTATACTGGTGATGCTGAATGCTGAGTGGTTGGAATAGACGAGAGGGGAAATGAGGTTGCTGCTGAGGTTTTTGCATAAACAAGCAATTTTTGTAGTTTGACACTGTTCTTGACTTCTGTAAATATTAATCGGTTTTATACTTTCATTCACAAGAAGTTTCATCTGACCTTAACACGCCTTGTGTTATCACTGTATACCATAAATAAACATCGCCACCGTCCATACACATAGCAGTAACAGTAAAGTTAAAAAGTACTACAGTACCAGGTTTCAAGAATCTTGAAATAACAAACTTTTTTTTAAGATTCTGTTTTGAACATTTCTCTATTAGTTTGATCCAATGATAATAATAAAATGAAGTTATATAAAATAGCATCATGCTGTAATCAAGGACTGGAAATGAAAATTAGTGCACATTGATTAGCAGATAAATCTGGAGTGAAGTATTTCTTTTCATTTTAGAGCATTGATTTTGTACAGGGCCGCTGACAAAAGCCTGCAAACACCAAATGAAATGTAAACAATCGTCCGCCTGAATGTTGGTACAGTCCAGACTGTTCGTAGTCTTAGCAGCTGAGAATACCGGCTCAGAATGAACTTTTGTCTGAGGTATGCATTATTTATGTAACACTACACAATCTGTTAATGTTAATAGCTAATGCACTTCTCTCGTTTGTATGTGCCTGCTGTACGTTTTCTCACCCTAAGGATGACGAAAAATTTTGCCAGTATGTCTCCCCCCCCCCCCGACTTCTGGTTCTGTTTTGGGCTGTTTCATGGGGCTGAATAAATAGTGTTCTAACAGTAACTGTGTGTTGCGTAAGTAGTTAGGCTTGGGTAAGATAAAAGTGACATATGGAGAGATTGAATAACAGCTTTGCGAAAGAGTAGGAGTACTCCAGACAGGCTGAAGCTGGTAGATTTGCACAACATTAGACGCGTCATGCACTGTAAGATGTTTGAGTCGATTCATTAATGGTCCCCATTTGCTGGTGTAATGCTGTAATATGCCTTATATAGCTTATACCTAGCAGTAAATTTAATATAATAAGATCTCTATCAGACAGTGAATTATTGATATCATAGTCTGGAGTGGTGCTCGCAGGTTGTGCAGTGATATTGGCTGTCTGCCTGCACTGCAGAGAGTTTGTGTGTGTGTGTGCGCGTGTGTGTGTGTGTGTGTGTGTGTGTATGTGCGCGCTTGGGATGGGTGGGGATGCAGAGAATTGATACCCTGGTGGCTGGCTGTTTCGTTGCGCTAGTCAAAGCCCCACCCCCAACCTAGCGTTTCCCAATACCCCTCCACACCCCCTCCCACCCCCAACTAATCTTCTGCTGTCTCTACTCAGGCCATCCTCGGGCAACGCAAACTGGCCACCCATGCACTTTTCTCCCTCTCCGCTTTCACTAGTCTTCTGTCTCCCACTTTCTCCTGCAGTCGTCTCTCTGTTCCGCCTTTGTCTGCCTCCCTTCCGCTGATCGTCTCTCCTTTCAGACGGTGCCATCACAAAGCAGGAAGGTCAAACTTTGCTCTAGCCTCCTGTCTCCCCATCTTTCTCTTGTGCACATAGATACACGGTCATTCAATCTGTCCAGATATTCACTCTATCCTGTAGTCTGATGTCTATAGATGCATTTCTTCTTCAGAAACATCTTCAGAAACCTTTTCAGGAACTTCAGGCACGGTCGTGAACCAGGATTTTGGTGCCTGGGCGTTTAGTGTTACTAGTGGACTGATGCTTGCTTTACTGAACAGTAAACTAATTTGTCACAAGCTTCACAGGATCACTGTCCATTTTTCTAAAAGCAAGCATGAATTTAACAATTACCCAAGCTATGATATTTGAGGTAGCATGATTAGAGTAGTCTGCAACACAAAACCTTTTCATTGGTTTATTTATTTAGTTTTTTGAAATTCTCAAAACTATTGGATTAACAAGTTGCAATTAATGTAAAGCTGTAAATCTTGAATAAACAAAAGTAGGTGTGCGAATTTTTATCCCATTTCAATGTTTTGTTGTTCTTTGTATTTTAGCCAGGACTACCAGCAAGGCATCTTCCAGTCTATTGGGTTTAAGGAGTTCCATGAGTACCTCACTGCTGGAGAAGACATCAGCCAGGAGGAACGCGAAAAGCTGAAAAGTAAAGGTACGGCACATTAAGACACCTATAGTCTACATTCATTCATTCATTAAATGTAATTATTTATTTTTAGCATCCATTTTATTGTACTTCAATTCTAGTGCTTTTCCACCCGATAGCATAATACGGTTACTTATCTGAATGTGAGAAACCCTAGCCTAGTGTCTGTTTTCCATTACACAGTTGTAATTAGGAAGGTTTTTGGAGATTATGAGGTCTGACATAATTAGTAACATTAACAAGAGTAACAGAGGGCACCAGATCTCACTGGAGTTTCCGTATCAATCAAACGTGAGGGCTTCTTTTAAGCAACCTGAACCTACAACCTACTGTATATACATGTAGCTAGGCTTTTTCTAGTAACAAACATCTTATTCGGTTAAACAGCCTCAGTTAATGGTTAACCGTTTTGGGGTAGAGAAACTGACATTTACACACTTGCTTTATTGCATCATGTTTGTTAATAACTTGTACTTCTTTTATTTCTTATAAACTTGTTCTTCTTTTTCGTGAGCACAGCACATTCAGGTTTCGGCCCTTGAACTATTTAGTAAAGATACTGTCTAAACACAAAAGACTAAAGTTTGATATATAGTACTGTGCAAGAATTCTTGAGCTATCCCTGATTTCTTCATATTTTATGCCCAATAGTTCTCCATGCTTTCTGAAGCATATTTTGCTCTCATTTTTTGGTATTTTTTTTTTGCCAGACAGTGACCTACTGTATGGATCATTTAAGCTTACAAAAAAAAAACATGTAACTTAAGGCATGAAGCAGTGAGAAACAGGAGCAGATGATCAGGTCGGGGATTAGTATACTGGTGATGCGGAATGCTGAGTGGACGGAATAAACGAGAGGGGAAACGAGGTTGCTGACCTGCTGGTGACATAAACAACCAATTTTTTAACTGTTTCTTTAGGTACTTTGTAGTCTGGCACAGTAAAAGATTTGTTCCCATTTCATTATTTGAAACTACATAATTTCATGTAATATCTAGAAGTGAGGTGTGGCTCAAGACTTTTGCACAGTACTGTATAGTGGTGCCTTGGCATATGGATGACCCCGCCTTTGCCCTAAAGAAAAGAAATTTTGCAAAAAAATTGCCTCGGAATACGTAGCATTTTCGGCAGACGAGTTGTGCGTACGTCCGGGAGCCTTTCAAAACTTGTCCGCATCAGTTTTTTGCATTTTGTGCAAGATTTAGTGAAGACATAGCACCATGGGTTCCAAGAATGTTAGCAAGGACGGTAGCAAGAAGAAAAGGGGAGCCGCTTTCTGTTTGGTTTTTGAAGCCTCCAGTGTCGAGAGGAATCATAAATTGAGGTTAAGTGAGGGTTTAATATCTATTTATTTCATATTTTACCTTATTTACATGTCTTTTCTAAATGTTTTGATTATTTTTTATATGCAAAAATATGATTATAGTGATATTTTTAGGTGGCTGGAACGGATTATCTGCATTTACATTGTTTCCAATGGGACAATGCGTTTATGAATTAAATTTGTATGCCGCGGTTTTGCAGTATATAGATATTCAACAAGCACAGCTCATCAAGTTCAAACTCAGTACAAAAAGGTTTCAAATGTGGTCTTAATATAGGATATCAGTTCTTTTCAGGAATACTATTATCTTGCTATAAAATGTATCAATAAATGAATGTTTTTAATTGAAAAGCAACAAAAACTACTTATTTTTTTAAACTGTGGCCTGTCTCCCCAGACGCAGGTCTAAATGTAGCCGATGGGAACGTTATCACACAGTAGTACTTAAAATGGCTTTGCCATTTTGATATTTTTAATTGCTTTGGAATTTTTGTCAATTCTGTAACCGTTCTACATCTAACCAAGAATGATCTGCCCTGTTTCCATGCATATACATGTTCTAGTCAATACACTTGATCCTGATTGGCTGCTGAGTGCAGTAGCTGAGTTGTGCACAATATGAGTGTCTGCATTTTTTTTCTTTTCAACCTGGAAAGACGCCTCCTTGCTAAAGTTTGCCTGAGCCATAAATGCTGCTTTCTCAGGAAATTAATTGCAAGAACTCTTGAACGCTTGACTGTGACTCAATTTGTATTTTTTTTTTTTTTGTCACAAAACAAGAAAATCGAGTAGTACAAGAAAACAGTAAAAATTCAGGCTGTGTATAGTGCGAAATAACAGCTGTTTGCGTCACTTGGAATCATGTCATGTTTGTATTTATTTTTGGTATTAGCCACCATTTCATTCCGACATGCCGAATGTTCCATATTAATGTGCTTACATTGTGTACTTACGCCCACACAAGGAGATAAATGATAAACCGGATCCAGGATTCAGTGCTGAAAGAGCAGATGAATTGATGTATTGATGTGTGAGTCACGGGTTTGATGTTTGTGCATCTGCGTTCTTTTTCCCTCTCACAGGTATCGAAGCCCTGAAGCAGGCAACACGGCGCTACGCTCGGAAGCAAAACAAATGGGTTCGCAATCGCTTTCTCAAAAGTAAGAGGAAATCTTTTTTCCAGAGTCAAGGTTTCAGTGTTATCGAAATCACTGTAGACACCGTCTTAACCGTGTCTCATTCTGCTGTTGTCTTTATTTAGCATGTAACAGTGAGTCTAAGTGAATGAGATGTTTGTCTGGTGCACGCTCTACGTACTCGGTAGTTTCTGCGCTACTGGAGGACACTGCAAACATCATGGCAACCAGGGAAGCAGTAGCTCCATGTCGTGCTTCCTGCTTAATGCTTCGCTTTCACAGAATAAGGCACGTCTGTTCTCCCTCCTTCCGTTTCACGGGATGCTCCGTTGAATGCATCAATGCACAGAACATGCAGCTTTCTGATGAGTGAATAGGCTCGATGTGTATTCTTGGGTCCTCGGTAAAGACTGGTGCGATGAGCGAGAGTGTCTGTCTCAGTATGGTCCGATGGCTAAAGCGATCACGTGAACCATAACTGAAACTGGCTTTACACACTCCACTCTGTTAAGCACACAAACCCAAGTCACTTGGACTGAAGTTAGAGTTTTGGGACACCTGGATGGTTCATGCTGTTTATTCGCATCCACCAAATGGGTCAGCTTCATGTGTGAATAAGCACACTGGTCACTTTTCCATAAAAGTTACGACGCCAACCTGACTGGGATGGGCAAGTCTGAATCGGATTGACTATCGTTTTTAGATAGGCATACCCTTTTCTGTTCTGGCACCTCACTGGAAATCTTTAAACAACACCCAAAGAAGTATCGTTTCATAGATATCTGGGTTAACAGACTTTTTTGTTTTGCCACCAAAGCAAAAAAGATCCAACAGTGTTTGACTGGTGGTACGTCTACTCAGTATCCTAGTGAACCAGTAGAAGGATACATTTATTGATTAAGATTTAAAAGCACTTAGATGCTCTGGATAAGGGTGTCTGCAGAATGCTGCGAATGTAAAATGTAAATGCATGCATGAAAATACAGCAAACTGACAAACCGTAGCATCCACAGTCTTCTTTAGATGATGCATACTGTATATGGGGCTTTAAATAATGCATTGTGGCCTCACACCTCCAGAGTGGCAGGTTCAATTCTTGCTTCGTGTCTGTGGGTATGGAGTTTTTAGGTTCTCCCCATGCTTGGTGGCTTTCCTGCTTGATCAATTGGTGTTCCCAAATTGCACATAGTGTGTGAATGAGTGACCAACGATGGATTGGGACCCTGTCCAAGCTGCACCCCGTCTCGTGCCTCCAGGCCTCCTGCGACCCTGTACAGGATCAGCAGTATTGAAAATGAATGAATGAAGATACTTAGACACACTGTTCATACATTAAGATAGCCAAAAATTCTGCACAAGGCATTAGCTAAACTGTGCCAAAGCAACACTACAGTTAAATTCCTGCCTTCATATGCCCTAGGATTGGCTCACGTTCCATGCTTAAGGAAGATCTAGCCACAGAATCTTTTGTAAACCACTCATAATGCAGTAGGCAGGATTTGTCCCACACAAACTGGATCACAGTTTACATAATCGTGACCTATGTCTGGATGACAGCTAGACGTCGCTTTAAGCCAGCTTTGTTTGGTACTCCATGGCTTAATACTGCGCCCGAATCAGGACCCATTCAGAACTACATGATGATAATCCACAATAACTAAGTAATGAGAATGATTACCAATAATATATGCTGGTTTACGTTTAACTATAAACACAAAGTGAAAAAAGGAACACGTCTAGATGTAAAGAGTACACGCTCCTCCATGCTTCTCACTCTACCAGACAGGGAGGCAGAACAGGTTCATTCGTTCCAAACACTAGAAATTCACACCTCTCCGCACTCCAACTTAAACGTTGTTAATAGATTTGTTTAATTTGTAAGATTTGTTGAAGAGCATCAGTGCCCTTTATGTTCACTTCTAGTGCTGTGTTGAAATTACCTGATTCTCACACAGTTTGCTTCACTTCTACTATGTTACCTAATGGTCAATTAAGTGGAAATGTAAAACAGGAACTGTATACTTTGTGTTCAGATGTTTGGAACTCTTTCTATGTATTTCTTCGGAAAGGAACCTCAGTGATATTGTACCTTTTGGTTATTGTGGTCGCTCTGCCCCTGTACTCTACTCCCCATTTCCTGCGACATAAAAAATGAATGATGTTTGCCATATATCTTCTAGACTAGCTCTGTTAAGATTTGGCACCCTACCCCAATGGCAGTTTATTTCTACAAACTGCAAAGGGCATCCTGGGTGATTTTGCTCCTCTGAGTTATAGTGGTGGCCAAAAGTGTTAAGACAGCGTATGCCATGTATTATAGTTCTCCCTGTGCACAAAACATGCCATTTCACTAATTAGTTTTCTGGCTGAAGGGTTGTGCTAGTGAAAAATTGTATGACAATGGTATACTTCTGGAGCCGTAGCCTGGGACATCTCCAGACCTAAACCCAAGAGAAAGCTGTCGGACAACGGGGAAGAAGTGCATGATTTTCAGGAAGCAATCGAAGAGACATGGATTGAGAGAGTTACACCGGAGTACCGCAGGCATCTTTTTCGAGAATTTTGAAGAATATAGGACTCCATAGTAAATATTGATTGTCGTATAACAATTTCATTGCAGAGAATGAGAAGCTATTTTTATTACCTTGATTTGTCATTACTGAAAAAAAAATGAATTTCCTTTAAAACAGAGAATTCCACTTTTGTCTGAATACTTGCATCATGATTTATTGCTTACCAATTTTTAGAAATAACAAAAATATTAAAAGCTTTTTATAGAAAGCTTCTATATTTAGTGTATTATAATCCAAAAATCTTTTACATAAACATAACTCTGGTCAGGCAGTTATTAACCACTGCTGTATGCTCATGTTATTTAAGCTTCACTTCTCTTGTTCCCAGCAACTTCCTGCTCATGTAATTTTTATTATTTTTTTTGGGGGGGGGGAATGTGCCCTTTGGCATCTTTCTTTAAAATAGTGTCTCCTATTCGTTTCTTTATTTCGTCTTTTACATTTGTTTTATTATTATAATTTTTTTTTAACACACCTGTTATTAACACTGGTAATTAATTCATATTCCATTTTTACCTCTGACTGTATTTAATGTGTTTTTGGATAAAACAACTGTCCCTGCAGTCAGGTGTAGCACTGATTTATCACATGTAACCCCAGAATCCAGACTCCACATGTGCAGATTCGAAAAGGAGGAGGAGGGGATGAGTAAGTGTGACGAAGAAAAATTTTAAGGAGGTTTAGTCCTTTGTAACTTCATATGCTTGACACTTGATTTTCCTGTCTGTTTACAATCTCTCCATCCACCCATCCATACCACTCTTTTCGCATTTCTTCCTGTAATGGCCCACCATCCTGTGGGGCAGACTTTGATCCTATTCCCTTCCCGTTCTTTGACTGCATGTCAACCCTCCTCCCACACCGCCACCGCGTCTTACTGTTCCACCACAATGGCTGGAGCGTGTCTCGGATTTCCTGTGCCATTCGTTTATTTCAACCCTCCCACAGTCATTATTGTTTCACCAGTGCTGCATGCAAGCTGTGGCTACGGAGACCAACATGCTACCAATCCTGTTAGGCTTAAAGCCATGAAGTGAAAACTGCGGCTAAACTTGATCACGTGTGTGTCTCCTGCCATATGGGCCTACACCCTGCTTCTTTTGGACAACCATAAGGGTTTCTTCATGGGATCTTGGGGCTGAGCTTGCAGTGGCTCAATGAGCAAAGGGTAGGCAGTGTCCGAGAAGTACATGTCTTTTTTTTTTTTTTATGGAGCTGGAGGTCAATTCATTGCATTTTACCAGATCATCTTCCAGTTTTGACATTCACAAACTAGTAGTCAATCCTAATAGATCATGACCCCCCTTCAGCTACCTATGCTCTTAAACTCCTGACCTCAGATTTCTGTAATGGTGTTGATTTTTTAAAATTTACTAATATTAGAGTTATACCTCTAAGACCTAGTGAATCGTTGCCATGCCTTAAGAAAGACTATAAATCCCTCAAATGCTCTCCTCAGTTGTAAGGTACTTGAAACAAAGCGATAACATAAATTTAGTTGTCTGCAGCCACTTGTTTGGTTGATTTGATGCTTTTTTTGGACACATTTGTGAGACCGTTACGCATGTGACCTCGCCACCCTAGCCATCTGGAGGTGTGTAAATCAGCGCACAGCAATACTTGGCTCACCAAGGCTTATTTGCTGTAATTACGCAGGATTGTATCAGTAATATTCCTGTGTCTTTAGTTGTTGTTTACTTGGGTGCCTTTAAACCTGTAAGCTCTTTTGCCTCCTCTCCATGCTGACCTACTAGCCTACTCTTCTCTTAGTCAGCTGACTCACCCTTGCAAACATGCGTACTGTTACACTGCAACAGTCAATACTGGCTTTCCTTACGTTGCTGTCTTGGGATTGCTGACCCGCTTTCGGTCATGGTTAAGCCCCTCCAGCTTGGTGGCTTCTTGGGGGCCTCAGCCGATCCGCTTTTTAATCCAGTAGGAATTAGCAGACTGCCTGATATTCCTCTGTCTTAGGGGTAGGACCTCCTGTCAACGGCTGGGACTTATACAGGTGGCCACACTGAAAATGTATCATTTCAAGTCATTAAAACATTTAGAACATCAAACAACTGACTGAATGTTAAATTTAAAAAGCAATAGATTTTACTTTTGGAGCAATGATAAAATGTCATGTGGTCAGACGAGTCCAAATTGACCCTGTTCCAAAGTGATTGGTGTGACGGGGTTAAGAAGGGGATGCACATGAAGCGATGCGCACACATCATGTTGTTTGCTTCAGTTGGTGATGTCGAGGTTGAGCAACGTTATGTGGCAATAAAATGAAGTCAGCTGGCGACCCGAATGTACTGAGATTTTCTTCCCTGATGCCACGGGCAATTAAAGGACGCAAATTGTGTAAGAGTGGTTCTGGGAGCATGAGGAATCATTTTGAGTCCATGAATTGGCCCCCTTATTTTGGGTGGTAATCAAAGATAAAAGCAGTTAAGTTTGTCAGTTGTGACTCAGTGTATCAGCTGTCACTTTTAGAATTCCTCCCTTTTATAGTTTTATATAGTTTTTACAGTTTTTATAGTTAAAGATTTTTATCATAATTAAAAAATTTGTTCAACTAATTTTATCAACTGATCTTTAGCCAAAATATTTAGGAAACATGGTTTAATGTACTTAAGTTAGCCAATTAAAATGAGACTGATCAAGCATCACAGTGATTGCAATGATAATCAGTAAACTGGTGACAGGATTGTGGGCACCCAAGACTCAGATTTATGGCTAGGAGGAGCGAAGGCTAGCCTGTCCAGTCCAATCCCACATAAAAGCCAATGCAGCACAATTTATTGGAAAAAGTCAATGATACAAGGCACCAGAGCACCCAATGCACCCCCTCCCCCACACTGAGTTCAAGGCCGCTGACCAGATCCCAAACAAGTCAAGCACCCATGGGATGCGCTGGACAAACATGTCCAGCCCGAGGAGACCCCACCCCCAACCCGAAGCACCCACAGGATCCGCTGTCAATGTCCTGGTACCAGAGAACCAGTGTTGAGGGACGTTCCTTTTTAAAGTAACTAATTACATTACAAAATTACCGTCTTTAAAAAGTAACCCCTTACAGTACAGCGTTACTTTCTGATAAAAGTAACTAGTTCGAGTACTTTTCCATTGCAGAAAATGAAAACTCCTTTGTGATTC
>JAOVVA010000030.1:9883174-9897277 GCA_028565275.1 Leiocassis micropogon | reverse complement strand
AAAATGAAAACTCCTTTGTGATTCCTCATGCATGTTGTTTTAGTCAAGACCTTTATAATTATTTTACCATCATCACTTATCGCCCATAATCAAAACTACTAATACCCCTATCTCACCTACGCCGTGGCTGTATGTACGGTTCATCATGATTCACCGCGAGTTTTGGCGCTGCGATTAGGTTTCCATCTTTCCGCAATTCGGTCCTCACATAGTCAAACGGCATAGGTGAGATAGGGGTATAACAGCAGGAATAACAGAGGGGGCGGGTTATATGGGGGGCGGAGCTTGTAGAACGAATTTCACACACACACACACATATACATATTAACAGATCGGGAATGACTGCTGTCTGGCTTAAAGATTACATAAATTGTGTGAATAACGTATTACATTTAACTACTCAAATAACTGAGTACATAAATGGCGGACCTAACGAGTTAAATTACTCATTACATCAATTAAGTAATCCAAGTACTCTAACACGTTACTTTGTAACACTGCAGAGAACACAGTAAATTATGTAAATTTCAATAATGTTCATACACTGCAGTCTGTTCTAGTCATTCTTGTGGGCATACAGAAAACTCTCCAGGAGTCAGTTATTCTATGCATGGATACATTCCTTCTCTACCCTGATATTTGTGAATGTGGTCTTGCTCAGAGTGGAAGAGCTTTCTTTAATGTCTGTGTGTAATAGCGTGCAATGCAGGAGCGGTCAGGAGCACCAACTATGTGGTTCAAACATTCCTGTGGTTAACTGAAAATTTAGACAATCACACAAACTCTTGTTCAACTGAGAGCATCTTTATGTGTGGTTTTGATGTGTGCTTGGTGTGTGTGGTGATGGATTAGGTGTTGTTGAGTGTGTCAGGTGTGTTGGCCGAGTAAGTGTTAAGTAACAACCCCACACCTTTTTTGTCAGCCTTGGTGGAAATTTGAGTAGGACAGTCTACAGAACAGGTGCGATATGGTGACAGGTGTGTTTCCTTCCACGCCACACGCCTCCTTCACACTGCTTTTAGAAGCTCGGCATTACGAAACCATATTGTACAAAGAAAAAAAGTCTGCCTTTGCCATGCTCAGGCTATAAGCTGTGCCAGTCTTTGTACCCCGAGCTGCCGTCCTGCCTCCTTCTACCAACTCTTGTGGTTGACACCCGAGAGCTTTGTGATCAGAAAGTCTCATTTATCTCCCGTCTTTCCCATTCACGTCCAGCTGGATTATTTTACTCAGATTTCACTGAGATTTGAAGTTGAAAGGGCTTGTTCCGTCCAACATCTGCTGTCCCTCGGGCGAGCTCTGCTGCCCTTCTATCTTAACCTTTCCAGCTCTCACAACGAAAGAGGGGAGAAGTTAAAAGAAGCGGATCGAAAATAGAGATATGTTTCCGCCACTTCGCACATGGCACAGGTAGGCCAGGTGCTTCAGTGCAGCAGTCCCACCTGCTGCCTCTTGTCTGAAGAGGATAAAAGAGAACAAAAAGAGTGAGGCTGAAAAGAGAAACCCAATCTTTGATTAAGAGCAGCGGCAGGCGGGCGGCAACATGGGGGAACGGGGTGGCAAGGCGTGCTCTACACGTGCTCTGTGTGAGCGAGAGAGAGAGAGAGAAAGAGGGCTGGGATGGATAATAACCAATTTGGGGGGGGAAAAAAACGCAATGATGTGCACTTGTGTTCGTGCTAAAACAAAATTAAGTCATGTTAAGATAGTCGGATGAGTCTATACTACGATTGTACAAACAAAAAAATTGGAGAATTTTTTAAGTAAGTCAGTTCTATTTCCCCCAATGTGACATCATATAAGATCTCCTTGCTCAGCTCTGCCCGGCTGCACCCAGCAGTAGCTCAACTACATTGACACTGAAACAACTTGTTCGGAAGTGGAGTGAAGCAGACAGAGATTGAAGTACATACTTTCAAATTTTTATCAGGTACACCTACATAGATTTGTACTTTGTAGTTAAAAGTACCTTTCTCTTGCTATACACAATCTGTAAGCACGTTCTACCCCTTTCATCAATGAAAAGTGACCATGCAATGCTGAGAAGTCTTCTATACACACACCTGCTGTAAACAGAAAAGGACAATCAAAGGCAGTCCTTTCACTTGCATGCACAGACACGCTGTCCTCGACAGTGCCAAGTACTGTATATTATCAGTTGCCATTATTTCTTGAGATTTGCAAAAAGCATTTGCATATAAATGATAGACATGTCGTAACTTCTTTTCTTATAAACTGCAATAAATATGACTGTTTATTCGCTCTGCTCTTTAAGGAAAGTGTGGAAATCCCCAGTTTAATCTGCCCGGCCTTGGGATCAATCAAGAACCCAGATGCACTGTTGGTTTGCATAACTTTGATGACGGATACTTTCTCTTCGGGAGGGGGAAAAAAAAAAAAAACTTGAGTGTGAACAGTTTTTTGGCGCTGCTGGATTTTTGTTTCACCTGCCTTGAAATCATCGCTTAAGGGTGTCATTTTGATCCGACATTCATTAGGGGACTTCCCGCGTATAAAACCCGAACAAAGCCGTTGAAGATATTTGAATACACAAACATACTTCAAGGCTTGTTTTGAATACGTCTGGCCTTTACACAATAACATGGGGTTAAACAGAAGGCATGACTCGTTTTTGCCTTTATCAGTTAACAGGAAGTAATTAAGCTTTTTTTTTTTTTTTTTACTAAAATACAGGAATTAGTTGTTATAAAACTGACCAATGTGGATTAAGCTTGCTTTGATGAACTAAAAGCCATTTGAACTTGTTCGAGCGGTTTGATTTTATCAGTCGGATTTTTTTTCCCCTACCAGTTGGCCACCCACTTGGTGAAACTGGGCACTTGTACGATGCAGCACGCTGCTAATTAGCTTAAACGTTGAGGTATCAGAACATTCGGTCCACTCTGTAATGCCTCATTTGCTTTCCTGCTCTAGAAATAGATTAACCTGTAACTGATTAAGATAATTGAGGCATTGTAGCTAATATGATTAACACGAGAAATAAGCTTCATTCAGGCATGAAGGCAGCTCGTAGCAATCTGATTCGTCATATAAAACGGACCGGAGCCAGCCCGTGCCAAGAGTCGTGTCCTGATTCAGAAGTATAAACCGTTTTCTCTTTAAAGCAACATTTGACTTCAACCTAAGTACCCTAAAAGTATTTCACGTTCAGTCTGATAAGACGTAGCCTAAGTGTACAGACTCAACGAACAGGTATTACAAGGTTTTTTTTCCCTTCTACATATGAATCCCTGTATTTTTCCAGCTGGCGTCACCTGACTGTATGTAGATAAAGTCCTACCTCTGGGTCATTCTCCTCCCTCTCTCTCCCTCTGTGTCTGCTATGCGAGTGAATCATTAGTGAGAGTGGAGGCTCAGGCAGAGCCGGATCCTGCCAGTCTGACTGCTGACTGTGCCAGAACGCTGAGGGAGATTATGGAGCTGTTGCAACTCAGCAGGTTGATGATTCTTGTTGGTCCAGTCCGTATAGTGATGCACATAGCTCTGCTTTAAGGCTGATACGTTTTCCCCTCGTGTGCACGTCTCGGTTCTAGTGCTCAGTCAACTGGCTTGGACTCAAAAAGCCTTTAGGCAAAAAAAATATATATAAAAGTGTTTTATTTAACAAATAAATAAAAATACTTGAAGACAAAATCCTACCGGGACAGAATCATGAGCTGATATGATAAAAAAGAAATTGTAAACAATATCTACTAAAGTTGTTGTGTTACATGAACATCCTGATTAGAGTTAAATGAAGAATAAATAAATGCAGTTGAAACAGTTATAACCTTTAATATAACAAACAAACTTAAAAAAAAAAAGAGAGCAAATTTGTCAGCTCCAGCTTTATCAAAGTTAGATCGTGATATAGGATGTGTCTCAATTCTGAGGCCGCATCTTTCGAAGATCAATTACGGCATAGTATCACAACTAAGGCTGTCCCTTTTCGGAGGCTCCTTCAAATGCGGCCGTATTTCCCCTGACAACAAAAGCTGCATACTTGACAGCTCAACATGTCCCAAGATTCTTTGCGAGCCATGGAAAAGCCCACAAGAGATGATGGCGGATGCTGGGCCAGAGGATATAAAAAAGAAATGCATTATAAAAATATTAATAAACCGTAATCAAAATCTGAAGGGATTTTAGGTAAATTCTGCTCCCTGAGAGACATGATTGTGGTTTTTAAAATAATTTCCATTATTTATATAGTTTCTATTACATTGACGTGCCGGTAAGGGGGCGGAACCAACTAGTGTCGCAAGTAGGCGTTTCTTAAACTATCAGACCATCTCATTTCGGTTTGGTCTACACATTCAGCGAAGGCAACAAGCCACAAAGAATGTGTAGACCACATCCTTTGAAGGAGCCATACATCAAAGATGTCTTTTAAATATACAGAATAAATACAGTATATGTCTCATCATATGCGTCACTGTCAGCTTCTTTAAACCGTTGGATGTATAAATTGCGCTCAGCCTTATGCACCAGAAAATCTGCATGCATGATAACCTGCTAATGAGGTTCATTTTCGTACTCAGTAGGAATAATTGAACAAAACTAGATGGTGCCCCATTCTGATCAAATACCAAGGTTAATAAAGATATATAATAAAGATTTATATAATGTATTATTATTTCTTTCTGTATAGTTCAGTTGGATCAAAATAAAATACAGTGGTGCGGGATGTCTTTTTTTTCTCCCTTCTTTTTTTTCCTCCCTGTTTTGCATGAGTCCCTCAGCAAGCTGCAAGCTTGGATTAAATTCTTGGATCATTACCTCGTTAGAGTATTAGGCCACGCCCGAGCAACGTTCAGCTCCATCTTTTCACTGAATGTTTCACGATTTGTTTGGCCCTATTTCAAGTTTGCCTTTACACAAGCATATTATATATGTCACATGATGTAAAATAGTTCCATTGTTTTTGGCTTAACTTATTCAATGTAAATGTAATGTTCGTTAGATTTTCCTTTGCTTGTTAATGGCATTCGTTTTGTTGTTCTAGTTTTTTTTTTTTAAAGGTAATCTGTTGTTCTGGTTTCTTTTAATCTCCCTCAGGGCCAGGTACCAGTGTTCCACCTGTCTATGGCCTAGATGTGACAAATGTGTCCCTTTGGGAACAAACAGTCCTCACTCCTGCCCTAGACATTTTGGACAGCTTGTGCAAGGTGAATTTTCTATTTCTGTCACCCTTTCCTTTCATCCCGCCGTCAAACAGTACGAGACGTTTACCCTAAACGACCCGGGGCGGTGCTCAGAGGCAGCTTTTTGAGGTCTTGTCTCTTTTGATATTAGAGGTTTAACAAACATGGTGGAGTTAATGATGCTATTATTATAATTATAATTTAATTTCTTTACTTAAATGCGGCACAAATCTGATTTGGATCAGCGGAGATCAGTTATTAATTATGGATAGATCACATCTTTTGTGTATAAAAGTAATTTTTAGCTTACATAAATGCTTGCTTATATTGTTCTTCCAATTTAAGTGCATACTCACAAAGCATTCGAACTGCATTTCTGTTCTCCAGGGAGAACAGCCATCTGTTGAGCCAATCAGAATTGAGGGGGAGGGACTACGGAACAAGCGGAGCCACCACATGTGTGAAGTGTGTGATAAAGTAATCATCGGTGACCTGGAGTGGACAGGTGAGCTCTTTTTTTTTTTTTTTTTTTTTTTTTTAAATAAAATAATCTCCTTGATAAAGATCACAACTTTTGGATGGTTAAAAATAGTGAAAAATGTTGGCTTTTATTTCCTCTTCCCTTTGGATCGCCTCACGGTACCCCTTTATTGGTTATATATTATGTGAATATTAATTTGTAATTTTTTTTATTCTGTAGAAATAAAACATGTTGTATATTGAGCCAAGCATTTCCACCATCATGTAGTTAGTTAACAATTGAGGATGCTACAACTTACGAGTTGCAAAAACTCTGTTAGTTCTCCATCCTCCACCATCAGAGCGAGCTCTAGAAGTCTGTCTATTTTTCATGGCCTTCAAGGTTAACCATCTTCTGTTGCTCTGAATGTCATTAATCTTGTTTTCCAGCTCATCTCAAGTCTAAAAGCCACCTGCATCACATCCGGAAGAAGCGGAGAGCGGAGGAGACCCCTGATCATCAGCAGGGTGTTGGGTCAGAACTCCCATCCACAGCAAAGTGTCAGCGACAGGCAGATTCTCCTTCTCACGCACCAGGCTCTGATGAATCAGGCGTACTCGAACCAGGAACACACAGGACAACAGAGAACGAAATACAGATTTCTGAAAAGTTGTAACTTGTAAGGATTTTTATATTACAGCTTGTGCCTTATGTCTCAGGAGCGTGTAAGACCCGCATGGACGAAGAGCCGCTCTGAAACCTGCGCAGCGGATATGATGCTTTTTTTTTTGTGTGTGACCTTTTCAGTCATGCTGTTGGATTAATACAGTAATCATAAACCTCTCCTAGACGTTGTGGAACTTCAAATGGACCTTGTTATTGAATGGCAAGCAATTTCTATATTCTCTTTTCATCCATGGAAAAAAAAACATCAGGGCTGTGCAGAATAATTCAAGTTCTGTACGTTTTCTTTTTTGTGCCTTTGCCTCGCTTCACAATGGTCAATTAGACTTCTTTTTTTTTTTTATTTTGCACAGATGCTTTACTTGACTAAACTGTATAAGCAAAATTGCCTATATGGTACATTTTTATAATTAAAGTGCCTTACTATTTTAATCCTACTTCTTAGCCTATATTGTGTTGTGTGTGTGTGTGTGTGTGTGTGTGTGTGTATTTAATCTTGGCTCAAGTTAGAGGGTGTGAGCTGCTATCAGGGTCCTGTATGCTTAGTACCGTTCACTTCAGACGTGTTCGTGTTTGCCCCAGGGATCAGCTACGCTTCCTCTGAAATGATAACACACACTAATTTAGAGGCTGAGGCACGGTAAGGAGTAAAAGGTCGGTAGGCCCAGCTGAGGAAAAGCAGCATCCTCTTTTACAGTATCTTTACATGTGTCTGTGCCAAAGGTTACTGGTGGTGGTACTTTTCATCAGAACTTCTGTTGATGGCTTACGTTTTTTGTTTTTTTTTCCTTTAGGGGTCATTTCTTCACTTTATTTGGATGTTCGCAGCTCATGCTGCGCCGATTCGATTCAATTCGATTGACTAATTTTCTCCCGCTAAATCCGTCTTCATGTTGTAAAAACTGTGCGCTTGGTCCGAATGTTGTTTGAAAGTACCAAGCGCAGCCTAGGAACTGAGTGCTTCAGTGTTGTGCAGAGCTCGAAAGTGGAGCAGGTTGTTGCGGTTATTTCAGGAACACTTCTTGGAAGAGAGAGAGAGAGAGGTGTGAGAGTCATGCACCCACAGGCACATGTAAACTCTGAGATGTTTGTGACACATGATACAGACAGTCGCAATCTTTCATTCAGTATTAGATGGTCTCTCTCTCTGTGTATTGGATTTGGTGATAGAATTTGATGTACATTTTGTAGATGTACACTTCCCAGTTACTGTAGGTCAAACCTCACCCTGTATATCAGTGGAAAAGGTTCACCATAGGGCCAGTGCATACCGGATATTATTTGGGTGGTGGATCACTCTCAGCAAAACAGTGACACACTTGTACCAGTGCCACACACACACACACACACACTATCATATCAGTATCAGGGGCACAGCTGTGTCTCTTTTCCTCGACTGAAAATCTTTAGCCAAGGGGGTTCTAATGTTAATGCTGGCTTGTAACCTCAATCCGAAATATTTTCTAAAAAGGTCATTCTCGGCCACATCTACTGTACCACTTGCCTTTCTAAAAGTTTTTTTTTTTTTTTTTTTTTATCTCACCTGACATGAGTGTCGGTTTAGATTTAGAATTTATATCTGATTTAGTTTACAAGCCAGCATTAATCATGGTTGCACACATCATAAACCCATCAGAATAAATGAAGAATAAGAGTTTTCCTATTGCTTGTTTCATCTTTGAGATCAAAATATCATTCAATCAGAACTACCGCCTTGACTGTTGCTTCTAGCAAGACAGACGCGCTATGTAGCCAAAATTATGTGGACACCTGACTATCACACCCATTTAGGGTTCGTTCTTCTGCCACAAAATTGGAAGCACATAATTGTAAACGAGGGGTGGTCATAAAATTCATATTATGGTATAAAAAAGCAGAAGATATTTGCCCAAATTATGTATCCGGAAATGAGTACATTCATGAACATTTCTTCTTGTTTAAAACAATCCTGCGGTATAGTTCTGCGTCAAAATCACAAATGGTTCCAAAGTGAGTGCATTTGAAGGGAAACAATGTGATGGAGATTCACAACGAACTGGTTGACTTGGGGTACGAAATTCTGCCTCACCCCCCCCCTACTCTCCCGACCTTGCACCCTCTTCCTCTTCCATCACTTGAAGAAACCATTTCATGGCTGGCATTTGACAGCGACGAGGTGATTACCGAGATGGAACTTTTCCTCAAGAGCCAAAAAGAAGGCTTCTTCAAAGACTGTCTCCACCAGGTCATCCATCATTTGGAGAAGTGTGTGGCCATAGGTGGAGGATATGTACAGAAGGACTAAACTCACGACCAACGTTGGTTTCATTACATTATTTGTGTCTTAGCAGTAATAACAATTTCATGACCGCCCCTCATATGATGTCTTTACATACTGTAGCGCTATATTTTGTGCTTCACTTGAGTTAAGAAGCCCAAACCTGTTCCAGCTTGACAACGCCCCTGTGCACGAAGCAAGGCATGAATAAGGTAAGGGTGGCTTAAGAGCTTAAGGGAAGAATTCTGATCTGACCCCACTGAACACCTATGGGATAAACTTAAACACCAACTCTACCCCAGAGCTCTGTGCCTGAATGAGCACAAATTCCAACAGCCACGCTCCAAAATCTAGCACGGAGCCTTCCCAAAAGGATGAAGGCTATTATAATACCAAAGAGGGGGAACAAATTCTAGGATAAAATGTTCATTGTACCCATATGATTCTGATGGTCAGGTGTCATGAAATGGTATAACAGGTTGGAGAAGACAGAAAGAAAGAAAGAAAAATGACAGATGTATATGTGCACCATGTGTAGCTGAAGGCACATGAAGTTAACTTTTATCAAAAATTATCCATGGGCGTTTTTAGATTCTATATGCCACGTTGCAGTGAGTCTATACAGATTCTTTTCGGATTTCAACTCGAATGAGACTTTTCAGCGCCAGGATTTTCTGCTGTCTACATACTAATGACAAATGTACAAGTTCAATACTCTATTAAGACAGAAGGCAGTAATTGCTCAGAGTGAAATTGGGAAAAATCAGTTTATTTGATGGCAAGCCAACAGTCAGCATGTTGATAATTACATACAGTATCGGCTTGTTAGATGGCTAATAGAAAGGTTAGTCATTTTATTTGCATGACGGACAACAACAACACCAACACCTCTATCCTACCTACCATGGTACGGTTTGTTTTTGTGAGCCAGAGATATTTAATCATCTCTCTCGTTCTGCAGTATGTTAGTACTTTGTAACGGATGTACGCCTGGTTTTAGAGGCGCCTGTAAAATCTGCAGATAATCCTAATCCCGTTAGACAAAACAGATGGCCATCTGGAGCTGGAGACGTGAACAAGGCTAATAAACATTCAATGACCACAAACCTCCAGCCAGAGACAGACAAATATTATTCAACCGCACTATCCAGACAAACATTAGTATATCCTTTGTACACAGACTTTCTTCATAACTTCAAAAGTAGACACAATATGTCTGATAACGGCCTTTAGGGGTGTCCTTGAAATTAAAAAAAAAAAAAAAAAAAGTAAACAGTAAGACTGACAGTGGACAGTCCTTAGTGGAGAAATATATTACAAGAAGAAGCATTTATTTGTCATATGTACATATGTACATGTTGAATTTCAGAGCACAGGGTCAGATATGTTATGGCGCCCTTGGAAATAGGGGCCTTGCTTAAGGGCCCAAGAGTGACATCTTGCTGGTGTTTGGGCTTGAACCCGTGACCTTCTGATTAGTAACCCAGATATTCTAAATGAATTAATAATTTTATCACTCTTTTTTTTAATCCTGAATTGACTTTCAAAGTGTTTTTTTTTTCCAGCAAGAAATACAATTATATGACCTTTCTTTATTTACATTTGCACAGATAGAAAGTGAATCTGATTACAATAGAAAACTAAGCAGACGTGTTCATTTAGTTCTCATTGGTTACAACAGCAACTTTGACAGTTGTATAGACATACACCGATCAGCCATAACGTTAAAACACAAAACATTATGCCCAGTATTGTGTAGGTTCCCCTACACATTGGTGTAGGTTCGGGGTAGGTCTGGTCCCTCTGGGCATGACTTCATAAGACCTCTGGGGGTGTGCTGTCTGGCACCATGACATTGGCAGCAGATCCTTTGACTGCTGTGGGTTGCGGGGTGGGGCCTTTATGGATTAAAATTGGTCGGATTGGAATCTGGTCGGCAGCCATGGGCTCTTTGTCTGCAGGGCCCTGTGGTGCACTGGGTGTTCTGGTGCCTTTCTCTTGTAGCCAGTGTTGACTTCTTTCTGGTTATTTGTGCTGCATTAACCTTTCTGTGGGATCAGACCAGACAGACTGGCCATTGGTCACCCCCCATGGGCATGGGTGATACCTTGGGTGCTTAATATCCTAGCTCCGGTTTACTGGTAATTGATAATCATTGTTAATGTATTTTATCTATATGGCGCTTTTAACACTGGTCATCGTCACGAAAGCAGATTAACAGAATCAAAACATTATGGAAATTAGTTTGAAAAGTGTGAGGAAATCATGTCTGAATCATAATGATCAGATTGTCCCTGATGAGCAAGCCGAGGGCGACGGTGACGAGTAGAAACTCCATGAGATGGCAATAGAAAGAAACCTTGAGAGGACCCAGACTCATTTGTGTGATAACGGATAGCAATCAGATTTCGATTTTTTGGAGGTGAAAAGTTCTCAGGACAGTCGCTGTTCCAGTGAGTGAAAAAGGAACCATTTTTAGAGCTAATACAATAACAGGAATTAACTTGTTTCCTGGACACCTTTAAAGCTTTTGATTATTTTCCTAAAACATCATGTTTTTGTCCTCTTTTCCATGAGAAAAGACTTAAATAAAGCTAAAGATTTCAACAAAAGCATCTTCAGGAGTAGTCTTCACCGTTTGTTTAGATGACGGAGCATATACGGGACAGATCTGTGTGTTTACTTATCCATGTCTTTCACGTGTCAGGGAAATGTTTGCATCTGCATGACTCCACACAAATTTTTATCTGTGGACTCTTAGCCGTGAAGGTTGCCATAGTTATCTGTCTGCCTTCACAATCCCAAGGTTAGAATTTGAGACATTCTTTAGTCTGCAATACGTAGAAAATGATGAAATTCCAGGCATACACACACATGTTTAGTCTGGCCTGACAGACTGTACTTTTCGTTTTGTTTTGGGTTCATGAGTGTTGCACAGAACAGAGCAGTGCTGAGGCAGACCTTTCCCAGAATCAGTGATTTAGATTAGTGAGAGAGTGGACTGTGTTTGCAAGCTCTGGCACTGTTCGTGCTGGGAGATGATGGATGCTTGCTGTCACTAGTGATGTATGCTACAGTTTAGTGAGATAAGTCAGTATTAGACAAGGAGGGGCATATGTAGACATACAGTGGGTTAATCATTGTTTTCTTCCTTGTATCGTTCCCTCCTTAATCTAGACATGTAAAACGTCTAGTGAGAGCTGACGGAGACTCTCGTACACCATTTCCTCCTTAACATCTAGACGTGAATAAGCACTTGACTTCATCAGCACCAGCTTTGAGAAATAGATTTGTGTTGGCTTTTATTTCCACACCCAGCTCTTTTCCTTTTAGAGTGTGTGAGTGTATAGCAGGAAGATAGAGAGTGTTTGGCAGGGCGGCTGGGTGATGTGTTTCCTGAGTTGGCTGCCAGCCTGCCTGCTCCTCTCCATGGCCCTGGATGAACTTTGAAGTTTAATCACCATCATAATAAATATGTTGTTCTCACTTCGCTCTGCCAGTTAATTTCTGCTCACATAGAAAGGGTTTGAGATCAGTCAGTCAGGGGTCGATGAGGGCGATGTGTTATTTTGATATTGACATACTCGAAATGTCTCGCTCTCCAACTACACACACACATGCACATTTTTATAAATGTAGAAATGTATGTCAAGATGGCTGAGCGGTCTAAGGTGCTACGTTCAGGTTGAAGTTTCCCCTTGAGGCGTGTGCTCGAATCCAACTTCTGACAATCTGCGCTTTGGGTTACTGATCGGAAGGTCGGGGGTTCGAGCTCCAGCACTGCCACGTTGCACCGGTTGAGCCCTTGAACAAGGCCCTTAACCTTATCTGCTCCAGGGGTGCTGACCCTGCGTTCTGACCCCCAGCTTCCTTACTGTATCATTTGCTGTAGTAAGGTACTGTACATGTGGCATCTTATCTTGGATCTGTAACACATTTTGTCATCATTTGTCTCTTTTAAAGTCAATGCTTTATAGAATAATTCTGGATGTGGCATTTACAAACACATGCATTAATGTGATGGAAATTTGTCCTGGTGGTGGAAACACCACGCAGAAGTCATTTAGTCATTTAATTGAGATATAAGCTCTATTACGCTATCTTTTTTTTTACTTTAAATATGGAATTGAAAATATGAGAGTTGGGATGTAGGGTTTTTTTGTGATTGTTTGTTTTGCTGCTATAACTTTCTAATCAGGGATGGTGAAGGCTGACACCGTCTTTTAAAACTGTTGCTCATCCTGCATAACAAGCTCAAAGGAAAGGGCTATCTACCCTCTTCCGCATCCATTATCTCAGAGGCGCCCATGACTGGCTAGTGTTGCTGTTTTTGACAGGCGTACAGCCACGGAAAGTCAGAGTGGGTGTAGCTTGATGTCACTCAATGTAAAATCACTGACAAATTTCCATTTACATTTAGGCATTTGGCAGACGCTCTTATCCAGAGCGACTTACAAAAAGTGCTTTAAAGTTTACATCATTGGATACACTGGGTTAATTAGGTTAATAACTAAGTGCCATTAGTCCTTTTGTTTTTGGGTGAGTAAACCAAAGTGTCTCTCATCACATAGTATCTCATAGTAGGGCTTCACATGTCTGCTTTTTATTATCGCTATGGTTTCAGAACACGAAGGACAAACTAGGTTTAACCTTCCGGCAGGAAGAATAAACATAGTGATTTGTCCATACATCTTTGAGGGTTTAGTTTTCATAGTCTACTTGCCTTTTTCATGGAGTAATCTATGCTGTGTTGTGCATTCATTTGTGTTTCACAAGGATTCGGGTGCTTTGTAGATGCATTACGGTAGTTTCTATGTCTTCTGCATGTTCTGTGTATTAATGGTAAACTATCACATTGATCGGCTCTGTTGAGTGATGCATATAGCCATCCCACCTCGAGAGAAAAAGTGCTATATTCATCCAAAAAAAGAAAAAAAGTACTGTCTGCCGTGATGTAATCTGGCACAAAATTGCTCATAATGTCCCTTCTAATCAAAGTTTTGATTTAATTTATGGTGCAGATTTAACTTCAGGCAACTTTCATTAAATTCTGTCCAGCCAGCAGTGGCGGCTGGTGCAAAAATTACAAATTAACAAAATTAAAATTAAACTTTTAATAATTGCCTGTAAATAGCCATAAGAAGTGCTGGAAAAGCACAGAGTGTAAGCTCGGCTGCGATCACTTGACTGCTGCTTAATTAGAAGATCAGGTCAATCTGTTTTTCTTTCTTTGCCCGATGGCCTTGCGAAGGGGTATTTTAGCAAAGAAATTACAGGATTTTCTCTCATATTTAGCTGGTTTCCACGTCAATCACTATTCAATACATTAGCTAACAATTTGCTGACGGTTAATAAGACTCGTTGAAAATCGTCCAATCACATGAGCCCAAATATTTAAAAACAATATTGATTCACTAAAAACAAAAGTGGGAGGGTTCAAGGATGATTTGAAAAAATACAATTAGAGCTCAGCCTCAATTTGGGGCAGTGGTAGCTCAGAGGGTTAAGGCACTGAGTTACTGATCGGAAGATCGGCGGTTCGATCCCCAGCTCCACCA
>JAOVVA010000030.1:9859845-9883064 GCA_028565275.1 Leiocassis micropogon | reverse complement strand
CAGTTACGCTGGGATATGCAAAGAAGGAATTTCACTGTGCTGTAATGTATATGTGACAAATAAAGGCTTAACTTAACAAATCACATGCTTTTAAAAAATGTACGTACCTACATAGACACTTGTTTGTCCGGCGGCCTGCGTACACGAACACAAATAAACGTAATACAGTTTAGATTTTTTGTAAAATTGTAAATAAATTATATTAAGAAATACAGTGGAATATTGTGATTAAATGACTATTTCGTTATTAAAATAAAAAAATATGTTAAATAATTACATGCTAAAAGTAGCATTCTTCTCTGCCTAACTTTAATGGGGCGGCGCCCCTTATTGACTGGACGCCACTGCCAGCCAGTTTGGCATGATGCTGTGACAAAAATCGGCTAGACAGACATACAGACAGACAGACTGAAAATTTTCTGAGACTGGTTTCGGGTACTAGTATAAAGATATCATTAAAAGAATTCTGACCAATGTACAGACAAAACCTCTCTTTTATTTATATAGATTACTGAAAAGGTTAACTTTTTTTGCAAGTTAATGCCACATCAACAACAAATTCATGTTTTGGCAATCTACTTAAACAAGACCTTGTAGAGTGACATTGCAGCAACAGCTGATAGCTCAAACAGAAATAAACCTTCCCCCATTCCACAAGTGGCTGATTTGATAAGACTGCAGTCTATTCATAATAAGAATTTTTTACTGGTGTCACATTTGTAAATGGTGCATCACTTACTGCCACTATTGGAGCACTATGTTGTTTTTCTTTGTCTGCATGCGCTTTCTTTCTCACACCGTTGTCTTTTTTTTTTTTTTCTCTCTCTCTCGTTTGAAAGTTCTTAAACAAGGTCAGATCGCGGGTAGTGTGCAATATTACATTCTTACATTTATAAGAGCTCACAGTTGATAAAGACTCAGTGTACACTTTGTTGGAAAAGCAAGGACAATACTGCCGGAGCAGAGTGCTCACCGCTTTGATTTTCTGCAAACCTTGCGCTTGTTCTCTTTGTATCTATGTTGCAGCATCTTTCTGTGGTGACTGATCGCAGGTCTTCTGCGGCAGTGGATGAGGTACACGCCGACTGATCCTCTTTCCCAGAATCTAAGTTCATGTTCTTACAAGTATGTCTATCACTTTAAATGTTTAATTTAAAAAATCTTTCATTTGATATCTATACATCACATCTGTAATGTGTATATGATTATTGCAGACGAGAATTTTTTACATGCCCCTGTGTTAAGTAAAAAAAAATTAAAAGTGGGCCAATGTTTAATCCATACTGACACTGTCAGGAGTGCAATGGGGATGTCACTGCTTGTGTGTGAAGCATAAAGTCTACAAAGTCTACAGATCTCTTCGCTCAAATCATACACTCCGACCTTCTATATGCTGTGACATTTATTACGAATTAGAATCTATAGCAATTAGGATTTTGAGGCCATTAGTTAAATAATGTTTATACAGTATCGATCCTCATTAAACCAACATGGAGAAACATCATAAACACAAATTTGCTGTCCACTGTGCACTCAGCTGCACTATAAAATGATTTAATGATAGGTGATACATAGTAACTGAAACATTCAGTATAGTGTACATGTGTATATACACACTGCCCGTCCAAAAAAAAAAAAGGCACCACCTGGATTTAACTAAGCAGGTGGTAAGAGCCTTCCATTGGAAAATTACTGCAGTAATGAACAAGTTATTTAACCTGATGTAGGGCGTAGCTTCTCATTTCTTATACAACCATGTCAGAAAATGAATCTTGTGGTTGTGGCAAAGAGTTAACTTCAGAATGGACAAATTATTGGCCTGCATCGAGCAAATAAAACAACTGAAAATGAAAGTACTAAAAGTACTAAAATTGGGTTAAGAACTGTGAAACACATTACTGAAACCTGGAAGGATAGCGGTGAACAATTATCTACAAGGAGTATGATTGTGATTAGACATCGCTTAAACATTTGGTTTAAATGTGATGTTTAATTGTGAAAGTAAGAGCATTTCAATAAGCAGTACAAAGAGAACTCAAAGGATTGGGACTAAACAGCTGTGTAGCCTTAAGAAAACCACCATGTTTTTTTTTTTATGGTGTTTTTTTAGCCAAGTCTAATCTGGACTTTTTGCCTCTTGATTGTGGAATTGGTTATGCCTACCTCCTGCAAAGAGCTCTTGACTTGACTAGATATTGTGAATAGGTGTTTCTTCAGCAAGCAAATAGTTGATTTGAGCGCTGCTAAAAATTTTGCATTGACACCTGCATCGAGTCTCGATGAACAACTACCAAATGCTAATTAAAAATCTTACCAGCAATGCTAAACCTTTTATCTCCTTAATTTGTCAAGAAATTACTAAGAAACCACAACTGGCCATCAAACCGCTTATCAGTCAACTGTCCAATTATTTTTAGGCCTGTAAAAATGGAGAGAATATATAAAAATGACGGTAATTACTAAATGGTTAATGCAATAGTGAATTAAAGCTTCAAATAAAGCTGAAGGTCTGCTCTTTTTGATCACATCCTGATTGCTTCCTTTCAAATCCATTGTGATGGTATACAGAGCCAGAAATATGAAAATTGTTGTATTCCAACAATAAATGACTTAAATGGAAAGTGATATGATAGAATGCCTAACCAAAGCTCTTATGTAGTTTTATCCAACTTTAAATTGTGTCAGGTCATAATAAATAAAAAAAAATAAAAAAACTGGGTATAAGGGAACAAGGGAATAAGAAATGATACTGGTTTAAAGTTGAGTTAAAACAAATCTTTTTAATATGTAAGGGTTAAAAGCCTGTATTTAAGATAAACGTGTGTCTGTTGCTTGCGTCAGGCAAGTAACATTTCTGGAAATTATTTTGTGTGCAAATTGCCGTTTAGTTCACATCCAGTCGTTAGTGCTCAGTGACAGTATCTCACTGTGCACTGTTTTATCCTCAAATCGTTTATCAGGCTGGCTTTGATTGTAGCCACAGAGCAACTGTTAACTGGTTTCCCAGTAACCACCACACCCCTGTGTGTATCTATTACTGTTTTCTGTCTTTCAGACCATTAGGTTGTCTATTAAACCATTTTCAAACCATTTACCAAACGCTTACATATAAACATGTTCAGTAAAAGAATGGCACCAGAATAAGGAAACAAACTGTAATGCTTTCCGTAACTTTTTTTTTTTGGTAATGAATAGGACATTGTACTATTTCTGTAGGAAGTTGACAATAAGAAAAGGTGGGTGGTTTTATGTAACACGGTTTAATAATAGTACAATAACAAAATCACACCTGCAGTAAGCAGAAGCATAAGGCTCAGCCTTTCTTCTTCTGCATGCTTTTTATGCAAAAATGGCCTTATTCACTTGAATAATATGAATAGATGACTTCGTATCAGTGCATGACTGTTATAACTGAACCTAATTAAATAGTGTTTAACGGGTTTACATGCTTGATGGAGTCCTCCTTTCTAAATTAATAGAAACCAGTCAAGCTGGATAATCAAGTTTTCATAAAAATTAAATAAAACAAAAAAAAAAAAAAAAGCATGAAAAATATACTGCACATATTTTTATTCCTAGCCCTCCAAAATATTTGATTGTTCATTATGACACTTTAAGTCCCTGAAAAGTAATGTAAGAATAAATTAAAATTAAAGCATATAGAAAAAGCATGTCGGAACTGCTTAATATTGTTTCTATTTTATAATTTTTCAGTGTTTTGCAGTTAAACAAAAGTCCACATTACATCTTTATTCATTCATTGATTCATTCATTCATCTTTCTATACCACTTGCACATCCTGTGTACTGGATTGCGGGGGCCGGGAGCCTATCCTAAGAGACTTTGGGCACGAGGCAGGGTACACCCTAGACAGGGTGCCAATCCATCGCAGGGCACGCACACGCACACACACACGCGCACACGCGCACACGCACACACACACTATGGGCAATTTTGGGAATGGCATTTAACCTAATCCAAAAAGTTTTTGGACTGTGGGAGGAAAATGGAGGAAACAAACCAAGCATGGGGAGGACATGCAAACTCCATGCACACAGATCTGAGGCAGGAATTGCACCCTGTTCCTGAAAGTGCGAGGCCCTAATGCCACCTCACATTACAGCAACCCATAAAAATAGATGTTTATGGGAACACACTGGAACATAATTCAAAAATCTTAATTTTTAGTCATTCCTTTATTTAGAACCTTTTGCTTCCTTATCTTTAATTAAATCATTGTTCTTCTCTCCAGCAGCTTTAATTGTTTACTTTAGTTATTTTACTTAATTTGTTTACTTTATCCAGCACATTTACGTTCCAGTTAGCTCTGTTGTCGTCATGAGGCTATCATGACAAGAAATGATTCTAGAAACAATTAAGGACACTTGACGTATAACTCACAATATATAACAGCATTTAACTAACTGTCAGACAGTATACAGGATGGCCCATAGGTGTCTGGATCCATAGGTGTTTTCCCTTATTTGAAATTTTATTTTATATTTTTCCTTTTATTTGAGTCAAAGATGGTTTCAAAATAACTTTGACGTTGTCTGCAGTCAGTAGTCTATCAGAATTGGCCCAGGTCATCAGTAAACTGAAGGAGGAAATCATCTCTGCATAGAACATCAATTCTACATTCACACAATAATGTAGAAAAAAATAAATTATCCAAGTGGGACAAGGTCAGAGTCCATTAATTTGATATACATGTGTGTGAGTATTTATTTAAAAAAAAAAAAAAACAACATATATAATACACAGCAGAGTGTCCTCCTGTGACCTTGCGTCCTCATATGGAGACATTACTTTTTGGGTTCGCTGCACCTTATACTTCATTCTGTCCAACTTAGACTTGTTGTCCTCATTAGTAGACACTTTGTAGTATCATTTAATGGTAGCAAAATGCAATACACTAATTAGTAGAAACACAAGAGGGTGTAAAACGTAGTTTTCTGTTCAACGACAATGCTTAAATTTTTATACGCATCAGGCCCCATGAATCCCAAATATATAGTTAAAAATGCATGCAAATTAAAGCTTGGGTCTGAAGAAGTTTTAAAAAATTATGTTCTAAGTGATAACACCTTGTGGTGCTTTATTATTTACTGACTCTGCAGGTAAGTGAAAACAGGCACTCTCTTGGTCTTTAAGAGGAAGAACAACCTTTTGCTTAACTAAACAAAATTCTATGCCTATTAAGTGGTGTATTGAATACCTGCAGCTGGGTTTATGTGAGTAGCGTTACAAGTTTGCATCCCCTTTGACATGATCTATTTAATTTGTTCAAATGCATCTCAAATCTTTAAGGTGTCCAATGACCTACAGGTTACACTTCATAATTTAGTATTAAAAAAAAGGTAAAATAGGCTCAAATTATCCAAGCATAGGTAAGAGTCAAAAGATCGTTTTAAAGATGCTTGACAGCCCAAATATCTAGAGATAAAAAATCTCAGAAGATATCAGTGTAGAAAGCATGTAGCTGATTTCTTAATACAGCTGGCACAAACACACTGCAGATCTAATACTTTAAGAGAGACTCATGGCTTCATGCCTGGTGTGTGTGTTTTAACAAATGTGGAGTGAAAAAAAACTGTTGTGCTCCTGATTATGATTGATAGTATACAGTACAAGTATGCCATCTGTTCCACTGTGTACAAGTCTATTGTTTGCATGTGTGTTTGGGAAATAGTTTGTTTGTCTTGTATACAAAGTTTTCACTGTGTAA
Source organism: Leiocassis micropogon (assembly GCA_028565275.1). Taxonomy (NCBI): domain Eukaryota; kingdom Metazoa; phylum Chordata; class Actinopteri; order Siluriformes; family Bagridae; genus Leiocassis; species Leiocassis micropogon. The sequence goes on along the minus strand of JAOVVA010000030.1, from coordinate 9,877,336 downwards.
GTACATGTATGTGTACGTATATGTATTTATGTGTGTGTGTGTGTGTGTGTGCACGCAGAGATTGTTACAACCCTACAGATTTCCGGTATGATTATGAAATGTGTGGGTCACACTCCCCTTTTTCTTTTTCTGTTTTCTTCCCTGTTCTGCCGCTCTTCCTGTTTGACTTCCTGTTTTCCCAGTGACCCACTGAATCCCTTTCTAAAGGCAGGAAGTGGAGGAGTAGGCAGCTGCTCAGCTGTACGAAAGAGCTTTAAACTTTAAATTTCAGCTTATTCGCAGGCTTCATGTTTCTTTTTGGAATTATATCATGGCCTAAAATTTATTTATATAATTTTTTTTTTTTTTTTAGGTTTTTTTGGGGACATATGGTGGACACATCTGATGTAACAAAATTGATTTTAAGCATACTGTATAATATATGCACACTTTTCATACAAGTGAACTCTTGTTTATTTCTTTTTAACATCACCTCATGCTTGACACTAATTTTTTTTATTTATTTATTTTTAACTATTTGGGAACATCCGTATGATCCACGCTAGGAAAAATGCCTAAATTAAGCATTAGGAAATGCCAAAGAAGGCATTACATTTACACATTTGGCAGACGCCCTTATCCAGAGCGACTTGCAATATATATTTATATATATTTAATCACATTATACATCTGAGAAGTTGAAGGTTAAGGGCCTTGCTCAAGGGCCCAACAGTAGTATATGGTGGTCATTGGGTTTGCACCTGGGACCTTCCAAACCATAGTCCAATGCCTTACCCACTGAGCTACCTCTGACATTAGGAGATGCAAAAGAAGGCATTAATTATAACATATACATAGAGGTATAATTACAGTACAAGAGAATTATTTTCTTTGCATATCCAAGCTTGTTTGGATGTTGGGGTCAGAATAAGCGGTTATGAATGATATAGCACCCATTGTTATTAATTAGCTGCAATAATATTATTAATTACATATATATTATTTTTACATGTATACCAAGACAACATGAGTAGTGTGAGGACTCTCTCTCACACACACACATTCATGTATAGTAATGTGTGTAAACAAAATGGAGAAGGAAGTGTTGCAGCACAACAACCCTTACTATTTAAAAGAGAAGCTTCTTCAAAGTGGATATTGCATACTTTAAGTCCTGAATAAAAGATTTGGTGGTTATAATGAAAATCTTGCAATTTTTTAACAGCATTTTCAGCTATGTTATATTTGATATGAACATGCCATACGTCTGACACTATTGTCACACCCGGCTCCTGTTTGACCCTATGCTCAGGTCACTGCATATGCAGAGTTTTGTATGTTCTCAATGCGTTTCTTAAGGGTTCTTGGGGTCTCCAATGTCCCAGAAATACACCAGAAACTGCAGTGACTATGTTCATTTTCTTAAGGACTGTCTAAAAGTGTGTATGGGTAATATACACTGGCTAAGTATGCCTTAAAACTTTCGATCCTGAGGGATCGAGATCCATCACGACAAACCACGATAAAGCAGTTACTACGGATAAATAAATGAATCTTATATAAAGGGTTTGTGAAAGTATTAACATTTATTAGGCAGGTTTTAATTTGGTATATGAGAAGGTTTTCAGCAGGCTTGTCTGAGGTATTTGAAAGTAGTGTCTGCAGTGTCCATGACTATTATGCAATAAGAGAACGCCGTGTGCTTACTTATTTTGTGTGTATATGAGAGAGAGAGAGAGAGAGAGAGAGAGAGAGAGAGAGATGGAAGTGCAGTGTTTATCTCTAACATTTTAGATAAGTGCTCTTGCAGTTAGCTCGCTGCAACCTCCGATGTTTCACTTTCCTGTACCAAGTTTGTTTACAGTCTGACATTTGTTCAAATTATGTGCATGGAGTTTGCATCTTCTTCCTATGCTTGGTGAGTTTCCTCCAGGTGTTACGGTTCCCTCCTACAGTCCAAAGTCATGCAGATTAGGCTAACTGGCATTCCAAAATTGCCCGTAGTGTGTGAATGAACGCGTGAGTGTGTGCGCCCTGCCATGGATTGGCATCCCATCCAGAGTGTACCCCGCCTCAAGTCTCCTGGGGTAGGCTCTAGGATCCCCTGTGACTCTGTACACAGGATAAAGCGGTATAGATGATGAGTGAGTGAATTTATTATTCTCTCAGAAAGACACAATATGAGGTGTGTGTGTGTTTCTCCACAAGTCACAAGAATACAAGAATACTGCCCCCATGGCCAGGTAAGAGTTAGCGTGACCTTGCAAATAGCAGTTTCGAGCTCAAACCCGGAAAACCCTGGGCGTTCCCTGGCGCTTTGTCCACTTGGCGGTTTTCCAGCTCTCACTCTACTCCTCCACCTACTCTTAACGTGCTCGTGTTTCACTGCGTTTGTGTAATCTTCCTCTCTTACATTATATCATAATTGTTTTGTGATGCGTGCGTGTTGTTATTCTCCTCACGCCAAGCTGTCCCTGTTTGTGTGTGTGTGTGTGTTGTGTGGCGTTGTGTTGTGTGTGTTTGCTCGTTTCTTAGGTACGGTTGTTCTCACTATTCAGTCGCCGCGGGAAACGGAGGATAGGCGTGGTCTGATCCGCGCGCGCGCTCCGCTTGCCGCACTCTCTCTGCAGTTTTAGCGCGCTGCAGTTTCCCGCCACTCGAGCTGGGCGCATGGGCGGGGCTCCGGCAACAAAGACACAACCGTGTAGGGCTTTCCCGCCAAATGGCTAACATGCAAATGAGGAACTGTTTGTGGGCGGGGTTAACGGCAGTGCGCGCCGCAGCGTTAACTCCTTCATCGCCGCTCGCCTCAAAGCGAGTACACGCGGGCGGTTTTATGTGAATAACAAAAACACACTTAAAAACAACTGGAGCTGCAAGAGAGACAGTTGTCTCGCCTATTGTTTATATGCACACACATTTAGCAACGAGCGTGTTTGTTTCCTGACTTAGTATCAACAGATGAAATCTGAAACCATGTAATCTTGTTTGAATTTCTTAAACTTGTTATTGTTATATATTTATCCAAAACTAAAGAGTTTAACATTTTAGCAAAGCTTTATCATCACGTCAGTTTTTTTATCAATATATATATATTTTTAATCAAATGCAGTTTTATTGCTTACTCGCTCACTCATCGTCTATACCACTTTATTCTGTATACAGGGGGCCTGGAGCCTATCCCAGGAGCTGTAGAGCATTAGGAGTTGTACACCTCAGACACACACACATACACTCATTTACATTTACTACTGTAATTCGGAAACGCCAATTAACCAAATCTACATGTCTTTGAACTGCTGGAGGAAAACCCACCAAGCATGTGGAGAATATGCAAACTTCATGCACACACACCCACAGGTGGGAACCGAACCCTGCTCCTGGAGGTGCAAGGCGACAGTGCTAATCACTATTCCACTATGCCCATGCCTTGCAGTTTTATCACTGACATAGAAAAGTCATATACAGTAGGATCAATAAATAACTCTATATGTCTGCTTACACATGTAATAACTGATTTGTATTCTAAAGATTCTGCTTTACAGGAAACTCTAACAGTACTGAATATAACCGTTAAACTAATTTAAGGGAATACTTCAGCAGAGATATTAAAGGGTTGGTAATGTTTATATTATTATAACAGTTTACATATTTAAAAAAAAACTATTATTCTGAAGTTTGCATGTTCTACTTTGGCTTTGTGTGTTTACTCTGGGTACTTAAGTTTACTCCTACAGTCCACAGACATCTGTTGTAGGCCGATTGGCATTTCCAAATTACCAATTTGTGTATGATTGCATGTCTATGCGCAATGAGGTTCAGCAATAAGTTGGAGAACCAATTAGGGAGTATCTAACCTTGTGCCCTGAAATCCCTGGGATGGGCTTTAGGGCCCCCATTAACCTACACATATATGTGGTATGGATGATGGACGGATGGACTTTGCTTTAGAGCATTTTTTTTGCAGACATTCACATAATACTGCATGAATATTTTTGGTCTCTCTGTCAAATGATGTTATGCACCAAATATTTTATGCTCCATACCCAGCCCTTATCGTCTTCCATCTTCCAGTATGGATTAGGTTACATTTTTCCCATACAGTAGACAGATATTTTACTAATTTTTGAAGCACTTTTTCCCCCCAGCCGAATTACAGTTCACGAAGCTAAGCAGTTGAGCTTAAGGGCTCAATTGTGGCACCTTGGCAATGCCAATATTTAAACTGTCAACCTTCAGATCTGTGGCCTGGAGCCCTAACTGCTGCTTATGTCGCTACCTTATGTAAATCATACAGTAGAAATGTTAGGTTTAAAGAAATTACCCTAGGTCTTTGCTCACTATTTTCATTCCCATGAGAGAGTAATTAGCTTTAGTGTCTGAATATAAATGAATTGGTTAATGTGTGTGTGTGTTTATATAAGGAAATATATACAACAACTACCGTCTCCAACCCTCATGGCCGGTTTGAGATATAAACACACCTGCTCTTTTTTGGAGAATGTGTATATGGGGTATAGAGGTCAGGTACAGTGAGACTGTTGATAATATAACTGCAGGTGGCCTTGCCAAAAAATCTGCTGCCAAATTGCCCTGGAATTATCTGCAACAATAGAGTCAAAGTGGGCAAAGGTGGCATACTGTTGTGCAAAGCGTGTGTGCTCATCACTCAAGCGAATAACTGGTAACAGGGGGGTTAACCCATTCTGTTAACAAGCCCAGTAAGTGCACACTCCATGCCAAATGCTCCAAAATTACTGAGCTATTGTTGTGAAACAGATCAGCAGGCAAATGAGACAGAAACTGTTTGGTGCTTGACTAACCACCAATACTGTAGCTTCCTGCTACTTTTTGTGGTACTTCCCTCTGGTGTGAGGTTGCTAACGGCCCGCTCTCACATTACAGTTTGTGTGTTTACTTTGGCCCTGCTCCTGTCAACGGACCCACCGCTCTTGAATTTATCTGGAAACGTCCCAAGTTCAGAGCCCAGGGGCTTCCCATTAGCGATTAGCAGCTGCAGTTAGCACTCACTCTGTCTTGTCCTTATATAATACCTATATTTTACCTGCGAACACTAGACAGGATCGAACATGTTCACTGAGTTTCAAATGTTTAAGGGTCTATGTCATGGGAAACTGGATTTATTTTTTCTGCTGCTGAGCATGCATATCCTTAGGACAAAGCAAAGAAGACAAAGACATTAAATTTAGAGCAACTAGACATCTAGTGTGAGTTATGTTATAATACAAATATTCCTTTATTATCGCTAGAAAGAAAATGTTAAAATGATGCATATCCATTTAAGTGAAAATGTTGATCCCCTACTTCAAAGTCTTCTTCAGATCTTTGTTATAATTCTGCCAGATGTTACACACAGTCGTCTTTAAATTTTATGTAGTACATTTTACATTAAGTCGATTAAGATTAACTCAGTTATAGACGTAAAGTTTTCAGGAGTTGAGTCAATGCAACTGGTTTTCTTTCTATTGATTTAAAATACTGTACAAAAAAAGTAGTTAATCACAGATTGTATTGTGTTTTTTTTTTTTTTTTTACTTTGGTTAATCTGTATAATTAATACCTCCTCATTCTGATCCTTCATCATAAAAATATATCAATCAGGATCCGTTAAATCAGATAACCTTTTATGTTTAAATAATGATAGTTTGCTAATATTATTATTGCTGTATTATTTGATAAGTAGATGATCTGAAAGTGGAAATGCTGGGATTTTCCATGGATCTTGGCTTTTACAAGAGAATCAGCTTGTTGGGCTTCCAAGCAGACGCCACTAGTTGCTATGGAAACCAAGCTGCTCATTCACTCACTTATTACACCTTTCCCCAGCCAAGTTAAAAAAAAAAAGTACATTCAGGCCAGTCCTGTTTTTTGGAGTAATATTAAGCATTTGTCCACAATGCAGTAGATTTGTAGATCCTGATTTGTCTCGTTAATCATTTAAAATGTTACTACAATTTACACCGTATTCTATTCTAGTGTAGTGTAAAAATTAGTTAGGAAACATTGCTTATGCAATCACCCTGTATCTCCCCCTGTTGGGTTTAGCAAGGTCAGTTTGATCCCAGTATTTACTAGTTACGTTACGAATAAAATTTCTTTGTCAACTCCTGAACAACTCAAACAGATAATATTACACATAAAATGGTCCAGACTGGAAGCTAATTTGAATCATCCTGACCAACAGCTGTTCAGTATTTATAAAACCATATTAAGTTGACTCACTCACTGTTGCTGAATTTCACATTACTGCAAATGGATTGAGATGGACACTTTAAAAAGACACTTTGTTTACAAAATAATGGACCTCCTGGTCCTCAAGGGTATCTACGACAGGGGCAAGGACGACTTGTGAAATTCTCATAGTTAAGATGTTACTACAGTGAGCACATTTACATATTCAGCCTAGAGCAGATTGGGTCTACACAGTTACACGAAAGGAAAACCGAATGGAGAGCTTTCATGACTTATATATATATATATATATATATATATATATATATATCCAGATATTCAGATTAATGATTTGGTTTTGTTGCCATCTCCAAGTTATATAGGATAAGTGTGATTATTCGGAAGAACTTTTTTTAATTGATTTGCAGTAACTCTTTTGTTTTTGTTCTGTTTATCAGTGAGCACCATGTATTAGAAAAGGTACGCACACCATGCTTGTGCTTGACATTACAGTTTACTATGGTATGATCTGTGCAGCCTGTATGACCCAGAACACAATTTATTTGCTGAAGTATTGATTGAAAATTATTTCCAGATTTCCATAATCTACCACTGAAGGAGTACTTGTTTTGACACAGAATCACAAAATCTATCCTCTAGTTTATTTCTCTTCTAGGTCACTTTCAAATCTCTGGTCTTATACGGTGACATAAAACTAAGTAATAAAATGTTGAAATGGCAAAAAAAAAAGAAAAAAAGATCTGCTTAAGATGCTTATCAAATTGCTGAACATTGAATAGTCGTGCACATAGTGTCATAGTTGCATGTTTTCTTAATACTCTACTGCACCCTTGTGGTCATAGAGATTATTTCACCATTTACAATATGGAGGTATTCTCTGGGCTAAGCTACATTATACATTATACATTATTATTAATATTATATTTTTTGTTTCTGAACAGCAAATAAATAAATAAAGAGCAGTTTTGTTCATCCAAATGTAACCATGTAACGTGCAAGACCTCAACTTGCTTGTCATATACAGTAAAAGTACAGATTGCACTGTCCTCTTCTGATTTTAAGTAGGGATAGTTTATGTGTACTTATTTTATTCCAGTGTGATTCATGGTTTAATATAACCATTTGGATTTAAGACACTAAATCCAAAAAAGTGTGATCCATGAATGATTTACTTTATTCATGATATTAATGTTTGCATATTAAATTATAGTTAATACAGTTAATTAATACAATGCCCTCTGACCCTACATCAGCAGCACTGAAAAATGGACACATGTTTAGGAACACTGTATACACTTACACTTACTTTTTTGTGTATATGTATTAATATAAATGTAGATTATTTCCTATGAACAAAAAGTCTCAGCTCCCCAAGGGAAATTCTTTAAAGTATTATTTAAAGTAGCCTCATTTGTTAACAGCTGTCTTGCCTGATTCTGCCACTGTGCCCATGGGACATACTCACTAGGTGTGATATTAACTCTGTGAAAAAATAGAAACTGCTGCACCACAACTACACAACATAAACTCAAAAACTCACTAGTATTTGTTTAAAGTAATATTTTAACTGACTTTTAAATGTATGGAGTTGAATGAGGAATGTCAGCATATGAATAGGCTCAAGGATGATCATGAATAACTACTCCACTATACAGCATTGTTGTAGTTCTGGAAAGGATAAGTGGTAGTTATTAAGGTGAGGGGGCTTCAAGTCAAACCGGGACTTGTGATGTAATTTCTAACCGATTTTAAAACCGATCAACATATCCAGAACACTTCAAGTACGGTGATAAGACTTTTTGCTGCAGTAAAATATTTAATGGAACAAATGGTTTATAGAAGGCTGAATGAATCCATGAATGGCGATCATGGCTGAGGTGGCTCGGAGCCCATTGCAGTCGTTCCCATATGGCGAGTGGAACTCCTGATCCTTGGAAATCAATGGATAACTTGTGAAAGAGATGCATCTGTCTATGGGAACTGTACACACAGTCATTTACTTGCACATTACAGGAACTCAGCTGGGAGTTATTGTCACATATCCCGTACAGTCCTGACCTCACCCCAAGCCATTTCAACCATTAGAAGGAGTTCCTGGGAGGCCGGGGTTCCAGGCAAGAACCAGGCAGCCCGATAATGGCTCCAGTGTGCTGGGAAAACTTCCGACCTTGATTGTATAGATGCACTAGAGAAATGCTGGGAAAAGTGCATTAGTGTAGCAGAGAATTATATATTATACTGTATATGTGCTCTGTTATTCTGCACAATCAAGTCCCGGGTTGGCTCGAACACCCCTTGTCGATTCCAAGGATGAATATTAAATAATTAGTCTAAGTTTTTAATCAAGAAATCTCTTGATTTACATCATAATTTACATAGAATTACAAATTCTTTTAATTGAAATGTCACTCAGTGGGGCTGTGCTTGCTCGTCTCGCTGAAATGCAGACTCTGTATACACAGAAATAATTAAATACCTGTCATTTCGATAATGTAATGTAAACGTAGGGATGCCAAAATAGTAATTAATTCCACATTATCTCCATTCATAATGCAGCAGAGTACAGTAATGTGATATTTATTCACAGTGCTCTGTGGGGTGTCTGTCTGTCCGTAGGCCAGAGAAAGGGAGCAGAAGATCACAAACCAAACTGAGCTTAATAAATGACAAGTTTATTGTTGCACAAAATGTACAAAATAACAAGCAAATGGACAGTCCCCTCCCTCCCCCTATCCAAGTTGCCCATTACTTTCTCCGCCAGTATGAAGTTGAAGAGCTGGAACCTATGACTACGGCAAGTCCAATAGTCCAAGCCAAATGCAAGGTTTCTTAGACACGACACACACCCAATTCAGTCACTGAACATTTGAAAATGAATAAAAACACCGTATTTACACAATTTCATCTGAAGTTGTACAGCATGCCATCTATTTATTTATACAGAATATGTTTGCCAACATACCCCTGTATAAAAAATATACTGTCAGATCAAATTAAGTTCAACTAAGGGCTATAGACATCGAAATACAACACTGCGTTTGTTGCATCTTAATTTAATTAAATAGCTTCTTCTTTTTAAAATTTTTTTAAATACTCACTCATTTATGACATGATTTTTTTAAATTTTATTTTAAATTGCATCTTACTAAAAGAAACATTCTCTAGTTGACTTTAAGCGCATCAGTTCCATGGCCTTTAAGATGGCTGGTGGAAAATCCTCCGCTTATCCACTTATTTACACCAAAACGTTCTTTTTTTTTTTTTTCAGCTGTATGCACTTTGTGTGTATACTGTATGTGTCTTGTGTGTGTACTGTATGTGTGTGTGCGAGTAAGTTTAATGACTGATTTCCAGTTTTCTACAAGAATAATATGCCCCAAACTTGAAATTGAGTACATTAATAGGCAATTATGGGATAAAGTTTGCCAGGATTTCTGAACGATAGAATGAGCACACCATTTGATGGCGTACTGCTAAGAAGTTGGTGCTGATAAGCGGCTGATCGTTTGAGATGTGTAGTTCACTCAATATGTAATACAACTCTTGGTAAACAACATTTCCGTACATGAGATGGCTGCAGAGATAGTTATGTACAGTGATGGGTGGCTTCTGAAATTTCATGGCTTTCTTGCAATTCCTTCTCACACAGTTTTCTGAAGCAGAACAATTCCTGATTCAGTGCCTTCGGTTTTTTTTTTCTTCCTAGGAACTGTTCATTGTTTGTTCTAGATTGGAAAATAAAGCTTATTCCACTTATTCCAGCTTAATTTACTTTTGCAGTTGTAATTTTAGTTCAGTATTGCTGTACAGCACTAGTGAATAAGTCGAAACAAACAAAAAAAAAATTTCCTTAACCTGTGCTTTTTTTCATGTATATACAGCAATGCGAGTCTCTTGTTATATATTCATACATTGATTCTGTAACTGAAACTTGGAAAGGCAGTGCAGTATTAAAATACTCCTGCAGAATGAAACAGAAGAAGCACGGTGTGTGGATGGATTAAAAATCAAATGGAATTTAAATGCACGGAGACTGAGCGGCACTATACGCCCTGTACACTATAAAATGTGAAGCCGTTTTTTCAAAATCTTTATAATCGTTAAGGGGATCATCTATGTGCAAAAATAATCTGCAGAAGTATATAGTTATATGGAACTTATTTGTTTGTTTTTGTTTCTGATTGTAGGGCTTTAATATATGCATTTTTCTTTCTTATCTGGTAAGCCATGGTTTTGTTTCAGCTTTATTTTTTTTTTTTTAATTATTATTATTATTATTTTAATATACCTACATATATATTTCTATAATCTCTTTTCATGTTTTTACAAAATCAAAGACATGATGAACAACTGACAATATATTATATATACTTTGTTCTTCCATTTTTCCCTACTTAGGTTACTGAAATTGATGTTTTGCATTTCATTCATGTAAACAAACAGGTTTCTGAGGGCGTGTCACCCGAAGCCTTCATACTTTGTTCTCTGTCAGCAACTTCCTTCTTCAGCTGTTTTTCTCTCTCTCTCTTTCTCGCCTTCTCATACTCGTTCGATTTCATTCCTCTTTCTCTCACACTCTAGGCGTCTCCCCTCATTGAAGCAGGGCACGGATGTGTTTCGAGGTGCTGTCATCATTTAGATGTCTTGTTGTGTACCTTAGGATGAACAGACAAATCAATTTCAAGTATTTCTATTTTTTCTACAAATGCATTTTAAAAACTGCATAATTTATGCAAAGTAGTGCAATCTGACAGTGATGTTTAAAAATAATGTGTAGGTGTTATTCTTATTACTCTTTGGATCGACTAAAAGAACATATTGTACAGACATGATCCATACGCTCATACTCACCTCAGTGCATTCAGCAGTCCCTCCACACTGTTTGAAGGTTGCTCTCTCAACACCTTGATGCAGCCCTTCATCTACACACACACACACACACACACACACACACACACACACACACACACGCACAGTGTTTGAGAAAGGTCAACTCCTTCTGATCCTCACTCCTACTGTGACAGTGAAAACACCTATCAGCTCCCGAATAATGAATTCTACAGTAGCCCCCCCCCCTCCCTCTCTCTCTCTCAAACACACACACATACACACACAATTAATCTGTTACTCCACATTACTATCAAAATATACACTTAGGAATAGGAAAATGGATACTCTGCTTTCTAAGAGTGTTATCTTTCTTTAGGAATCGTTTCTAAAAAGAAAAATCCTTTGTTCTAGGGTTCCACATACTGTAGATCCTTTATTAGCTTCCCCAATGTCCCTAAATGTTACTATTTTTCTATGCCTGTACAGTAAAATAAGTGAATGCATGATCGTAGAAACATAACCATAATGTATTGAATAATGTATGAAAAAAAGTGTCTCACGTCAATCTTGGAGGTTTTAGCGAAGGCACCCACGGGGTGAACGTGATCATAGAGGATAATGACGCCCACCATGACACGCATGCAGAACAGCATAGTGTCTGTGTTGGTGAAACGGCACCGGTATTCCCTAAGATACAAGGAACGACAATTAAATTTACTCCCCTGTCACTGACCTGTTATTTAGGTAATAAGGCTGATTTAGACAAAACTCAGGAAGTGGTGTGTCACACAACAAAATATGATGTAAAGCAAAAGTGCCAAAATGTTTCATTTTACTTGATTCTTTTTTTTTATTATTCCTATCTAAACGCATTCAGTGAGTAGCTATGGTCCAATACAAGTTTGAATTTTTACCTAGGTGAATGCACCAGTAGGAATATTGTTATTAAGCCAGGATAAAAATTTTTTTTTCTATATATCTAATAGACCTAAGTTTCACAAATCATTTTTGAATCTGATGATGAAAGATTTGTACTGTACTAGAGGAAACGTTTTTGCTTTTCAGGAAAAAATAAATATTACAAAATATTACAGTGTTAAATATAACGAAATGCTAATTGCTGTTTAAGTGGCTTGCTACGAGTACTGTTATAAAACAGCAACTGTTACCATTGCCTCACAATTACTCACAATTAGCCAACATTTCAGCAAGCTAACTGGAGAATAACATCAGATAACCTGGAGGAAAGCTTTTAAATTGTTTAATTTTAATGCAGTTGAACCATTCAAACTTCAAACTTTATCATATGCAAAATTACTTAGTGTTTTCAGTTTCTTTCAGTATTGTCCAGTATTCGCAGTACCTTGCATACGTATTATAACCGTAATAATTTATTTTAAGTTATAACCTAGAACTGAAGTTAACTTTTAAAATGAACTAATTATTATTTCGGAAATACACTGATCAGCCACAACCCTACTGCCACCGCCATGTGAACTGAATAACATTGATACTGATTATCAATTATATACTAGTAAACTGGTGATAGGATCTTGGGCACCCAAGGTTCATCATGCCTGTGGGGACCATCCAATGTAGCAAAAATTGCGATAGGTATCAGAACACTCAGTGCATCACAGTCTGCCACATATGGGGCTTAGCAGGAATGTAATGGAAAACAAATTCGATCCATGGAGGCCATGTCCCACAACACACAGCACCCAAAGGATCCAATGTTAATGTCCTGGTGCTAGACACCACAGCACATCCTGAGAGGTCTTGTTGATCGATACCCCAAAGGGGCCAGAGCCATCCTGGGTGCACAAGGAGAAACCATCCAACACTGGGCTTACTGTTCTCCATTAAAATGTTATGGTTGATTGGTATATCGCCAATGGGCATGTTGAGGAAGGTTAATAAAACTGTTATGTGGTTTGATGATAAAAATGTTGTCTTTGGCACAAATTGGTATATTTGGCATAAATCCAACAAAGCTTATCAACATGAGCACATCATCCCACCCCAATGAGGATGAGTCCCCTATTAAGTCTGGTTCCATTCACGGATTCTTATACATATAATTGAATTTAATTGAACTGAATGGCTACATTTAAGTACAGTGGTGGTAGCATGGTTGTGAGGTTGCTGGTCAGGGTTGTGATAAAGATGGATGGAACCAAATAGAGGGAAATAACCAAAACAAACAGCTGTTAAAATGCCCAGAAATGCTCCACTGGAATGGCTGAAAACCAAGAACTCCACTCAAAGCCCAGACTGCAATCCATTTGAGAATGTGGTGAGACTTAAACACCGCTGATCGCTAACGGTCTTCATCTAGTATGGCACAGCTGGAACAATGTTGGCAAGTAGAACTGGCAAACATACTGCATCAGCATCCAGGTTGCGAAGCTGATAGAGATGTAGTCTAGTAGCAGTTGTAATTGCAGCCAAAATAAAATGTCTGTATCAGATCATTTGATTGGCGAGATCTGGCACAGGTTTTGTGCCAAATGCCCTTACTGTCACAACTCAAGTTCTCAGGGCTTGGGACTGGCACGGAATCTCATTGGCTGGGGATAGATTTGAGCAGTAGGTGTTAAGGGCCTGATGACTTGATGGACGATAGCAGCCCTCAAACCCTCAACTTTCCAACCCAGAGGCTCAACCGCCTGAGCCACCACTGCCCCATTGAAGGTTTCAAGGGGTTCAATACCTACACACACATTTCTTTTTTATGCTAGGAAAAATATGATGCTGTTCCAATTTATTTTCATTAAATATTTTCAGTGATTGTCGGTTTTTGTATCATCATGATGATGATCATCATCATCATCATGCTGCTCATGTTAATATCATTAATAGCAACATGTTAAAGACTACTGTGGTTGAAATTCTTTATCTATCTTTCTTTTTATTTTGTCCTTGCATGGTCTGGCCTGAGGAATATTTGTGGTGTGTCTATAAAAGTAAGGACTTACGGAGTCTCCAGCATGACCCGGCACACGCAGGCCATAGTGCTCAGGCAATCTGTGGTGTCTTCAATAGGCAAAGTCTTGTTCTGCAATATACATTACATGGAAATTGCAATGCACCATTTTTAACCATTTTTAACAGTTCAAACCCTTACTCCAGAACATTTCTATATACTTGCCTCTGACACAAACTTAGTTGTGGCATTGCTCAAGGTTTTCAGCATGGGTGTCGCTTCTGCGTAAAACAGAGACATCCGATTGGCCATTTCGTTATTGACTTCGTTTTCTGCCTCTAACTGCAGGAGAGATAAATATTGGTTGCTTAGACAGTAAACCTGCTTGTAATGTGTCCACACGTCAGTTTGAAAGTTTATTTCGGCATCGCACCTGCTGGTTGTTCAGTCGATTCCTGCTTATGGTCCTCCTGTAGTAGCTAAAGTCATTCTGAATGGCTGGATTTGTCATCTAGGAGAGACAAGATAACTTGTTCAGAACATCTGTTAATCATACAGCCTGTTGCGGTGCTGCAAATATGGCTTTTTATTACACAGCGCATCAACTTCATAACAAAGCAATAAAGCAAAAACAGAGTGAAGCGCGTGCTGTGCATTAATCTCACCTTCAATTCATCAAAGCTGAGAGTGAAGTGCAGGATCTCTGCAAACTGTTTCGCCAGAGCCTGTTCTCGCTCCAGGTGCTGCATGGGAGCGTACGGTGGGCTTGTCAGTGCTTCCAAAAGGCTGCGCAGGGCATTTTCTGCAACATTAAAATCACACAGAATGTATATTGTTTCCCTGCTGTAAATTGGTTTCATGCAGTCATTCAGATTTTAGTCAAACGTGACTGTACTATTTAAAAAGGGTGTTGTTTTTTTTTTTTTTACCACTTATTTGTATTTTTATGCGCATGATAAATGAGAATCTGGAAAGTCATTAATTCCATATTGTGAGTCAGATGGGCAGCAATCACATCAAAAGACCCAGTATTTTAAAACGTAACCTTTATGGTCTTTAAATCGAACATTCTGCCAAGTTGAGACATGGTGTGTCCATTAATGTCTTTAGCATGGCTCAAGATAACCCATCCTTTCTCCTCATGAAATATGCATCAGTACTTCTATAAATATAAAGCCAATATATTTAGCTGGAGGTCTGATCAGAAACTTGAAACCTCCATAGCTGTTATCTGGGGCTTAGATAGATGAGAAGAGATGGAGAGAATGAAGACGTGTGTATGTTAAGAACTATGCTTTTTTTTTCTTGCAGTCATCATTTAATCGAATCGGTGTGTGTTAAGTTTCTCCTGAGTCAGTTGCGTTCCCATGACAAAGATTTAGAGCTGCGTTACTGACTCGTCAGCATTGGCAAGAGAAAAGTGGTAAGCTAGCTGTATTAGCCGCTGAAGCTGCTAAATTCTGATCCGCCCATGCACAGGACATGGAAGCTCTTCATCTTTTACACTCTGCTGGATGCGGTAGTCATGGCGACTCCTCTGTGAAAAATCTTTCATTTGCGCCAGAGGGAAGGCACATGCTGCTATTGTCTTTGCACACCGCTGCCGTGTTGGCTCACGTGGTGGTCACATCATGTAATCTTTCTTATCTTTCCATCAAAAAAAAAGGAAAAAAAAAAAAACTCTGCACACCTACTCACCTAACCTGAGTGAAAATTCATAGAATCGTTTCAGCTTGGCCACCAGGGGGCACACAGCATTCCAGGCTCTCTCCTGAAGCTGGAGGTCATTGGGGTTCTGAATAGCCTAAAGAAAAGAACACAATTCGGACTAAATGTCTGTAACAGCCATGTTAGAATTGACAAACAGCTGTGGGTAAATACAATTAGAATAAAACACAGGCACTGATCCTTTTTTCTTTCTGTTCATTAGGTTCTACCGGCGTGTGTCTATGTGTGTGTGCCCCTGAGATGGATTGGCACCCTGTCCAGGGTGTACCCTGCCTCGTGTCCTAAGCCTCCTGGGATAGGCTCCAGGTCCCCGCGACCCTGAATACAGGATAAAGCGGTATAGAAGATGAGTGATAGAGGTTCTACAGGCTGCGAGCTTTGATCTACAGGAAGTGAGAGTTTTCACAGCTGAATAAACCCCATGTACACATTAGTACTGTGCAAACATGCAGCCAAACCTATAAACCCAGGCTATTGGAAAAGGAATTATTCATAAAGCAGAATTGAATAGTAGATTTCCAACAGTGTGGCTGAGACCTGCATACTACTGGAACATGTCCTCACCTCTCTTATCTCTTGCCCTGCTCCGCTGTAGGACTGTAACTCTGCTAGAATACCGTGAGCCTCCTCCAGAACGGCACTGACTTGATTCCAAACGGCCGTCTCCGCTTCCGTGGGCTGGGCATCTGCAAATCCAACATGGTCCCAGTGTCAATTTATGAACGTCTATGTCAATTAAAGTCAAACACAACCAATGTTCTTACTGGTTCTCCTGGATTATTTATCACCTCTGTCAGACACAGCCTCGGATGTGTTCCTTTCTCCTTGGATGCCAATAGTTTCGAGTTTAACCGGCGTTCTAGTCACATTACTATTGATTCACAGAAATGGCAGTAAACCAAGTACCACACCCAGTTCCTGACCATGATGGAAGATATTTACTCCATCCTTCAGTGGTATTATCACTTTATTATCGAAGGCAGACTGTTCCAGCTGATTTAGATTGTATTAAAGTATACTGGAGGATTTGTTGTGGTCGAAATAGCTTTCAGGGGACTGATGATTGATTTGAGTTTCTGAGCTTGGTGTGACTAAACAGGGACTTCCTGGAAACATTACACCACCTCTGTCCAGTTTATCTACATTCTATTTAAAGGTTCAAATAGAGTTTACTTACAGTTCTCTAATTTGTGCATTTCAGCCTAGTTAAAAAGTCAACTGCGCACATAAAGCATCTCACAAATGTGTAATATGTGCAAGATTGCTGTATTTCCGTATTTGTAATGCATAATATTGCATGTTATAGAATTGTTACATCTTTCTGACGCAATCTCTCACCATTTGTAACTGTTTGGACAGTTACACTTGTACTTTGTTGCTCTTTTACACCACAAAATGTGATAGTCCTAGTCATGTAACTTTGCACACAATAAAATCTCCAGTGTTGATTTAACAGTTTCTAAGTTCATATGAGTCGAGCACAGCCTACATAAACACTGTAAGGTGTTACTTTAACACTGGGGATTTGCTGAATATTAGTTATGAGAGTGTATTTTATCTCTTCTTTTTACCTATGGCTGTTTATCCCCTTCATACATACATATATTTTAGGCATATACATCATTTTTTAAATTTCCTTTGAAAAAAAAAAATCTCAAATGGGAATTTTGTTTAAATATCAGATACAAAGAAATAAAAAACTGACTGTAAGATAAAATTGTTCAGTGTCCACACTACCACATTCAAGTCTGAAACATGTTGTAAGGGGGGGGGGGGGGGGCTAAATCAATCAAACAAACAATTTATATATATAAA
>JAOVVA010000030.1:9829990-9852017 GCA_028565275.1 Leiocassis micropogon | reverse complement strand
CTATTTTTATGCAAATCCCAGGAGCGTACATTAGGTTTTTTGTTTCCATCTGAAAACTGGTCTGTCTTGTACTATATCTTTTTTCTTTACAGCCATGCATATATTCTCCTGTAATGTTATTTATTTATTAATTTTGAAGTTATATATGGAAATACTGAATGATTTTGTACACAATTATGCAAACATGATAAACATATATAACAAAATTGGTACAGCAAATAATTTGGTGCCTAAGGCTTTTGCAAAGTATTATATATATATATATATATTACACAATATGCTATATTATATGCTATATGTTATATTCCAGAATTTAGCACGATAAAATTGCTACTATGTAGGTGTGAATTTTCTGCACTGCTTTCTCACTAAGAAACTATTTTTGCTTTATAACCGAACGTATGTATAAAATGTAAATGACATGTACATTCTACAGTTTTATGTTTTATTATCTGTCTATCCAGCACCCTTTTCCCATCATTTTTTTTCCTGCCATATGGCTTAGTTACATTACGTTGCACAGGCCACAGCTGGCCAGGTTCGTATTCATACCTTTGCTTGCAATTTTTCCTCCAAGAGCGCTTTACTGCGTCCACTGGGGGCTTGTCTGCTCCTCTGCCGGTATCACAGCATCAGCATCCACCACCTGAAGGAGAAAGGGGAGGATATTGTTCTTGCTGGTTTTCTTTTTAGAAAATTGATTAGGGAAAAAAAAACAAAGAAACCGAGATAAACTAAGCGCTGTTTGTGAAACAATGTGCTAACACTGGTTGACCAGGCTGCAATACACATACACACACACACGCACACACACACACAAACTGTTTCTTGTGAGGACTTTCCCACTGAGATAATAATTAACACAACTAATCTAATTGTAATCTTATTCTCAGTATTGAAAAAAGAAAACTTTAGATTGAAAACATGATCTCATAGGGACCCGCCAATATCTTACACGCTAACCCCTAACCTTAACTTTAGCAATCAAAAGGAAATCCTTTGACTATTTTAGTCTTTCAAATAAAAGTTGTTCTTTTTTCTTCACACGACCCACAGCCACAAAATTTGCATGCGTTCTTATCATCATGAAAAGATATGTGCTGATGAATGATGAAACACATATGTGAGTATTGTTAGCACATCTTCTGATCCACAGTGGTGGCCCAAAGTATTCAGACAAAAGTGAAATCCAATGGTTTAATGACCATCTCAATAAAAAAAACCAAAAAAAAAAAACAGGCACTCAAAATATTAAGAATATATCTATTTTTTTAGTCAATAAAATTACTATACAAGAATCGATATTTAATATGAAGCCCTAAAATCTTCAAAACCTGCTGGAAGTGGCTGGGCATAAAGTCAAAAAGACAACCCATGCCTGCTTGATTGCTTCCTGAATATCGTGTAAAGAAGATGGTTTCTTGACTGCTTCTGCCTTCTTCACCATTGTCCAACAGTTTTCTCTTGGGTTATAGGTCTGGAGATGATGCTGGCCATGGCTTCAGAAACTGAATACCATCATCATATAGCCAAATAACTATAATACATGGCACATGTTTAATACTTTTGGCCACCACAGTACAGGATGTTCCCATACATAGATATACTTAGCCTATTAGGACCATTTTGTATGTGTGTGTGTGTGTGTGTGTAATAATCTCTCTTTTCTCTCTCTCCCTCTCATATATATATATAAAAATGTTAGTTTGTTACATAGATAGATAGATAGATAGATAGATAGATACTTTATAAATGCCTTTGACAAAAAAAGAGCATATTGTAATCATTCTCATGGCAGGATCTCAAAGCAACAGCATTTAAAGTGCAGTTACATGCATAACACCAGATGATGTTAACACAAGCTCAACATGATTGGAAAAAATAACTATGGGTATGTTTACAAAGAAGTGGCAGTCATGTAGAGGATGAATTGTAAATAAAGTAATATATTGGAAAGAAAGAAAGAACGAACAGAAAAAGAAAGAAAAAGTTCTCCTTAAATATTTTTTATTTGTAGGTCCATCATTCAGAGATTTTATTTTAGTAATTGAAAGTGACAATGGCTTTTGTCATAAACTCAAATACGCAGTGCTGTCACGCAGAAGCTTTTAGTTATTGTTAGACAGACATTGCATTTGTTGTGTTGAAAGAAGACTCAGTCGCTAAGATGTAGCTTCTCAATTAACAAAATGATACTGGATTATAGCCCAGAACAGTTCGTTAATAATGGAGACAGAAAGTTGGCAAGAACAGTTTTTAGATTTCCTAGTGTCTAGTTTACTGGTGAACACATCTTACTAAAAGCATCTTCTTTAAACTCTGTAGCTTCTGCCAACAGGACAAAAATATTGATCATTATTAATTATTGATTATTGCATGTTACTCTTGCAGAGAGCATAGGAAACCTTTCAACAGTCAATCAAGTCAGTCACTGTAGTGTATAGTTTCAGTGGGAACTCCAACATAAAACAACACTTCACTAGAAAATGCTACAAAACTGAATCGGTCTATGACCAAATCGGGCAATGAATAGAATTTAGGAATGTTCATGAACTGAGGTTCCACTGTATATAAAATGAATTCTTAATTCTTAGGAAAAGCAATTCAACTAAGGAGGGATGGTATACAGGCTACATGTTATCAAGTGAAAAATTATTATATATATAAATTAATATTATATATTATCAATGAGGATTATGAAAGAAAAAAAAAATCCAGTTTAGGTCATGCTAGCTGCTAACTAACAAATTACTGGAAATTACATAAGCATATACACCGATTACCCATAACGTCATAAATTTCCCCATGCTCCTGTAAACAGATTACTGGTATATAATTGTTAATCAGTTTTATTTAATTTACCTGGCAGTGGTGTTAAGTTGTATTAATGTTATGGCTGATTGGTGCATGAATGACAATTACTTTTTCCATCCTGATAACAGACATTCATATAAACACTCAAAGACAAACTTCCTATTGTCATTGATCTGCAAACAGCCTTATTGATGCTGTCTATCAATTATCATTACTGGCATGCATCCAAACGTCTGCTGGCACATCTGTATATACACTAGGGCTGTAACGCAGTTATACTATCTTTAACTGTTGGATGCTCCAAAAATTAATATGTATTTATATTTTAGATTTTAACCCAAAGTAGCCATGTCCTAAAGTAAAAGGAAAGTAGCCATGTCCTAAAGTAAAAGGGTTCTTCTTCCTTATTACATCTATTACATGTAAGTCTTCCACTCTATTCCCAGAAACACTTGAAAGTTCATAAATGACCTCAAATAGAGAATGCACACTATTATTCTTATGATGATGATGATAATGATTATTATTATTATTATTATTATTATTATTATTATTATTATTATTTTCTAGTCTCACATGAATGAATGAATAAATGGTCTTTTTGTGTCCCAAGTTCCATATCTGATTGCTTGCTTTTACAGATGTTCCACTCCCTCCATATTCTACCTCACATCAGACCACTCTCTCGTGTGATAGTGGGAAAAAAAATCATTTTGCATCCTTAGTCTCTATTTGCATATGTCAAGTCCCAACCAGACCATGTAAAAAATTTGCATTTGTTCCGAAAGCGTTATTTGTCCACTGTAAATAATGTATTCATAATCAGTTATATCCCTACCATAAGCTATGTTCTAACTGTAAACTAACTGTAAATAAACTTACACTAATGGGCATCATGGCTATGTTCTGACTGTGGTCTATAAATTCTTTAGCACATCTCTCTTTCTCTCTCTCTCTCTGTCTTCCAATCATCACCAGCAGCAGCCAATAAGTTTGATCCATAATGCAGCAGTGTCCACTCCATAAATCCAAAAGAATATTCATCACAGCACACTAATCTGCTTGTTGCCATGGCTTGCTAGCAACCTACAGTCTTGCTGTGCCTCATGCTAACGCTGAAATACACAACTGCTCCACATGAACCACAGTCCTGAATCAGCATCATCAGTCACATGAACTGTTATCACTACACCACGAGTGACAGAACTAGAGCAGTGTGTTTTGGGGTGATTGGGGGATGCGCCGTATTTTTCCTGGATGTTAAAACCCGTCTCTTCTGTTTACGTCTCACACATCCTTGCCTAAGTGGTATTTGTACAGCCAGACGGCGAAGAGTTTGGTTTCTTTATTCCCTGATGGATTTACAGTAAGTGTATTGACTGGGCTGTATTGTTAATACATTTCAAGTGCCATACAGAATCATCAGAGGTGAAAAGATGCTTTTGAGGCCTTGAGTTGTAAGTGGATCATATGTTATGGGGTTTGACAGTAAACTGCTTTATGGGCCACAGCCAAAAATGATTAAATATTCTAAACTGGCTAGGGGCTTTTTTATGATGTGGGATGCAGGATACAGTATGGTCAGCCTTTTCACTTATAGTCATGGCAATAATCACCTCAATGTTCCAATAAATCCTGGTTATAGCATTAAGGGTAGATCTGAGATACAAGCACCATAACGTCCAACCCTCTGTAAAATGTGCAGCACTCATCTTTAATTTGATTCCTTTCTTTTTGAACATAGTGCTACAACTGCCTTGTCTCTGAAAATATAATTGATGATTCTATCTGTGGAATGTATGGATTATGCTGTGTTCAAGAGGAATTCAAGTGGCAAATGCTCGAAATACCACTTGTGGCTAAAGTCATGACAACACTATTGCAAATAAGGACAACAAGCGTATTGAAAGACTAAGGCTATCAATTTAGCTAGCACTCAGCTGTTAGTGCTTTTAAAGGAACAATGACAATGAAAGCAAGGAGAAAACACCAGGAATGTCAATATTTTCCTCAGACGCATTAGTAAATTAGTGAAAAACCAAAAACCTCCATTTGAATTAAGGGACGCTTTTAAACCAATAGGCAACAACTGCTGATTACTAAAACAGTAAATCCTACATAAGTGAGATGCTTGTAGCCACGATGAATACAAGCTAATTCAAATGCTGAAAAATGAAAAACAAATGTGCATATGATATGATGTTTGTGCAGCAGTCTAGTTCCCTCTTTAAAACATGCTTTTCTGCATTTTTTTTTATATTTATGGTGTGACCATGTACCATGCCGTGAAATTTATTTTCCTTTTCAATTTACTAAATTATTATAAATTTGTCAAAGCAAGCTGTTGGGCTAATTGCCCCTAAACTTAATAAATGCTTGTACCACCCTTTTCAGTCACAACTGCTACCAAATGCTTCATTAGTATTTCAAATCAGTTTAAAAGGATTTGGCCCACTTGGTTTTAATTGAATTGAATTCTGAAAAACTGGAGCGGCTTTCAAAAATTAGCTTAAAGGTCCTGCCACATCATCTCATTGCTCATTGTTCAAGTCAGGACTTTGATCAGGCCAACAACAAAAAAAACAACAAAACCTGCATTTTGTTTTTTATGAGACAGTCAGAAGTAGACTTGCCCTTGTGCTTCATATCACTGTTTTGCTCCATAAACCCAGTTGTGCTTGAGCTTCAGATCACGGACTGATATCCGGATATTGCCCTTCAGAATTTTATGACAGAAAACAGAATTCATGGTTTCATCAATTATGCCAAGTTCTACCACTATCTTCTAACAAGTCCATGTAACATTACCCAAAAGGCTTGGGGTCATCCAGTTTTTCATTTTTTTTTTTTTTTTTTTTTACAAATGTGAGCGATGCCTTTATGTTCCTCTTGGCCCATTGGTTTTCACCTTGCAGTTCGCCTATGGCTACTATTTTTGCCCAGACTCTTTCTAATGGAATGGCTTTATGAATGCCTTAAAATGTTCCCTTGCGGTCTTTTGTTCTTTCTTTTGGGACTTGCTGGAAGATTTGTCAGTGCACTTAGATGAATTTTGTTAGGCTGGACAACTTCTGCAAGATTCACCACCATTTTGTGTTTTCTTCATTTGGCAATATTGGTGCTCACTGCTTTTGCTCACATCTCAAAGCCTTAGAAATTTCTCATCTAATCTAAAATCTTGTTGCAACCATTTTGCCTACTTCACATTTCTGAAAAGGTTTTATATCGGTGATATTTACAGTAGATTCAGCAGGGCGGTTGATTAAACTTGGTTGTATCTAGTCTAACTGAGCCCAGTTATCACTTACATTTGGTTGATTGCATAACTAAAGGGGCACTTACATTTTCACAAAGGAAAAGCTGGTGTTAAATCAGACCATTGACCATTAAAAAAAAACTATATACATACATACATACATACACACACACATATATATATATAAATAATCCATGAAAATTATGTCTCATGCTCTTTGAACCAGTCTTTCACAATTTGAGCCTGATAAATCCTAGCATTGTCATCTGTCAGGCAACAAATAATCCATTGATGGAAAAACCTGGTCATTCAGTCATCCTGAGTATATCTGGTCAGTATACTCAGGTAATCAGCTGACCTTATTTTTGTGCACAAAATGTTGCAGAGCCTAGACCTGACCAACCGAAGCAACCTTAGGTCACTAGATATAATACAGAAATGGAATGAGACATTATTCGCCTTTATCCTATTTAAATCATGCAATTCCTTTTTAACAAAATAATAAAACACAGAATAATAGAAAACATGATGGAGTGAACAATGCCTAGCTGCTTTTTTTCTTCCTCACAATGTTCTTTCATTAATTCTTGTCAGCGAGTGAAGCGTCTTTCAATTTGCACAAGTGAGACAGGTGCTGATCATTTGTCTTTTTTTCTTTTCCCGCCATCTTTCCCGCCCCCCCGGACATTAGCATGGTCTATGTGCTGTGGATGGAACATTAGCTTAGCGCAGTGGGCAGTGGGAGGGAGGTTAGTGCAGACAAAGAGCCCAGCTCTGCAGCTGATGGGAAGTGGCAATGTCGGGACTAGACTGACTGGTAATGTGATGCTATGGGGCTGAGATGCCCAGGCATCATCCTGAGTGAATGTTAGCACTAGAAAGAATTGTTGTGCATGAGGGACAGGAAGGTAGGGGGAGCTTTTACTGTGCCACCCTTCCCCCACGTTCTCTCAGTTCTCAGTGTCTGTGATGAGAGAATGGTGCTGTATGAAAAAGCCAAATGATGATCAGCATTAATGCTTAGATTTAAACATCTCATTTGATGTTTTGACTCATTTCATGACTAACAGTTTTTGAAATATTTCAAAAATATTTTCTGATAATATAAAAAATATCATTAACATAATGCATAATGAGACATTTTGTTTTGCTTCAGTGGGTTACTGGAAGAGTTTCACTTGTGCGCATGTTTTTCACACTGCATGCATTAGCTGTTGAAAGAGTGCGATGAAGCCTCAAGGCTTTCTTCTGCTACAGCTTTGCATTTTTAAAGACCAAATTGCCTCGGAGGATTCCTTTTTGTTTGGTGAGGATCCACTTTTGGGAACGACAATCTAAGGAAAGTGTCATTAGGCAAAAAAAAAAAAAAAAGATTTGATTTGAAGGTATTAATTTAAATCCGATGAATCAAACAAATTTTTAATTTGTTTGATTATACTTGTTGAATATAAACAGTCAAGTTTTCTGTAAGGAGATTTTTATTTAAGATTAATGGGAGGAGTCTTTGATGTCTACACTTTGTAGTTTTTCACCACATGATAATCAGCTAATTTCTAATTGTTACAAATTTTACAGATTATTTTGGATCTCCATTTTTTTTTCAGTTTTTTCATTTGCTTCCTCTTTTAAAGGAGCACAACTAGTCAAGGTCATGGGTTAAATCAGCAATCTATAAATAGCAACTTGTCTTATGTCTCATTGACAATAGCTTCTCTCCTTTTGCCTTTGATACATGTACCAGACTGCAAATGAAGGGAATAGGTATTATATGATTTTCATTTTTTTTTATTGTAGTAGATGATAGGAGAGGGGGAATAAGATTGATATTTCTAACATCTGTTATTGACATACTATCGTGACCGACATAAAAGCATGCTTGTTAATCTCGAAGTGGATCTATGCCAGCAGCTTTTCTTTAATCCACTGCACGCTTATCGGATACTGAGGTGCCATGGCTATCAGGCTGCCCCCTGTGCCCGCTGTTCGGCTGCCCTGGGCCATAGAGATAGACGGGTGAGGAGAGATGAGAAAGGAGAAACTCTGTCCTAGGCAGTCATGCTGAGACTTGTGCTCTAAAATTCTTTCCAACCCAAACGTTTTTAGACAGACACAGCACTTCAGATTAGTATCATCCACCCCTTGAGCAATGAAGGAGCTGATAAATATGTTAATATGAGCAGAGCAGAGTGTTTAAAATAGCATGCAAATTGCTTTGTGCTGTTGCCTTTAGGTTGTTAGACTAAAAATCTGAATGACCGAAATGACTTCATTCTACATATTTTTTAATTAAATTCAGCTGGATAATCTTTTTTTTTTCTTTCTATATTAATGACTTTTTTTTTTTTAAATAAAAGGGTTAGAATTTGTATAATATACAGTGTGATTGTTTCCCTTTGCTTTTGTAAACAAGCAAAAAAAACAAAACAAACAAACTTGTAGATCTGATTCATCAGAAGGCGTTACTGTTTTTTAACTTCCTGTCTACTTACACTATATTATATTAATTATTATATTTTTTGTGTAGTTACTACACAATATTCTAATGCCAGTAAAAGTTTAGAATTGTATAAGAGGTTGCTTAAAATTTAAGACACTGTTTCTGATCATATTCAGTATACTGTATCATGACCACCTCTTGGTAAGTGTGCGCTCTCAGCATGCTGCACTCTTGCAGCGCTTCTGTCTATCAGACATGATCATTTTTAGCCCTTCCTGTAGCAGTGTCTCTCTTCTTAGACCTGCTTTTTGTGCTTTGTCCAAGTGTGGCCCTGAAACAGAGCTTCTTGCCGGAGACTGACAGCTCAAGGCATGCTAAGCCGTTATCTAACTTAAACTCGTAAACACGTCACGAGTGAAAACCTAAAAGTAAACCACTGTAATTAAACTTTGTTGCAACACAGCAGGGGAATTTAAATGTAAATAATTGATTGTTAACTCTGAAGTAATAAAAACTTTTTTTAAATGATTCCCATATTTACAGAAGAGATCGTCGCACTACTATTACTACTCCCTTAAACCTCTTTAAGAAGAACAGAGATGCATCATCTCGATGATCATTTTGAAAAAAATCAAAAAGGAAAAAATAGAAAAAAAAAGCATATGCTTTTATAGTATCTTAAGCACGAACATTAATTGTCCATTTCTGTCGGTGTAATCACGTTTTGTGTGGTGTGAAATTTTTTAATGGTTCAGTTATATCCTTAGCCATTAAATTCGGCTTATTTAATATTAATGATAAGTAAGCTATAGGAAACTGCCAAGCTACCAGCAATTCAAGTTCAAGATATTAGATTTTTTTTTAATTGGGATTAAGATTCAATTATTTGTTACATGTCCCTTACAGCACAGTGAAATCATGTGGCTTGCTCAAGGGCTCAACGATGACACCTTGGCTGCACTGGGGCTTGAACCCTTGACCTGCTGATCTGTAACCGTGAGAGCCACAATTACCCACTTGGGGGAAAAAAAAATACAAAAAAGAACCATACAGAGTAATCAATGCCTGAAAGTACTGTAGCAAAGTTTTTTTCGCTTTACATCTAATATGCGTAAAAAATATATATATATGATAGACACCAAAGAATGAACAATATATGTCGCCTGACAGATGTGTTTACTCTGGGCAGCTTTATGATCTTTTATTTTAAGCATCCAGCTGTGAATAGAGAAAATTTATTCACACTCCTGACATGACTGCTCTTTTCAACAATCTGTATTTGACATGTGAACTAGGGAAAGTGGCGGATTTGTATTGTTGAAGCATGTGATTGGATTTGTTTTACCGGTTTCTGTTTTACATGAATTCTTTTATGGATCTATTGTATACTGTAGGTCTTTATAATATGATGAGTGTAATGTACTAGAACTCATCAACTCTACTCTGTGTCAAGAGAGGGAGCGTCTTCTCTGACATCACTATAATTAGGGTCACCTGATTGCACTGATATGATCATGTACTCTCTTTTTTTAATTAATATTACATTACTTGCTGGTGCACCTTAGATACAGTTATTTAGATTCAAACATCATGCACATGTACTGTGCATAGAAGCAGTTTATTCTTACATTTTGCAATGTTTTTATCTTGTTAACACACTTCAATGTTGATTCATTCATTCATGTTCTATACCGCTAATCCTGTACAGGGTCGCAGGGGGCTGAAGCCTATCACAGAAGATTTAGTGCAAGAGGTCGGGTACACCCTAGACAGGGTGCCAATCCATTACAGGGCTCACACACTACGGGCAATTTGGGAACACCAGTTAACCTAATCTGCATGCTTTTAGACTGTGAGAGGAAATCCACTATGCATGGGGAGAACATGCAAACTCCAGACACACTAAACCAAGGCAAGTATTAAACTCTAGACCACAGTGCTAACCACTAAGCCACCGTGTCACCTGTCACCTTAATGTTAATCTATCTTAATTTACTAATCTACTGTATCTGTCTATCCATCCATCCATCCATCCATCCATCCATCCATCCATCCATCTAATGATCTTAAAACATTATTTAGTATATTATTAAGTGAAGAATATACATACATCAGTGCCTCTGATAACCTAAAACAGACATACTTTCCTTTGCATGTTTTCTATAAATAGGCCACACATCCTTTTTTTGAGGCTAGCAATGCCCCCCACACACTCACACACTATAATGTATACATACACACGTTCACACTGCAGCAGTGACAATCAAAGCTGATCTCAAGGTTACTCCTGATCCCTTGATATACCCCACTGCATCCACCCCCATCTTGCTCTCTAGATTCTCACCCTCCATACCTGTGAAGCTCATATGCTCTCTACTGCAGGAAATAGTTCATGGAACCAGGCACCAATCCTCAGCACATCTTGTCTAAACTGAGAACACATAACACTACATGCCCTTTTCGCAGCAAACAGAACACCTTCGAAATACATCCTAGTCCAGCTCTACAAAGCCCACTGGGGCTGTTCTCTCAGATGCCCTCTGAAACAATCCCTTTCAGGCAAACACAGTAATCCACATCATATGTGGATTCTTCAATAACAAGTTCAAATTCTTTTTTTCGTTTGCACTTTACATAAAGTTGAATTTTGCCCAGCCTTAAATTTTAGCTTTAGTTAATTCTCTTTTGAGACATTAAAATGATAACAGTAGACATATCATCTTTACAGTGTTCAATCGCATTGTTAACTTGTAGCATGTTAAAACCATTTTTGGTTAACCAGCTTCTAGTAAATGCAAGGAAATGATTGACCTTAATCAAATGTTTACTTTTTGAAATGCCCGGGCTCGATTCCCAGTCAAACCCCAGCGAGTCCCAAATCCCAGCCACTGAATGCAGTGCAGTGCCGGTCCCAAGTACGGATAACATGTGAGGGTTGCGTCAGGAAGAGCAACTCTGTCTGTATGGGTTTCATCTAGGTTCTCTGGTTTCCTCCTATCTTCCAAAAACAGGCCAGTAAAGAAATTGGCTTATATACAGTATGTGATGAGTGCATGGTACCCTGTAATATCCTGTGTTCATGAGATCCACCGCTAACGCTGACTAAAATAAAGTAGGTACTAAAGACAAATGAACGATTAAAGAAGAAGAGCCAGATTTAAAATCAGCATGGTGATGAAATTAAAGTGGTCTAGAATGACTGAACGACTGGTAGCATTTCATCATCGTCCATAATCTTCAGTTCATCTTCACTATGCTTTATCATAGTCAGGGTCAATGTGGCTCTGTTGATGAGTCATGGGAAAACAGACATCTGTAGTATTCTGGTGTCATTTTTGCAATCCATATCTGCTTGATTGCTTCTTAAAGATCATGTACAGAAGACTGCCACTACCTTCTTCACTATTGCGCAGTAGTTTTCTGTTGGGTTAAGGTCTGGAGGTGACGCAGACCATGGCTCCAGAACCTGAATACCATTGTAGTATAGTCAGTTTTTCACTAGTTTTTTAGTTAATTAGACCAACCCTTCAGCCAGATAGTCTAGAACTAATTAGCAAAGGAAGAACTATAACACATGGAATATGTTGTCTTATTATTTTTGGCTACCACTGTCTGTATATACAGTATATGTATGCGTTCCTTCACTCCTGTGGGCGATTTAAAGTAGCCTGTTCATCTCTTGGCACGTATTTGGGAAGAGTAAATTAACTTGATGCAAACAATGTCATGAAAACCCATAAAGAGGCTCTTTTAAGATTGAATCCTTGATATGTGAGAAGTCAAAGCTACCTGTTGTGCTTCCAGAAAAATGTATTTTCAATAAATTACAAACATCCATGAATTACCTCGAAAGTTATTCTTTCATTTATGGGGTATTTATCTCAGGAAAAAAAAAACACATATACAGCACAAATGAAACCCTGCTACATTTTTTGTTCTCTATATCAGTCATTGTGACTGTGCACCATTAGTTCCTACATCTACATCTTGGCATTTGACAGACACCCTTATCCAGAGCGACTTACATTTCTATCTCATTATACATCTGAGCAGTTGAGGGTTAATGGCCTTGCTCAAGGGCCTAACAGTGGCAACTTGGTGGTCGTAGAGTTTGAACCTGGGACCTTCCGAACCGTAGTCCATTGCCTTAACCACTAAACTACCCCTAACCCCTAGTTCCTCTTGGTACCAATCTTGAGCAGGTCCTAAAAACAAAAATAATTGAAACTTTTGGTGCTGGCCGACTTTCCAGTATGCAATCAGTTCCAGCTTTTCTGGGCTAAAAGTTATAAAAGTGCATAAAAGTTATGCAGCAGAAAAAAGGCCTCAGTACCGAGGTTGTCAATGAATGTCATGCAAATTCTGCCATTGTCTCAATTAGATCAGCGTGACATTGTGACTTTAAATTCAATTGCAAGGTTTACCAGACATTAATCACAGACATACATCATCTTAAATGGTATTAACCTGACTCTATTTAAGTCTTCTTCTTTGTCTTTCGGCTGTTCCATTTCAGGGGTCGCCACAGCGAATCATCTGCCTCCATCCAACCCTATTCTCCACATCCTCTTCTCACACACCAACTAACTTCATGTCCTCTCTCATCGCATCCATATATCTCCTCCTTGGTCTTCCTCTAGACCTCCTGCCTGGCAGCCCCAACCTCAGGACTCTTCTCTCCTCTGAACATGTCCAAACCTCCTCAATCTGGCCTCTCTGACTTTGTCTCCAAAAGATCCCTCCAAAAGGGTTGTCCCTCTGATGGACTCATTCTTAATCCTATCCATCCTTGTCACTCTCAAAGAGAACCTCAACATCAGCTCTGCTACCTCCAACTCTGCCTCCTGTCTTTTCTTCAGTGCCACTGTCTCTAAGCCATAGAGCATCGCTGGTCTCACCACTGTCCTGTACACCTTTCCCTTCATTCTCGCTAAACCTGACTCGATTTAAGTACATACCATATACACAATACAGACATTGTGTTATGGCGAATGTATTGTACTGTATGTCCAGTATTTTTTGTATATTTTTAATTGATGTGCATATTTCTGCATTGTACACAGTATATCTATGCTGTATAGTAGATCCTTGAACATCATAGCTTACATTGTCTGATCCTAGCACTAGCACTATACAATATTTTATATGCATCAGACAAATACTGCATGAATCATAAAGGTAGGTAGAAGGAAATTATGTGTAAAATGTTAATTTTACGTTAAGACCAAGAAAAAACTAAATAGAGGATGAAGGTGAAAAGCATAAATAGAGACAGTGGCAGGAAAAAAAGAGAGGAATAGAAGGAGAAACACAGGCAGACATGTTTCCATGGGCGAAGGGGAGAGATTTGGGGTAAGAAAGCTACATCATCTCCATCAGCCAATCGGGACGCTCTTCTAAAATGTTCAAAGGGAGTGTCCTAGCAACAGACAAGTAAATATCTCTACTGAATCTTTTCATTTTGTACATTTGGGGGAACGTTCCACTGAGACAGTTTGCTTCATAGGCTAACATCTTTCCTGTTCGTGTCTATTTGTTGCCTGATGTCCAGGTAGCTATAGAATTTTGCTAGATGCAGAATAAAGGCTTGCGTGTCATGTAATCGAATATAAACATTTTACATACGTCCTCGCTAAACTTCTTTTTACATCCAATATTTGGGATGCAGTTAATAAGGATGGCGGCGTTGTGACAGATTGTGAATTTCTGCACATCTATATCACTAACAGTAAAATAAAAATTCAATTTAAATTCTTTGTTACATTTATTACACATCTGGGGAATCTGTTCATGAGGCTTAAGAGAAAATGACACATTATTTGCACATCCTAAAAGGCCTGGTTTTGAGACTTCTACCCAAATCCATCATCATATTCTCTTGTTGTGCCACTTAATTAACACATCTACACCTTTTCTCTTTTGTGGGTTGAATAAACCACATCTACCAGGAAAATGAGTGGGGAAAAAAGGAGTGGTTCATTCCAACATCCACTCTCTCATTCATTTTTTCCCCTCTTTCTTTCTCTTTTTTCTTCGCTCCCTATTTGTTTCCACCCCATTGCAAGGATGCTGGTTTTAGGTAGGTGTAAGAATGCATGGGATTAAAACACATACTCACACACCCACACATAAGCTAATTAGCATCTACATGCTCGGTATGCCAATCCAAATGTCACACAAGCTATAAAATGTCATTTTTAACAAAGCTAGAATGGGGTATTCGGTTAATAACTGTTGTGGAGTATAACATGGTTCCCATTTGTAAAATCAAATAGCAGCACAGATTGTCTGTTGTTATGGAAACTGATTTTTTTTTGTGCATTTATTATTAAGCATGATTTTATACCCCTGAAAATAAACGACATATTACTATATTAAAGGATAACTGCTAGAGTAAGTGTATATATAAGAAAGGCTGAGGTGTATTGTGCAGCATAGGTACACACCAGGTTTTGCTGAGCATGTGTGTGTGTGTCTGCGCGTGAATGTGTTAAAATGTCTATTTGCAACACTACAATGCACTGCTGAGAAACAGGACAAGCCGATCTGTTCGACAGATCTTCTGCCTAGGAAAGTAGCACACCCCTACGTTCTCTCTCTGTCTCTTCCTCCATCCCTCACTCTCTCTTTCCACCGGTGCAATTCTCTGAAGTCTGTCTGAAGAGGATGCCGGCATGGTAACGAAAGCAGTTGCCATCCCTTGCCATGTGCTACCTTCTACGCTCATCTACAGCAAATAAAACGATACTGAACGGAATTAAAGAAAGAGACACAAATGAGGAAGGGGGAACATAGAGGAACTGAAAAAAAAATGGAGAAAGAGTATCAGTGATGCTGCTTACCGGCAGGAATGGTTACAGGGAGGCAGTGGTGCTCCTGCTCTGTCTTCAGGGGAAAAAAAGAAAGAAAGAAATAGGTGTAAAAAAAAAAAAAAAAAAAAGAGAAAAGAGATAGTAGAGGTAAAGGATCAGAGCAGACCCCTGTTTGAAGAATACAAAGGAAGAGTATGAGGGGTGAAAAAACAGCGCTCCTTTCACTTCCCCTGTGAGCTGCTGTGTGGACTTCCCTGAATGCACGACTAGAGTCAACCACACGCTCTATGTGTGTGTGTGTGTGTGTGTAACGTCTGTGTCAGTCCTTTTCCCTGCCTGCCTCTGGCTTGCTCATACGCTCCTCCTGCTCAGTTACCGAATGATCTCTTTTGCTCTGACTGTCTCTGCACTCAAGACTCTCTGCTTAGCAGTTGAGGAATAGTACGCTCCGTTCCATCCTCCCTCCCTCCCTCCCTCTCTCTCTTTCTTTCTCTCATGTTCTTTTCTCTGTCTCTCACTCTTACAAAGACCCCCACCAGCCTATCCCCTTTACACCCCCTCCCCCTGACTAACAACTGACATCTCCAAAGCCTACAAGCATGAGTGGGGGGAGTGTGTGAGTATGTGCGCTTTATGACGCTTTATGGCACGAAGGGGTGGCAGGAGGGTGGTATTTAACCCTTTGCCAAGCAATTTGGCCTCCCTTATAGCAGGTGTGTGTGAGCAGACAACCCCAGACCGGTTTCTGTAGTGATGCAACTGGTCAAACGGTCTGCGTCTGGTTTTAATGCGTGAACAAAATGGTCATTGTTTGTACCCCACTAGCCGACCTCTTTACACCCCTCCTCAACTCATTCTTCCCAGCCTGGGGTCAACACATACCTTCGAAAACAGACCGCAACACCTCTGAAAACGAGATATCTACAGTAACACCTGCATGTTCGTACAGATGGTGCATTAGCCTATGTATTAGATGTGTATTCGCATTAAGCTCATATATGATTCATATTCATCATTATCATCTCTGCAGTATGTCTCCAGAATGCATATGCCAATTGTTTACAGTGGCCTCCTGCAGTGCCGTCATCTATCTTACTCGTATCAAATCACTGCACATTGTTACATTTGATTTATCCTTTGATATTGAACATGACAACCCTGCTTGATCATTGATTTTTCAACTTTGGATGATGTAGCATTATTTTTTTATTGCTCAGTAGCAATTAGTTAGGTATCAAACTCACGTAACAAGAACAGAACCCAGGATTTAAACATTCAGTACTTTCCAGCCTTCAGATGGACAGATTTATTGTATAATAATAAACGAACATTAGTCCATGTGAGCTAAGGAAAAGGGAAAAATAAAACAAGTGGTACAATATAGCAAGACAACCACAAGCCATGTGCTTTCACTATATTAGTCTAAAATTTTAGGGCCCTGACACACCCAGGCACCTGTTGGCTATCAGTTGTCAGTTATCATCAGCTGGTAGCTCATCGCCTGCAGTTTTCAGCTTCAACTGATCATGTTCAACCAGCATTTGAGGCTGGCATTGGAACGATTCAAGTGAGTAAGGGCAGAAAAGAAATTGAAACAAGCAGAGTAAGATTAAGATTGTTTAATGCTTAAGTATGATTTTTAGAAGACTGCAACTGCCACCTGTTGGTGTGGAGAGTTACGTCCTTCTACTGTGTAATGAACACAGCAGAACATTTGGACAACAACAACAAAAGTCACAGATTTATTTTCATACAGGTGTGAGTGAGAGGTCGGAAATGAAGTTTGGGGGACAAACATGAACATGCAGTACTGTGCAATGCAATTTCAACATGCATCCATACTTCCCCAGTAACTACCTGTTTGTGGTTTAAAATATGTACAGTCGACTTGCCTTAGAAGTAGGAAGTCAGAAATTGGATATTGGAATCACTGCATTTTTGACCACTGTGAAAAATATGAGGATATCCCCAGGTTTGTCTTTTGTTAACAAGCTAGATAGCTATATATGAAGAATAATCACCTCTATAAAACAGGAACTGTATAATTAATGTTATAAATGTAATACAGCTAATGAGTCTATGTATTAATCTGAAGCAAATACTATAATATACTGTAGGGTTTGACTCATCTATGTTATATTACTTTGCTCACTCCTTGTTATTCTGAGTTGCTGAAAAATCTAAAATGGAGCTTTGTAACTTGTAACGTGCAAGTGGTGTTCATGAAAGTGTGTACTTTCTTATTTCTCAGCTGCTCCCTTCGAGGTGTCACCACAGCGGACCATCTGATCCACACACAACTTTGGCATAGGTTTTATGCCAGACGCCCTTTCCGACGCAACCCTCCCATTTTATTTGTGCTTGGGACCAGCACTGCATGTAACGGCTGGGTAGTATGGGGTGCGGCAACCCACTGATGGCAGGGCTCAAAGCCGGATCCTCAGATCTCTAAACCAACAAGCCATCTAAACCACCTAAGCCATCCAATTCCCACAAACACACGAGTCTGTTCCCCAAGCTGATATCTATTTTCGACCGAAGCGTGGTGGTACAATCTGGTTGGGGTTCCAATCCATCTCAGGGCGCACGCTCACACACTTGCACACTACGGGCAGTTTGGAGATGCCAGTCAGCCTACACTGCATACTGTATCTTTGGACTGTAGTAGGGAAGAACACACACACACAGACCAGAGGAGAAATTCACACTCCCAACCAAGGTGCTAGCACTCAAGTGATGTAGCTGAGGTTGAGAAACTGTCAGAGACAGTGCTAACAATTCTAACTCTGGGGCTTTTTCATGGGTCTAGTGGACAGAAGAAAAGCAAACCCCTTCCAGTTTAGGCCATTTAAATCTAACTATAGATACAGTGTCATTGTGTAGGCGGTGTGACACATACAGAAGGTGTCAGCTGTAGGTTTTTGCACTTTAGTTAAATACGGATTTACACAGATGTTATGCAATGCAAATTGTCACATCAGCTTTATGCCTTTAGGTGAGGTTTGTTCCATTTCCTACAGTATATCTTATTATAAATCTACAGTGCAGTACTAACACTCGTTTCAGTACATGATCAGTATGTATCCCCAGTAACTAGAACACTGGTTGATGACTGGACTTAGTTAATAACTTTGCTCAAATAACAGTCAACATAATCAGATCCTTGATTAAAGCTGTTTTTCACTTTTTATTAACCCGGTCAAAATGTGACAGGACATACGGGCTTTTAAAGTGTTTTCTTTAACTTGACCATTGTCCACGGATGATACATAATAAAAAGTTTGACCACCATTGTCACTGTTCCCTTGAGTCATTGTGTACTCCTAATGCTTTTAAAACCTCACTAATGTCACCAAACCGAGATCCTAAAAGCTGGTATTGAAACAGAGTGAATCATTCAGACTGAATCACAAGTCATTATTACAAACGTAGAAAATACCCCACATTGACCGAGAGGGTAACTCCTACAGACTGCACAGGGAGATGTGCATGACAGATGCTTTTAATGTATCTAATTATAACAGTGCTTTACCGTGCGCCACTGCTTATCTCACTACTGAGATCACATACCCTGTTATACTTATATGCTTCGTTCTAAATGCTACAGTAGCTTACAGCCGTTTATTTTTTGGTCACGACATACTGTTTAATCTGTTGTTGCTATTGCTTTCGAAGAAGAATCGTGGTACATTTTGGAATAGGGAATTTATTTGAGTTTCAACAAAATTGAAAATATATGTACCAAAGTATACTGTTTGTCTTCTGGCCATGATAGTGAAGAATCACTGGAAACCCCAATATATCATCTGCTGATGCAGCTTATGAGATCAATCAAGAGGTGAAGTGTGATTAAAACCGACAGTTTGCGGACTGCCTGTGCCTTTGTTGTGAGCCATGCTGGGAAGATAACATATCTCATAGGAAGTGAAATATGGGTGCTTACATGCAAGTAACATTTTTAACCACCACACTGGTTTTACACAGTTTCAGTATTACCTTTTTTTTTTTTTTTTTTTAAATCAGGAGTGTAACAAATTGCACTTATTCTCAGATATTTCATTTAAGTTCTGTTTATTTATTGTTTTCCAGTATAGTAGACTACACTATAAGGTAATTAACCTCTTATTATTATTTTTCCCAGCCAATCATATCAAATCAAACAGAAAACCAAAAGTAGAACTGGAACCAACGGCTTATAATCACGCAGGTTGTGGGAGGACACGTGAAGGATGCCTCAAGCAGCATTAACCTTAAATCATCAGAATATCCATGGCTGCACCTGTAAGAGCTTTTCAAAGTCAAGACCAAGAGGGATAATAGTGTTCTCGTGGCGTGTGTGCCTTGCATTCTTAATCCCATTGTGGAATAGTTCAGGCCTTTAATCTGAAAGGTAAGATTGGGTTTTATGCTAAATACAGTAGGCTAGCTCGAGGTAAAATGGATAAAACCACTCACACTGAAAAAACTAATCTCACTACCCTATATTGAAATAAATGACTACATAGGATAGATGTTTTTTTTTAATTGACATTACACTTTTCGGGAAGTGACAGAATATTTACCCGAGTATGATTTTTCAGTACTCTTTCCACTTGGCCCAACTTTGATTATCTTTTTTTTTTTTTTGGGAGTAGGCCAGGCGGCACAGTGGCTTAGTGGTTATCACTGTCGCCTTGCACCTTCATGGTCCGTGTTCGATTCCTAGCCAGGTTCGTTTCCCACCTCTGTGTGTATGTTCGCCCCATGCTTGGTGGGTTGCCTCCCGCAGTCCAAAGACATGTAGATTAGGCTAATTGGCATTCCCATTCCCAGCTGGCATGTCCATAGTGTGTGTATGTGTGTGCCTTGCGATGGATTGGCACCCTGTCCAGGGTGTACCCCACCTCATGCTTCAAGTCTCCTGGGATAGGCTCGAGGCCCTGTGCGACCCTGTATACAGGATTAAGTGGTATAGATGATGAGTGAGTGAGTAAGAGTGGAGTAGGCCATGACACAAATGGTCAGCTTTTAAGGCATCCTGATCCCCGTCTGCTCTTTCGGTGTCAACCTCTCTTCGTTCTCATTGATCATCATTTTATCACTGGTGGGTCATACTTCCTCTTCTGGTGCTTGTATGCACATAGATTTAAAGGGCCTTTCCCGATGGCCCAACAGTGGCAACTTGGCGGTGATGGGGCTCAAACCCCCAACCCTCTGATCAACAACCAAAAGCCTCAACAGCCTGAGCCATCATCGTGATCAAGGAATTCAACTTTTTTTTTTAGATTGAAGGTTATCTTAGCAAAACTAATAACACATTAATGAACCTTCATTAAGAATGCATGAATCTTTAAAAGATTTGGCCTTTTTTATCAGTTTGAAAATGAGAGATGATTGCACAAACATATAAATTAAACACGTACTGTATGTGCTATCACAATGACCATTAGAGGCCGATTATTTCCATCTGAACATGTTCTATCAAATTAGTGCGCTACTCCAACAGCTCTTGAAATTTAGATTACTATCCCAGTGACCTATATATTACCATGGCTGGAGAAAATGCAAAAGCGCATCTACAATATCTGAGAGTGGTCTTTTCAGTGAGTGACCTCCCAGTGAACCCAAGAAACAGCATGAACCTCTGCCACCTAATCGCTACTCAGCAAGCGAGAGAGAGAGAAATTCTGTTCTTCTGTAAAGCCGGGTCAGCTCTTATTCAGAAAAACCTGATCTGGACGATCATAACAATCTGGCAGTTTGTAAGGGTGTATGAGAATATGTAAGCAAATGTGATGACTAATACAACATGAGAGATTTGTAAAGCATGTTATTTCTTTTTAATGAATTGAAATTAGATTTGTATTGAGCTTTTACCAATAGACATCGTCACAAAGCAGCTTTAGATAAATCCATATGTAAAGAAAAGTTCTTTACATAGATTCAATAGGCGAGGAAGAATTCCCTGAGACGACATAAGAAACCTTAAGGGGAACCAGACTCAAAAATGACTCCATCTTCTCCTTTGTGACATTGGGTAGTGAGATTATAAATCATTCTTCCATATTTGTATACTATTAAGGGTATTGAATGGATATCCACTATGAGCATTAAAGAATTTATGATTACGGCAACATTCGGTAAGTAGTTCTTAATGCTTGATTAGGGAGCGATATGATTAAATTGATGGAAGGTATAGTAGTGTGAAGGTTAGCATTAAAATCACCTTCCTCTACAGGAGTGGTGACATCATAT
Source organism: Leiocassis micropogon (assembly GCA_028565275.1). NCBI lineage: Eukaryota > Metazoa > Chordata > Actinopteri > Siluriformes > Bagridae > Leiocassis > Leiocassis micropogon. The sequence goes on along the minus strand of JAOVVA010000030.1, from coordinate 9,830,464 downwards.
TTTATTTTCTAACTCATTTATGTATTTTAAAAAGTCACCCCTCCATGCCGTCATATCTATCAGATAGACTTCAAATTTACAATTTACCCTTCATGTACACAGATTAAATCCATCAATTAATAAAAAAAAATACTTAATCCAGTGCTGTAGCATAATAAATATGTCCTTGTCAACAGTTGTACATTTGTAGTCGGAAGGAAAAAGGTAATCCGTTCTGTTTGTTTAAATATTTATTTCACAAAAGGTTTAAAGCTGAGTTATTCATAATTAACGTTCTACTGTAGTCATTACTATATTGGGTCAGGTGTCCAACACTGTGCGTGGATTATATCAAAACATGAGATGTCCATACGTCTTTCATCCCTTTCAAAAATGTGTGAACACTGAAACAGTAATCAATGTGTGAGATGTCTGCAATAATAATAATTTTAAAAAAGTCACAACCTCCTACTGCTCTTAGTGTGGTTTGTAATA
>JAOVVA010000030.1:9819544-9829890 GCA_028565275.1 Leiocassis micropogon | reverse complement strand
TAATTATATATATATATATTATATATATATTATATATATAAAGCATGATTGCAGTGTAGAATTTCAGGACAGGGTGTGTGTCTGCTTGATTTCGGTATAAATTCAAATTTTAAAAATCGGCCTAGTCATCATGAAGACTTTAGTCATCCCTGTAATCTCACTCCCTTACCTGTTTTGTATTCCACTGCAGGGGTTGGAGAGGAATTAGTCTATGCCTGTGCCCGCGTCTTGTACGTTTATGCCTCATTTTTGAAGCGGCTACAGCAAGGAGAACTGATAGGCAGGTCAGTGATTCTCATGTTCTCGGGTATTATACTGTAGAGTGTAGAACAACCAGGCGTAGTGCTTTTCGGTCACTCGTGTACTCAGTCCTGAACTGACACTGTACGTGTCTGAAAATAACCCAGTGCAACATTCTATAATGTGCCATCATCCCACAGAGAGTAACTTACTCTACTCTCTCTCTCTCTCTTTTTTTCTGCTTTTCCTCCTTTTTCCCTCACTCCTCCTCCCACGCTCTTGCTCAGTTCACCCCAGTAGCCTATTTTTGGCCCTTCATTCGCAGCCTCAAAGAAGCTGTGTTACTCACCATCACTTGCCTCCTCCAGCTCTTCTACACACCCCTGCAACGTGTGTGCAGATAGTATAGTCCAACTGCACGCTCTCTCGCCCCCGCTCACTGCTCTCACTCTCTCCTTATAAGGACAAAATGCATTGAGAAAGACAGGGAACAGGGGCTGTACCAGCTCCTACAGGCAGGTAGGGGGGCAGCAGCTCTGTCAAGTAAAGAGAAAGAGGCATCAAGAAAGAGAGGGAGTGAGAGAGCGAGCTGGTCCTGAAAGGACAGCGCCCAGAGATTCCCAGTGTAAACTGAGAGAGGATGATGTACCGTGCAGTGGGGAGAGTAAATGAGATTAACCTTTGGGTAGGCGTGCTATTATGCACAGTGTAATGATTACAATTCAGGTAAGACATTCCCATTTGCATTTTAAATAACAAAATTCATAATAAATACTCCATCCCTCCAGAGCTCTAAAGTCAATGAATGTGCACATGGGGAGACCACTGCTCCTACCACAAGGAGTACAATTGAATAAAAAAAATAACGAGTGAACATTGCCTGCAGTTGGTTTGTAATAATTTCTATCTCCACAGATTCTGTTTTCACCCAACTTACACACACACACACACACACACACACACACACACACACACACACAATCATAATCTGAAGATAATGCTTCATTTATAATGAAGTGCAAACACACCTCGATTATCCAAAGAACTTTCAACGAATGTGAGAACAGATTGAGGAGAATTATGTACGATCTTAGATATCACATCAAAAGGCTCCATCAGTCTTAACCTTTATCTACAGAAGTGGTCACATCATATTTTATTTTCTAATTCATTTACATGTTTTACTAAATCATGCAGAATTAGAAATAAAGTGACCCCTCCAGGGCCACATATCTACTCCATTAGATACAGGGAATCCTGGAGTCTTGGGGACTTGGGCACTTGGTGAGGTACACCCTGGACTGTGTGCCAATCCATCACAGGGCATACAAGCATGCACTAATTCACACGCTCTCACTACGAGCAATTTGGATACACCAAATAGCCTAATCTGCATGCCATTGGACTGTGGACACGGGAAGAACATGCAAACTCCACACACATACTCGAGGTGGAAATTCAAACCCTGGATATGCGACGCCACGGTGCTAACAACTACGACACGGCGCTGCCCGTGGTGAAGTTTTATCTTTTTTCCCATTTGTATACAAATCTAGCTGTCTCACCAGTGTGGAAAACTATCCAATACAAAGTAAGCCCCCTGTGTCTTTTAATGAAAAGATATCTAGCTGGGCAGCTATGTGTAAATGTTACCGATAGTACATTATGGATGTACTGCCCACTGCAGTCATCTCTGTGAACATTCAGCAAGACGAACGCCTGATTAATGAGAACTGACAGATAACTCGTCTCCAATTTATTGAAGAGACGTATCAGTCTGGAACTATACATGAGATTATTCACGAACACCACTTGCACATTACAGGAACTCGGCTGGGAGTTATTGCCACATCCCCCATATAGTCCTGATATCACTCTAATCCATCAAGAATCATGTTCAATCCGATCATGGAATCAGCATACTTTCTGGATAAAACCTTTTACCTTGATGGTGTCCAATTAGCATTGGACAATTGGTGTCCAAGTGCATTAGCGTAGCAGGGGATTATATAGGGAAATAAATGTTGTTTTTACTCTTAACTGTTTTATGTTACAGTATTCTGGACAATCAAGTTTGACTTGAACACCTCTTGTATAACCAGTGTCTAATTGGCCTAATTGTGTTTATGTTTATACATAATGTCTGTGTTGTTAATGGATGTGTGCGTTTGTATTGCTGTGTTTTTTTTTTATTACACAGGTGAATCACTGGAACGGTGCCACTGTATCTCATTCCGCTTTGGCTCTGACCACTTTAAATCAGATTTCAGTGCACACCACAGGTTTGGCTTACACTACACCAACAGCCATTACAGACGATAATGAGAGGAACACTGCACAGTATGATACCTGTCTGCTACATTAATTAAACCTCAAACCCTGCTCTCACACATCAGCGGCGGTGTGAAAATCTATATAATATAACAACGCTGATTTGTCAATTCTGATTGGTCAGAGGATCTGTTATTCATTTTCTTTATCAGTGCAGCTGTGACAGTAGAGTTTAGCTGCAAGCCAGTGCACAGGTTTATATTAATGTGCTCGTTTCTATAGCAACAGCTCATACAGGGACTGTATGTTCGTAATCCATATACAGTCATTGATAGGTCAGGAGATTTTTTTTTTTTTTTTAGCATTTATTGAAGGAATCACGGGGGTAATAGAGCTTTTATAAGAGTCACAGCTGTAACAGTTCTAAGTCTTCAGGATAGAGGACATTTTACTGCTTCCCTATAACATGAAAAGCTGCACCTTGTTGTCTTATTAACTTCAAGAAAGACAAAAGAGGAGGTGGTGAGGAAATGACTGTGGCTGTTATAATTTAAGTTATACTAGGTTAACCTGTTTCATCCATCTTCTACAAAATGAAACCAAACCATTTTTTTTTAAATTGACAAACAGCTTTAAAAATGTTTCGTAAATACTTTAGATGCTAATATTTGGCCAAAACACAGTATTGGTGCTGATTTAATTTTTTTGTAATACTGTACATATAATACAGACAATGTGTGCCAAAGAAGCTACTTCTAAAGTTTATGCAACATGGCAGTGACCAATCTTGCTTCCCTAAAGATGTCAGCAGTTTGGAGAGATGATTTTATATGTGCACCAAAAATGGCAATTTTTCCATCTTGCTTCCAACAATAATAACTTAAAATGCAAATTAGTCATATTTCCTTAAGGATATTGATTTTAAAAATGGTAAGCGTCTAGAAGCATATGACCTGTAAAAATGATTGCTTAAATTAAAGCACTTAGTGCAAAATAAAGTTTTCCCAAAAGAATCTGTAGTGTCAAATTGCAAAATAAATGTCAAATTCATGTTGCAATATCTTAACAATTTCGCATTTTAGAATAAATTTTTTTTCAGGTTTATGTCTTTTCATGTGAAATCTGAATGACAATTAAGATCATTGAAGGATTTGAATTCAAAAAAAGTTACAGACATTACATAAAAGTGAATGAAATTGTACTTAATAAATGTGTCTTTTATTTAACAAAATATAAATGTGTATGCATAGTTACAAAAAATGTAATCAAGAGATAAGAAGAATGAAGTATTATGAAAAATGGTGTTATATGATTCTATCTGAAAATTTATTTTTCAGTTTTGGGCGACTACCTGTCCTAATGTTTCAGTAGATAAAAAGCTGAAGTGTTTGCATAAAAGTGTGCATGAAGCATGAAGTGTCAGCAAAATAACTTTCTTTTCTTGCAACATACTGCAACACGAGCTGTATCATGATGCTAAGCATGCATCTACCTTTACACAACCCTTCCACCATTAACACAGTGGCAGTTTCATTGTCAGCTTCAGTATTTCCCCTGAGGTCATTTTTGCACACTGCATTGCTGGAATCATCATAGTGAACATCATATAATCGTGCAAAAGTGTCTTTAAAAAAAAAAAAAAAATTCTTTTTTTCCCCATTATTTTGTATGTGAGTAAAACACTTAAACCAATTCTGAGAGCGTTTAGCTCATTTCACACACTCACAAACACATTGCACAAGGAGGGAGGACGCACGTATTGTGTGATTTCCAGCAAAGCCATTTTTAACAGTGTGAGACCGTATACTGTTTTTGGTGACTGTGGATTTATGTGTGTGATATTTGCGGTTTCTTTCTGATTCAGCTTTCTCTCACCACAAAATTCATAGAAGAGATATAGGGAAGGAAGAACAGGGCAGAAATCTAAATATGTGGGATGTAATCAGTGTTGCTTCTGCTAAGACATGTGTGTGTGGTTGTCCTTTGAAAAGCAATGCAGTTTGGTACTTTTTTTTTTTGGTGGTGGTGACAGGTGGGTTTCTTGTGATTTTTTTCCCCCTCAATTATCTTCCTAATTAAGGCATGATCGATTCCTATCCATCAGGAAGCTCTCTTTTATCACATAACTATCCAACCAACCAGGTATCAGGTACTTTCTCAGCCTAACGGACTGGTGTAAGAACAACAACCTGTCTCTGAACGTCGATAAGACAAAAGAGATGGTTGTTGACTTCAGGAGGACATGGAGCGATCACTCTCCGCTCAACATGGACGGCCCCTCTGTGGAGATTGTCAAGAGCACAAAATTCCTGGGTGTCCACCTGGAGGAGAACCTCACCTGCACCACCTCCCTCAACACCAGCTCTCTGCACAAGAAAGCCCAATAACAGCTTTTCTTCCTGAGAAGGCTGAGGAGGGCTCAGCTTCCACCACCAATCCTCACCACCTTCTATAGAGGGACAATCGAGAGCATCTTGAGCAGCTGCATCACTGTCTGGTTTGGGAATTGTGCCATATCGGACCGTAAGACCCTACAGCCGATAGTGAGGACAGCTGACTCTATTGAAGACATATATACCACACGCTGCTACTCAGGATCGAATGTTTACTGTTTCTCCTCACACTACCTTAACTCATACCTGATTATTACAAAAGTACTGAAACTTGTTACGTTGTTGTGTTTGTCACTCTGAGCTAGTCAGCTAATTAGGTCTCTTAGTTAGCTAGCTGGTTCCGGTAGAGTTGTGTTGTAAATTTATGTTGACACATGTATGTAGCACCTTGTTCCTGGAGGAACGCTGTTTCGTTTCACTGTGTACTGAACTGTATATGGTTGGAATGACAATAAAAGCCTACTTGATTTGACTTGACTTCCCCTGCAGCACATTAAGCCAGCAAACTTTCTTTCGGTTGATCCGACCTACACACAACTATTTCCAAACTTTTATACAGGCTTGAAATGCAGTGTCTTGAACCTGGCACTGCAGGCAGTGTCTTCCCCTTTTTCAAGTCAGTCTACTATATATTTTCAAATTGCTGTTCATGAAGCATCATTCCATGAGCCAATCATTCATATGATTGGCTAGTGTCACTCTGTTTGGTACGGCAAAGACAGTATGCCACCCGTCCCAACCTGAGACCAGACCATCATTGGGATTTCACCTCATGCTCTCTAGATGATAGGACAAATACTTTTCTGTGGTGCCACTCGGGAGCCCCGAGGCATCTTGGAATCTTAACAAAACCTCTGCTCTTTCGATTGTGGTTGACCAGTTTTCTTTTCAGATTTTACCACAGCTCTCTAGAGCCCCAGTTGGAATGAATTACTGAGTTAATTATGCAAAATATGAAGAAATGTAAGTGAGACATGAGAGAGAGAGAAAATGCCAGCTCATGGTTTTAAATAGGAAATGTAGTCCAAGCACAAAAGACTGTCTGATACCCTTACATTATGTCTTGAGTCATGAAAATGGAGCACTGAAAGCAAATCGTCAGAGGTTTGAACCTACAGTAATATTGGTTAGAATGCAGGGTACAGTCTATAGAAGGCATTTTTGCTTAACCGTGAATCTGGGAATGTCACTATAAAGTTTACAATTTTATCCGATGTGGCAAAGAATCCAAACTTAACATAAAGAGTAAAGATTAAAAATTGTGGCTGATTGCACGAAAAGCACAACAGTGGCCTCAAAACCTTCCAGGGAACTGCATTGTACTGTTTACTGTATATCTCTATATCTAAGTTTATGTACATGGATCCAAACATTACATTAATAATCTGAATAGCAGATTATAACAGCCCAATCGAATTACATTTGTATCATCTAAACAGTTTGCTGGAAACAGCTGCGCCCAATCAGAATGATGTATTTTTAACTAGGTGGGGGTGGTGGGTGTAGTGTTAATCCTTTCATCAGGTAAATATTAGCCGTGTCAACCGTTGATCCACTTATTGCTCTCTTGATGAGGGAAACATTAGATGATGTGACAAGTTTCTGAAAAAGAAATTTTACTTACATTCCTGATTGGAAAACTCCATGAGAACCCCTCCTTCCCATTAGCCTTCGCTTCAGACTTTCATGCACTGGGTCCTGGTGGAGGAAGGAGCACTGATTAGCTTGTAATTTACATTGTAAAGCATCTAACCAATCATAGATAAGACTTGTAACCAATCATAATACAGAAGGTGGGATTTGTCAGAATATCTGAAAAGCCTAAATTAACCTCATAGTTTTACTACGGTTAGTACGGTCACCTTGTACCTCCAGGTTCTGGGTTCCAGTCCCGCCTTGGGTCTGTGTGCATGGAGTTTGCATGTTCTCCCCATGGTTGGTGGGTTTTCTCCGGGTGCTGAGTTTCCTCACACTGTCCAAAGACATGCTGACGTCAATGAGTGTATGTGCCCCACGATGTATTGGCACCCTGTCTAGGGTGTACCCCGCTTTGTGCCCTAGGTCTCCTGAGATACCCTGAATTCAGGAGAAAGCGGTTTAGACAATGACAGTGAGTTTGACTATGAAAAAAACTCATTCGCATCTTTTTTCTTCTTCTGGTATATTTTCAGCAGATTAAAAGCCTTCCAGCAGATTAAACACACAGCAGCCAGATTCACTTATTCACAAATTATATATTATAATAAGTTAGATTCTGATTAAATGCTTATGTGCTTTGGGCAGTTGGAGACACCCACGGATAAAACCCACATGATCACTGGAAGAACATGGGAAACGCTACACAGACATCAAACCCAGCACCTTAGAGCTATCATGCCACCAATCTTCTATCCCTAGCAGCAAACCAATGATGACCAGCAGCAACCCTGTGCTGACCACTTTCCCCTGGTTCACATACTGTACGACCATGAAATTATGGTAATGTACTTGTAAAATTGCCGTTCCAGGGAGCACGACATTGAGGAACTTACATTTCCAGCATAATTCCCATCTTAAAGTGTAGTTATTTAATGAATCAAGTGGAAATGGAAGAAGTTCATGGGCAATTAACACTCAATCATCGTCTATATATCCTGTATACAGGGTCGCAAGGGCCTGGAGCCTATCCTCTCATTCACACACTACGGGCAATTTAGGAACGGCAATTAGCCTAATCTGCATGTCTTTGGACTGTGGGAGGAAACCGGAGTACCCCGAGGAAACCCATCAAATACGGGGAGAACATGCAAACTCCATGCACACAAAGGCAGGAATCGAACCCAGACCCTGGAGGTGCCTGGCAACAGTGCTAATCAATAAGCCACCATCCTGCCGGGCACGTATCAATTCATATAAAAGGGTATGGTATGGGGCAAGTTATAATTCATTCACCCTTTTATCACACCATTTGCATGAAATTTTCTTTTTTAAAGGTGCTGAAACTGAATCATTACTATTCCGAGCTCACATTATGTTTGGGGTGTATAAATGGCCATGTGAGTAGTCTGGCTATATCTGGTTCTGTATTTTGCGTGTGCGTGTGTGCGTGCGTGTGTGTGTGTTAGCTGGCTGAAAAAGGCCTGGCACACTCCTAAGAGACAGCAGCTGTTTCGAAGCTGTATACTCCATATGGACCAGCAGCTATTTCTCAGGCACTCCCATAATATTTTCTTTTTTTCTGTAGTACTCAAATTTTTATTGCTGTAAACTGTTAGCTGACAATCTAACCAATTTATCTTATTAATTGACTTGGATTGTTTACTGATAATAACAAAAGGCATTAGTGCAACATGAAAATCAACAGTCGGCTAATAGCATAATCACAATAGATTATTTGTAATGCCACTATGGAAAGAGTAATGGATTTAAAAAAAAAAAAAAAAAAAAAACGGCCCTTACCATGTGACCATAACACAAATAAAGACATTTAAATTTATGATTCAATCTTTGACTATACACGCACATAACAAATGTAAAAATGACTCTTTTGAATGCTGGATGTGGGTGTCTCCTCTTACATTTGTCTGTCTGCAGCTTTGTATAGAACACACACTATCATCACACTTATGCACACATACTATGTACACAGCTCTGCCCACAAACACACACACAATCCAAGCATAATGTAAGCAATTATTTCCTGTTTTATCTTTGTAACATTCCTAGCAGTGTGTGTTGTGATCGTGCATGCTGCTTTCTATACACACGATCTAGGTGCTTTTGCATGAAAGCTTCGCCAGAAGTTACTTGTGGCTGAACTTTGACCTATGCCCATCTGCTATGTGCAAAACAAAGCATTCAGGCCGGAAAGAGAACAGAGGAGTAAAGATAAAAGACACACAAATATAAAAAAAGCTAATTTAGTACAGTAGCTGCTTAGGACATCATAGACAGGCCTTTTTGTGTCAATTCCTACAATATGTGGATACTGCAACCAGCATATTAAAACCTTGGTTTCAACTGGTGGCTTCCTCTGCAGCAAACAGACATTGTGCCCAACCTTGCCAGGTCACCTTTATTTGTTGGTTTGGTCCCGCAGAATGAATCCAGAACTCTGACGTTCAGTAGCAGAAGGTGAAGCACTCCTGAATCCCACTGTTGCATGAATGGTCTGGACATTATTGACCGGATCCGACACATGGATCAATTTTAAAAATTCTACCTTCTATTCAGGGACTGCCAGGACACTAATAGTGTATGTCAAAGATCTCTCATAGGCCGTATTATAACCTGTCTGACAAGGATGAGGTGTTTCCATTCATCATGTTTCTTTAAGAGCCTGTGGGAGCCGGAAATTTAAAAGAGCATGGGATCTCTCTTTGTGAATATCTCTTTAATTTCCCTCTGTAAAAAGAGTTTATGAACTGACATGAATGTCTTTAAAAAGTGTCCTTTTGCTCATCATTGCTTCGGTGACAAAGTGAAAACCCCTTTGTGACAATGCAGTTCAAACTTATATCACCTTATTTTGTAGCCGAATCACTTGACCCTGTCACATTCCATGAAGGCGGTCCATCTTGTTCTCTACAGTAGTATTTAGAGCAGATGGCAGCCACTGGATCCTCAGCCCAATGGTTCATCTGTTGCAAAGAAAAGGTTGAAACAAAGGCTCGATCACTGGGTGGTAGACAGCATTGTCATACCCAATAGGCAGGGTGCACCTCCAGCTTCTACATTGCACTGCTCTTTTGCTCATCTGATATAACTTGGCAGCTAATAAAAAACTTTGGGCTTCTAAATTAAATTGGGTGTAATAGGGAAGGAAAATGCTACAGGAAAAGTGGTCCTCCAGGTCCATGTTGTAAATTAAAGGTATACGGCTCCTACCTACCTTGTAAAACCTTTGTTGTGTCCTGAGTTTTAAAATGATCTCCGAACACCCCTTTACCCAGTCCTAAAGTGTGTCATTTCCTTATGACTTTGCACAGAGGTCTTTGCACAAGCAGGTGATTCACACTGACCCTGAGTTAGTACTTGGTGGTTATAAGCACAATCACATATGAAAGTAATGTTCTATTTTACTTCAGATTCTCATTTTGTGTGCATTTTTACCATTTTTGATGATAGTGGAAAGATGATCATTCTTCTCAAAAATCTCCGGCATAAGCACTTCTAACTCATCTTAAAAAGAAAAATTTCCCTGTCTTCCTCTTACTGCCTGCCAGGATTTCTTTAGTTTGTCACAGCATCTGCGATATTATGGTGTTCCACCTCGGGTCGGTGTTCATAGAGTTTGCATGTTGTTCCCGTGCTTGGTGGATTTCCTCCAGGCTTTCTACATTGTAAAGGAATGCTGAAGGCGTCCAAAAAATGCATTAATCTCCTTTGATCTGAGGTGCTGTTAATTGGTCATTTTTCAGGCTGATAACTCTAAATGAACTTCTCGTCTGCGGCAGAGGTAGG
>JAOVVA010000030.1:9786173-9815810 GCA_028565275.1 Leiocassis micropogon | reverse complement strand
CTAAGTCTCCTGGGATAGGCTCCAGGTCCCCGCGACCCTGAATACAGGATAAAGCAGTATAGAAGATGAGTGAGTGATTGAGTGAGTGAGTAATCTTTGCAGGGCCATTTTACCTGTTCTTCCAAAGTTACTACACAATACTTTGGTGAGTATCATAGGTACCACAGTGGCTACCAATGTTCAGCAGGTATCTAATATGGTATTGCCAATAGTATGTACTATTGTGTATAAGTACCATGGTATTTACTAAAGTACTGTGGTACACCCCATAGTTCTACCACAGTAATTACCTTGGTAGTCACTTAAGGACATTACTCTAGTACAATCACTGTACCCACTGAAGTGCCATAATATTTACCCTGGTAATCTATAGTGCCTACCATGATTATGTCTGAAGTACCATGGTAATACTGTACTATGATATTTCATGATATATACTTTAGTTTACCATAATGAAATTTCTTATGATTGGATTGTTTAGATATATGTTCTTACTTATCTTTAATGTTTGATTAAACTCGTTATCTTTCTCTCCTCTGATTGGCTGCCAGTCAGATTTTTTCCCCCCTGAAGTTTGGGTGTGATAAGCAGACATATGATGTAGATTTCTGCCAATGCTGACATGGCACACATGACAGAGCACCAAGTGTGACTTACTATTACAGGTTGTGAAGATGACTCACAGTGCAGGAACATTCTAAAAATGTCCCTTGACTCAGTTTTTTTCCCCCCTTCATTTCTTCATATTGCACCTTTATTATGATACACAGCAAGCACGTGAAGGTGGCTTAATGCTACTGGGCAATGAAACATGTGATAAGTGATGACAGCTATTCACCAGGAGAGTGCAGTGTTGTGCAGTATTGTACTAAGCTCAGTGTATCCCTGTACCAATCAGAGTGAATCAGAGAATTGACGTCACTATCATAAAACAAAAGTGCTGGTTAGTCACATGAAGAATTTATTAGTAAATAAATTATTTTTGTCCTGTTTTTTTTTCCCCCTGTGCGTGTGTTGTGTGCGTAATATGTGTTGTAATGAGTTTGCTCACAGGCCTGTGTCATTGCTCAATGAAGCTATGAAGCGAGTACTCAGCTAGGTTACTATAGCAACCAATGCCACTGATGCTAGAGTGATGCAGAGCCATGGGTGAGCATAAAAGAGGGAGATACAGAAAGACAAAGAGTGGGAGACATAGGCTGATGGAATATAGAAATATAGCAGCAAAGAGATTCCTTTTTTTTTCATGCTTTACGTATGCGTCATAAGACGCTGTTGCATAATTCAGTGTCACTAAAGTGGCCAAACTAAACTCAAATAAAAGAGGAGAATACAAAGCAACATGCAATGTCCATCTATAAAAGATGATTGCTATCAGAACATTAGTAATATAATCGCTAGGCTTTTACATGGATATGCTAAAAATGTTTTTAGATTTTATGTGTGAAACGCTTTGAGATAAAAGTGATTGTAAACATTCAGACCCAGGAAATTAAGCAGATTTAATGTTTTAAGAACAACAATGTTACCAGGACTGTAATATTAATTTTGTTGCTTGGTGAGTATTTGTGGCGGCATAATTAGTATTATTAGTATATATTAGTATTGCCTCAGGGTCTGTGTGCATGGAGTTTGCAAGTTCTCCAAGCCTGGTGGGTTTCCTTCCACATGCAGATCAGGCTAATTGGCATGCCCAAATTGCCCAGTGTGCGACTGTGTGTGTGTGAGTCCTGCGAGGGATTGGCACCCTGTCCAGGGTGCACCCCACCTTATGCCCTAAGTCTCCTGGGATGGGCTCCAGACCCCCCGCGACCCTGTATACAGGATTAAGCAGTAGAGATGACAATATTTAATGACCATTTGTATGAGAATTTGTTATGGTGGTGCATAGAGTAGCGTTCCAGCATTCAAGCTCAAGGATCCCTGGGTCAGTCCAGAGCTCTGTCTGTAGAAAGGCTGTGTCTGTTCTCCTTGTGTCTAGGTGTTTTTATGCCATGTTTTCACCATCATAATTTTTTTCAAAAACATACCACTATGTGTTCTGGCTAAAATAAATTGCCACCATGTGTGTACAAGTTTGTGAACATGTGAGCTTGGTGCACTGTGATGGTTCTGCCTCATACCCTGACATGCAACCCTGACTAACATAGGTGCTGGAAGTGAGTGAGTGTGCGTTTGGAGAGATTAATCTTAAAAACATACTGTATATATATTTATTACATGCTTAACAATACACCGAAAAATAAAATCGTACATTTTTTAGGGGGGGATTTTTCCCAGATTTTCTCCCTAATTTACTTGTTTCCAATTCCTCCCCGTCACTAGGGGGCTCCTACATTAAGGCTACTACCACCACTCAGTCGAGAGAGTCGAAGACTATCACGTGTTTCCTCCGAACCATATGATGCCAGTCGACCGCATCTTTTCGAACTGCTCGCTCACTCACCGTTGGTGGCAGAGTAACACACTCGGAGGACACCACTATCCGCTCCTTCCGCTTGTGCAAGCTCACAGCTGTAGAGATGACTATATTTAATGAGCATTTGTATAGGCTGTAGAGCCGTGATTAATGTGGGAGCACAAAGTACCTCTTATCCCTCCCCTCTGAGAGAGCTCGGCCAATCAGCTCTCTCTAGACCTCCGGCTGCGAGAGGTAACAGCATCACCCGGGAATCAAACTCGCGATCTCCGGATAATAGGCGAGGCCCTAAAAATCCGGAATTTACAATGTCTATTTACGTTAAGACATTTTTGTTCACTTTTTACATTTCTAATGCCATAATTTTACCTCCTTAGAACATTCTTATTTCTTCAGAAATGTTCTATGTAAAACTAGGCTACTCTCTGTTTGAACTGTTACCGTCAGGCAGACGATACAAACCAATCAAAACCAAAACAAATAGATTGAAGAACAGTTTTTACCCTAGAGCGGTACAAGCATTAAATGTTCACTGACATTTTTGGTACAAATAATTTTTTGCAATGTGTGTAAATATTGTGCAATATGTGTCGTTCAATTCACATGGAGATATATGTAATGTATGTGGGTAAAAGTGCAATATATGTAACTTTTGCGCAATATGCATAACACCTAATTTTGTTGGATGTGCCACACGTTTCAATGACAATAAAATATATTTTCTGTTCTATTCTATTCACTGAGTTTAACAGCTGTGCATCATGCTGCTGATATACATAGTGTCATAGAGTTTATTATTTAATATCCTCATTTGTGCTGATATATTCATGTAGAGATGCCCAGCCATTCCAGCAGACACAGTGTAACATAAATGCATCAGGCCTGTCTGTTCATCACACCTGTACAAATGCACAAACACTAAATGTCCCATGAGGTAAAGCTCATGGGAAGCTCAATTTACGTCCAGGCTTGTTTTCTTTGTTTTTGCTCTTAATTTCTCTTTTGTCCTCCTTGTCTCTCCAATCCACAATCCATGGACTTGGCCTCCTCCTTCCTCCCACCCCTGACTTTCACTCTCTAGCTATAAATAGGAAATGGTGTTTGAAAGTGAGCATCACTGATACAGAAGCTCTCTCTATTTCTTCTCTCCACATCATCCCCCCCAACCACATCTCACATTCTCTCTTTTTCTTTCTGTTAGCCCAGCTTCACTCTCATCACCTGTGGTTTATGGATCGATTTCTGGGAATGCTCGAGCTGCGTGACGGATAAAATATTCTCTCAGGTGCATGGCTCTGTGAAGTGGGCCTGTGAGCATGGCATCACCCTGACGACGGCGCTCTGTGTTCTATTCGGCTTCGGGCTGCCATCCTGGAAAGCGTCCAAAAGAGCAAATTGAAAATGAACAATTAGCACCTTGAACTTTGCCGAGTAGCCACATGCTCTTCTTCTGTTGGCCATGAACTTCTCTAATAACCGTTCAGAGCAGGGCTCTCTGTGTCTCACCGTCTTTCTAATAAATAGAAGTGCATGATGGAGTACACAGGCTGAGTCACTCTTCTGGAACTGTCGTGATATCTGCTTGGCACATCCCATGTCCCACTTCTCCCGCACATAGGCAGATAGGCAGGGCGGTATTCAGAGTTGAGTTATATGGAAATGGTGGGAGGGTAATACTCAAATCTGTACTTCTGGACTTAAAGACTGCATGACTGTTGTGTAGGATTTGGCCATAACAGAACTCTGTCTTGGCTTTTTTTTTTTATTATTATTATTATTAAAAAAAAGAAGATCTGTATTGCCACTGTGGAATGCCAGCTGGTACTATGAAATATATATTTTTTATTTTGCATTAACTTTCCAGTCTTTCGCTGGAGTTCCCGATAACACCCACACAAAAAAACAAACAAAAAAAAAAACACACTATTTACCCACTTGCAGTCTCTTATGCCTCATATTTATGCATTTAATCAGAGAAAGACTATTAATTCACCATGACCAAATCTAAGTAGCCATCACAAACAGCCCATCAGCAGTGAACAGAGGAAAGATGTGCATTAGTAATGCAAGTGAACAAATATTATCTGTATTATTTTGAAGCCACCAGAGAAATAATACAAGGAAATACATTTTATTAGCTGAAACAAGCTGCATGGGCTGGTGGTGACTCAGTGTGTTAAGACTGAGTTACTGATTGGAAGGTTGACAGTTCGAGCTCCAGCTCCGCCAGGTTGCCGCTGTTGGGCTCTTAACCCTGTTAATGCTCCATAATGGCTGACCCTTCGCTCTGACCTCAGCCTACTAACATAGCTGGGATATGAAAAGAATAAAGATCTTCACTGTGCAGTAATGTATATGTGATAAATAAAGGCTGAACTTAACTTTAGAAACTGAACTGTGATGAGTTTTGCTCCATATGCTTCTGCAATTGACTTTAATTTTGATTGCTTGGTTCAATCTGTTGAAATAATTTCTGACATACTGTACCGTCTGGACTACGATCCACAAGAAGACAACCCTCATGCTATACCATATGACGCAACCATCTACAGCTAGCGATGAAATACATTCTTTGATCCAACTGTTCCTTCATGCATGTCCTGAAAGAAGTGTATGATGAGCACAAATGCACACATTTTCACTTTGATGAAATAACTCCTGAAAGCTGTTAAGATTTTCTATTAATCTAATCTAGAGCTGGACTTATATTAACCCTTGTACCCGTTAAGTTACCCGTTAATTAAATATAGGAATTATTGCTCGATGTGTGCCTCGATATGCTTACTGGCTGGCCTAAAGCTTGCAGGAAAGATAATGATGAAAGTTTGTATTACTGTCTCTGTAAGGACCTTCAGATGACTTTATTGTTAATTCAGCTAATTACCAAAAATGAAAAGGATCAGCCCTTTCAGCTGCGTTTAAATAAATAAATAAACAAACGTCAGGACCAGCCAAATGTTCTCGCAAGGTTAAAACTGAGAGATATCTTCCTTATATGGACGTTAAATCCCCGCGAGATATGACAACATACCCCCTCGAAACACACATGCATATACCGAGTTGTGTAGGGTTCATGTGTTGTTGGCCACCTGAGGGGCTTTGAATGCTGAGCTTTAATCTCCACACTGGGCTGTTGTGCCTTTGAAGTGCTAATCTGAAGCATTCGCTCGTCTTCCTCATGACACACACATACACACAAGCCAAATCTGTGAGGCTTGCCCTGTGCCAGCTGGTTCCTTCTACAACATGCACACACACGCGCACACACACACACACACACACACACACACACACACGTGCTCACACACACTTGTTGTTGCCACAGAGAGGAAAACAAACCCAAACCCGTAGCACACCTAATGGCCCATGTGAGGATCACTTATGATTCATCTTATTCAAACTGCTTTGGTTTTTCGATGCTTTGCCTGGATGCAGGCGTGCCTAGGAATCCTCAAGCACCTTTTACAGTCACTAACACCTTCTCGAAAAGGGTAGTGTGAGAGAATATACTACAGGTTTAGAAAAAAATAGAGAACTCTCTCTCTCTCTCTGTTTCTCTCTATTATGTATGTGTCTATCTCACTGGCAAATAAGAGGAAGAAGGCTGCGACCTATAGGATGCTTGTATTGTTGCTATAGCAACTGGGTTACGACTGCCACATCCAGGGAGACAGAATGTGAGTAAGGATGCAACAAGGGAAAAATAAAGGTAACGTGGGGACGGAAGGATGAGAGACTGGAAGGAAAGATAAAAGGATTTGCCATTGTGGAATTAGCTATGGGAGGTCAAGTTAAACATATCTGTTCATAACATGCAGCACACACACATACAGACACAATAGTTGCAGGTTAATTAGTGATGTGGCAAAGAAATGCCACAAACAAGTACTTCTTTACACTAGGGGAATGTATGGAGAGAAGAATCCTCACTTGTTATCACAGACAATTGTGCTAGTCAAGTAGATTCACAACAACAACATGCGGACATTATGGGCATCTCTAAACTTGCAGGTGAAAGAATAAAAGAATTAAAAAAAATTATTTTTGTGATCTAAATAATTTGTGAACTAAACTGAAAAAATACTAAACAAATATATTGTACATTTTTATACTCTCTTTGCTTGATTTGCTCACTTTGATTTTATCAGCCACGCTCACTAGTCACTAGTTTGAACAATTCCTCAGAGAACTCTTTTTCCACCAGACTCCAACACTGAATTTACGCTCATGAGCACTGACAAGCACCAACTGCTTCAAACACAAAAAAAAAATATATATATATATATAAGCAATAGTCCGCTATTGATATGTTGATGCAACATAACCATAACAATTAAAATGATTATCAATTATATTTCACTTATCAGTAAAATGACTCATTTATGCATGTGTTTGAGCAAAGGCTAGCCTGTCCGATTCATTCCCACAGAAAAGCCAATGCAGCACAACTTGCCCAAAAAAATGTCAGTGCTTGCCACGATAGAAAGGCACAAGGACACCCTGTGCGCCACTACACCCCGCACATGGGGCCCAAAAAAAGCCCCATGTGCCCAAAGACTATTGCCCTGGCCTCGAAACTCCTCAGATCCCCCTCTGATCAAGCACCCATGGGATGGGCCAGGAAAACAAGTCTGTTCTATAAAGGTGCCACCCGGCAACCAACAGCACCCGCTGCCAACGCCCCGGTGCCAGCCACCACATTACATCCCAGAGGCCCTGTGAAGCCACGTCCTGAGGGGCCAGAGTTGCCAATGTGGCACATGGGGAACCTACACAATATTTGGCTTAATGGTTGCATTTGGCTTTGCATTTAATGGTTGCATTTGGCTGTCTGGTGTGTACTAGATTGTTTGGTGGGTGTGAAAAAAAACGGTAGATTACAGCTTTATCACAGTGTTAAATCTAGTATACTTATAGATCTTTAAAGTTTTTTAAGTATAATCCTGCAACAGCCAATTTCTCTCTAAGTAAAATTTCTACTGTATGTTTTAGAAAGTTTAAATATAGTAGTAGTCTTCAGCATAATCATATCCTGTGAGTTTAGTGTCCAAGACTATGCTTACCTCCTATTAGTGGTTTTTAGATAAGTGTTGAAGTAGTAGTCACACTCGGATTTTGATAAGAACACTCCGATACTGGTAGAGCTGTCATCATCTGTTTTTGATGGCAATGGCACTGAGTCAACTGCTTGTGAGAGCGTTATTTTATTTTTATCGATTGCAAAATAATGGAGCACAATTATGATAATAAAAAACATATTAGCTACATTAGCTAAATTAGGTACACTAATGCACTATGCAATGCATTATCCCAGCATTCCACTAGTGCTTGGATACCATCAAGGTAGAAAGTTTTCTCAGTACGCCAGAGCCATTATTCGACTTCCTGCTTCACATCTGAAACACTGGCCTTCCAGGAACTTCTTGTTGTTCCAACATGTGGAAATGGCTTGGAGTGAGGTCAGGACTGTACAGGGGATGTGACAATAACTCCCAGCCGGGTTACTTTAATATGCAAGTGGTATTCGTGAATGATTGTGTGTACTGCCGCTGAGAGTCTCATCGCCATACTTTGCTTGTAGGCTTCTATAAATTTCAATTATAACAAGTCCCAGTTTGACTTGAATGCCACTTGATTAAAAGCGTAAAAGTTGCAGTGTTAACTCTGTTAACTCATAATACGCCGTACCTCCCCAATGTTTATGTTCTTATCGCATTTTGTAGATCTGCCATGTTAATTTCTGGCAACAAGATCTGCAGTCGTTGTACTGTTGCCTTATGAAAAATTATAGCAGGCCATTATAAACTGCCGTCACAAAATCGAGTCATAAAATTATTTGTCTGGATATGCAATTTAAATGGCAGATGGTGCCAGATACAGAGTGAATGTGCTGCTAACGCATGCAATTTTGACTTCAGTGTCATCCAAATGGTTTACTGCTATTGTGTTGTCTGGTTATTTATAGTGTGGATTGATATGGAATAGTCTTCAAAGTATGACTGTGCAAATGCAGATGAAGAGAATCACAGTAAACACTAATTGTGATTCTGTGTGATAGAAAGCGATAGGCAATGTTTTAACATGACATGCAAAAAGGCTGTTCTTAGAAACACATCCATAATAGGCAAAAGTAGAATAGCATGATATTAGAAGGAGATTACAGTTGTCACATATAGCATAGATCATAGATTACAATGCAAATGTTTTAAACATGTGAAAGATAACATCAAGGAATTCTATGAAGTGAAGATGCATTCAAAATAATGGAATATTATACTAATTATTCTCAGTATTATGTAGTTAGTATAATAAACATGAAACAGTTAAATTAACTAATAAACTTTTATAAAATATTAACTGTTTATAAGTACATACAGTACTGAACAGTATATTATTTTAGGTATTGTGTGGATTGGTATATTAAAAATAATAAACAAATAAAAACGAAAGTGAAAATGCTTTACGTAAATCTAATCCAATGTATTTAAAGTTTCTTGTTTTGTTGGCAGATAATTTTGCTTCTTTCAAGAAATAATTGCTTAAAATTAGCAGAACTATCTGCCAATAGAACAAGAACTTTACTTAGACAAGTTGTTGAATTGGCCTATAAATAAACATATAATATTATAATACGTTTCCTGTAGCCTTCGGAAATTGCAGTTACATTAGATATTTTACTTTCTATATCTTTTTTTAGATTTTTTTTGGTTTGTTTCCACAATGTATGTGTATAATTTCAGGTTATTCATTGTCTCTGCACAAAGTCTCTGGGAGCTCCAGTGATGTTATAAGAAAAGTGGCCCAATACAAAAAAAGAAAAAAAAAAGTAGTATTTCCTCTTTTTTTTACTGACTTACAGTATTAGTGTAGTAAGCACAAAATAAACAAGTAATGCAAAAAATGAAAATGGAAAAAATGAAGGGTGACTAAGACTTTTCCACTGACTATAAATAGCATAATGTGATTCATGTAAGTAATGTAAAGGAACAACTGGGGATATTATGCTGTGGGAAACATTTTCCTGTCATCATTTGGGTCCACTTTTTCCATTAGAAGGAAGGGTCAGTAAGAACAAAATGAGCATGTGATAGAGCTTACTGATACTGTAAAAGCAAATCATTATCCTGGTCTATTGTCATTAGTGACAGTTTCTGCTTGAGACAACCTACAAATGCAACTGCTGTACAGTCATGTTCAAAAGTTAGTACCCCCTTTTTTAATTCTGTGTTTTAGTGTATAAACCTAATAGAAATCGTCTGATCGTAGTGGGTTTTAGTATAATACAACCTACATGCAACTTTTTCCTTCACTGTGCATCTTTATTTTTTATTTTTTTAAATGAAGCCAAAAAGGAAAAAGAAAAAAAAAAAACATGTGGGCAATACTAAGTACCCCCTTACATACTAATCATCAGCCCTTGATATATTAATCATCAGCAGCTGTGCAGATCTCTATAAAAACAGATGTTTTGGGAGTTTGCTGGTCTGGAGCATTCAAGTGTGTTTTTAACACAATGCCAAGAGGGAAAGACACAAGCAATGGTCGTAGAGAAGGAATTGTTGTTGCACATCAATCTGAAAAGGGTCATAAAACCATTTCCAAACAATTTGGAGTTCAACGCTCTAATACATACATATATTGTAAATAGCACTTATTGCTTTTATGCAACAGTTCCATAAACAAGATTTATTATCGATCGTTTATTTAATTGGTTGCACGGTGGCTTATTGGTTAGCACTATCACCTTGCATCTCCCGGGTCCGAGTTTGATTCCCGCCTTGGGTCTGTGTGCATGGAGTTTACATGTTCTCCTCGTGCTTAGTGGATTTCCTCAAGGTGCTCCGGTTTCCTCCCTCAGTCCAAAGACATGCAGATTAGGCTAATTGACGTTCCCCAGTAGCCCGTAGTGTGAGGGTGTGACTGTGTGTATATGTATGTACAC
This sequence comes from Leiocassis micropogon, assembly GCA_028565275.1. Classification (NCBI taxonomy): domain Eukaryota; kingdom Metazoa; phylum Chordata; class Actinopteri; order Siluriformes; family Bagridae; genus Leiocassis; species Leiocassis micropogon. The sequence continues at coordinate 9,805,449 of JAOVVA010000030.1, read as the reverse complement.
TAGGGGATCACTTTCTAAGTAGTTTTTAAATCTGCAGAATTGTTGTAGAATGTAGAAAATAAAATCACTAAACAAAAACAAAGAAATTTGCAAGTGATTCCCCAAAAAGTATCCTATGTATGTGCGCCCTGAGATGTATGTTTTCCCTGGCTCATGCCCCACGTCTCCTGGGATAGGCTGCAGGCCCCCCCATGACCCTTGTATACAGAATAAAGCGGTATAGACGATGAGTGAATGAGTCAGCAAATTTATTTTAATCAATTATTTTACTCTTCCAACAGATTTCATTCCGCAACTAGCAGAACTAACTTACTGTGACTGGCGGAACTAGCATTAAGCTGCCAACTGCCAGTGTAATTAATGATTATTAAAACCAGAGGTGTCATGCATTCAATATTGGTTGAAGGGACAAAATTCCATAATATTATCATCTAAAATCGACAAAATTACAACATGTGGGCTTGTTTCAAAGGAAACAAGCTAATGTTAGTCACTCATAAGTTAAAACACCTACTGTGAAAACTTAGCCATCTAATCTGAAATATGAATTAGTCTTACAACAGAGTAAGTGTTAAGGTCTTAAATATGCACAATTAAAGAATAATGTTAACACCATGTTTTACACAGTCTATCTATCTGCACGGTACAAAAGCTAAAACACATCCATCGATCCTATTATATCTTACTCTCATTCTGGTGAGCTGTCCTCCTGTGATTAAGAGAGGCAGCTCACAGGAACAGTTGAGCTATTCATCTTTTGAAGACAGGCTGGATTCATTAATGCACTTAATATAGCTCATCACAGTACTGTATAGAATGGACATGCAGTATGTAGCACACTACACAAGGGTCTTATGGGTTTCAGTTACAAGTGAATACATTTACATATTTGTCCAGAGGAACTTACATTTTATTTTTCATCTCATTATATATGCAGTTGAGGATTAAGGGCCTTGCTCAAGGGGCAGCAACTTGGTGGTCGTGGGTTTCGAACCTGGGATATTCCGAACTGTAGTCCAATGCCTTAACCACTGAGCTACCCCTGAGCTAAGACAGTGCAGGGTTGTTCATTGTACACAGTGGTGTAACACAGTAGGATCGTACTTTATAAACTACTATTAAAAGTCTGTTTGGAAGTGGTTGATTATTGTTTGATTAAACCTGATTTTATATGATATATAGATTTCTTTCAGTTCTATAAACAATAGAAGATAATTCCTTGATATCACTTATAACCATTGAAATAATTACTCTGTACCATCCCAATGTGATTTATTAGCATAGATATTACAAGGGAAATGCATGTAATTCTAGAGAATCCAGAAGACCATCATGTTTCCATCATGAAGAATCTTGAAACCTCCTGTGCACAAGAGTCTTAAAATGTTTGTTTACTTTTTTTTTTTTTTTTTTGCAGGAAAAGGTGCACAAGCACCAGGGATAACTGCAGCCTTGAGAGAATTGTGAAATGAAGACCATTCAAGAATTTGGGGAAGATTCACAAGAAGTGGAATGCAGCAGGAGTCAGTGCCTCAAGAGCCACCACGCACAGACATTTCCAAGACCTGGGCTACAACTGTCACATTCCTTGTGTCAAGCCACTCTTGAACCAGGGACAACGTCAGACTTGTCTTACCTGGGTTAAGGATAAAACAAGGATCGGGCTGTTGCTCTGTGGGTTAAAAAACTCTTTTCTAATGAAAGTAAATTTGTTAGTGGTGGTTTTGCTGCTGATGTCCACTGTGTTTTATCAGGTCTGAGGTCAGCGCAGCCGTCTACCAGGATGTTTTAGAAAACTTTGTGCTTCCCTCTATTAACCAGCTTTATGGAGATGCTGATTTCATTTTCCAGCAGGACTTGTCACCTGCACACACTGCCAAAAGTATTAATACCTGGTTTAATGACCATGGCCTCCCTGTGCTTGATTGGCCAGCAAACTCACCCAACCTAAACCCTATAGAGAATCTGTGGGGTATTGTGAAGAGGAAGATGCGAGACAACAGACTCAATGCAGAAGAGCTGAAGGCCGCTATCAGAGCAACCTGGGCTTCCATAACACCTCAGTGGTGCCACAGACTGATCGCCTCCGTGCCATGTTGCATTGCTGCAGTAATTAATGCAAAGGGAGCCCCAACCAAGGATAGAGTGCTGTACATGTTGGACTTTTCATTAGTCCAACATTTCTGTGTTATATTAGTCTGTGTGCAATGGATTTTCTAATTGAATTAATGAAATTAATCAACTTTTTGATGATATTCATATTTATTGAGATACACTTGTGTGCATGTGTATACAGTACACACATACTCCTAAATCTCTTTCCTAAAAGCTGACCTTTTAATCACAAGGCTGGACACAATGACAAATTGTCACCCTGTCAGTCGGGTCAGACACAGACATTTGTGCTAAATTGATTAAATAGACTATAAAAATTGAGATCAAATATCTAGATCTATAAAAGGTCAGATTATGGAGGGATGAGAAATGCCTCAGGCATTCTTCCAGCCTGATCTCTCTTATGCATGCTTGCCCTGGCTCCTGCACCCATTTAATTATTTTCACTCAGAGTAATACGGCTTTTGATGATTAATTAAGATGATTAATTTATTTTCTCTGTTATGGAGAACTAGTTGCTGTGGGGTGAGAATGTCACTGTACCAAGAAAGGAGACCAACAGAGCAAGAGAGAGAGAGAGGCACTATTTAAGATGAGCAAAAAGGTCCTTTGATTGAGAAGAGGCCTCATAGCTTGTTATATAGAGAAAATGTATGATTCTGTATGGATAGTGAGACGCGTTTATTTGTAAACACTGTTTAGTTGTACAATCTACAACCTGGGCAAAACACCTACTACAGTGAGTGAATTAAATGTGTTAAATGTATTTTTGGACAATGTTGCAACCAAGTAAATGTTTACTCATTTATACTCTGTTACTGGAATTGCAGTTACTCCAACAGTAATGAATTACAGGTATGCGTCACTTAACATTCGCATTGCTGTGCGAACACCTAAATTTAACAAAGCTATCTTTTTCACTTCCGAACCAATACTTTTCTTTCTTTCCTCTTGCCCTGCTAGCGATAGCACAGGTTTTTAACATTTGGAGGTTATTGTGCATTTTATGGTATTTGTTTCTAAAGAAAATTAGCAGAGAGATAAGGGGTTATACTGTTATGTCAACTTAAACAACATTTTGTCTCATTACTGCTTCTAAGTCATTCCTCTGAACTGCCTGTTCTGTTCATGGTTAACGTAATATACAAAGCGTCTAGCACAAGGCTGAATCCCTTCTTTAACCCTTTAAGGGCACTACTTGGCATGTGGAATAAGGTATTGTACACCCCTTTGCTCTAACGTTCCATTTAATGCCATTTGGGATTTAAACCCGAGACCCTGAAAGTTAGCTGATATTGTAAAGTGGAATAAGTGGAAATTTAAAGTAAATATTTAAGTTTCTTAGGACTGTTGACCAACTCCGTAGTTTATCCTCCTCAACTTTTGGCAACTTAGTTCTGGTAAGAATTTAAAACTATTTTCACCCCTGTTAATTACACTTTCAGTCGCCAGCTTCACCAGCTACTCTTAGTTAGTTCTGGCAGTCATAGGACTGAAACTTCGTGCCTACGTCCACTGATATTCAAGCATAACGGCACTCCTGCTCATGTGATATTACTTAAATCTCTTTCACCAAGGCAGAGGTTTCTTTTCCACCAAGTAAAATGTTATTATAGCTAGTACTGTATAATGATTTCCTATAATGAAAATGAAAAAGGGGAGCAACACTCACCTGAGAACTCTCTCTCTAAATTACAGTATATGAGATGGGGCGGAAAAAATGGTGAGATTTAATTATTTATAACGAACATGTGCAAAGTGTGGAACTCTCTGTCATAATATAAAAAGACTACTTCACGCAGAATAAAATGCTAGGAATATGTATTATAGGCAAGAGTTCTAAATTTTTGCAGCCAGAAACCCTTTTGAATGTCAAAATTATTTAATTTATCATATTGATTCATTTTATAAACATATTTCAACTACTGAAATGTTCATTATTCTGCTTATGTATTGATGTCTTGGATCTTTTTATTCTTTCACACTAAAAATAAACTGTTTTTGAGTTTGGGATAAAAACCAATTTAATTTCAAGGGACCAGTCACATGAGTAAATAAGAATTCACAAAAGAAATTAAGTAGGAATAATGCTGGCATAATTTTGGCACTGAGTCGAGTAGGTTATATAGGATAGGATATATGGGGCGCATGGGTGAGGGACATATTTAGACATCAATAAACATAAAGAGATAAATAGCTGACTGGGAAGTAGACACAAAATAAAAAATATAATAATATACATTTATTTATTTAGCTCTGTCTAGATATATGCTTATAGTCTGGCTTACTGAAAGAGTGCAAAACATAGGGATCTGACATAACTGCTAACCCACCACAACACTGCAGAATGTGCATGAAGGTGAGGCCATGTACTGATTACACACTTCCTTATACTAACTGGCTTGAAGGACAGGTCAGTTGAACTGTGAAGTACAACACAAAGAGGAGCAGAAATCTCCTATGCACCATTAAATATTTTGATTATTTTATTATTGGGAAGATCAAATTCAATAGCCAGGAATTCCTGGATTTACACTGATAGCTAAAAGAAAGGGCTACAACAAAATAAGGCCACATTCTGTCATGCATGAAAAGCAATCTGAGGCCACAAAGTCATCAAAACTGGACAGCTGAAGATGAATAAAGTCATTGAGAGCATGCTTTCCCTACTCTGATGCTGAGGCTTTTGGACTGTAGCTGGCGTATTTTTGCACTGCACTACTGCCACGTAATTGATCTCTTAAATAATCAATTAGGTGTACAGATATTCCTAATAATGTGGGTTGTGAGTGTATTTTTCATTATGTTGGTAGTGTGTGTATGAATAATAATAATAATAATAATAATAATAGAAACCCTGTACTTATAATTGAACAGAACAGACTCTGTTCATTTAAGTTATTTGTAAAGGAGTTTAAGGCCAATTGCTGAATTCTATCTAAATGTTCATCACTAGACTATTAGAATAGACAGTTCTGGTTACATACCCACAAATGAAATCAGGGAGTATGTCGAGTGACTCAAGTTCCTCAGCTTTGATTTTTGTGACCTGCTAGCACAGCTGAGCAGAGCTCCTATAATAATTTAATGGAACTGTAAATCATAGCATAACATGATGATATTATAATAAATAGATGCAGCTTCATACTGCAGTGTAGAGATATCAATTCAGAGCGGCGAAGTGCATCATTTTAGACAAAGAAATTGCTAGCTGCTGTCTATTTGATCAATGTGTTTCTACTTTAAAAGGTGTTGTTATGCTATCTTGTAGATTCTATGTAGCAGCAAAAAAATACACAGTGCATACTCTAATATTTCATTTGACTGCCTTTACCTTTGTTTTTAAGAGCACACAATGTGGTGGCCAGTTCATGTTTGAAAATAATTAATGCTCCCAGAACCACTTTTTTTCACAATTTGAGTCTTGGAATCTGCCTGTTCCATTAGGGAAGAATTTTATTTTTTATTATTTTTTATTTTATATTATTTATTGCCACATAATGTTGCTGAGCCTAGACCTGACCAACTGAAGCCACCACACATCATAACACTGCCTAAAGAGGTTTGTACAGTACTATGGATGATGGGTGCATCGCTTCATGTGCTTCCCTTCATACCTTGATGCACCCATTGTTCTGGAATAGGGTCAATCTGGACTCATCTGATCAGATGACCTTTTTTCTATTGATCCAAAGTCCAATATTTATGCTCTCTAGTGAATTGAAGCCTTTTTTCTGATTAGTCTCACTAACTAGTGGTTTTCTTATGGCCACACAGCTGTTTAGTCCTAATCCTGTGAGTTCCCATCACATTGTGTTCTTGGAAATGCTCTTGCTTTCACTGTTAAACATTGCTGTAATTTTTCCTTTACAGCCGAGCACATATGTGATTTATGATTACTGTCATTTATGATTTTTTTCTGAGCACATTACTTCTCCATAGCTGCCAGTTCAGCCCTATCCTTCCAGGTTTTAATAATGCATTTAACTGTTCTTAACCCAATTCCAGTAATTTAATATTTTCTTTGATTAATGCATTCTGAAATTCTGGTTTTCATTTGGCTTAATTTTACATTATGTTTTTTTTTATGGAAAAAAAAAAAGAAACAAAGGCTTCAACACAAAAACCGAGGTATTTCTTTGCTGTGCTGTTTATGTTGGGAATTCATAATCCTTATTTATGAGAGAAGTAAGCAAACCTCTAAAAGGATGAAATTATACAACCATAATAACTGCCCATGTTAATCACAGGCATGCTACAGATTCAATACAAAGATTTAATTGTGCTTGATGATTATCTACTAATTAAATTAGCTTTGCAGTAGCATAAAATTTATTAAAATATAGCAGACAAATGGAGGATTTTTTGGTTGGTTTGAGTTGGATATTTTTTAAATGATCAAACAGGCAACAACCGTTAGTGTACAACCCTGATGGGATCAGAGGATCACAAGAGTCTGTTAATGCTTTACTGCCTAATTAGATAATATTATTAGTTTTCGCCTTTTACAAGACCAGTGATACAAATATCTTACTCAACCAGATCTGTCTTCAACCTGTTATCATGCTATTTATGTGCATGGCTATGTATTTAGATTATTCAAATGAGAAAGGCTTTAGCTCTTACCCAATCAATATTGGATAACCAATAAAGTTAAAGAGGTTTCTTTTAAACTGATTAATATAATTAAGCTAATTAAGACATACTGCGAAAGAAAATAGGAAGGATATTGGAATGTACATTTTGCTGCATTATCCCTGAGACTGATGTTCATTATTATTATTATTATTATTATTATTATTATTATTATTATCATCATCATCATCATCATTAGAAGAGTGGTGGCTCAGGTGTCTAAGACTCTTGGCTGTTGATTTGGGGATCTAAAGATCCTGCTTTCAGGCCTGCCAGGCCTGGGTTGCCACAGATGAAAAGGGTGGGTTGTGTCAGGAAGGGTACCCGGAGTAAAATCTGTGTAAAAGTTGTGTGTGCAGATCGGATGGTCCACTGTGGCGACCACTCGACAAGAGCAGTAGAAAGAAAGTTTATTATTATTATTATTATTATTATTATTATTATTATTATTATTTATGGTAACTTTTGTATGTATACAACAGCACACATATTGATAATTTTATTTAATTTTGGGAAGAAAAATTTACTTTTTAACTCATTGGGAACTGCCAGAAATGATTCTGTTAATTTTATTTCCTAAATTTCATATTCACAAAAGGAAGTTTGCCGCCAAAAATCTTTTTTTTTAAACACAAGGGCAAAAAATCTAACAAGCACAATATTGTCTGTTATTTAATATTTTTTATGAACCTCTAATACAATCTCTCTCCAGCTTTCAATAGTCTGTTTTTTTCCCCCATTATTTTTTCTCCCCTGTCCGTCCCTGTTTATATCTTTTAAACCATTCATGTAACACTTAATATAACTGCCCATCCAGAAACTTCTGTAGTCCAACTAGAGACGAATGATGATTACCAGTGTACTTAGTCCTATTTTTACGACCATGGTAGGACCTCCAGTTAACATTAACATGCTACAGGCAATTTGGGAATGCCAGTTAGGCTAATCTGCATGTTTTTGGAGTGAGGGAGGAAACCTGACTACCAGGAGGAAACCCAACAAGCACATGACGAACATCCTCACAGACGCTGAGGCAGGACTCAAACCCTTGACGTGCAGGGCAACAGTGCTAACGGCTATTCCACTGTGTCGCCAATATAACTATAGTCTTGATATTTTTGTATTCTGTAATAACAACAACAACAACAACAACAAACAACGATAATACACTCCTTAAAGCCTAGTTTGATTGATATCCAATAATATTCGCACAAGATTTAGCCAGTCAGAGAGCTTTGGAATTCTGTCCAATCAGAGGAGGCTTGGGGTGGTACCTATGCAAATATGGTAGCCAGGGTGATGCGCGCGCTCCATTCATTGCGCCCAAGCTGTAAGGAGAAGGAGAGAAGCGTCTGCGCGCGTGCGGCTCCACGGTTCTGTCCGGTCCCCTGCCGAGCGCCGTTCACGCGTCTATCCGTTTCCAGAAACACTTTGCGGACACACACACGCCACCTCACCGCAAAAAAACCAAAACATTTGGGTGAGTCATCCATGCGTCTCCTCTCAGCTGTATAAACGTGTGTGTAATTTTGTCAGCTTATGATAATAAACGGAAAATCTGCTGTATAATAAGACCTGCTTATATTAATTCCCTTTTATAATAAATGTGTCATTATCTTCAGCTTGTCACTAATTACATTCTGTAGAAAAAACGAGTGAGGGTGCAAACAGATTGTGTTTTTGCTTATTGTGTGCTGGTATACAATATGAATATGCAGCATGAAACCAACAAAGTGTCTTTTTGCACTTCTACAAACAACCCAATAGCAGCTTTAATGGTTGTATAGTCTAATGCATGTCTAATTCCTGACTGCGGTGTTGCGCTGCTCTGCATGAGCGTGCTTATGTTCAGCACTCTTTCCATGCTGATATGTACGTGTGTTTGTGTCCCATTGCAAGTGTGTACTACTCCATACTAACGTTCTAGTGAGATCCCAGAAAGGGGTTGATTTACCCTGTGCATGGGTAGAATGTACTGTATCTCAGTGGCTGACTGGAGCTGAAACTAGTGAGTTTTACTGCAGTGAGATCATAACATCTTTCATACATCGCTCATTAGAAAGATGATCCTGGATGGAGTTGTGACAGTGTCGTGAGTTTTACTGAGCCACAAAGACATGCAGTGATGCAGTGTAAATAAATAACTGTGTTGGGTGAAAGTGAAGAAAGACATGTGCTGACCTGAATTGTGGTATCACGAAGAAAAAGTCCCAAAACGTATCATATAGCTTACAGTGTTCCAGGAATGGTGTTTAAATGTTTATGGACTTATGGAAAAGACTGTCCCTATACAGAAGTTTAAGGATGGATAAACCGATCGCTGGTTGTCAAAGATCCTTTCTTTACGAAGTATGCAAAAAAGATATACAGTATATTGATGCTATCATGTGCTATCATGTGAAAGCGATATATTTTTCATTTTTAAGTGTGTATACATTTTTTGGGCTCCTCTGTATTTGTGTGTGTGTGTGTGTGTGTGTGAGTGAGATTTGACTCTTTTTTTCATGTGATTTTCATAGTTGGATTACGATAGGATATTATTGCAGTGTTTTTGTTTTTTCTTCTCTCTTTTTTTTCCCTCCCGATAGACAGATAACATACAAGCTTCTCACATCCATCCATTCTTTTCTGGCCCTGTGCTTCTGGTGACTAACGACAGGTGATAGGCGAGGAGCCTGAACTCAGTACCTTTTTGTCCTTACATCACCTTTAGTCTACACCCCTGATTGAATCTCACCCATGCAAAAAATCCCATTCAAGCAAACACATGACCACTCCAAGTATTCTTTTTTGACTGAGACAAAAGTGGCCAGGCAGTACCAGGTGTATCAAATCGTGCATGCAGAGCTGTTTGATCGATTGCCCACATGCTCTGTTTCTCATGGAGATGGATGACATTTCCAAAATGGCTGAACTCAAAAACCCATGGACAGTCATTGGGTCTTCAGCATGACTAATCAAGCCACCTCACATGAACTCAATGCATAAAGACATGCATGGACAAAAAAATGAGCAAATCACAGAGTTGTTCTTTGTACTTTGTGTTTTAAAAGTGCCTGTTGGTATTGTTGTGTTTTTCGTATCTCACAGAACCTGAAGATTCTTTTCGCTTGCTTCGTACCACTGCTTGTTTTGAATGTGAATGAAAGAGTCTAGTGTTATAATGAGCAAGATACTGTCAAACACATTTGGCAGCTCGAGTCATCGCATGATGCCATAGGCCATGTTTGGACATCGCAGATGTGTTGTCCTTATGCAACTTGCTGCTGGCATGACTTTCCACTGATATGCTACTAAGCCAGGTGGTATTTCCAGGGTGGCTTTTGGCGCCCCTTCTATGTACAGCATTTCAAACCTTAACAGAAAATGGTTTGGAGTTTTGAAAGGAACATTCTCATAAAAAGTTATATTTATACTTATTGTGAACTTTAATCAGCTTTGTAAGTGACAGCTTTTTTTTAAGTAGTCTCTCATGAAGGCTCGATAGAATTGACTGTTGCTCAAGAAGCTAATGGTTGTACTCATAGGGCCCTTCTATCTTCTAGCTGTTCCAGTTTGTAGTCAGTTTTTCATGGGGCAGTGGTATAATGTATTTAGTAATGAAGTACAGTATTGCTGGAAATTCAGTCCCACTTGAATCCATGTATCCGTGTTTTAACAGGTGCACATGAATGGGTCTGACACCGTTTTTTCCTTCTAAAAATGACCAGAAGTAATACCCATGGGTAATGTATAACTCTTCCATGGAGCCATCTGCTGCCTTATTGATTGATTGATTGATTCATTAATTGATTTATTTATTCAATTCATTGTCAAACCTGACATAAGACATGAACTGAACCAAATGCAGTGCAGTTGTACCACAATTGTGTAGTAGATTGAATATTAAATGTTGATTAAGTCCTAATTATATTACCATAGCCTTGGAGTCTAAACTCCTTGTCTGAAGGGATTCTAGTCATCAGGTGCAAACCACCTGTTCACTGTTATTAACTCATGGATGTTATGCAAGCCCTCAGGTTAATAGTTGCAACTAATTATGAAGCACATGCTCTTAACATAGTCATAACTTCTCTGTTTAGCTAGTTTCATTGTCCACCATCAACTACCTCAAGTTTGCATTTCTCCATCATACAACATATGTTGTAAGTTTTGCTCATTATTCACAGTCCCTAGGGTATAACAGGATGCTGCAGTACCAGTTGTCACCCTTTGGGGAGTGAGCCGTTAATGCAAGGGTGAGGATACGAGCAGGTGGAGAATACTTTGTTTTTTCCCTTTGTGACCAAAAACGGGCCATAAAATAATTTTAAAAAGCCTCAGCAAAGTAGAAAAGATAAACAAGGTCTGTGAGGTTCGAAGAGATCTCCAATACACCTTTATAACTGGATTGTTCTTGAAATGGATCATTGCATAGAAAGCACAAATGATATCCTTCAGCACATCATGGTCCCTTGACCTGGTCTCGTCAAGGAGTGTTTCCTGCTTGTCCATTGTGCTGCCACCATTTTGCAATGGACATAACACCTGTTTCAGAAGTTCTAATTTGAACTGGTGTAGCAGCACCTGGGCAATATCATCAACAACACCAATGTTTTGTTTTGTTTTAGACACAGTTTGAGATCATACATGGTTATGAATCTGTCTTACACGTCTTACAGGAACTTGGATTAAAAAGTGCTCCAGTGGGGTCAGTTAAAGTTATTTCCTGGTTACTGGTTCATCCGATTTAAATCTAGAAAAAAAAGAATAAATCCAATTTTAATAAATCTTAATAAATTAATGTAATTATTGCCACTAGCGCAGATGTTTCAGTTTGTGATGCATGATATATGTATATATCGACATAGAAAAAAGAGTGATAATGGGCACATAGACATGCAAAAAAGATTTACAACAATTAGCAGCCATTATTATTGTTATTAGTCTGGACAAATATAACAATCTATTCTTTCACCTGGATCCTTTCATGTATTATGTAGAAACCCCTTTTGTATTGTGTATGTCGCCCCAGGCAGTACACAAAAGCACTTCCAGTGGATGATGATGGTGTCTGACAGTTATGGATCTGCCTCTATGTCTCTACATAAGCATGGTTGACCTTTAGTGCTCAACAGCTGCATTATTTATGCCCACTATCGGTTGTTATGCCTTATGTGCCAGTTACGAATTTAATGACTCACCAGGAACTGAGCTACATTCAAGGGAAAGTTCCATAAGAAATTTCACATACAGGTATCATATGAAATGTAGTGCTTATACCAGGCAAACACTACAGTATGCAATGACAGTTAAAAGTTACTTATTGCTATTTATCCTAATTTCTTAAATGATTTTTAAGTAAGTCAAAAAAAAAATTTTGTGGGATTAATTGATGATCTACTTCATTCAGACCTCAAGAATAAGTAAAAGTAGCATTTTCCAACAGTCCAATATAGAACCTTCAGTAGGATGGACCTTCTACTTTATCTGCCTGAGTGATTTGTGTACATATTAATTACTCCGTGCATATACACACTTATTAGCACATACTTGCTAATTAGTGCATACTAAATGAATTATGGTTATACGGCAGTTCAGAATGCAAAAATGTTTGTTAAATAACAGAAATCTAAATACATAAATAGTTCTACACTGTGCTCTGAGTGCGTGTTGCAACTTATCACACCAGCCAGAACGTTCAACCTCTTTATATGCAGACTTCTTGTTCCTCTTTATTGCCAAATAATATGAAATCCAATAATGCAGACCATGGTTACACATGCAGATAATCCCTAGTCTGTAGTTGATAGTGTAAAAACAACAATGTTTTTATTTTATACCAAGTTTTCTCCCATATTTGGTCAGATGCCAATCCCCATACACTTGGCAGCTCTCACTTTTTATAAGCCCGCTACCGACTGAGAAGGGGGAAGGCTAACACATGCTTCCTCCAAAACATACGAAGCAGCTTTTAGAGCCGCTGCCAATGCTGTGTCAGAGGAAAGCATTACACACTCCTTACTTGCAATATGCACAGGCTAATATTATAGTAATGTGGTAGCTATTGGCGTATCTGTAGTATCTGTTCTGATAATGATGGCATTGTGTCATGGATATAGGACAAAAGGAGTTAAACCTAGAATGCTTTACCATAAACCTGGACTCTCCATATCTTGCTGTTAAAGATGAAACAACAGCAATTTAATATTTTAGTCTTTCAGAGTCTTTTACATTTTCTCTGTCCCAGATATTAAATTAAAAGCTCGCAAGAAGTCATTTTCTAGATTAAAGTCTATAATAGATTCTAAACTCTAAAAAAGTCAGAGTGACTCTTTTTTTCAATCACATTCAAGGACTAGCTTAGTGTTCTCCACACATGACACAAATGTGTCTCTTTTTTTTCCCTCAATCTATTCCAATCTCTGTGTCCCTTTCTTTCTGTCTCTTTTCCTATCTCCATTGTGTGTTGGAATGAATCAAATGCAGTGTCCCAGAGTCGAGAGTTCCTATCTCATTCAGCAACTCTTAAATGGATGGGACTGACGTGGCTGGAATGTCAAAGACAGAACAGAGACCAGCAGCCTGCCAGCTGTGGTGTATCGATCTATCTGAGTGACAATGATCAGAGACAGATGGAGGGAAAAAGAGCAACAGGGATGCGATGTGAGCTAGATAAATTGTCATTGTTAGCACAGCTTTAAGAACCTCGAGATCTCCTGTGGGATGTCATCGTTCTTTGTTTTTGTTCTACACTGATCAGCCATAACATTATGACAACTGACAGGTCAAATGAACAGCGTTGATCACCCACTATATACCAGTAAATGCCCTTTGTCTGCCGGGACCAAAGGCCAGCCTGTCTGGTCCGATCCCACAGAAAAGCCAATGCCACACAAATTGCCAAAAAATGTCAGTGCAGTAGAAAGGTCCCGAACTGACCGTGCACCTATGGGATGCACCGGACAAACAAGTCTGATCCAGGGAAGCCCACCGTGCAACCCACAGCACCCAAAGGATCTGCTGCCAATGTCCTGATGCCAGACACCATAGCACACCCCCAGAGTCCTTGAGGATCCATGCCCTGAGGGGTCAGAGCTGCCCAGGCTGCACAAGGGGAACCTAAAACCTACATGCTTATGCTTTTAATTTTATGACTAATCTGTGTGAATGTTCTAATTGTGTTTTATAAAAAGTATTTTTAAGAACATGTATTCATCTGTCTGGATGAAGTTGCAAATCAAAAAACCATCTTCAATAACTAATGACTTACAGACTGTATTTTTGAGCTTTGGTCCTATTAGTCCTATGCTTTAGTTTACACTTTGTCCCAGACCTCCAAGATGCCTAGGTTTGTGTCACTTTCCAGGGAATCAATAATCCAGGCTTAGGAATGGATACCATCAGCCATTAGAAAATGGAAATTGCAAAATGAAAGCACCTTTTTTCCCTTGGCATTGTTTTATTTTAAATATGATTATCCTTTTCAGCCTGGTCACATGAATCCTGCCAGAATCCTAAAAACTTTAAACATATTTTCATGTGTAGCTTCATCCATATAATATATCTATCTTATATTTCTAATAATATATCCATTTATATATTCTGTAAGTCTACGGTCCGCTTAATGCAATCGTTTATCTATGACAGTAAATAGGTCCATTGCAGAGACAAATCCAAGAATTAAACCAGCCAAGGTGGGATTTTCTGCCTAACTGGCTTCTCAGCTTAATTCTGTTAAACTCTTAGTCCTGGGCTCTGCTATAATTATAGGATCTAATAAGGGGGGAAGCTTGCGTTATGGAATGTATGTGAAATGTGAAGTATATTTAGATTTAGTAAATGTTGCCCTATAATTCCAAATGATTTTAATAATCCTTAATTTTGCAATTAGATATGAGACTAAGGATCTCTTCAATTGGTCCTTCTCAGTTAGTTGTTTCTAAATGGTTTCTAAATTGTTTAGAAAAAATACTTTTTTCATTAGATTTTAGAGTATGAAATGCAAAAAGTTTGCATCCTTGTTAGTGGCTAGAGTTTCTGAGTGTATGCAAATACCCCCTAAGTGGAATTCTAAATATAAAGAGTGACTAGACTGGAATAATCAAATTAGTGATGTAGTCTTACATTACCTCATGATGTTTATGTGTATAAATGAGCTAGACAGTTGAATCTAATATCTCAACCTGACAATATTAAGATTACTGCTCTCCTTATTGCAGGACAACCTCTCACCTTTTCCAATAATAGAACCCAAATTCCATTTTCTTAATAAATCTAATAAATGAAAGCAATATCCACCTCCATTAAATTGATAAGTGGGAGCTACAAGTTTAGCAAGCGTTCACTTAATTAAAGAGAACAATGTGATTTTTGCTAAAGATGATTCTATTTATGTCAAAACCTGCCTTACTGCTTTTGTATTTACACCCAAAACATGAGGAGCTTTCATTTAGAAGCAAACACACCCCCACTGTGGAGTTATTTATGGCCTTCTGGTCAGTGTCATGTCTCAGCCAAAATGAATGCCTTCAGTATGATAATCATAAATCAGAAGAACAAATCACTTACTGCAAGCCATCCTAATTTAGGAACGATACAGCAAAACTACATTTTTTTCAAAAGCATCATCATAGAAGTCTATTTGGAAATCTATTAATAATATTAGTAGGCATTAATGTCCAAAGCTCAAGCAGTAGATTCATGTCAGCTACACGGCATTTTTTAATCGATCAAAAATCAATTTAAAATATATATGTACGTCGTAAAATGTAGAACTCTCAAAATGTTCTACATTTTGTTCTATATTTTATATATGTTCTATATTATTGTTATTATTTTTCACTTTTTTTTTGCTCAGTCATGTGTATATTTGGCTAAAATTAAATAAGATTCAGTTCATCATACTGCCTAAAAAGCATATGTTTCTCTACACTGCATAATCCTGAACCCTATCTATATACAGTATGTTTATTAAAAGCTAAAATTATTTAAGACAGTTTTCAATCTTCATGATAGTAGTTGTCTAAAAAATGGATAAAATGCTGTGGGTTTATGATTGTAATTATCATCAATGTTCACACACCTTGGTGGGGGAACTGCTGATACAGATTCGCATTAAATGGGTAGCAGTCTTAAAGTCAAACAATCCAATAAACAGCAGTGGGGTCGGGAACCACAGCAGGAAGTCAAGTCAATAAGAAGGCTTAGACTGCTTTGACAGGTACAGATTTTAAAAGAGAAATCGGGGATGCTAATAAACAGGACATTATAAACAGTATAAAGACGAATAGTATGAAGACATTATTTAAGATGGTGAGCTAAAAATAATTGCATGTGGTTCTTGCATAACCATGCATGAGTGATGTATAGGACGCTGCCTGCATGGCTACTGTAGAGCTCTCCTGTGGCAAACATTGTTTTCAACTAGTTATTTTTTATTTTTTTATAGATGAAGTCATATTTATGCATGTATATTTATGACAAAGAGATTCTCTACAAATGTGCAGTTTGAGCGACCTACATCAGTTATGAAAATAAGTTATGCCTACCTTTGCATTACATTCGGTACAGGCCTCGTAATTTTGGAACTGCTGTAACATTACACAACTGTGTATATTTAATATGAAAGCGAACTGCTGACCTTTGCTGAGGGGGCCATCATTTTTAGTGCATGTGAAGACATATCTACTCGGTCTACTCTTGTTTTGCCTTCTGTTTGGGTTTCTCGTCCTTACATAACATCATCCCTTTAATGCATTTTTAATAACTGTTTGTTTATATATTTGTAAAATCTCTTGTGAGTAAAAAAAAAAAAAATGTCTTCCTGAAAGATGACACTGAGTAAAAATTGTAAAAGGAAAGGAACCACCACAGCTGAACATGCCGTA
Organism: Leiocassis micropogon; assembly: GCA_028565275.1. NCBI lineage: Eukaryota > Metazoa > Chordata > Actinopteri > Siluriformes > Bagridae > Leiocassis > Leiocassis micropogon. The sequence continues at coordinate 9,788,830 of JAOVVA010000030.1, read as the reverse complement.
GAATATCTTACATAACACTCTGTACTAGAGCGCAGAAGAGATGGCTGTGAGGATACTGTAGGAACATACTGCAGAATCACAGTATTTCCAGGTCTGTTTTGCCTTCATTTTCATTCTATTCTGGACTGTTGCTTGTGTCACCAACTTATTTTCTCATCATCTTTAGGACGGTTCTCATGATCTGTTCCGTGACTGGCTATGATTATCCTGTGTCAGTTGATACCATTCATAGAGAATTAAATAAAAGTGGTTTGACATCAGAGACATCCCTTATCCTCTACTTTTGTTTTGTACATTTGAACTGCTGTCACAGGAACCTCTACTGTATGGTTAAATACTGCCTTGTTAAAATATAATGCATGATGTTATTTTATATACTACGATTGGATGTTGCAGTAGTAGGCATATTGTTAGCCTTTAAAAACAGGGGATGTTGTTTAGAAGGAGAATGTATGAGATATCTATATAGAGAATATTGATTTTCTTTTTCCCCCAGTAAATATAATAACACATGAGCTGGTTAGGAGATCCTAAGGAAGGGGATGTGCTTCGTGCTTGTGTCTGGTCTAGTCATTATCGATAAAGTTGCTGTTGGTTGTGGATAGATGAGCTCTATTAGAGAGATCTAATTACTATTGATTTACAGCAGTACTGTAATTCTAATTATTCCACGGTAAGTTGATTCTTTAATTAACTATAATGTACAATTTTAGTACAGGCAAGTAGCAAGTTAAGTTTGGGAACCTGGCTCATTTTAACTGAGGCCCCGTTTGATTGTGCCACTGGGAAAAAATGTGGTTGATGAGGGTCAAATGTTTGGATCAGCATTAGGCAGGGTGTAACAGGGTGTCATGATTTTGTCTTAATTTTTTTCCCCTAATCCCAAAAATGTAGTCCATAAAGCCCTGGGTAGTTAGCTGCTGAGTTTAATTAGACGTGTTAATAAGGTGATATGCTACTCCACAGTTCTGTCACCCACTAGGTGTGGAAACAGACTGGCTGACTACATGAAATTATTAATAGTTTAGTGGCAGTTTCAATTCAGACAAGGGATGTGGATAAATTTAAGTGCGCACACTGCTTCTATAGCAATTAACAAGGTGATCTGTACTCAGGAGCTGATTAGCTGATTATGAGGACAGGTGGGCATCACTATAAAAGCAGGAGCATGAGGGAATTGTGCCTGGCTGTTTGAAATGTTCAAGTTCACCAGGCTAAAAAGAAAGAAGACATCAGCGAATAGCGGACAGAAGCAATTGTTGCTCCTTAGCAATATCTGAAGACCATTGTCGAACAATTTGAACTCCCTAACTCTTCAGTAATTAGGTTTATTCGGAAATTGTGATTATTTAAGACAGATTTCAATCTTCATAATAGTAGTTGTCTAATAAAACTCATGATAAGCCCAGGATATTTGATGGACAATAAATGTACATTATATATAATGTTATAAATATACATTTTATAGAATGTGACTCTCAACAGGCAATAGAATAAACAGGTCATCTGTATGAGGATACCCAGGTACACCACTCTATGTTCTTAATACAGCATTCTACAATGGCTAATGTTGGAAAAAAAAATTTAATGTTTTTTTTGTCTGAGATTGTATTTGCTTAATACTCAGACTCGCTGCATTCAGGTGTTTTTTTTTTTATGTTTAAACACAAAAGTGGAACATGGCCACCCAAGCAAAGGGCAAATCTGTGGACAACTATGTGAATTTGTAGGCAGGCAGAGCAGCGGACGGCCATGGTTGCTAGGCAACCCCACCATGTTGCCAATCAGAGTAAACGCGCTACACCTGTCCGGTAGGTTATTTAACCCCCCGGAAACCAGCACACTATGTGTGAACATTTAGAGAGAACCTGGTCTGGGTGGGGGGACATTGCTCCAGTATAGGAAAAGATAAAGAGAAGAGAAATATTGAACAATTCAATTTCATTTCAATTTTATTTATATAGTGCTTTTAACAATGGTGATTGTCTCAAAGCAGCTTCACAAAATGAAAAGAGTGAACAAAAAAAGTGAAGGGATAAATAAAAGAGAAAACTGAGAAGAAAGGTGAAAGATTAAGGAAAGAGAACAGAAAAGAGAACTGAAAGATAAACAATATCTCTTTGAAGATGAAAATACATGTTTGGCAAAAAAAACAAAAACCTTTCACAAAAAAGGGAAGCATATATATTTAGGTTTACGCACATGGTTCACAAGACACACCACTTTAAGATGAATTACAAAGCGGCATAGAAGCGCCATTTCCTTAGCACTGCGAGGTGCTTGCCCTAAATGATTAATCCCAGCCAAAGTACACATAATCACCCCACATCTCAATGCTCCCCTCTTATTCCTGCGTTCCTGGGGATCCCACACTTAACAACATATTTTTATTATCCATATTGGAGCGCCCCCTCATAACAAAAAGCTGCTAACTTTTGAACATGACTGTAGCTCAAATGAGTTGACCTTGATTTTTTTTCTTTGTCTTTATAACAAACCATTGTGGAAGCACTAGGTCATGCATTAGACAACAAACGTTGCGGGGAAATTGGGTCATGCAACAAGAGTGATCCAAAGTCGGTCTCCGAGTGGCGCAGTGGTAAAGCGCTCGCCCTATCATCCGGAGATCGCTGGTTCGAACCCCGGGTGATGCTGTT
>JAOVVA010000030.1:9744918-9759841 GCA_028565275.1 Leiocassis micropogon | reverse complement strand
GTCAGCAACAATGTTTAGCTATGGTATGGGTCAAAGAAACATCCACAAGACTGGCAGGACTCGAGGGTCCCTGCAAAACATTTCCCAGAGGATCACACTGCCTGTGCCAGCTTGCCTTCTTCCCATGGGATGTAAGTACATTCACCTGGACCATCCACATAACATAAACAATGACTCATCAGCCCAGGCTGCATTCTTCCATTTCTTATGCTCGATTATGTTCGATCAGCACGAATTAAACTAAACAGAACTAAAGTAGGTCTTTGGATCAGATGTGCTAGTGTTAACTCCCCACATGCATCAATGAGCCTTGGGTGCCCATTGCCCTGTCACTGTTTCACTGGTCGTCATTCCATGGAGCATATTTTCTAGATGTTAACCACTGCATACCAGGAACACCCCACAAGACCTACTGTTTGTTGATGCTCTGACAGAGTCATCACAATTTGCCATTTTATCAAAGTCACTCAGATCCCTTACACTTGCCCATTTTTCCATCTTCCAACACATCAACTTTGAAAACCGACTGTTCACTTGCTATCTAATATATCCCACCACTTGACATTTTTTCTTCTCCAGTCATGGTCTTAATGTCATGGCTGATCTTATTTTTGGTGTACATGTAGACCAAACATGTCTAAGTTGAGCATAAGAAAGGGAAAGATGACTTTTTTGACAGTGGTGTTTAATAAGAAAAACTACTTCGTGTCACTATGTGACTTTGTTTAAAGATCTCAGTAAAGGTATCTAGTTGATTCTCCCTGTCGGTTAGCAGGGGTGAAATAGAACACATCTTTTTCAAATACATATTTCCCATAGTCTAAACATAGAGGTTAAGGAACAACTTCTCTTTATAATATGATAATAATTATTGTCATGATAATTCATATAATACAATAACTTTAAATGCAACAGATATATTTACATAATAGTAAGAGTGAGAGGATATATTTAATTACACAGTAATTGTTTAAAAGTCTATGACCCATGTGATAGCCAGTGATTAAGTACTGCACTGATTTATTATAGAGCAGAAAAAAATCTACACCACAGTGCCTTGAACACACGCTGCTACAAAGCTCTTCTGTGCTACCAAAATATAATCATCTGCACAATCTAACGCTAAGGATATTATGTATGGTGAGAACAGGGTCTGTAGGCTGCTTTCGCACTACAAGCCCCTAGAATAACGACAGAGATGTGACAGAGTCCTTGTTATGTGTGTTTTGTTAACTCAAGGCATGGGACAGAAACGTGACGTATAGAAAGTGTGCAGAAAGTGCCATCTGTTCTTCATCATATTCCATGTACCCCAGATATGGCCGGGTCATGTTTCTGATAGGGAAGCCGAGGCAGAGGTGTTCGGATAACTGCAGTGTGCATGGAAGATTGTCCATCCGTTTATTCTGGGACACTCTTGCTTGACGGTCAAAATGTTTTATTCACTGTGTGCAGCTGATTCTCTGTCAGTCTTCCAAACAGATAATGGGTCCATCTGAAAATGCAAATGCCTGATGCTTAAACTAGCCAACCAAACAAGAAGAAGAAGAAGAAGAAAAATCTTTATGAGGAAAGGGAAAAAAAAAAATTCTTTTGGTAAACATTAAAATCGTGAGTCCAGAAGGACAAATAGAAACGTGGAATCCAGTATGCCAAATGGACAGGAGTCCTTCACAGTGGAAAAGGGAATAGTCTTTTGTGCTTTCCTGTTTTCTGACATGCTGTGCCAGATATTTGATGTATTTGACTTTCCCTCATTTTTATACGCAAATGTTAATACGCAATTAAAAAATCGATCGAGGAGACAAAGGCTATATATAAGTGCAGTCAATGGCGTGCCTCCTCAATCTGAAAGTGGGTTAGTTAAAAAAAGAAGCGAAAGAAATATAGAAAGAAATATATAACATATCATAATCGGCGTTATGGATTCACTAAAGTAAAGTATAAAAAGTTATACATGGATGTATTAAAAGGCATGCATGTTACATAGATTACTGGCTGAAGTGAATATCCAATAAAGTGTTACAAATTGAATTAGAACCATATCTATTCCATATGAATAACATAGTTTATATTGAGTAAAATATCATAGTCGGTTGAAAAGCCAGACAAAGTGCTAATTAGGCACAACTAGTCTATACAGAACAACAAAGACTATAAGTGGCTCCTAGCTCTTCTTTAAATCGAAATCCACACCATTAGCCTATCAAGGCTGAGGTCAAGAGTGAGAGAAGAGAAATTGGGCACTTCAAGCAGCAGGCTCCATATGACTACATATAAATATGTAACAACAAATAGGCAACACTGATAATTCAAATATGTGAGAGAACAAATATGTCCTTTTCTTCTTTTTTTTTAAAATGATTTCCTTCTTTTTTTTTCCCTTTTACAGTACACTAATTAATAATTCAGTTTTGATAGGGGTTTCTCTTTTCATATTTAAATCTAAAAATGTAATTAACAAAATATACAATTTCCTAATAAATATTTTTCAAAGTCTTCTATAGTTGAACCAAGAACATAATCAGTAGATGAAACTGTACCAAAATGACGATTGCAAGTCTAGGAGCAATTGATGATGTTAAAGTGCAGCCATTACCTTGCATTATGATGCTTTTTTTTCTTACGATATTTGCCTAAAGAAAAACATTTTTACACGCTCACACATATGTAAAATAAAGACATTCAGGTAAGACTTGAGATGTGGAGGTACTGTTAGGGGGGCACGGCATACAGTATATAGAACATTTTAAAGAAACCTAAACACAAAAATTAAAACCTTACATCTAAACCCCATCTTTTTTTTTATTCAATTAGAAACAATCTCTGCTATTCTCAATCAGGCTAATATTTCTTTTCATTACACAGAGTTTCAATGTGAACTTGTGGAAGAACCGGCATTCTTCCCTTTCCTAAATGGTTACCAGGACATGGATTGTCTATGTAAGGCTAAAGCAGAAAAAATTATCCAATGAAAAAAGTTTAGAGCTTGGGATCTCTATTCTCAGTAGATAGAGAGTAGTAAATTAAATAGAAATTGAGATTTTGACTTGAAGTTATACCCCGGATGAACACTGACTATTAAACTGACCTGGATACTGCATGTGCAGTTCAAAGTGGTGGAGCCCAAATTCATATACCGTATGCAGGCCTGAGATTTAGATTTATCTGACCTGACCACAAGAGTGTGCTGCTGTTTCACAGTGAGAGGAGCTACTGTCGCCACACTAGCAAAACTAAATGCACAGTTTAGATATCAAGACTATATCAAAAGAGAGTCTGCTATTTGTAGCTAAATTTCTAAAATCCTCTCACCAAGACGATATTGCACCCGTATTCCGCGGAGGCATTTATTTAAAAAATGTCCTAAGGTTCCAGGATATTATATAAGCCTTGTGAAAGAAGAAAAGTAACCCAGTCTCATGGGTTGTGCTGGTGGGAGCCCTTTTTAATCAGTGAGGATTTTAATCTGCGAGGTTCAACACAAACCAGTGAGTTTGCTCTTCCAGAAAGTACCCATGTTGCCTCTTCACACTTGGTAGGTGAGCTATACTGTGGGTAACTCAAAACAGGGAGAGGAGACTTGCTATATTGGTTTCATCGACAAACATGATCTTGGTGGGCTCACAGTCTGGTCTGAGCCTCAGGGATGTATATCTCAATGCTATCCCCGCTTTCTGTGGCCGAATTCTGACGGAAAGAAGCAGCTCGCTTGGGGCCTGCTTGGAGGAGCCTCCGCCTTGCCTCCAGCCTCTGTCGATCGCCCAACTCTAGAGACTTCTCCCGCAATGGCAAAGGCACTGGCATACTACGACCGCGAGAGACCATTAATGTACCACCAGTGCTTCCCACTCCTGTCTCAGTCATGCTTTCTGCCCGCAGACTCCCAGTCACTCCACCTGCTGGCTTCTTTGGTAACGGAGGAGGAAGCTTTGTCTCCTCCTGAGATGGAGGGTTGGTTGAAGTGAGGTGTGATGACGAGTGATAGATGTGGATGTGAATGTGGAGCGTACGCAATCATACGACAAAGGACACCAAATATACACATACAGAATCAAGGTAGACATGCAGAAGAAGAAGACAGACCATGTCATTATAATGTAGATGGAAAAGGAAAAAAAAAAAAAAACAGAGAAGAGAAAGTTATGTTAGTTAGTGATAGTAAGGCTTTAATAATTCAGAAAGAACAAAATGTGTGGCTTGGCAGTGATCTATAGAATAGTTCCACTGGTACGCTGTTGTTGCTTTAGTTTTTGTTGTTTTAGTTAAACAAAGCTTCTTTGCCCCCTGGAGGTTTGGCTCTTGGGTTGATCTGGGCATACAGTGGCTCTGAATGACCCTTCCCTCTCACCTTCTTCTCAGGAGGTAGCCTCCAGCCTGATTCCTTGATCCGTTGCAAGTCTTGAAACTTCACTCGAACATCCTCGATGGCCAACTGCAGCAGGTCCCAGAACCCAGCCAGGTCCTGAGTGGTAGGCTGGGGGTATGCCGTGGGGTCCTGAGGAGTGATATGAGGAGTGATATGAGGAGTGAAAAATGAAGGTAGTGCATTAGATTACAGGAGAATGTTTATCTTAAGTCTCAAAGTAACTAAACAATAATGAAGTTGTAATGAAATCCATCAGCGGTTCCCTAGTGAGCAGAATCAGGCCAGGATGAGACTGGAAAGGCCTGCTGCTTACCACGCTCTGTTGGCACATGCGGAAGAACTGCTGCACCTTCTGGGACATTAACATCTGTGCACTGCCCACTGCTGCTCTGATCAGCTCCAGCACTACAGGAAAACAAAGAAAAGCTCATTACTAAAAGCACATTGGCTTACTGTGAGACAGAATTCACATGTTCACTTCAAAATATTCACTGCTGGTTATCCTGTTGACCCAGGCATTTTCTTTTGTAAAACAAGTATAAAATCTTAATTAATGACAATATAAACAATACTCATACAATATTCAAATATACATAAATGGCCCTTCTTAAATATGCTTAGGGGCTTGTACTAATAAATAGATGAGTGCAGAAAAGGTAAGCAAACCATGTGCAAAACCTTGCAAAAGTATTCACACCCCTTGAACTTGAACTTCCACATTTTGTCACGTTACAGCCACAAATATAAATTTATTTTATTGGGATTTTATGTTTAGACCAACACAAAGTGGCACATACAGTACTGTAATTGTGAAGAGGAAGAAAAATGATAAAAAAAAAAAAATTACAAATAAAATTCTGAAAAGTGTGCCGTGCATTTGTATTCAGCCCCTTTACTCTGATACCCCTAACTAATGACCAGTGGAACCAATGGCCTTCAGAAGTCACCTAATTAAGTAAATAGAGAAAATAAAATACATTTATGATTGTGGTTGTAATGTGACAAAATGTGGAAAAAAAGGTTATGAGGGAAGCTTGAATAGAAATCTTTATTAAAACACAGTACAGCTGGAACCTGCATATAAAACCTGTGGCATATAGATAATTAGGCCTTGAAATGTGAGTATGCCAAGCTATGATTAAAAAAAACAGCTAAAATAGAACTATGGTAACAATTCTTATAACAACGAATGCAATTAGATTGTGGTTTAATTAGTTAGATAGCTTAGGATTCCATGGAAAATGACAGTTGTTGACCCTCTTATGCCTGATAATCACGACGCTGCACACATGAACCTTGTACTTAAATATAGGTTATGGGGTTTATTGCCAACATGTAACTTGGAAATCTAAATTAGAGGTGCAGACATGGATCATTATCAGCTCATTAGTACTTCATTTGAGGCACATGAAGCGGCGTCATCAAGCACTGACCTGGATACAGATTCTTGAACATCTGTTGGGAAACCACCCAACCGAACTATTCAAAAACACTTGGCTATCATTGTAATGTATGTTTTGGATGTTATTTTATTTTTTCAAAATATAATGTATGTAACGCTTATTCTGTTATAAGATAGGCTGTCGTATGTGGGGTTTGGAACCTTATGCTTCAAGCTTTCTTCAGACATCTATTTTTGTTGGTGTCCTCGACAGGCGTCGATGAACTGGGCCGCCTTTCATGAAATAAAGGTTCATGATCCTAACATTTTCATAAGATTTAAGCCGATGTATATTTCCTTAGATCTTCAATGGACCTTGATAGCCTTATGAATGGTTTTACAGGCGATTGCAACAATTAGAACATAATTGATGTCAATTGAATATACGGTCATGGAGATCTTTTATTAGGGACACCTACTAATTTACGTAATTATCCAATCAGCCAATTGAGTGGCAGAGTGAAATCATGACGATCCAGCACCAGCAGCATCACATTATCCATTAGAGAGGATTAGTGATTCTGGCCATGCTATGATTGTTGGTGCCAGACAGGCTGGTTTGAGTATTTTGACAACTGCTGATCTGGAAAACTGGATTTTTTCACACGGTACATGGATTTCTTCACATCAGAATGGTACATTAAAGAAAAATCATCCAATGAGAGGCAGTTCTGCTGACAGAAATACATGAATGGCCAGAATGGTTTGAGCTGACAGAAAGGCTATAGTAACTCATTTTGTACAGTGGTGTTCATCTGAAATGCATCTCAGAATGCACATGCTTAATATTGAGAGACACTGGCAGAAGACTACATCAGGTTTCTCTTGTCAGCCAAGAGCAGAAACCCAAAGCTGATGTGGGCAGAGCCGTACCAAGAGTTGAAAACTGGAAAAGCATAGTTTGGGCTCTGAGGCATCTGTGCATGGTAGGTTCAAAATTTGGCGCCAACAGAATTCATTCATGGACCCACCTTGTGTCGACAGTCCAAGCTGTTGGTGTAACTGTGTGGGGAAAGTTATCATGGGACACTTTTGGCAATTTAATCATTGAATCATCATGTGAATGCTGCCCATGTGCATCATTGCATGGCCACAATTTCCCTATCTTCTAATGGCCTAATTTCCAGCATGATAACAAACCCTTTTACAAAGCAAAAGTAATCTCACATGACTTCATGAACATGATAGCAGTGTCAATGTTCTTTAGTGGCATTTTAAGCAGCATGGAAGTAAACCTGAAAAATCGACAGGTATTGTGTTATGCAGCCATGTTATCATGGACCAGATTCTAAAATTATGTTTCCAATATATAGCTAGGAAATATTTTCCATGAAATTTGACATTAAATGGAGGCCCTCGGTATTAGTATAAAAGTTATTAGTATAGTATTAGTATGGCAAGATCCAATACTTGGATCCAGCCAGTTGACGCGAATGTCCATTGCAGGAGAAATTACAAGACATTACAAGTAGTGATAATGATACGTCACTGTAAGGCATACCCTCTTACATTCAGTTGGCTTAGAGGGAAAAAAATAAATAAATATTTGCAGTATGTCATTTTATTTTATAAATCACATTAATATATAGCAGACCCTATGGCATAGACAGTCTTGCTTTCTTTCCCTCTTAACTCACCATCATCTGGCAGCTCATTCTCCTCTGCCTCTCTCTCCATACTTTGGCACCATCCCTCCATCCTCTCCACCTCAGTTTGCAGCAAGCGAAGGAAGAACTCTCCGTCTCTGAGGCACGGTGAAGCTCGCCCTGAGTCAGGCAAGCTGCGTGGGCCTTCGTGCCAACTTGCCACTGCTCGCTCAGTGTGTATGTGAGGCACAGCCCTCAGCTCCAGAGCACAGGGCTCAGTGGTATAGGGGCCATGGTAGTTGTCCCGGTATGTCCACTGGCCCTGTGTGTGCACGGTGGAGCGATATTCTGACTCAGGCTCCGAGGAGTGGCGCTGAAAGGAGCAGCCAAATTGTAGGCCCTTGTCCTGTGTTGGCACACTGAGAACCCCGAAACCTTCCATCTCCAGATCAGCCTGCACACTTGCTGTCACGCTGTTGGAGCGTTTGAATCGTGCTCGTCTACGAAGAATCGCACACATAAAGGAAGAAGTTTCCTAATAATGAAATAATTCAAGAATGCATGATATAATGCATTTGGATTTATTTTCCATTGTCTCAGGGAATATAGTGTTTAATATTTCAAATACTGCCAATCTGAAAGTTATATTAGACGTTCTTTCCATACACTATCCAACTGCTGATCAGGTGAATCTTATAACTAAAATGGGTGTGAAGCTAATATTCCAGAAAGATTGCATATTTCATGTTAAATAATTTTACAGGGTTGAGGGTTTGATTGCCGTCTCGGGTCTGTGTGCATGGAGTTTGCATGTTTTCCCTGTGCTTGGGGAGTTTCCTCCGGATACTCTAACCCTAACCCTCTCCAGGGTGTACCCTGCCTCATACCCAAAAGTCTCCTGGCATAGGCTCCAGGCCTCCGTGCCCCTTTACAGGATAAGTGGTATAAAAGATAATTAAATGAATTAAAGTACAGTATATTAATATTGTTTTGTGGCAGATCCCTTGCCTGCCACACTGGAAGCCTGGGTTTGGTTTCCAATGCACCACCCTCAAGTACCAGGGTCAAATGAGTTAAAAAAAAAAAAAACATAGAAAGATCAAAAGAAGACCAACAACTGAAAACATAATGATGATGTACAATTAATTCTACAAATAAACCAAGCGGCAGCAGCCCAATGAATAGCATTAGAATAGGAATCTCCTTGTATTTTAACAGTCGGTCTTTAGAGCAGGGGTTGGCACCCTTACACTCAAAGAGCCATTTGGGCCCGTTTCCCACAGAAAAGAATACACCGGGTGCCACTGCAGATATACTGCATATATCGCTTTTTACCCTTATGCTATGTATAAAAAAACTAGTGTGTTGCATTTATGAAATCGATGAACTGCTATAGAGAAGAAAAAAATATTTCTGCCTGAAACAAAAACATTTTGAACTCTAAGAAAAGACGCTGGGTTAAAGGTTACTTTCAAATGAAATACTCAATGTCTATTTGAGTCCTCCTCGTATTCATGAAATAAAAAGCCGAACTTAAACTATCCACCTGCAGCAAACCAAAAATACCATCTGCTTCTGTGTGCCGTCATCTTTTTATTGCGTGTACTGGAACGTGCAGCCAGTCAGCTGTCAACCTGAATAAAACCGAGGGTCAAAAAGCTTAATTAATCGCGTGCCGGCAGGTGTCGCACACATCACGTGGTTGTGATGCATATTTTTTACATCAAAAAAACTAATGAACTGAAATAAATGAAATACTCATTAATTTTCCAAATCCACAGGGAGCCGCAGCAGAGGGATAAAAGAGCCACGTGCGGCTCCGGAGCCGTGAGGTTGCCGACCCCTGCTCTAAAGTTTATACCTAATGACAAGGAAAACTAAAAACTGGAAAAGACTTGTTGATGAAAATGGTCAGAAGAGAATGATCAAACTGACAGTAAATCTATAGTAACTCAAATAGGATATAATATACAGTGGAACCTTGGTTTGCGAGCATTCCGCAAGACAAGCAAAATTTTTTAAATACATTTTGTCTTGATAAATGAGCGAGTCTTGATTTACGAGTACCAAATATCATCGATTATCATGCGCTTCTTGTTTGGACACAGAGATTAACGTAATCACAATCCTTACAATTACTATCACACTTGCCATCTAGCGGATAGGTGAACCATAAACCCATCTATACACTAGATGGCAGTAGTGAGTAATGGTAATATGGATGTTCAAAAAGAGCGGAGAACAAGCAGCTGAACGCAGGAAGCAGAGAGCATGTGTGTCATTAGTATTCGTTAAACTATTTCACGCCTTTCTGTTGTTGTCAATAAAGGCAGAAGTTATAGAACTGTCGGCTCTGCATTTTTAAAGGAAAAGTGCAGGTTAATTTGTTTTATTTTTACTTTATATTTTGTATTAATTATTTTTATATGAATATTTTTTGGGTTGTGGAGCGAATTGTCCGAGTTTCCATTATTTCTTATGGGGGAAATATAATTCATTTGATAATTTGATATAAGTGTTTTGATTTACAAGCACGCTTCAGAAATCAATTATGCTCTCAATCCAAGGTTCCACTGTACTCTTTAAATCAGTGGTGAGCAGAAAAGCATTACAGATCTTGAGGGAGCGAGACCACAATAGCAGAAGACCACTTTGGGTTTTAGCACTGTCGCCTTGCACCTCCAGGGTCCGGGTTCGATTCCCGGCCAGGCTCGATTCCCGTCTGTGTGCATGGAGTTTGCATGTTCTCCCCATGCTTGGTGGGTTTTCTCCGGGTACTCCAGTTTCCTCCCACAGTCAAAAGATATGCAGGTTAGGCTAATTGGCGTTCCCAAAATTGCCTGTAGTCTGTGAGTGTGTGTGCCCTGCAATGGATTGGTACCCTGTCCAGGGTGTACCCTGCCTCGTGCCCTAAGCCTCCTGGGATAGGCTTCAGGTCCCCGCGACCCTGAATACAGGATAAAGCGGTATAGAACATGAGTGAGTAAGTGAGTGTATAATTACAATATATAAACAAAGCAAACATCAATTTCTCTGAACACTGTAACTGATGGTAGAACAGAATTTAAAGGTATGGTTCTCAAAGTCACCTTTACTTTAAGTTTTAATTATTATTTATACCCATGTAGACATTAAATTAATGTAGACTTTAAAGTTATAAGACTATAGAATGCACATCCCATCCATCCATTCATCTTGGAACCTCTGTAATGCAACTAGGGACCTTTGAGGCCACTGGTGACGATTGTATTCATTCACATTTATACAACCATGGCAGGACCTACGGTCAACATTCACACACTACGGGCAATTTGAAAACACCAATCAGTCTTTGCATGTTTTTGGACTGTGAGAGGAAATCGAAGAACCCAAAGGGAACCCATGAAGCACAGGGAGAACATGCAAACTCCATGCACACAGACACGATGCGGGAATCAAACCAAGGAGCTGGAGGTGCAAGGTGACAATGCAAACCACTAAGGCAACGTGCCTCCATAGGGTGTAAATAAGTAATACATGTTCTTTAACATTAAGCCAGATTCATTCAAATACACAGTAATAGTGCCAAGGACTTCTTAGTGCTGGAATAAAAAAATGAGATTGAGAACTTTTCACACTTGAAATTAAAAACAGATTCCATCATTTTCAAACCTCATGAATTGCCTAAGAAGAAACGATGTGATTATCTGAACAGTCAGATTAGCATTTTTTAAATATATTTTTTTATATTTAAAATATAAACGTATAACATGCAGTTGTTTACACAAAGATGCACAAGTAACAGCTAAACTAGTCATTTTTTTTTCTTTTTTGACTAGTCACTCAGTCATTCTCTATCATCCCTACACTAATCACACACATTTATGGAAGAAATATTTTTAAACTTACAATGGTGTTAGTTTATGCAATTAATTTGAGCTTGTGAAAAATGAAGAGACTTTGTAAAAAAATATGTCCGTAACTTTGTAATAATGTGTGTAATTCATAAAATTCATTTCAAATGAATTTAAACCATAAAAGGTTATGGTAAATATATGGCAATATTTCCTTCTATTAAATCCCTTGAATGTCCTTGGAAAGGCTTTTCCACATGGTTGGAATATTTAAGGAGTTCCTGGAAGGTCAGTTATTTGTACTTATGCAAGAATCCATAGTGTAATTAATAGTGTGCTTCAGTACAAACAGAGATATTGGGTGAAATAAAAGTTGAGTGTATTACATAAAGTTTCCATAGAAACAGAGCACTTGAGTCAAAATGTAAAGATGTTGTAGGAGGTGAAACCAGTTGATATCTGAAATGTTACACTGCTTTATAAGGTAAAAGTTGTTGTGAATTCAGTTTAGAAGTTTTTTTTTTAAAGTGAGAGTTGAGCTCTTTTTCAATAAATGTCCTCACTTCATTGCTTCCACAACAACATCCAGCACTGCAAACAGAGATGCCATTAATGTTGTGTTTACTGCTGCTGAAGACTTTACCCAGTGCAAGAGAAAACTTCATTCTGATGATATGAAGTGATTATTTTGGCACTGATGACACAACGGACAGTGATCAGATGAGTCTGAGAGGGATTTCTCGATTTCATTTGTGGATTTATCATCTTTAATGAAGTACAACTAATGTTGTTGTTTTTTTCTTTAATAGCTTAGGTTAGAAATGTCGAGTGGTATTGATATAGGCTTTTAGCTTTTTTATGTTTGGGGAAAGATAGATTTTGATTTCTAATTAAATCATGCTTGTAAGAAAAATGCATATATTTCAGTGCAAGAAAACGTCTAGGAGATTTCATAACGTTTTCTAACAGATTATGTGAAAATCTTATCCTTTATACATTGCTGAGATTTACCTGAACAAACTGATTTCTTACCTTGGTGTATTTAGTTAGATTAAAGGTCCCATATTCAACAATTTTTAAGGCATTGGACTACGGTTTGGAAGGTCCCAGGTTCAAACCCATGACCCAAGTTACCACTGTTGAGCCCTTAACCATCAACTGCTCAGATGTATAATGTGATAAAAATGTAAGTCGCTCTGGATAAGGGCATCCTAAATGTTTTCAGACCTTCACTCCTCATCCAAGTGCGCTATTTTAGTGTCTATGTAAATGAGTCACAGCTAAGCCACACCCCTTTATATAGCAGCAGAGCTGAGCAAAAAGCTCAGGGAGGATATCATTGTGTTCTTAAAAAACTTTGGAGACAGAGTAAATAAAATAAAAAAAAAGTCAAGTTAAGCCAGCAATTTACTTTTCTTGATATGCAATCACATGATTTATAAGACCACCGACCCCTCCCCCCTGCCGGACTGAGGCTATCAAACTGCACTAAAGTTTTATGGACTATTTATTCCGGTTAAATATCTATTTATTCCAGTTAAATATTTATTTAATTATTTTATTAAATAAAATGTGGTTCAGTTAGCTTACGCGCTATATACTGTACATGAGGCTGGTGTATTTTTGCTTATCATTATACTGAGGCACTGACATTACTGAGGTGAGCTTAGCTAACGTTAGGTTTCACGTTACTGCACTGTAGAGCAATTAGCAAGCTAAACTTTTATAACCGTACCTACTGTATCCTTTTCCCCACTTTGCCCTGACTTTTGCCCAGCAACAGCATCCTACTTCACCCCAGCACACACAGCCAGCGCGAGGCTCAGCTGATGAAAGTTCGAGAAAAACCCAGAACTGTTTAAAAGTTAGCGACACTTTAGTACTCAGTAAGTTAAGGGATATAAAAATGTTGGTGTTAGTTTGGCTTCAGAGTCGCTAATGGTCATCTACGATAACACTCGTACTGTAGGTGACCATTAGCGACTCTGAAGCCAAACTAACACAGACATTGGCTAACTTATTTGTACGAGAACTGAATTGAGTAAATACCTGGTTAGCTTAAAACATCACTCCAAACATGTAGTTACTCCTGAGAATGACAAAGTAAAATTCCTAAATATCAAACCCTTTTAAATATGCAGCTTTAACCCATCATTAGAATGCTAGAAACAGGCTTTTACACACTCTGGTGGGATATAGCCTACTTGATATATTTTATTTTGTGAAATTTATCATTGTTGTCTTTACAAGGCTCTGGTTTCTTTAATCCGAGCTCTGCTGTGGAGGATTGGGTCAGAGGGCTGACGGCTGGCCTTTTGGATCTACTAGAGGAGCCTGAACAAGCTGAAGAAGTTGTAGTAGTCCTTGAGGGCCTGGGTGGCTGGGCAGCAGTTTTAGGAGTGATGTCTGGTCAGGTTGAATTCTAAAAGGACTGGACTGACATCTTTGAAGGCATCCAAATGATTATCACTGGAACTAGGTGCACGTTGTGTCAACTAAACAGCAATGTGAAATATTTATCGTTTGGCCAGCAAATTTCTCTAAAATTTGAGTAAACTTTTTTTTTTTTTTTTTACAGTGTAATAGGTCCTAAGTTAAATTATAATTGAAAACTTTAGTAGTGCTGTGGGTTTCTTTTAACTAATTAATACGATCAGTGGGACAAGCAGAGATACCTGGAAAGATTGAGCTTCAATAATCAAAATGCAAGTTGAGCTGAAACTTGCTGACCATTAATTAACAACAGACCATGTAAATTTAAAAAAAAATGATGAAAACCTGTTTTTTGTGCTTTATTTTTTAAAGAAATAGAAATTGATGGTTAGTGATTTTATACCACTCAGCTGTGGGAACATTATGCATTATTGGATATTAATTCAGGGCTTTTAACAATGGTCATTGTCACATCGTCACAGTTCAAAAGAAACAAAATAAAATTATGGAAATCTAAAAATGTGTATGAACCAAAATGAGCAGATTGTCCATGATGAGCAAGCCAAAGGCGAAGTGGAACCGTCCCTAGTCACCACATGCATTCCATTCTGACCACCTGGGTCCTTCATGTGACGAAATCTACAACATGAAGTGGGGATGAGTCAGACAGGTCAAGATGGCAAAAGGGGTCTGGATCACTGGCGGCTGGCTCAAGGGCGGCATGTGTAGAAAAAGAGAGAGAAGACTAGACAAAAAGAGCTAGTTATGGACACAGTCACATAATGTACTTTTATAAGATGAATGTATATTTAGTGCAGAGTGCAAGCAAGGAGTCCGGCAGGACTAACTATGACAGCTTAACTAACAGAGAGAGCCAGAAGGAAACACAAACATGAGGGCTCCTTGGAATGCAGAGCAACCAATCACTTCGCCGTCACCAGACCTGAGTGATCAATGAGGGAAGTGGGGAAGGCAGCATCTAAACATACCATAATACTCTACGTCCATGAGTGATCTGCTTCCTTACCTAAGGCAAATCTACTCACAAAATGCTTAGCTAAATAGGTTTTTCGCCTAGACTTAACCACTACAGTCCCAAACATTAACTGTAAGAAAAAGCTCTGCCCCCTGCTGTACATTAGTGCTCATAATATGCGGTACTGACAAGCAGCCTGCACCCATTAGGCCAAATTCTTTTAATACCAGCATTAGATGATCACCAAGAATATTTAATCCTTTTTTGTAATGCACTGGTGTAATA
>JAOVVA010000030.1:9725408-9744818 GCA_028565275.1 Leiocassis micropogon | reverse complement strand
TGTGCATGGAGTTTGCATGTTCTCCCCGTGCTTGGTGGGTTTTCTCCGGGTACTCTGGTTTCCTCCCACAGTCCAAAAATATGCAGGTTAGGATAATTGGCGTTCCCGAATTGCCCATAGTGTGTGAATGAGTGTGTATGTGTGCCCTGAGATGGATTGGCACCCTGTCCAGGGTGTACCCTGGTTCGTGCCCTAAGCCTCCTAGGATAGACTCCAGGTCCCCGTGACCCTGAATACAGGATAAAGCGGTATAAAAGATGAGTGAGTGATAGTGAAAGATGACAAGGTGACTTTTCCCTGTTTTTAATTAATTTTATGCATTGCTCTGCTGCCACATGATTGCCTTAGTGAATAAATGCATTGGGTATAGTGTTCCTATTAAAGTGGCTATTGAGTAAGTATGAATAAAATATATTCACACTTAAAAAAAGAAGCAAATGATGTGGGAACAAGGTAGTCATTAAATAGTTAGTGTTCAGGAAACTAGTAAAGAAAAAAAAAAATTCACCATGTGGCAGCACCCACAGCAAGCCACCACATTATACTCTTTCATTAGTGTCTGTTGCGCGTACTTGCAGTGAGACGGGTTCAGTCAAACATGATCTTGTCTCGATGAAAAGAAAGAAAGCCCTCTAACTGTGTGACCTCATATCCATAAGTCTGACGGGGGGCTAATGATCCTGTCGTATGACACACATGATAATGAGCTCACCAGCCCCGCCTGGATGACTATGACATCTTTTCACACAATGTGGCATGTCACGTAAGGCCTAATTATAACCTCTCAGCACACTGTGCTCCTTACACATATACGCCACTGTGTGTATGTGTGCGTGATTTACACTCCACGCAAAAACGGTAAGCTTGTCAATCCAATATTCTCTGATTACAGGCACTGGCTGTTAGGACTGAAAGAAACGCAACTGAAAATAAAATAAAACAAGCAAATGAGGGACCAGATACCTCTTATCATCCTCCACTTGGACTCCAATGGAGTGCACTTCTCTCAGTGCTTTGCCTTCTGTATCTGAGTCTGACAACGTCTCAGAGCTATCCACCTAGAAAACAGAATAGACAATAGTGGGCAAGATAGTACAGAAAAAGCATGGGACAGCATATCTGGCTATTTTATTTGATACGTCTCTTCTAGTATTATAAGTCTCTGCATAGTATTATTTTAAATGAGTGTACCTTAAGAAATCCAGATAGGTATGTTTTCCCCACCTGAACAGCTATAGAGGGTCTCCATTTGCGTCCTTTGCCTTCCTGTTTCTGCTCCTCCATACTCTTTACAGTTTTGCTCAGCATAATGCTCGTCTGAGGAAGAGATGCAGATTTGCCCAGGCTGCCTCCACCACGCTCCCTCTGCACCCTTGGCCCTTCCAGCAGGTTTTCAGCTGAGGCACTGTGCTTGGGTCTCATGATTCCTGTCCCTCCTCCCACATAGCCGGAGTCCCTCAGGGCTCGACCATCCATGCTTACACTCTCAGTGGAGTTGCTGGTCTGCCTTATGTGCACTGCACTACCACTAGGATAGTAACTTCCTCTGGAGCTCTCAATCAGGTCCACAGAATTACTGTGCAGTTTGGGTCGACTCTGGAAGTAAGCATCCTGAGTGGACTCCGTGCTGCTTTGTGCTGTTATTGAGATCATGGGCTTGGACATGCGTGGAGGAAGTGGAGGTGGGCCTTTCCTATATGGGAACACTAGAAGAATGTAGTACAAATGAAGATATTGTCAATGTTTGGATTATTTATGTAGCTTGAACTTAAAATGTCTATTCCTTGTCCACTGTTTGGCACCCAAACCAAAAAGTTTTTGTAAATGACAAACTTCCATAAATTACTAATGTTACTCATTATTTCTGAGTAGAAACAAAAGCTCTATTTGTGCCTAATCCTAAAGTTTTGTCTTGTTATTTACTTCTATTGTTTTGTTCTGGAGCTGGGAGATTAAGTGTAGCAAACATAATGACAAATTACTCTCTCCCACCAAAAATTATTTTTAATGAATACACACCCAAATGTTGATTTATTTGCTCCAAAATATATTCATAGCCATGACCAAAAGTTTTGAGAATGACTGACAAAAATAAATTTTTTTAAAGTCTGCTGCGACGGCCTGGTGGCTTAGTGGTTAGCACTGTCGCCTTGCTTCTCCAGTGGCTGGGTTCGATTCTCGGCCAGGTTTGATTCCCGCCTCTGTGTGCATGGAGTTTGCCTGTTCTCTCGGTGTTTGGTGGGTTTCCTCTGGGTACTCCGGTGTCCTCCCACAGTCCAAAGACATGCAGATTAGGCTAATTGGCGTTCCCAAATTGACTGCCTGTGTGCCCTGTGATGGATTGGCACCCCGTCTCGTGCCCTAAGTTTCCTGGGATATGCTCCAGGCCCCCCGAGACCCTTTATATTAGGATAAAGCGGTATAGATGAGTGAGACTGAGTAAGTAAAGTCTGTTGCTTCAGTGTATTGGATTTTATTGTCAGACGTTACTATGGTATACTGAAATATAATTATGAGCGTTTTATAAGTGTCAAAGGCTTTTATAGCCAGTTTCATTAAGTTTATGCAAAGAGTTAATATTTGCAGTGTATTTTTCCCTGATTTTCTCCCTATTTTTAGTCATGTCCAATTCCTCCCCGTCACTAGGACCTTCCACATTAAGCTACTACACCTCAGTCGGGAGGACCGAAGTGTTTCCTCCGAACTACGTGACGTCACTGACCGCTTTTTGCTGCTCGCTCACGCACCGTTATGAGCGGCGTAACACACTCGGAGGACAGCGCTATCTGCTCCTTCCGCTTGACAGCGCTATCCCTCCCCTGAGAGAGTTCAGCCAATCAGCTCTGGGAATCGAACTCGCGCTCTCCGGATGATAGGGCGAGCACTTTACCACTGCGCCACTCGGAGGTCCCTATTATTTGCAGTGTTGACGACCTCTGCAATTCGACCCAGCATGCTGTCAATCAACTTCTGGGCCACATCCTGACTGAAGGCAGCCCATTTATGCATAATCAATGCTTGGTGTTTGTCAGAATCTGTGGGTTTTTATTTGTCCACCCGCATCCTCAGGATTGACCAAGTTCCCAGGAGTTTCCTTTTGCCTTATGGCAAGGTGCTCCATCATGCTGGAAAGGCTTTGTTCATCACCAAACTGTTCTTGGATGGTTGGAAGAAGGAGGATGTTTTTGTACCATGCTGTGTTCTTAGGCAAAATTGAGGGTGAGCCCACTCCCTTGGCTGAGAAGCAACCCCACACATGAATGATCTCAGAATGCTTTACTTTTGGCATGACACAGAACTGATGGTAGTGCTCTCCTTCATACATTTCAAGAAGGGCAGCAAAGAAGCTAGTTCTCACAAGGAAAAACATCAGGAACAGACTATATTCCTCAAAAGGTATAGGGATTGGACTGCTGAGAACTAGGATCATTTTCTCTGATGAATTCCCTTTCCGATTGTTTGGGGCATCCAGAAATCTGGATCTGAATCTGGAGAAGAAAAGGTGAGCGCTACCATCAGCGGCCCAGACGTTAAATGACAGCATGCCAGGGCAAACTGCAGAGGTCGTGAAAAAAATGGGTTAACACTGTAAATATTAACTTTTGACATAAAATTTATGTAACTGACAATAAAAGCCCTTGACACATCAATTTTAACACAAAGTTCAACATCAATTAACATCAACTGTTATAGCTGAACTAGCTAACACACCTAACACGCAGTATGAATGCAGATCAATTCCTGCTTTCTGTTTCACCCAAATGAGGATGGGTTCCTTGTTGAGTCCGGTTCCTCTCAAGGTTTCTTCCTATTACCATCTCAGGGAGTTTTTCCTTGCCACTGTCGCCCTCGGCTTGCTCACCAGGGACTATCTGACCATTTTGATTTATGCACACTCACATTCCATACAAACTTAAATAATTCTTTTGATTGTGTACAGCTGCTTTGTGACAATGACAATTGTTAAAAGCGCTATACAAATAAAATTAATTGAAATTGAATTGACACTGATGAAATGCTTGTAATTATACTTCAGTATACCATAGTAACATCTGACAAAAAATATCTAAAAACATGGAAATATTTCTGTCATTTTCAAAACTTTTGGCCATGGCTATACATAAATAATATATAAAATTAGCTATATAACTAGGTTTTTAAATTAATCATTTTTAAATAAAAAAGGTCAAATTGTTGGCCTGCATTAAGAAAAGAAAACAACTGCCAAAACTATTAAAACTCTATTAAGAACTTCAAAAATGTTTTTTTATTTTTGTAATGTAAAACTATTAAAACCTTGAAGTATTGTGATGAACCATCGTCTTCTAGGAAGAAACTTGGTCGGCAAAAACATCCTGAATGAGTGTGATGGGAAATCGTTTAAAGGCTTAGTGAAATCAAATCATAAAAAAGCAACAATAGATCTCATGGCTATGTTTAATACTAAAAGTAAGAGCATTTCCAGACTCACAACGCAAAGAGAACTCAATAGAGTGGGACTAAACAGCTCTGTAGCTTTAAGAAAACCACTTATCAGTGAGACTATTCAGAATAAAAGGCTTAAATTCTGCTAGAGAGCAAAAAGAATGGACTGTAGAGAATTGGAAAAGGGTCATGTGGTCTTATGAGTCCAGATTTACCCTGTTCCAGAGTGATGGGCGCATCAGAGTAAGAAGAGAGTCGGATTAAGTGATGCACCATCATGACTAGTGCCTAGCATAAAAGCCTGTTGAGGCAGTTGTATGATTAGGTTTAGGTTCGGCAATATTATGCACCCCAAAAAAATGAGGTCAGCTGACTACCTGAATATATTTGAATGACCAGGCTTTCCATCAATGCATTTATTTTTTCTTCCCTGATGGTGCGGGCATATTATAAGATGACGATGCCAGGATTCGCCGGACACAAATTGTAAAACAGTGGTTCAGGTCCAAACCTTAACCCCATTGAGAATCTTTGGGATGTCCTGGAAGCCTTTACAAAGCGATCCCCCATCATTTATACAAGATCTTGAAAAGAAATTAAAGCAGCTTTGGGCAGAAATAAATGTATTGACATTGCCTGTATGATTTCTTACTTTTCTAAGGGATGGTGTTGTCTGAATACACACACAGTACATGAAATCATACAGGCAAGCCAGACGTTACCGTATATAGATGAAAATTCAATGCAAGATGTCGGTCCTAATAATCATTCATGTTGTAGTGTTTTACAGATTACAGTAAAATTTTAACTTTCTTTTTATTATCATTTAAAAAAAATAAATAAAAGAAAGTCTTTTCGCCTTTTAAAGAGGAGGCTGAAGAATAAACCCTCTAAGCTCTTCTCTTCTCCTCCTGTAACCATCTTCTTTATCCCTGACAGTGAGACTGCATGCTACATCATACTGCCTGTCAGACAGCTTGGCCCATGGGACCATTCATCTAAATCTAAGCAAGACACACCAAAAGAACATACAGTACATGCAAAAAGAAATCAATAAAATAAAATAAATTTATTCATTGAGAAATTTTATTTGCATGAACACTGACAAAATCAGAGCCTAGTGTGTGTTTGTAAATGTGTTTGTAATCCTCTTACTATAAAATGAGTTTACGTCCACTGCGTCTATGCGTGTGTGACAAGTGTTTTTGTGTGTATGTGTGTGGGTAGGTAGCAATGAACATGTTGGACACTTCACTCTGGCGTTAATGAAATGAAGAGCAAGAGCATAGAAGGCCATGGAAGAGAGAGAGAGAGGGAGAGAATGAATTTCTTTTTGACTTCTAAAGCCTTGAGCTGTTTCCCCAGCAGTGTCTGGATGACAGATCCAAAAACTCATTAAGATCCTCGAGTAATCCCTTTTACTGCGTAAAGAAAGGGAGAGCCTGAGGCACAGCTATCTATTTAACCAGACTCTCACCCGTACATACACAATCACACATACACCTGCACTTATACAAACAACCCTTACCTGCTCCACCCTTGATGCTCCCCTGAGGGCCAGACATAGAGAAGACGGACAGGCAGTCATCATCTTGGGAGCAGCCTGCTTGGATGGCACGCACGTAACTATGGCTTCGTGTACGAAAGCAGCCAGGCAGATCCAAGGCCTCCACGGCCTGAGACTCAATCTCCCCAAACATGCTCTCACACACTGACTCGAACTGACGATTCAGTGTTTCACCCAGCTACCGATACACATACACCAAGGTTATATTTACATGCACATCTATAACATCATACTGCCTTAGACTGTATAAATTATAGGGTAAAAACACTATAAGACTATTTGCTTTCAGCGGGTAGCCTGAAGAAAAGGATGCATGGAAGCAGAGGTCATTTGTCATGCTTTTCAAACGTAATGAATGACTGAGTGTAGACATTGAAAGTGGAAATAAAATGACATCAGAGAATCGGGGGTTAGGCTTTGTGTTAAAGCTCTTTTATTAGCACGTTATGTAAAAGCCCAGCCAGATGTAGATAATCAACTGGCAGTAATGAGACTTTTATTATTCTTTGGATTGGCACAATATTATTGTCTAGAACAGTGCTGAGTACCTGTGAGCTGGTCAGGGAGCGTGTGTAGCTCCGAGATCGCGCATGTCCTTTTGGTGCTGTACGGCTGTTTGAATAGGAATCTGTACATTGTTTACATGGGTACCTGGGTAAAAATGAAAAACAAATAAAACCTCTCATACATTTCATAAAAGTCAACACTGACTACATAACTAACATTTCAGATTAAATATAAAAATAAACCACATATTTGAACTGGCAAAAAAGTAGATTTGTCCCTTTATTGTATTTTGTGTTTAAGTCTTTATTGGTATGGCAGTAGTTTACAAGAAAATCACAAAACTCTATAAAACTGTTTTGATTTTGTTACTTTGCAACTCAAAATAAACTAATGTGTGCGTTCGAATCAAACTCATCCGGTTTTCATACTTGACTGACAGCTGGCATTATATCCAATCTAAATCCACACAAATGTAGCAATGTCTTACAGCTCAGCCTCACCTGCTGGACACATCTACACCATAGATTTCATTTTTTAGATCCCACTACAGATTCCTCTCCAGGCTTCCATTTGGCTAACAAGCATATCCTCTCCGGGCCATGAATTACCATCGACATTAACAACAACATTACCATCAACATTAACAACCTCAGGGACCTGGCTAGCAGAGTGACTCTCAGATCAGGCTGAAACAGAAGGACAAGTCACAACAGTCCTTGTCAGAGCCAAACCAACCGCTCCTCCATAGCCTGCCAGTCCTCCTGTCAAGCCAGTGCAAGTCAATTGAACCTGGAACACTCCAGAAGAATGTCAGCACTGACACAAAATGAGGACTTGCTTCTATTCTGGACAAGAAGGACACTTTAGTCTCAACTGTCCATTAAAATCAAATTCCCTCTGCTGAAACTAGGGGGACTGAAGGGCTTTTACTCGGATAGACTCTCTGAGCCAATATTCTCTTCTCCCTGCTATGATCATTCACAGAATAAACATTTTGCAATCCATGCTCTCATCGACTCAGGGTCAGACCACAACTTAATCCGCACCACCATTGGCATTGGCCTGGGAATTCATTTTCAGCCTTTGGGTTACCCCCTGGCAGTTCAAACCTGGGACTGAAGTCCTCTGTGCTCCATCATTTGCAGAAAGGCAAGGTGGTATCTGTCACTCATAGACTGTATCCTTTTTTATTCTGGACAGTTCTCATACCCGAGTGGTTCTAGGTCTCCTGTGTTTAACATGACATAATCCTCATATAAACTGGTCTAATAACACTATTCTGGGATAATGCGTGTCTCCTGCGTGTCTTCACTCTGCCTCACATCCAACTTCCTTCCCCACCAGTGAAGGGGAATTTCTGGATCTTTCTGGAGTCCCGTTGGATTATCTATATCTCAATTGGGTATTCAGTAAATCTTTGTGCCATTTACCTCCCACTACACAAATCCTATGGTTTTGCAAATAATCTCCTTCCAGGCATGACTCCCCATAGGGGGCAGTACTCCCTCTACCCGCATTAGAGAGGAATTCTATAGAAAAGTACACCACTGTATCTGTAGTGGCAGGGATTATTTTTGTCCTCCACTGTGGGGGGATGTTTCTTCTTCATGGAGAAAAGAGACAAGTCTCTACCCCTTTGTATAGAGTATTATGGCCTCAATGACATCACATGGAGACAATGTGATTGAGACAATGGCTCAAGGGGACTGTAATTCCATTCTTAATCTGGATTGATCAAAAGAACCTAGAATACCTCAGGAGTGTCAAAAAACCCATAACTCAACAAGTCAGGTGATCACTGTTATTTTTAAGGTTTAATTTCACACTATATTAACTATATTCCCAGTCCTGAAGAGACAACCCTACCTTCACGTGTCTGGTTGGGTCAGTTTTAGCAAAGGTGGAGTCATTGGTAAAATGGGCACAAGCGCAGGAACCAGGGTCTATAAACATTCCACCTAATCGACTTTTCATCTTTTTCGTTGTCCGACCCCAAGTATTAGATTGGAGCACAGCTCGGATTAAAGTCAGAGACCAAGTTCAGCGCTCTATCACTGCCTTTGCTTACATTTGGATCGATGCTGCTCAGCACCCCTTGCATACTGGGTTGGTTAAAGAGTGATGCTTTCCACCAATGATATCCCCATGTAGACCACTTCCCTAAAATGAACACCCAGGTTTATTGACCAATGCACCATCTCAAAATCATCAATCCCAATAACTGAGACACCTTCCTTGTCCCTGACAATGTGCAGCATCAACCCTAGTTTTCATGTCTCCCAGATCAAACTTCTTGTTTCTAGCCCATTATCCCCCCCCCCACCTACCCTCCTCCTCAACCTCAGCTCATTGACAGAGGTGAAGTTTTCACAATGCAAAAACTCCTATAAGCATGACAGCAGGCACTGTCTTGTAGTATCTTTTGGACTGGGAAGGGTATGGAGAAGTTGGGTCCCAGCCAGGTTAATTTTAGATCTTTCTCTTATCACTGACTTTCATACTGTAGATGTGAAAGCCCCAGCTAGGACGCCGGCGGCATCCATGGGGAGCAGGATGTAGTGGGTGCTTCTGTCACAGATCAGCATGATTGGGCGGGCAAATCCACTTCATTGCTCTCATTTTATCCATCTCACTGCAGATTCCATTCCAGGGTTTTGTTTGGCTAAGCACATCCTCCCTGGAGCACCTGAAATCTTTCAGCTAGTTCCACGGATTGAGATTTGCTTCATATTTTGGACTTATTTTCACCTGAATATATTCTCAGAATTTCCGGCTTTGACGCTTTAAATAGTTTTTTTGTGAATCACTAGTATAAGCATATCATTTCAGAAACCTGGATGTATTCACAGATTTCTTGGCCTTGACCCTTTGTTTCAAGGATTACGAGCCTGTGACTATTGTTTCAGGTACAGTGGAACCTTGGACTAGGAGCATAATTTGTTCCAGAAGCGGGCTCGTATTTCAAAACACTCATAAACCAAATCGAATTTTCCCATAAGAAATAATGGAAACTCAAATTATTTGTTCCACAGCCACAAAAAATAAATACATAAAAGAATTAACACAAAATATAAAGTAAAAAGAAAACAAATTAACCAGCACTTTACCTTAAAAAAAAGGTAAAAATAAATCCTGACAGATAAGTGTTTCCGTTTGTGCGCATAGGTGCTGTGTGTGTGTATGAGTGTGTGAAGCTAAAGTAAGGAGCCCCCCCTTAAAACAAATAAAACAAATTAACCTGCACTTTACCTTTGAAAAGAATCGCGACAGAGCAGTGTTTCTGTGTAGAGCAAAGAGTGTGTGTGTGTGTCTGTGAAGGCGAAAGTAGGAGGGGTATGTGTGTGTGTGACACGGTGTCCAATAACATGCGTGCACACACAGACTCAAAGAGCAGGCTGATACAGAGAGAGAAAATGGATTTTTAACCTCTCTAATGAGACTTGCTTTTGCTTTACACCCGCGCTGTACACACACGCATACAGACACAAAATAAAATATGTTTTACGCACACACATGTGGTCACAGTGTTATAGTAAACAGTACACGCGTGCACGGATGTTGATTATACCAGTGAGAGACGCGCACTAAGACCCAGCAGGGGAGACGATTACCCACAATTCCGCAGCGCAAGAGAAAGAAAAACCATTGGCTCAGTTGTGATCACATGACGCTTGGCATCAAAACAAGAAGCACATGCGTGATACATGACACTTGGTACTCGTACACCAAGACTTGTTCATTTTCCAAGTCAAAATGTATTAAAAATCTCTGCCCGTCTTGCGGAACACTCGCAAACCGCGTTACTCGCAATCCGAGGTTTCACTGTACCTAGATATATTCACAGATTTATTGCCTTTGACCCTTCCTTTAGATTCAAGGATAATGAGTCTTTGTCTATTGTTTTAGAATTATGCTCACGCGGCTCTGTTTTTGGATTTGATCTTTGCCTTGCTTCATGAATGAAGCAACGTGGCTCAAAAACATTTACCAGCTCACTGCATCTCCTATACCTGCATCAAGTTATTAAGATATCTCCTCCTTTCCCAAAGGACAACATTACAGTCACACTGACATTTTTCTGTTGATCTGAATTCTTTCTCTCCTTCCAGTTTACACAAACTTAAGCATGTTCTGTTTTCGGGTCACCATATTCACCCGACATAGCCAGTTTGTGACAAAATATTGGTTTACTAAATTGCGTAATCAGTATGCCTGGGCAGAAGAAGACACAATAAATTTTATCAAAACTTCAGTGACCAAAGTTCACCATATTTCATCATTTGGCTAAATAGCTTATCCAACATGGCTAAATGGCTTATCCAATAAGTGCAATTGTTTTATACAGTGTTGAATTCAATGTTGGGAAAATAAATCTTATGAAATGTTGGCTTTGTTTCACTAACACATAAATTTGTATTCCTTACTGGACTGTATATATTGCGCTTTGTGTAGACACAAAATATTGTGTCTTTTCAGAATTAAAGTGTACTTGGTGGAAGTTTACACCTAGGATTTTGAAATATATTGGAAGCCGATATTAAGTTTTTATTTAACTGTTGCGTGATATACTGATTTAAAGCTCTAAAAATCATTGAACTTGTTTGAAGTAGTATAATTTACATATATATATTATATATTTATACTTGTTGGTATATTCACCAATAACATTTACTATACTGTTCGAACTAAAATGGTTATTAGGTATTAATAATAAATAATCATAAATAATAATTATTATAATTTCTTATTATAAATTTTCAAAGCATAATGCATTTTCGATTGAAATATGTGTTTAATTAACCAGTGGTGATTCAAATTCAGAGGCCAACAGTTTATACTCTCAGGGGTATATTGAGCAACACGTCTTAGAAAAGGCAAAGAAAGGATATACTCTAAATTCTGTAAGCTAATGAGGATATATTCATGAGTCTCCAATGAGGATATATTCAGTGCCCCAAAAATGATGAGTTCATCACAATAGAGAAAATGCCATGGGACAGCACAATATACTGTACATCTATTAAAGAAATTTAAGCAAGGTTAACTGTAGGAAAAAAATACACTTTTCTCTAAATCTCCATTAACTCTCTCATCAACAAGATGGTTCTGTCTGCAGAACTGCTGCTCACTGAATACTTTCTTTTTATTGAAGGTTCCTGAAACTCTCCAGAGAATCTCTGTTGTGTGTGAAAATCCCAGGAGATCAGCAGAAATACTCAGACCAACCTATCTTGCAGAAGTAATAATGTCACGGTCAAAATCACTAAGATTAGATTTTTTCCCCATTGTGATATTTGATGTGAACAGAAGCTGCTGGTTCAGGATCTTCATGACTTTTGAACTGAACTGCTGCTACACCAATGGCAGATGAGATGATTGCATTAATGAGTTGGTGTGATTATGTAAATTTACAAAGGAATTATGATAAGTAACTCACTTGGCTGTGGAAGAGCGCTGGTCCATGCTAATGGAACGTCGGAAAGCATCTCTCTGAGCAATGAGTGTACGTTTTGGAGAGGTTTTGGGGCTGGTGTCTGAATCTGCACTGTCATCATCACCCATGGCCTTGATGTAGCTGCCACTGCGCATGCGTCTGCATGGTATTTCCCCTCCACTTTCCGAGACTCCCCCTCCACCCCAGTCATCAGAAGGAACCTGTCGTAAACACAAGCATGGAAAAACAGTCTTCAGAACTACAGCAGCAGCTCTAAGGTACCAATCCAGGTGAGACTATCTATTGTAGCAGAATTGGAGACTTGGGCATAAGCTGTTAATGGGAAATCCTTGTGAAATCCAGGTAGGATTGTCAACCAACAACAAAAAGTAGAACATTACGATGAATCATTTTCATTTCATTCCCATCATTTCCTTACACAAACTCCAGTGATACCAGAGCATGACCTGTTTTTCCCCAATATGGGGCTCAAAGAAAGTGCATCATACCATCATTCCTCCTTTAGTGACTTCCATCAGACACAGGTCAAAGCTGACTCACACACATACACATTCACATATGCTAGTATTCTGAATGCCTAGTCATGGGGTACATTTAAAGGTCACTGCTTTCAAGAGGGGATTCAATTTGATCTCTATGTTCCTACCCCTTATTCTGTCTTTCAGGGCATAAGACCCCAGTGTTCCATCTCTTTCTGCCAGCCTTCTCCCTTTGTCTAAGCATATATTTTAAGGAAAGAGCAAAGTAACCAACGAGAGTTAGCTATATTAATAAACAATTTCAGATCGTCTTTCTCTCTGAGAATTCACACTGACACACCCCACACACTCACCCACACTTTACCACAACTCTTTTTCTTCATCCTACCTGCTCCATCTTGTCCATTATTCTTATATTTGCCCACAGCTTCTGTGAATTCATTCTCATCAGCTTGCTGCCTTTCACTTCTTGTGCTCTCTGTCTTGGAAAATTGCCCCTACTCAGTTGGAGCCCCAACTTGTGAAGGTGTCTCTCTCTCTCTCTCTCTCTCTCTCTCTTTCAGAGTCCCAGAAGAGCTGAGTTAGCCCTCGCACAGGACATACTGCTGACTCTTGGATCTTGCTTTTATAATGTGAAATTATATTTAAACAGTTTTTAACCTCTGAATCTGCATTTTGGAGTATTATTTAAATAAAAAATTGAAGCATTAGTAATAAAGATAATAATGTACATAGTTAGGGTGTCAATTCATACATTCAAAGAACTATTAACAGTGGAGCTTGGTTCAAATGCAAAGAGCTAGGTCTGTGTCATCAATCTGTTTATGTTCATTTACAGCATTTTTTCTGATGCCCTTATCCAAATCAACTAGCATAAGTGAAGTCTTTAACCCTTACACTCGTTTACTAGGCCCCATGCTTGGTGGGTGTCCTCCGGGTAATCCGGTTTTGTCCCACAGTCCAAAGACATGCAGATTAGGCTAATTGGCTTTCCTCAAATTGCCCATAGTGTGTGAATGAGTGTATGAGTGTCTATGTGTCTGCCCTATGAGGGATTGGCATCCTATCCAGGGTGTACCCCACCTAGTGCCCAAAGTGTCCTGGAATAGGCTCCAGGCCTCCCGTGATCCTGTATACAGGATAATGTGGTATAGAAGATAGTTCACTAGGTTACTGACCAGAAGTAACATCAGTCAAACACTGTTGGGAAATTTCCCCCCCTCTATAAAGACTAGTTGGGTAGTTAGCCAGTCTACTAATGTAATTAAAGGGGCTGCTGTATTTTCTTGGCTCGCTTTTCACTGCCTAGCAACTGTTGCCATCTGCCATCACTTTGGTCAAGCTTTCAGCACTTTCACAAGTGTGGCAGCTTTTCTTGTGGAAATGCCAGGTTTTCTTGTGGAAATTTTCAATTAGAAACTATAGATACTGTTTGTACCATACTTTATACCATATTTGCTACAATGATTGTTCAGCTAACACTTTCAACACTGCTCCTCTTACATTCTAATGCACAAGTTATAAATTATTGAACACACGAACTGTGGACTCTTAAATGGCCAAAAAAAAAGGTTGAGAACCCGTGTTGTAATGCACTCTACAGGCCTTGCTCTCCTGATCCTCAAAACTGAAACCGTCGATCTTCTTGTGTCGGCAATAGCTCAATGACTTTGTCCTCCATTTTCAGCAGCTTGACCTACATAACAGCAGCTGGGGTCTGATATCAGTCAATAGTCTAACATAGCTCTTATGGAGAAGTAAGGTGATAAACTGTAATGACATTAAACCAAAGAGAGGTTGTTTCCCATTGCATCCTGTCCTAAATCAAGCTGTGGCATACTGGGCAGGGAAACACCAAACTACCCATTTTCAACAAATTTATGTTTGCAACAATCATGTCTAATTAATGATAAGGAAACTGTATTTCCCTCTTCTGTTTTTATTATACTGGCATGGTAACATAGTGGTTAGCTTTGCCTTGTGTTGCCTTGCCTTGGTGGGTTTCCTCCGGGTACTCCGGTTTTCTCCCACAGTCCAAAGACATGCAGATTAGGCTGATCAGCATTCCCAAATTACCCGTAGTGTGTAAATGAGTGTAAGTGTATGTGTGTGTGGCCTGCGATGGATGGCACCCTGTCCAGGGTGTACCCTCCAGTGTGCCCTAAGCCTCCTGGGATAGGCTCCAAGCCCCCCGCGACCCTGAATACATACCCTGACATAGCGGTAAAGACGATGAGTTTGTGAGTGTTTATTATTTAATATCTGTATATTTGTGTCTGCTTTTAAGACTTTATATTTGTTTTCTTTGCCTTGTACATTGTAGCCTTGAAATAATTAATTGATAATTGGTTTCTGGATATTGGAAGACTGTTGGTATTAAGTTGGTTTTGAAAGTTAGAATTAATTTGCTAGGATGTCACAAATAATTCATATTTCTCAATCAAAACATACACTTGACCCGGAGCAAGATGGACGCTTGAGACTTGGTCCTCTCCAAACTACGGTTTATTGTCTCGTTCTCTTCAAGTAAATATCATATTATCGGTCAAATTTTGTCTCAAATATGCCAAAGCCACAGTGTGACAAAGAATTTCCTATCTTTTCTTCGTCTGGCTCATACACTGGGGGGATCGCATGCTCCACCAACAAGGACCAGCACGGCGGAACCAGTAACGTTACCTCAGATCCATCTGGTATGGCAACTACAGATCAAATTCTAGCAGAAATAAAATCTGTGGCCTCACGTGTTAATAATATGGAGGAATCGGTTGAAGCGCGACTGGACATGATTGACGGAGCTCTGGGTGACATAAAAACATCTGTGGCGTCGGTTGAGCTCTCTCTTTCTAACCTATCTAATCGGACGATTGACTTAGAAAGACGCGTGGTTGAGGCCGAAACCCGAATCTCTGCCACTGAGGACAGTTACAGCTTTCCGCAATGCAAAAGACGGTGGATATGCTATGGCTAAAAGTCGATGACCTGGAGAACCGCGGACGTCGGAAAAATTTGAAGATCGTCAATCTCCCGGAGAAAGCAGAGGGCTCTACCCCACTCGCGGTCTTTCTTCAAAATCTCATCCCGACTTTAGTCGGCCTACCTGCTGACCTCACGCCGCTGGAGATTGAACGCGCTCATCGGACTTTGGCTCCAAGCCCGCTGGAGAACAAGCCTCCGAGAAGTGTCCTTTCGATTTCTCCGGTACTCTCAGAAGGAAGAGGTGCTTAAGGCAGCTTTAAAGAAGCGTGATATCCCCTACAATGGCTCTAGCTTACGGTTTTATTCTGACCTGTCTGCGGAGGTTTTGCACAAACGCTGCGAGTTTGATGCCGTGGGGAAACTGATGGCCCGTCGCAGCATATATTGAGGCTTTGCTTATCCAGCGCGGCTCTGCTGTCTTTACAATGGGCAGATTCGCCTTTTTGACAGTCCCGAGACATGGAAAATCTTAACTGAGGTATTTTTTTCATTTGTTTTCGTTTGTAATGTAGGAACGTAGACTTGACTTTCACTGAGTCCCCGCCTTCACTCTTTACAATTTTAAATGACTGTGCAATTCATTGGAACTGAACCCATCTTCTTATTTGTTATTATTATTGCTATTATTATCTTTCCTTTCTCTTTTATTATTATTAACTTATTTGTACTGTTATTGGTCTTAAAACGTTACGCATACAGTATAAGGTTTCAGTTGCTTTAAATACGACCTCTTTTATTTATTTAAAGGGGACCCTGATTTGAGTTTTTCATTTAACCCAAGGTTTGGACGTTGTCTCTAGCGACTAAGCTGTTATTGTGGTCTCTCAGTTGAGTTAGGACTACGGTATGTCTAATATGTTTGGTGACTTCATTAGGGGTGGTTTTGTTCTGTCGTTTGGGGACAGAATAGGGATGGGTAAGCGCTGCAATTTTGTTCACTGTGTTTCATGTTTTTGTTTTACAAGGTCAACTCTCTGCCATCTTAATTCACTTAAACTTGTTACCTGGAATGTCCAAGGGATTGGCCATGTAATAAAAAGGAAGAAAATTTTAACTCATCTGAAAAAACAAAAGCCCAACATAGTACTGCTCCAGGAAACAAAACTGTCTCATACTGAAAGCTTAAAGCTTAGGAGAGATTGGGTAGGTCAGGTTCATTTCTCCTCTTACTCACAGAATAAGAGAGGGGTGGCCATTCTTATAAATAAGAATCTACCTTTTAGCCTAGAGCACAAGGAATCAGATCCTGAAGGAAGATTTATTATGATAACAGGCTCGATTTATAATCATCATATAACGGTTCTGAATGTTTATGCACCAAATCTCGACTCACCTAATTTCATATCACAAATTATTTTATTGTTTAATTATTATTGTAAAGGTCTAGGTTTTCTAGCTGGAGACTTCAATTGTGTAATGAATGCCTCTCTAGATAAATCCTCGTCTGCAAATGTATCGAATCCCAAATCATCTAAGGTTCTTAACAAATTATGCACAGATACAGGTTTGATAGATACATGGCGCCAATTAAATCCTAAAGTGAGGGATTATACATTTTACTCACACCCCCATAATTCTTATTCTCGGCTTGATTACTTTTTTATCCCTAAGCAATTTTTAAATGCGATCCAGTCCTGTCGTACTGGCAGTATTAGTCTGTCAGATCATGCAGCAGTACATTTGCAGATGGACCCTGCTTTCACTATTCCTAGAACCTCATATTGGAGGTTGCACTATTTCAATACTCAAAATAAGCCAGCAATGATTTCATCTTTGGATGCCGAAAAGGCTCTTGATCGCGTAAAGTGGTCTTTTTTGTTTTCAGTTTTGGAAAAAGGCTCCAACTTTATTAATATCATTAAATATCTGTATGCAGCCTCTGTTGCTACTGTCAATACGAATGGTCTGATGTCTGAGGTGTTTCCAGTACGTAGAGGCTGTAGACATTATTATTTACATTATTTATTGAACCTTTAGCAGAATCGATCAGGATTAACTCAGATGTTACAGGTATCACAGTTAATGGGAAAAATTGCATCTCCTTGTTTGCAGATGATGTTCTGCAACCCACCTATACAATGTCCTTTTCAGGTTTCAAATAGGGGTCTTAAATATCTGGGCATTTTTCTTACTCTCAATTTGAAAAATTTATTTGAGACAAATTATTCTCCTTTAATTCGAGAAATTAGAAAAGACTTAGAAAAATGGACCTCTTTGCCGACTTCCCTCTTGGATCGATTAATATCGATCAGATAAAACGTCTCACTGATAATATAATTATTTATAATACATTACTGGTTTGGAAAGAAGTGAAAAAATATTTGAGCATTCCTCACACTATTTCTGTTCGTTCTCCCTTGGCTTTTAATCCTGATTTTCCAATTCAAATTAGGAGTATTGGGCTGTCGGAGTGGGGTTCTAAAGGGGTCTGACTTTTCAGACCTTTTAGCTTGTGATACCCTGAAGTCATTTGAAAGAATTAGAGCAGAGTTTAATATACTTTCTGAAGATTTCTTTAAGTACCTGCAAATCTGGCATTTCTTGGAGTCCCTATTAGGGCAGGACAAGTTTCGCACTATTTTATCAGAAATGGAAGAAACCATCATTTCAACTAAAGCTCTTAAAGGGGTTACCTCTAAGTTTTATGCTTTATTAGCGCACTCAGACTCTTCAGCCTATGATTCTTTAAAATCACTGTGGGAACAGGATCTGGGGGGATCATTTAATCCAGCAGTTTGGACCACAATTTGTGAAGGCATTTTCCCAAAAAGCACTTCAATATCTTCACACGAACAAAATTTCAATTTTTCTTCATAGAATTTACTTTACACCTGTCCATCTTCATAAAATGTATCCAGGTTGTTCCAATCTTTGCTTAAAATGTAAAGCACATAGGGGTACATATTTTTATTTATTCTGGTCCTGTGATAATATCCAATCATTCTGGAAGGGGGTTCACTCTGTAACTCAGGAGATAATGGGAAAACATTTTATTTTATCTCCTGCACTATATTTGTTGAATCATATTCCTGAAGATCTTTTTGACTTGGACTCCAAGCCCTTGTTTACAACCCTTTCATTTTTGGCAAAAAAATGCATTTTGTTGAAGTGGTCCACACCCCAGGTTCCAACTGTCACTATGTGGATATCCCAGCTGTCATCTTTCCTTCCCTTGGAGAAACTAACTTATGATCTTAATCACAGGTCGGACAAATTTTGGAAACTCTGGAAACCTCTCCACTGTTTTTTGCAAAAACTCTGAATGTTTATTTTAATAGAGGTTTTTTACTTTCCTACCAAATTCTTTTATTTTCTTAAATAAAATTTAAATTTATTGAGATACAGAATTTTGAGTTTTCATTAACTGTATGCCATAATCATCTAAATTAAAATAAATAAACACTTGAAATATATGTCTGTGTAATGAATTTCACTTTTTTCCTTTTTTTTTGACGGTATTCTAATTTATTGAGAAGCATCTTTCTGTGTGTGTGTGTGTGTTTATATATTGCCTTAAAAAAATCATTTTGAGCAATATTTAATTTTATATTTATTTTTATAAATGCTCAGTCTTTAAAAAGTCTCATATTTTAGATTTGGTACATTTAAAGTGAAATAACCGTTTTTTGTTTTAATATTGATGGATTATGGATTATAGCAACAAAAAAAAAAAAATCAATAATATTTCAAAATATTAGAATATTTCCCAACATCAATAAAAAAATAATTTACAATATATAAATGTCCAACTTCTAAAATATTTATGGCTTAAATTTATAGTTTATTTATGCACTGAATACTTGGTCAGGGCTTCGTTATTACAATATACTGCACTGTCACAAATATATGGCCACCATGGTACCACCCATTTCTTTACTTACCACATGCCAGTGCCAATACCCACATACAAAACTAGTCAAATTCAAATTTTATTTGTCACATACACAGTCATACACAGTACGATATGCAGTGAAATGCTTATACGACTGCTAGTGACC
>JAOVVA010000030.1:9710261-9725308 GCA_028565275.1 Leiocassis micropogon | reverse complement strand
TCAATTGTGTAATGAATGCCTCTCTAGATAAATCCTCGTCTGCAAATGTATCGAATCCCAAATCATCTAAGGTTCTTCCTGTCGTATTGACAGTATTACTCTGTCAGATCATGCAGCAGTACATTTGCAGATGGACCCTGCTTTCACTATTCATAGAACCTCATATTTGAGGTTTAATACATCTCTTTTAAACAGTGACCCTTTTTGTCCTTTTGTTTCAGACTGTTTATCTCAATTCTGGTTTAATAATAGAGACTCCCCAGTATCTTCCGCCATGATTTGGGATGCAGCTAAAGCCACTCTACGCAGTCATCTTATCTCTTACACTTCTCACCTTAAAAGAGTCAGAGATAGGAATAGGAAAAAGCTTGAAAATGAAGTTTCCAGGATGGAGCAAATTCATAAGGAATCCCCTACAATTTCAAATTTAAAAGCGCTGGTGAATGCAAGAACCAATCTGAGTATGGAGCATACCAGCCACATTCAGAAGCTTTTGCTCTTTACTAAACAAAAATATTACGAATTTGGCAATAAATCCAGTCGACTGCTTGCTCACCAACTAAAAAAACAAAATAATGATCGTTCAATTGTTATGATACGTGATGAGACTGATAATATTTTAAGACACCCTTTAACTAATAAATGGAACTTTTAGGGATTTTTATACATCCCTTTATAGCTCGGAATCAGACGCGACGGGCCTAGACATTGCCGGCTATCTAAGTAAAATTCCATTATTGTCGATTTCAGAGGAAGATCGATCTAGCTTAAATGCTCCCTTTACAGTGGAGGAGATTTGGGCAGCCATTCAGTCTATGCCAAACGGGAGATGCCCTGGCCCGAATGTCTTCCCATTGAAATAAAAAAAAAAATTCTGGCCTAAAATTCATCCAGTTTTTATACCTGCTATTAATAATATTTGGGAAGCGAAATACCGCCTTCTTGGAAACCAGCTTCTATTAGCTTGCTTTTAAAAAAAGATAAAAATCCCCATGACTGCTCATCCTATAGACCAATTAGTCTTCTTAATGTGGACTATAAGATAGTCACAAAAGCATTGGCTCGCAGACTCGAAACGATCCTTTCTAAAGTTATAAATCCTGATCAGGCAGGTTTTGTGAGATCTAGATGCGGTATGGACAACGTTCGCCGTGCTCTTAACGTTATTCACTATTTCAACACTCAAAATAAGCCAGCAATGATTTTATCTTTGGATGGCGAAAAGGCTTTTGATCGCGTAGAGTGGTCTTTTTTGTTTTCAGTTTTGGAAAAATTCGGGCTAGGCTCCAACTTGATTAATATCATTAAATATCTGTATGCAGACTCTGTATGCTACTGTCAATACGAATGCTCTGATGTCTGAGGGGTTTCCAGTTACAGGTATCATAGTTAATGGGGAAAAAGCATGTAATTTCCTTGTTTGCAGATGATGTTCTTTTATACCTGGAGAACCCACAAACTTTTATTCCTGCAGTTTTGAATTCCTTAGCCTCGTTCAGTACCGTGTCGGGTTACAAAGTTAACTTCTGTCTCGATGCCCTTTAATTGCCCCCGCAACCCACCTATACAATGTCCTTTTTAGGTTTCAGATAGGGGTCTTAAATATCTGGGCATTTTTCTCACTCCCAAAAATTTATTTGAGACAAATTATTCCACTTTAATTAGAAAAATTAGAAGACTTGGAAAAATGGACCTCCTTGCCGACTTCCCTCTTGGGGAGAGTCAATGTTATAAAAATGAATGTACTGCCCCGTCTAAATCATTTGTTCCAAAACCTTCCGTGTTATTTAAATTCATCCTTCTTTAAACGCTTAGATATCTCGTTATATCTGGAATAATAAACATCAGAGAGTTGGTCTTTCTAAACTCTTTAAACCAAGAGATTTGGGAGGTCTCTTGTTGCCCAACTTTCAGCTTTACTATTGGGCTGCCCAACTCAAAACTATAACAAGCTGGATTATGAATAGGCAGGATGCTTTATGGATTGACTTCGAATCCTTATTTTGTTATCCCAGAAGATTAGAATCCCTTTGGTTTATTAATGACGTCGATCAGTTAAAACGTCTCACTGATAATATAATTATTTATAATACATTACCTTTTGGCTTGTGATACCCTCGAGTCATTTGAAAGAATTAGAACAGAGTTTAATATCCTTTCTGAAGATTTCTTTAAGTACCTGCAAATCCGGCATTTCTTGGAGTCCTTATTAAGGCAGGACAAATTTCGCACTATTTTATCAGAAATGGAAGAAACCATCATTTCAACTAAAGCTCTTAAAGGGGTTACCTCTAAGTTTTATGCTTTATTAGCGCACTCAGACTCTTCAGCCTATGTTTCTTTAAAATCACTGTGGGAACAGGATCTGGGGGTATCATTTAATCCAGCAGTTTGGACCACAATTTGTGAAGGCATTTTCTCAAAATGCACCTCAATATCTTTACACAAACAAAATTTAAAATTTTTTTCATAGAATTTACTTTACACCTGCCCGTCTTCATAAAATGTATCCAGGTTGTTCCAATCTTTGCTGTAAATGTAAAGCACATGGGGCACATTTTTTCATGTATTCTGGTCCTGTGATAATATCCAACCATTCTTGAAGGGGGTTCACTCTGTAACTCAGGAGATAATGGGAAAACATTTTATTTTATCTCCTGCACTGTATTTGTTGAATCATATTCCTGAAGATCTTTTTGACTTGGACTCCAAGCCCTTGCTTACAACCCTTTTATTTTTGGCAAAAAAATGCATTTTGTTGAAGTGGTCCACACTCCAGGTTCCAACTGTCACTATGTGGATATCCCAGCTGTCATCTTTCCTTCCCCTGGAGAAACTAACTTATGATCTTAATCACAGGTCGGACAAATTTTGGAAACTCTGGAAACCTCTCCACTGTTTTTTGCAAAAAAATCTGAATGTTTATTTTAATAGAGGTTTTTTACTTTCCTATCATGTCCTGCTTAACTTCAGCAGGCAGAGATTTATATTTTCATGTACATTGCATATAGTTATACATTTTCAGCGCTGTGGGTGGGTTGGTTAGTTAGTTTGTTTGTTTGTTTGTTTGTTTGTTTGTCTGTCTGCTTGATTGTGTTTGTACTATCTGAAAATCCTTAATAAATTTTTTTTTCATAAAAACATATGATATGCCTCATTAACATATGCTATGCTTATACTAACAGTGTAGTAAATGAACAAATATTTCTTTGCCTGTAAGAACCACTCTGAAAACAATTATATCTATGAAAATGTTGGGACCAAACTTTAATTTGTCAGTTTGCACAATATTAGGATAATTACTATTCAAAACAGTTGCTTTTCCAAGCAACCTAAAGTAAAGTAAAAACCCACAATGAAGTAGCATTACCTCTACACTATTCTTAGTTCAGATAATTATCAAAATACTGAATACTGGAAAAACAGAAGTGATAAATTGCCTGCAGAATTGGAGTAGAAGTGGAGTCGATGCCTCACTGGATTTATTTTGCCAGCACAAGGAAGACCTACACAATATAAGGCAGGTGTTTTATTGTTATGGTTGTATTCCCCTTTAATGCATCTTTATCCATGAAGAAAAGAGTTATGCTGTGGTTCGCTGTTGGAGAGGTAAAAGAGGAAGTGCATACAGCACTACCTGATGTTGCCATAGAAACACTCAGCCTGCATCAGTACCGGAAATGGCGGTTATGGAAGAAGGTGGGACCTTCCAGAGACCTCTAATTTAGCCTGCCCTTGGGGTATCCATGCTGCTCTCTACAGGTCTGGGCAAAGGGCGTGTGCTTGTTTGTGTCTCTATATATTGGGCACCTATAAATCGGCAGCTATGTAACTCAAGATAGTTGCCATAATTATATGTTTGATAATTGTTGCGAATGGATAAAAACTCAGTAGTGGGTTAGTGCTGAATGCTGTATGAAAAATCATTTAGATTTTTACATTTTACACATTATTATACAAGTAGCTACAAAGCAAAGTGAAAAAGAAAATTGCTACAACATACTGACTACAAATTTATTAATGGATATTTAGCTGTCAGTGATGGAGGTTAAGCTTACAACTGGATTCTTGGAGACCTTTTGTAGGAGAAATTAGAATTTATTTATGAATGACAGATTATTCCCTATAACTTCATAGTTACATTTAAAATTGTAGAAGATCTTGTATAATGTTTTAAATAATGTACTTTATTTTTCAGTATAACATAACTGATGACCAGAACTAACTCCCATGATGGGAAAATTACTGACTCTTACAAAATGCTGAGACTCCTTCCATAAATGTTAAATGAAAAAAAAAAAATCACCTAATTGACAATTATATGATTTTCTTTGTTATATAAGATTAAATTTTGTCATCAGTTCATTATTCATTAAATAGTACATATATGGAGCATCTGCCATTAATGTCTTGTGTAGAAAAATAACATTAGAATGAGCACATTCATTAATATGTATATAATTTATGATGCAGATGTAAATATTTAGATACATGGTGCTACAGAAAATTAATCAACACCTTTTTGTTTATGGAATGATCGTATAATTATTGTAATCAACAAACAGTGTCTGTTAAGTGTATCAATGCATGCTCTCCATTTCAGTATGAGCTATAGTCACAGTTTCATATAAATTCTTTGTTGTGTATATTTCTGCTGTTTGACAATTTATCATACAGGCCAGATAAAGGCATCAGTCTCAACACCTCAAAGTAATAACTGATAAATATAATCAGCACATCATTTTTATTTCACAGTGAAGAACTGTCAGTCAGTCCAGTTCAAATAAACAGTTTCTGAACATTGCTTAATTCCTTTTATCAGGAAGGTGAATCTGCAAGTCAATGAGAGCGACTGTGTGACTGTCTGCCTGCATGTATTGGTTTTAGCATGAATATTCAAACAGCTGGAGCTGAGCAGAGCTTCCTGCTTTGACTGAGGCTACATTGATACACTGTACTTTTTTTTTAATCCATTTTTTAAAATTATTATTAATCTGGCCCACATTGCATGTTTAAATTGCATATAATGTACACCCAAAGCCCATGATTTGTTCACACTATACAAAATAATTTGTTGGTTTGGCCTTCCATGATAAGGGTGCTTACACCTTATGTGAAGTACGATCTCAATTATCTGTTTTGTCTATTGCATATTGCCAGTAGTGTTTGGAAAGCTTTGTTTTTCCTCATATCTTTAATCTTTCCATGTGAATGCATGGAGGTTGCTGCTCCCCTGTGAGATACTCGCACTCAGCCTGGCTATAAAAGCGGTGTCTATCTCCTGACATTTTCCCAATCCTGTCAGTCACTGTAAGATACAAACGGAAGGGTGCTGTAGCTTCAATGTGTTCTGTCCATACAACATGTCATGCTGTTGACGTTAGTTCAGGAAATCAGTTCATAAGCCTACACACTACAAGACAGTAGCGGTGGAACGATCCACAAAATTCAACATAAAATCCAAAAAGGTTAATGCATTAGCCATCACTATTCTTTTACCTGCAATCTTGTTTTCAATCAACCACAATTAGAAGGAAAAAAAAAACAAAAAACAAAAAACTGTCCTTGGTCAGACAGCTAGCCCAAATCTGATTTTTGGCAAATCCTAGTTAAAATAAGTTTGGAATCAGATCGCTTTCACGTAGTCTGAACAGTAAAACAAAACAAAACAAAACAAAAAATACCTAGGGGTGTCAATATTAATGCATGTGATTTATGTAGAAACTTTAATGCACTTAACAATTTTGACCCTAATGGCTTTCCATAATCGCAGCACGGTTACACAGCTGTGTGTGAATATGGCATGTTTAACACCCATAATAAGATGATTGAGTGTGCTAAACTGCAAGTTTCATTATAAAAAGTTTCTAGATGGAAGTTTGGATAAAACCAAATAATTGTTTTTACAAGAATATATTAAATGTAAGACATTCAAAAAGGTTACTACTTTTGTTACTACGTTTATAAAGGAAGTTACTTTCACTGCACTTCCTGCAGACCACTGGACATCAGTAATTAACCATGACAACCTCCGTGTGTTGCCAACTGCACTCATTCACTCTGGGCGTGTTAAAAACAGAAGGAAGACATTTTGGCGAACCCTGTGCTAGCCAATTGCGCTAGTCAAGTAGAAAAGGAGAACGGACTTCGTCACCACTGTAGGAACAGACAGAGCTCACAATATGATTGCTGCTGCAATGAGTTTACCATTCTTTTAACAATTTGTTAAATGTTAATGATTGAGATATTATAAAACTGCATAATCCGTTTCCTCTAACCGGTTTGTCATGCATGTTTTTATTCCAACATCACTCATTTATAATACAAGTAAATCTGAGTATTTTAAAATCATGATTTTTATTTTTAATTAATCGTGATTAATCACAGTCTACAATTAATCGCTGTCTATTACTGTGATTAACTAGGTTAAATTTTCGAGTGACAGCACTAAAAAAACACGCTGAATGTTATTTTTTTCCTGAATGTTTTTTTTTTTTTTTTAATCCAGAGGTGGTTTGAAATCAGATTCAAATCGGATTCCAAAAGATGTGTCTCTTTAAACCGATTTTAAACTGTCCATTATGTCACCTGGAACACAAAGCACATATTCAAGTCCACACGATCACGTGGTATGGGATAAAGATCCATGGTTGAAAAATGGGTGGGAAAATGATGGAAGACATGGAGATCAAATAAATAATTGTAATTTATAGAAGGTTAAATCACAGAGGGGCTTTTTTTTTTCACTTTTGGCACTAATACTGCTAAGTACAAGCCGCACCTTTGAATCTTCTGTGCAGCTAAAGTAACCGTTGTTTTCAGAGCAGCTAGCTCAACTGCAGTATGGAAATGGAGAATAATAGTCCCTGGACAGAGGATGAAGTGAACTGTCTGACAACATGTTGTGGCGGGGCATCAGTACAGGCAAAGCCAAAGGGAATGTACAAAAAAATGGGCAATATATGAAGAAACATCATGTTGCCTGCATGCCTCTGGCATCGTTACCATAGCAACCAATGCAGATACTGTAGGTCGATAATGTGTTAGATATGGGCTGCGAGTCTGAACAGAGCCACATCCGATCTGAGCACTTTAAAAAAAAAAAAAAAAAAGCATTGTGGACGGTCGCTCCTAAAGATCAGATTTGTGAAACAAATCGGATTTGCCGGTAGTCTGAACATGGCTTTAATTGTGTGTTGTTTTCTGCTTC
This sequence comes from Leiocassis micropogon, assembly GCA_028565275.1. NCBI lineage: Eukaryota > Metazoa > Chordata > Actinopteri > Siluriformes > Bagridae > Leiocassis > Leiocassis micropogon. The sequence goes on along the minus strand of JAOVVA010000030.1, from coordinate 9,718,098 downwards.
ACTATAGTATCACTATAATAGTCTCATCTTTACAGCTACGATCTATCCAATTACCATTCTGGTTTCGTCAACTCAGATTCAGTTAGCTAAGAAACATTGAGGTAGAGTGTCCATCTTGTTTGTCCAGGTAATTGTATTAGTACCAGTTTGTATGCTAGTTCACTAGAATGCCTACTGTATGTATTTTTTGTAGCCTTCTCTGATTTCAGAGAGAGAGGTAGCAAATAAATGGTATTTAATGTCAAATAGCCTACTTTATTTTTTGCAGTCTTTTGAATGTATTGTTCATTTTCCAGGCATATCGAATCAAATCCTTGCCTTGAATGATACAATACACCAAATCCTTGCATAAGATAGCTAATCGAATTTTCTAACACCTCGGTGCACGACTGTGCCAGTGTAATCACTACTCCATTTTGTCAAGGAGCTGAACTGTGATGCACATAACGTTTTACTGCTGAGTGCTCAGTGGTAGCCAAATTGAATATAAACACTAGCTGAAACCATACGGCTTATGAGTGTCATAAGTATCTTGCTTAAAAAGGCTGTAAAAGTATCTCATTCCTCAAGATACACACACAAACGTACCTGTAGGTAATGGAGATTGCGCTCCTTTAACTTGGCATCCAAAGGCACCAGGGCTTTATCGTAACCTGATCCTGCTCCTCGAGAGCCAGGATATGCTTCTCTGGCTTGGTTGACTGTCATGGCTGACCAGGTACCCCTCTTAAGAGAATGGCCACTATCTCCTACCCTGGCCATGGTGCTGCATGCTAGACACTCCCCAGGAGCAGGACCTTTCACCTTTTTCAAGGTTAGCTCCTGGATGGCTGAGTCCAGGGTCTCGTGACCTGGTGGGTATGCCTTTCCTGCTCCTCTGCCTCCACCCACCAGGAAGCTACTGTCACTATCCAGGTTGTCATCGGAGCTCCACCAACCAGCTGTCTTGCTACGGTGGCGTGAGGAGTGTCGGGAATCATGGCGCGAGTCTCCGCTCTTGCTGCGCTCCCGACTCTTGTTGCGACGGGTCGAACGTGACTGATGTGTACCTGGGTGGTGGTGTCCTGTGCCATCTTCACCTGGACCTCGCTGACCTCGCTCTCGGTCACGATCTCTGCATCCATTAAGCTCACGCTTGGATGGTGCCTCGAGTGAATGCGATTTGGCAAACAGGCGTTGAACAGAGTTCACCAGGTGACGGATGCGGCTAGGACTCTCACTGCGCTGCTCCCCACTGGCTGATCGTTGGTACTGTAGAGTATGGAAGCCATCTGGGTGCAATGGTAGTTGTTTCTCAAACTGATCCAGCAGGTTAGGAGGAATGCGGTGCATCTTTGGATGCCCATGCCCATGCCCGTGTCCATGCACGTGTCCATGCCCAGCTGAAGACAAGCATTCTTCGCATGAGTCATACGGCTGCTGCTGAGTGGAATGAGAGCGTGGGAAAGTTCCTCCACCAGAAGGGGGCAGTGCCAAAGGCTCAGGTGGTCCACCAGGTGGGTAGTATTGATGGTCTGCATGGCGTAAGTATTCACGCGTGGCTTCGAAATCCTCAGGTGTGCAATGGCATGGCCCGGACGAGTGTTGCGACAGGCTGCGGCTCACCTGGTAGCCCTTCATAGCTGGGCCATGGTGAGCCGCCCGGGCCGAGAGCGGGCGCTGTGGGCGCGACAGGGCTGCGCTGGAGTCAGCTGTATCACAAAAAAAACAAAAAAAAACAGAAGAGAAAGAACATGATTAGAAAATCTTTTTTTATTTATCTTCAAATGCTAATTTTTTATGTAATAGATTCATAATAAAATACCAACTCCAGCGATAATTTCATTCCTGTATCTTCTCCAACATCTTTTTCTTACTGATACAAACTTTCTGTTGTAAATAACACCTTGTGGTTGACTTTATACAGTTTCTTGTTTCTTGCTCCCTAGACTATTCCATCTCTGTGTGTGTGTATTTTGTGAGGGTGCTGTCAGGATCACACCCACCAGACATCCTGAGTGTAGACATACTGAGATACAAATTGCTTTTATTTGTTCAGTGAAAGATGCACTATATATAAAAAAAATCTTCAGAGAGATTTCATAAATACGTTATTGTATAATGGGTGGTTTGTTCAAGGAGGTGAGCCAACCTCACTTAAATTACATGCATTAGTAAAGAAGCGGTTGACTCTGAGAACAGCTACAGTAACTACGTGCATATCCCATCTCTCATCACATCTGAGCTCCATTCACTTATCTGCGACAGTGAGTCATCCCGCATCCACAATAACTGATTCAGAAACTCATTTAGAAGAGCAAATTAGTTTCCACTAATTCATCCAATAACCCATTTCATGCCCATCACACACAATTCCTACACATTTTCTTTACTCTGTCAATGCTTGGGTTGCGTTAATCTTGATGAGATCAGCACCTCAAAGGAAGACAGTCAGGAGAATGAGATCTGCTTTGTGGTTGCGGCTCATCGGTGACGCAACATCTCCTTCAAGCGACAGGTCATGTTGATTTAAGAGGTGAAATAACCGAATGAGATTGGTAAATAGTGCGCAGCCGGTTATAGATTGCAGCTGCCGCTACAAGACAGCTTCATCACATATGCTGTTTCAAAGATCATCCCTATTTTAAGTGCTCTGTTCATGTATGTGCATGAGAGGTGTACACTAAGGGGTGTGTCATTAGATGTGTAGTACTGTGTAAAGTCACATGACGTGTCCGAGAGAAGGAGAGAGGAGAAGCGGAACAGTGCTGCCAGGCATCACGGATAAATAACAGCGTGCGATGTGTATGTAATTTAGAAGAGGCTGCTGTCAGTCACTGTCTCTCAGCATTTTTTCAAGTGCCACTTGTCCATGACACTCCTTGTCACATAGCATCACACCTTAGTCACTCAAGGAAAGGATGGAAATAGAGATTAACTAGAGAGTGGCATGAAATAGCAAAGAGATCAAATGCATCTCAAAGACATCTCCGGTACTTCAAGTACGTCTTTCAAAAGTCTCCCGATGTGTCCTCTGTTCTTCTCCTCTTCCAGTCTGTTTCTCTGTCTCTTAACTATTCCTAGATCTAGATTGCTTCTGACCTACTTCTTTCACTCCGGTTTATGAGGAAGCCTGATGGTGTTTCTGGAGCGTCTGTCTGAACAACCGTATGTCTCTCGTCCATTTTAAACGTTTACAGTTATAATTCTGTCTGCTCTCCTTGCTCATGCTCACATCATTGGAGTTTGGAGCTGGTTTGCTCCACCTGAGCACGAACACCATACGGAGTGATCTAGAAAAACAAAACACGAATATGGCAGCACATGCTATTGTACTTTATCGCAAACAGCTTACGATTTACATCATATCATGTTGAATCGTTGGCTTGCCCTATATATAACTTTCATATAAACAATCACTGAACATAATAATATTATCTAAAAAAAAAAAGAGGTGACCAATACAGCTGGATAATACTGAAAAAAAGCAATGAGATGAAAATTTCCCCAGCAAACATGATTTTTTTTTTTTCTGTCCAAGCAATGACGAGAAAGATCTTTATTACAAAATTAGTTAATCTTAAAACAGGTGTTTAGAGGTAAAACACTTTAATGAGAGTAAACTCAAGTAAAATGTGTTTAGAGAATTCCAGAAATGACTAATTCAAAAGGGAAATGAGTTTTGTGGGGTTTTTTCCCCCTTCGATTTTTGGAATTTTATGAGTATTTAACATTTTTTTTTAAAGAGGTTTAGGTTATGAGAGAATATTGGTGCTTATATACTTTTCTGTGAATAAACCAGAATGAACATTCAGACACATCATGCATGCTCTTTGTGTGTGTGTGTGTGTGTGTGTGTGTGTGTGTGTGTGTGTGTGAGATTGTCCCTTTATCCCGGTTCGGCAAGCATGTCAAGCTGGCTAGTAAGCGTATTGAGAACTGGTGTGCACATTTCTTCCATCATGTTTTTAATGGAATTGTAAAAATAATGTATACCATAATAGCGTGACATTGATATAACACAGGTACCAAAACTGACAAAAGGTACAATCGTTGCTCAGTAGTTAAGCTGATTGTTAGTTACTTAAGCAAATTGTCACTTCTAGGCGCTTATAATTATAATTCAATCTTTTGTAACATGTATCTTAAAGCAGTGGTCTCTAACCTTTTTTTTTTGCACCATGGACCAGTTTTACAAAGCATCGTAACAAAGCATAATAAAATGCATAATAAATATAACAGCGTATATTCAGCAGAGTTGAAGTTGCTTCAAACACACTTTTAATGCTGCATGTATTATACATTGTAGCATGTGAATTACATGTTGCAATGTGCAGAAGGAATTGAATGGGAGACGATCTGATCACACTGCAGACTCCAATAGTAAGTAAAATGGAAATAAAATCAAATATATATTTTCCATTCTTTCTGTGCGGCCCGGTACCAAATCATCCACGGCCTGGTGGTTGGGGTCCACTGCCTTACAGCACATTTAAATGACCATTTTGCACATCTCAGTCAGGAAGAAGGGAGGTCAGAGTGCAGTGTCGGCCAGAAAACAGCACGCTTGAATCAAAAGATTAAGGGCCTTGCTTAAGGGCTCAACAGTGAAAGTTTGATGGCGCTGGGACTTGAACCTCCAACCTTCTGATCAATAGAGGGGTAACCCACAGCCTTAACCAATTGAGCCACCACTGCCTAATCTAGTTCCTTTTGCTTGTTTCTGTGCTAAGCCATTAAATAGAAGTATGCTGGCATTGCTCACAGGGGTCAAACCTATAATTTGAAGGTGGGTGGTCTGTTGTACCACAGTGACCCAATCTTCTGGGACAGCAGATTTGGTCTTTTGAGCAGAGGACTGGTGAGTCGCATGAACAACAGGTGGAACTATGGCCTGTTTGACTAAAAATCTAAAACACTAATATGAGAGATGTGGAATGACAGCAGTAGAACTGCATACATAGATATATTTAGTTCTGCATCAATGACTCCTGCCTCAAAACATCTGTTTCTATCCTGGATGTAAAACACATTCAATAATAGATCAACTTCTCTGGACCAACCCCTAACCACTGTTGACGTGTGAATTTGTGATACTGTATGGCTGACGCACTCAGCCAACCCTGAAATGCTTTGAGACAGAGTTTCAATGTACTGCTTTTGCTGCGTCCAACATCCCAGCCTGATTTTTGCATCTGCATCTATTATCAGGACAGCTTTTTCTTCCATGGCTCCCAAGCGATGCAGTAGAAAAACATTTGTGCTATTATCGGAGATAGCAAATTACAATTTAAACAGGCCTGGAAGCTAAAGCAGTAAACTGGCCACTTTCTGCTGTACTCTGTCCTGTGTTAATCTGTCCTGAGTTACCCTAGCCTATTGCAGGCATCTGCAGGTTGATTTATGCTCAAGAGGGCAGACAATACTTGTCTCTAAGTGCGTTATGCTGCCATGTCACTCAGCAGTTCAAAAAGATTCAGTTGGCTGGCTTGACATGTCTCATGTGTGTTAACCTCCACCCACCTGGTTGGTACGTTGTGTAACAGGGGTGAGCTGGCTGTTGTATGGAAATTGGCAGGTTACCAAATTGAGGAGGAAATGAGTTTTAAGCTGATGAACTGCACAGTTGGACTCTCTCTCTCTGATTGACTTTCAGGCGAAAATTTCTCCCACGCCAATGTAATCAAATATATTTTAGTGTACATACTGATAGTTGACCTGATTTATAAGACTATGATGATATTTACAACAGTACAGCAAACCGCGTCAAGAAGACACCACGGGGCATTGTTATATACACTACCAGTTGGAAGTTTGGACAAAACTTCTAATTCCTTTCCTGATTTTTATTTCTTTCCAAAACAATGCTGAAGGCATCCAAAATATGCAATAATAAGAAATACATTGCCTCTTTGTGGTACTCTATTATTCTCTATTGCATGCTCAGTGTGCTTTGCTTACAGTACATGCTTAGCAAAGTTACAGCAACATGGCGTCCACCATCGGTTTACTCAGTGCACAGCTGAATGTCACTATAATTACTGAAATCAAAAACATGGTACTGTAAAGAATTGACAAGATTAAAACTATGGTTGCAAATAACTGAAATTATGTTTATAGAGATGTTCACATGCTCACCTTTTGTCGGATTACTCAAGGTAAAGGGATATGGATTACTCAAGGTAAGGGATATGGATTACTCATAGTGAATGGCTACAGACTGCTAAAGGGTTATGGGTTACATAAGTTAAAAATTTCTTGAATTTGAAGTCTAAGGTCTAAGGTCTGTAGACTTTCTAGACTGCACAGCACACTATCTTTAAAGTAAAGTACGAAGTTCTTCTGTTCAGGCACAGACAAAACAAAATCCACCTTACCACCTTAGTTGGTCCGTTGCTGAATTCATGTTTAATAATAATACAGGAAATTTTATGCATAAAAAAAAAATCTTCTTCACTAATTTATCTATTATTAGTAAGTTAGTTTCATTAATCACAGCCTCCAAACAATGGGTTATAATTAAGCAAAATCACATATGATGGAGTGCTGTTGTACTGATTATCACACGGCTGTAGCACGAAGGCGCATCTACAAATGCCCTTTATCAACAGATTATGAATTGTTTGTTTAACCAGTTATTTTGCTCCACCAACACATGTACTTTAGCAGATTAGCAGAACCAGTGTTGACCTCTCGACCGACAGTTGGTGTAGATACCATGAGTAAAAGTAGGTTTAAATTTAAAAAGTTGTAAACTTTAAAACTTTTTCAAAAAATTTCTGTTTATTTCTCAACTTTAGAAGAGTCTCAGCCAAACTTATTCCAATCCTCATGGAATACGTCTTGCCCAATCTGTTGTATAAATTGTCCTCATAAAATTTGAAAATGAGAAAAATAAAATGAAGACAAAAGTAAAGCCTTTTTATTTATTTATTATTATTTTTTTTCCATTTGCAATTTATGTGAAACTCGGACCAGACATATTTTTCAGAAGTTGGACATCTCAATGTTGTTAATCCTTTTTTGGTTGATCTTACTTAAATATTTTGGATTTCATGAGCTGTAAGATGAAATTTACAAAATTAAAATTAAAGCAAATGACTTAAAATTATATTATATTATACTTTAAAATATTTTACTTTACATGTAATAAATCTAGATATGACAGTTTCACTTTAGGAACTAAATTACAAAAAAAAAAAAGAAATTAATAATATGCAACTTTTTGAGATGCACTACAAGGTGGGTGAAAATTAACTAGGCAATATTTAATGGCTATAGAACATTGGCAACCTTATTTTTAATCAGGATGGTGCACTACCGCATTTTGCTCTTGCTAATGTTATACCAGCATTTTCCAGGACGTTGGCTGGGACGATGCAGTCCTCATGAATGGCCTCCAAGAAGTCCAGATCTCACTCCATGTTTTTTTTTTTCCCCTTTGGGGCTACGCAAAGGAGGAGGAAAGCCTCACACACTGGAGGACCTGGAGGCCCAGATTCAGGAGGTTCTCAGCAGTATCCCAAATGACTTCCTATCGCAGAAGACTGTGTGTTCCATCTCTGGCCTTTTGAGAAAACTGCTTGACGCCATCGGTTCCTACATTGAAATTTAAAGATTTGCTTTCATTCTCCTATGTGAGAAAGTACATGTGCATTTTGTTTCAATAAATTTATATTTGAAATATGTACTTTACCAATTTTTTATGCCTAGTTACTTTTCACCTACGTTGAATATACAGTGTGTATATATACACATACACACAAGGTGACACAGAATAATGGGAATTTTTGAAATGCGTATTGGTAGCCATTAGCAGGTGGTAGCACTGCGGGTTAGTGACATTTAGCAAGTAAAC
>JAOVVA010000030.1:9699745-9710161 GCA_028565275.1 Leiocassis micropogon | reverse complement strand
GGTGTTGACTCTTTTAGTGTTCATACAAATATTTACACATTAAGTTTACTGAAAGTAAAAACAGTTGAAAGTCAGATTATATATATATATAAAATCTACTGTTATAATCTGAAGGTAAACAACAATGCAACATAACTTGAAGACTTATTTATTCTTCAGCAAACCAACCCTAAATCATTTTGCTCACATTAGATCAAGAGTGGGTGGAAATAGGTGGAACACGTACCACTTGTTTTTCATTTTTAAGCAAACCTCCAGAAAAATGCTATTTTAATATTAAAGGTCACACACTTTTATCAAGTCAAGAGGAGTCTTTACTGTCTCTTCTTAAAAACACTTGCTTGCTACTGTATTATTAACACCTCTCAGTGGATGTTTTTTAATATATATTTTATTGTGTGTGATGTTAAGCATCATTCTGGTGTGAACAACCTTTAGACTCTTAGAATTTAGGCCTTTCAGAAGAAATGCCTCACTTATTGTGAGCACACACACACACACACACACACACACACACAGCTTAAAACAGCTTAAACCAGTCTGGAAGGTTATAGTAATTCATACCTATTCTTTACAACCTCAGTGAGCAGCAACTCAGAATGCACAACATGTCAAACCTTGACACAACAAAATAAGCCCACAACAGACCACATCCGCTCCTGTCAGCCAATTAAAGGCATCTGAGGCTACAGTGAGCACAGGTTCACTGAGTCATTTTAATGCAATTCCCCAGGAGTTTCCCTGTTCCCCCTGTCTACTATATTTTACTGTGTAGATAATATCCACCTTTAGATAGCATACACTACCAGTCAAAAGTTTGAACACATCTAATTCCATCTTTACTGATTTTTATTTCTTTCAACATTGTAAAACAACACTGAATATGCAATAATCCCCTTTGAACAGTTGATACTGATCCCTGCTACTTATGCTCTGTAAAGCTTCATAACGGCTCTAATCTGAGGTGCTGTTTGTTAAGTGGTGATTTCTGAGGCTGGTGACTCTAAATGAACTTCTCTTCTGCAGCAGAGGTAATGTTTTGGTCTTGCTTTTCTGGGAAGGTCTTCATGAGAGACAGTTTCATCATGGTGATTGATGAGTTTTGCAAATGAACAGTACTGATCTAAGTAAATCCAAACTTGTGTCCGGTACTGTACTTCTCTCATCCATTTCATCTATTTTGTATAAAGATAAAAAGCCACGTTCTAGTAGGAAGTCCTTCTATTACTGTAGATAAGCCTTTCCCCATGGGTCTTAAACTCACTTCTGCTTTTTGAACATTTTCTTTCCTTCCAGATAAATACAGGTATGTTCACCCAAATGTTACTAACAATTATCCAATAATAATAATAATAATAATAATAATAATAATAATAATAATAAAAAAACCTGGCAAGTTGTTTGCAGGTCAGTTGTGGCAATCATGTCATTCTTTATATACCCCATATAACCCTTACCCCAGGCACTGGTTACTATTAGTTCAAATAGTTCAGGTACTTGTCTTTTATATGTAAGGTACCAGTGTCTGACAGCTACTAGTTGTAAAATCTTATACAGTAGTTACAAGAAGATATTTATTAATATACTTGTCAGTTGACCTACTGCCTCATTACAAATGTAATGAGGCTGCAGGAACGTCAATCATCTTATAAAACCGGGTATACGGGTATAAAATCCAACGGTGCATTTGTCCGGAGATGGAAACTTTGCTGCCTTTCAAAAATATCTTAGCTTCCTAACATCTTTTACAAGGTTTCAAGCATATAATTTCTTATAAATTGATTTCTGACAGACGTGCAATACCTCAGTTTCATCTGAAATTATCGAGAGATAAAAATCAAAACCATATATTTCTAAACTGCAAGTGCTTGTTGCCAGTGGTTTATAAGTCTGTTTATAAGTGTAAATGATGTACGCTATTGTGATCAGAACAGAAAATAGAGTGGAGGAGCTTTAAAACGACTACTACTACTACTACCAAAAAAAATCTGCATCAAGCAAAGGAAAGATTGAGATGATGGAATTGCACAATCAACTGGCGAATGCATTATAAAATAAATATTCAAATAAAGGTAATGTGACTCTTATACTGTATACTGTGATTTGAAATGCCTTCTCGAACAGCATAATTGTATACAACGTAAATAATAGTTGCATGAATACATTTTAAATTTTAATTTAAATAAAACTATTGATAAGGCATTCACATCATGTAATACACCACAACACTAGTACACCAAATGGCAAATGTAAATATCATTTATTGAGTTTGAAAATCTGTACTGAGAGAGAAATAATATATAAAAGTGGAAAAATTTAAGTATATTTAATTAGAGGTGGGTAGAGTAACAAAAAAAAATGTACTCAAGTGAGAGTAGCTGTACTTCAAAATAATCTTACTCAAGTAGAAGTAAAAAGTAATCATCCAAAATATTACTCAAGTAAGAGTAAAAAAGTATTTGATAAAGATACTCAAGTACTAAGTAACTGTTTTATCATAATTTCTGTTTTGTTTTTTGTTTTTTTTGTAAGCAGTCAGACAAAATAAAATTATTGGTTCGTGGGGGTGAAGGATCCAAGCGCAGAGTGAGCGTATAATGTTTCTCTCAACGAGCCGTGCAGAGCGAATGCAGGGGAGTAGAGCCGGTGTATGTAGAAAGTGAGTGCAGCGCTTTGAGTCAATGAGCTCAGTGGTGGGAATGCGGAAGTGCCGAGCGCGCGCTCACTGTTTTTCTGAATGGGCAAGCGAAAAGTGCCAAGCGTGTAGAAAAGTGCACACGCTGTTTGCCGGTGATAACAATCCCGTGAAGCGAGGCAGAAGAATCGCGCAGGATACTAGATCCGAAATGGTAGCTCGTGGTCGATGAACAAATTCGAGGGTCAGCAACAGTAAATCCGTAAAGGCAAAGAATCCGTAGCGTGAGACAAAGACGAGGTCGTGAAAACAGAGCGTGGTCGAGATCCGGAAGTCAAAGCAGGGAGAACCGCTGGAATACTGGGCATGAATAGCACACAATAATCTGGCAGAGAGCTGTTGTCTGAAGGCATGTTAAGTAGAGAGCTGTGTTGATCGGGAATTGAGAACAGGTGTGTTTGGAGCAGTGAATGAGGTGGTGAAAAGCAAGGAGCGGGATGGATCGTGGAGCAGGAGTGTGCAGGTAATCATGACCTTAACTGAGATATGGGCGTGACCTGGCGTACCGTGACAGTACCCCACCCACGAACGCCACCTGGCGTTCTTGAGGGTACCTCGGGGTGGAGATTGTGAAACTCCGTGATCAAAGAGCGGTCCAAGATGAACCTGACCTACGGATCCTCGGGTCCGTAGCCCTCCCAATCCACCAGGTACTGGAGGCCGCGCCCACGGCGGCGGGACTTAAGGGGTCTGCGGATGGTGAAGGCTTCACACCCATCTATAAGTCGAGGTGGAGGAGGGGGGCGGGGGGTTGGTGACAAAGGACTTGGAACCAATCGGCGGACATGGGAGACGTGGAACGTGGGGTTAATTCGGAGCATAGATAAGGGCAAGGCCAGTCTGACGGAGCATGGATTAATGACACGAGAGTTTGTGAAAGGGCCGATGAATCTAATCTCTTTGTCTAACACGGTAAGCTGGAGTGGCTGAGCTGTGGCGATTGGCCTTGCGCTGAAAGATGGTCACGGAACGTTGTAATTGAACGCGAGCTCGTTGCCATGTCCTTTTACAACGACAGATGAAGGCTTGAGCTGAAGGGACAGCAGTTTCTTCCTCCTGGGTAGGAAACAGTGGTGGTTGATAGCCGAGGGAGCACTGAAAAGGTGACATACCTGTGGAGGAGGTGGGGAGCGAGTTATGCACGTACTCAATCCAAGGAAGGAAACGACTCCAAGAAGCTGCATCCTGTGAGGTCATGCATCTCAGAGATTTCTCTTAGGAGTCCCTCAGGTGGACGATTTGTTGTCTTATTCCTGGCGCAGAAATCACAAGACGCCACAAAGCTTTTGACGTCCTCCTTGATGGTTGGCCACCAGAAGCGCTGATTGAGCAACAAGGTGCGAGTTGCCCCTGGGTGACAGGCTAGCTTGGAGCTGTGGCCCCATTCTAGGACTTGGGGGCGCACAGAGAGCGGGACAAAAAGTAGCCCAGATGGGACATTACTGGGGCCTGGCTCCTGTTCAAGAGGCTTAGTATTTTTGACACCTGGATAATAAGACAGCATGAAGTTAAACCGTGAAAAGAATAGTGACCAACGTGCCGGACGTGAGTTGAGTCTTTTGGCTGACTTGAGGTATTCTAGGTTCTTGTGATCAGTCCAAACAAGAAATGGGTGTTCAGCTCCTTCCAACCAGTGTCTCCATTCTTTGAGGGCTAACTTGACTGCTAGCAACTCACGATCCCCGGTGTCATAGTTCCGTTCAGGGGGCGTGAGCTGACGAGAAAAGAAGGAGCATGGATGAAGTTTGTTGTCCTTCGAGGTTCTCTGAGAAAGCACGGCTCCCACTCCTGCCTCGAAGGCATCAACTTCGACGATGAACTGGAGAGATGGATCAGGAAAGGTGAGGATGAGTGCTGTGGTAAAGCGCTGCTTGAGCTCATTGAACGCCTTCTCTGCTAGAGAGTTCCATCAAAAAGGGATCTTGGTGGATGTAAGAGAGTGGGGCTGGCACCATGCTGTAATCACGGATAAAACGCCGATAGAAATTGGCGAAGCCCAAAAAGCTCCCGCCTCGACGATGGTGTTGGCCAATTTGTGGCGGCCTTTACCTTGACTGGGTCCATCTGGATGCCTGCTGGTATGTGGCATACCCCAGGAAGGAGGTGGACTCCCGGAGAAACTCACATTTCTCAGCCTTGACACAGTTTATTTTCCAGCAGACGTTGAAGGACCTGACGCACGTTGGAGCTTATGTTCCTCTAGAGAGTGGAAGAAGATTATCAACGTTTTTGTGTTTGCTTACCTTGACGATATTCTAAAGTCTCTCAGAACATCATTAATGAGTGCCTGAAAAACCGCCGGTGCATTGGTAAGACCAAACGGAACAACCAGGTACTCATAATGACTCTTAGGGGTGTTGAATGCAGTCTTCCACTCATCACCTTCTCTTATCCTGACCAGGTGGTAAGCGCTTCTTAGGTCTAACTTGGAAAATATGCAGGCATCCTGGAGTAACTCAAATGCAGTGGACATGAGGGGAAGCGGGTAGCGGTTCTTGACTGTAATCTCATTAAGACCTCTATAATCAAGGCAGAGTCTGAGGGACTTGTCCTTTTTTTTCCACGAAGAAGAAGCCGGCCCCTGCGGGGGAGGAGGAAGTGCGGATGATTCCAGCTGAAAGTAACTCAGAGATGTATTGTTCCATGGCTTCTCTCTCGGGACATGAGAGAGAGTAAAGTCGCCCTTTAGGTGGAGTGGTGCCTGGAAGAAGGTCGATGGCACAGTTGTATGGACGGTGAGGACGTAATGAGATGGCACGTGACTTGCTGAACACCTGGCGAAGGTTGGGCATTTCCTCCAGAGAGGTGGGTAAGACCCTTCTGGTGGCGGCAGAATGGAGGCATGAGGAGTGGCAAGTAGGGCTCCAATCCAGGATGCTTCTCCTTGCCCAGTCGATGTGAGGGTTATGTAGTCTTAACCATGGGAGACCCAGAGCTATCGGTCCATGAGCGCTCTTAATGATGAGGAACGTGGTGGTTTCGACATGGTTAACAGAAAACTGCAGTGTGACTGGAGCAGTGCGGTGGGTGATTGAGGAGAGCTTGCTGCCATCCAGGGCCTGTACGTTACATGGTTGGTTAAGTGGGGTGTGCGGAATCTTGAGTTTAGAAACCACAGCTGAGGAGATTCAATTCTGGTCTGCTCCAGAGTCTACTAGAGCGTGTGTAGCATGAGGCCGATTGTCATAGATCAGGGTCACTGGGAAGTGGGAGCGAAGGTTGGGAGATGGGTATTCTGTAGGGCTCCCCTGTACCCCCAGAACTACCGGGGTGCCCCAGCCTTGGGGACAGGTCCGTACGACATGGCCAACCTGACCACAGTAAAAGCAAGCACCGTCATCCTTCCGACGTTGGCATTCCTTAGGCGAGATGTGCACGCAGTCGACCTGCATAGGTCCTGGGGGGAGCTTAGGTGTGGGCGGGTTAGAAGCGGGTACACTGAGGAACTGACGAGTCTCCTTTTGTCGTGTTTGTTTGCAGGCGTCGATCCTTGTTGCCAGGTCAATGAGCTCCTGAAGGTTGGAAGGGAGCTCTCTGGCTGCTAACTCATCCTTGACTGGGTCAGAGAGTCCATGAAGGAATGTGTAGAAGAGTGCCCGATCTTTCCAACCACAAGAGGGAGCCAGAGTCCGGAAATCAATAGCATAATCAGAGACAGATCGAGATCCCTGGCGTAGTTCAAGTAACTGAGCCGCCTGACGCCCTCTGAATGAACGATCGTTCGAAAACCTCTCTCATTTCGTCCGTGAATGTCTTGTAAGTGTAGCAGCAGGGAACCTGGGCGTCCCATAAGGCTGTCCCCCATTCTCTCGCTTTACCAGAGAGGAGAGTGATGATGTAGGCCACCTTGGAGCGTTCAGTGGGGAAAGACGAGGCCTGCAGCTCAAGCACGAGTGAGCACTGAGATAAAAATGAGCCGCAGGTGGATGGATTTCCATCGTAAATAGGCGGCGCAGGGAGGCGTGGTTCATGATTGAAAGAGTGCACAGGAAGAGAAGGCTGGAGAATTGGAGCTGGAGGCGTTTGTGTCTGCTTTAGTTGTAAGGTGAGAGCAGCTAAAGCCTCTGTAACGTTATGGAGGGAGTTAGTTATCTGCTGTAAATTCAGCTGGTGAGTGCCCAAGAGCGCCCTGTTTCTCTAGCGCCCCTCTTAATCGTACAGCCTCTGCTGGATCCATTATTGGCCAGATTAGACTGTCACTGTGGTGCGTGGGGGTGAAGGATCCAAGCACAGAGTGAGCGTATAATGTTTCTCTCAACGAGCCGTGCAGAGCGAATGCAGGGGAGTAGAGCCGGTGTATGTAGAAAGCGAGTGCAGCGCTTTGAGTCAATGAGCTCAGTGGCGGGAATGCGGAAGTTCTGAGTGTGTGCTCACTGTTTTTCTGAATGGGTTCCGTGGCAGGAATGCGGAAGTGCCAAGCTGCGTGTAGAAAAGTGCACACGATGTTTGCCGGTGATAACAATCCCGTGAAGCGAGGCAGAAAAATCGCGCAGGATACGATCTGTAGCGTGAGACAAAGATGAGGTCGTGAAAACAGAGCGTGGTCGAGATCCGGAAGTTCAAAGCAGGGAGAAACGCTGGAATACTGGGCATGGATAGCACACAATAATCTGGCAGAGAGCTGTTGTCTGAAGGCGTGTTAAGTAGAGAGCTGTGATGATCGGGAATTGAGAACAGGTGTGTTTGGAGCGGTGAATGAGGTGGTGAAAAGCAAGGAGCGGGATGGATCGTGGAGCAGGAGTGTGCAGGTAATCATGACTTAAACTGAGATATGGGCGTGACCTGGCGTACCGTGACAAAAATAATGTACAAATTGCGACATTTCCAAATAAGAAAATAAATGAAATAAATTTAATCAAATAAATGAATGAAACTAAATATCTTTACAAAATATCAAATAAAGGAATAAGAAACACAAATTTCCTAATCTCCCCTTTTTCACAATATAAAGCTTTTGAAAGCTTTATAAATACCTACTGTAGGTAACATATGTATGTTTGAACAGTGTAAACTATTTCCTATGTAAGATATACTGTATATTCATTTGCCCTGCAAATGGCTCAACAGATAGAAAATATCATTAGAACGTGTATAAGAGGTCTCACTTTACCATAAACGTAGAACAAATAGAAACTTGTATTTTTTTAACCTCTAGTTTATTTGCTAATTATAAATGTTAAGCAACATTAAATAAAACAGCTAAACTAACCGCGACATGTTTGCTTCACTGTCTACCACTGCTAAAGACAACCCCCCATCCCCCCTACCTCCCCTTCTGTGTGGTCATTTGACTCCATGTGGGAGTCAAATGACTGGTTTTGCGGCTGATTGGTCAAACGGAGTCATGTGATTATTGTTCACATGACTTCTTGCTACATCTGATTGGTGAAACAGTTGCTACATCTGATTGGTGAAACAGTCACGCGGTAGATCCAACGGCTGCATTTCTCTAGCAAAAACAAAGAATATCTATAAGTGTATAAAAAAGTGAATAAATGGTTAGAAAAGTAACGAGTCGAGTGAAGCCAAATGTAGCGGAGTAAGAGTAGCGTTTCTTCTTCACAAATCTATTTAAGTAAAAGTAAAAAGTGTGGTGCAGTAAAACTACTCATAGAAGTAAATTTTTTTTAAAAAGTTACTTAAATGAATGTAACGGATTAAATGTAACTCGTTACTACCCACCTCTGTATTTAATAAAGGTGTCCACATAATTTTATGATAATATTTTGGATTTAAATTTTTCCTTCAATACAGTTTAATACAATTTGAGGTTTTTAATTATTTTATTATCTTCTTGTCTTGTTTTGAGATTATGCATTTCTGATTTAATTTTTAAAATGTCAGCAATAATTAAAAAGTTGAGGTTTGAGAGATGTCTTTAGTGTCAGGTGAAATAAAAGCAGAAGAAACAGAACTTTGAACAGTCAACCTGAATTGACTGACCTTGACTGTTTGTATCCTAAAAGAAATGCACGGTTTGAGCATGTTCAAACTTAGGGTTTTCCGCTGACTATCTGAGTAATTCCTTGGTGCATATTATGTTGCATCCATTTTGAATTGGAAATTAAAGAAGAAACTAATTTTCCCATCTAGGAAAGACATAGAGACACCTGTGACCAGCTGGGAACGAAAGCAATAATGGATCACGCTCGGGAAGGTGATGTGTGTGGAAATGATGGAGTCCTCATTGATTGTGCTCCAGAAGGCCTCTGGAGAGTGTGTGTCAGACACCACTGGTGACTATGTAAGGTGATTTCTCCCTGATTGTATTTCTCCGATCCTACTGTAATAACAAAAGCTTTTGAGACAAACTGCCATCTCACTGAAAACACTGATAGATGGAGACAATTTTAAATCCACTATCTGCTTTTGGAGTTGCCATAACCATCAATCTGCTGTGCTCGCAAAATACACATCTACCACACACACACACACACACACACACACACACACACACACATGCGTATAACCCTCATATATTAACAGCCCCTTTCTCTCTTCTATGCCGTGCACAGGTGAAGGGTGTGATATGATTCTTTTCCAGCCATGCCAAGATAAGCCCCTCTCTTCTTCTTCTTCCTTTGCCCTTCTCTTACTGCCTAAAACCCTCACGGCAAGCAGTAAGAGAGATGAATAATAACCGATAAAGCCATGGATGGCCCATGGGGAAATACTCTTACCAAAACACTCCTGTCTCTTTCTTCTATCTTTTCTCACTGGGGCAATTTGAGCCCTTTCCCTTGGCTCCTGAGACATGGATGAAATGGCGCTGTAGGTATGCTATGGTTGTGGTCTGAGCCGTAAACAGTGAAGGGATAGCTTTGGAATAAAATATACAAGAAGTTAATGAACCAAATGGATTTCCAGCTGAGCAAGATTTGTGCAGCATACACATCTGGACTATAAGTACTAGTAGTGCTTTTAAAAAAAGAATCTCTCCAAAAAATAAGGGCTCTGGAAGGTCAGGACAATTTAAATTTGAATCACAGCCTTGCCCTGGCCATCTACGACCAGAAAGAGAAACAAACCTAACTGACCTTGCATTTTCACTATCAAGGAATTTATTACACTGACCATCTGAGTGACCCCCCTGAACATGCCTACTAACTCATGTACATGCAAGAGAATGGGTGGTTGGTTAGTGCTCTCCTACTGTATAAGCATGTTTGGCAGGTAGTGCTGCTTCCACAACGTTCTAGGATTTAGGGGGTTTATCCTGAGCTCAGGTTAGTGTCTGTATGGGCTTTACTGTGTTCTCCTTATGTCTCTTCTTCAGCAGGGAGGACAGGGAGGCTTACTGTCCCAACCAGGACAAAATCTCCTGCTTTGTTTTCAGTGTTCCTGGGACAGATTTACACCATGAGCCTGGCCAGGATTTTTTTGTATATACTGTAGATGCTGTACATGTGACTGTATTTTCCATGGCTAAATTGGACATAAATTGTCATATTATGCATAAAATTATACTGAATAAAAATGAGAAATAGAAACAGAGACTAGAGTACATTGTATAGTAAATTAAACATGAAATACCTTTTGAAATGGCAAGAATAGATATACTGTATGTAGAGAGTTTGTGTGATACCAACAATAAATGTTATTATAGCAGTTCTGATAAATATTCTATTCAAAATTAATTAAATAAATGGATAGAAACATGGCTTTGGGGAAAAACTATACTGCTTGCCCTTTACATATAAACACAGGATATGTATGTATAT
>JAOVVA010000030.1:9678665-9695208 GCA_028565275.1 Leiocassis micropogon | reverse complement strand
CAGAATATGTATGTATATATATATATATATATATATATATATATATATATATATATTAGTAAATATTGCTTATATATATAAAATATTGCTTATATATATAAAATATAATATATTGATGTACTCTTTCTATCATTTGATCAAACTTCTGATACTGTATGTGTTAGTCATTTAGTTGAATTCAACTCCATATTCTACATTCCCCTGATGCTTGCTTATGCCTTTTTGCTTAAAGCACAAAATGTGCAGGTGCTTAAGTGTTAATAGATGTTATACACTCAGCACTCATGCTGTGAAACTTTTAGAGAACACTGCGGAGTTGTGAGGGACACAGCAGGGAGCTCTTCTCAGAGTGTTTGCTGCGTGCTTTCCAGAGCAAACACACATTTAGTTCTGCTGGGCGATGGCCATGATCGGAGATTTCTGGTAAGAACTTTCCAAAAGGTATTACTAATGCCTATGGGGCCCACACACATGCACATTACTTCAGTATAAACTGGGTTTCTTTATGCTCAACACCGTTCTGGTGCATCAAAGTTCTGGGATCTAAATGTATATTCTTCATTCTCTTAAATACATCATTTTACTATTAGTTTCACTGAATAATTTATATTACTCTTACTATCTACCACCTTCGCACTCAACCAAGCAGAGGAAAACCTAGCATGTATTCAGCACCACGCTCAGCTCCAGCTCACGCACAGAAGGGCGGGGTGCCTCAGCTCACTGTGCCCAGAAGCAGAAGAGTGTCACGATAGTGTTGGCGGGCATAAGTGCAGAGATTAACAGATTATTAATATTAAGATGTTTAATTAAAGAAAAAAGCAAACTAAGAAACACAAAACTCTAGACTTGAACAAACTAAATATGAAGCTATGACAAAACAGAATTCCCACAAAATAGCATAATTCAAAATAGTTTAACAAAACAGAACAAAAATCCTGGCTCACTCATTCATTCATTGTCTGCACCGCATTATCCTGTATTCAGGGTCACAGGGACCTGGAGCCTATCCCAGGAGGCTTAGGGCACAAGGCAGGGTACACCCTGGACAGGGTGCCAATCCATCACAGGGCACACACACACACACACCAGGCAATTTGGGAACGCTAATTAACCTAAGCTACATGTCTTTGGACTGTGGGAGAAAACCCACCAAACACGGAGAGAACATGCAAACTCCATGCACACAGACACTTGAATCGAGCCTGGCCGGGAATCGAACCCGGACCCTGGAGGTGCAAGGCGACAGTGCTAACCACTTTACCACCACGCCACCTCAAATCCTGGCTTCTTATACCCAAACCAATTAGCAACCTGGGTTCAGGTGAGAGTTCCTATCACCTGACCAAGGTGCACTCTGGGAAACGGTTCATAACTCAAAAGGTCCTTGGGCGCAAGGCGCCCTCTAGGGGTTAACCCTGACAAAGAGCAGACCATCCTGGTGTCAACAGCACCCAAAAAGAGACCAACAAACACCATGTACATGTACAGTACACATTCAAGTTTCAGTAGCACCAAACTTTTATTAGCTCACTGTAGTATTGAAGTCATAGTACATCTCTCTCTCTCTCGCTCTCTCTTTCTTTCCTGTGAGCATGCTTCCCAACTGTGAACATGCTGTTTCATCGCTGTTTTCAGCCATCTCCGTTTCGGATTGCAAACACCTGCTACATGATTAAGCCTTTCACGGAGGGAAGGCAAATGACGCCATTATGTATAATAGTCAGCAGGGGGCACTTCTAATGCTACACACCATGGTGCTTATGTAATGCATTAAGAAATGTAGTGAAGTAGAAGGTATGGATATTCACTAATAAAACCAATCAAGTACAGTACTTTAGTTCAGTAACAAACTAAATGTGCTTGAAAGTAATACACTATGTTATCATAAAGCCATTCATAATTCTTGTGATTTGGAGAGTAAATGTATTATTCTGCAAAAGCAACTTCATCCTTTACATAGTAACGTGGTGTTTCCTTAGTGATCAGTGAAGTGAAGTGTACCCTTATCTCGTGTCTGAAAACTGGCTAAAACACCATTAGTGTGTGTATGTACAGTATAGTGTGATCTACTGAATATAAATACAGATTCACACAGAAGGAAAAAAAAAATCACATTTTTTTAAAAGCTTGCCAGGTTCATAAATATTTTCGGAAATGTGCATCAGGACTGGGATCCCATGAGATGCAAAAAATCAGTTGAAAAAGACAAAGGTTTTTACTTTAATAATTTTAAGGGCTCATTCATGGGACAAAAAACATATATTCATTAACATTTGAAGTATTTAGTGTGTTCTTTTTTTTTCTTTAAAAATTGGCTGTTCAGGTTCATGGTGGTTTAAATGACTAGTTTGTCTGTATTTTGGAAAGTAAAATCTACTTCATGGACAGGTACTTTTCCAGTTAGGACCAGATATCAACTTGAATAATGCAGCTGAGGTTCTGAGGTTGAGAAACTGTCAAAGGCAGAATTCACAGACCATGACTGTGACAGTGTTGGTATTCTCCAACACTGTTTTTTTTTTTTTTTTTTTTTTAATTCTCCCCTATATTTCCAGTGCCATATTTTATATAAAAAAATTAATAAACAAATAATACAGCTCTTCTAGTTTAGGCCACACCCATTTCAGGTTTAAAACCGAATCCAGATATAGACTTAAAAACTAAACAGATGTATACGTCACATATTATTATTATTATTATTATTATTATTATTATTATTATTATTATTATTATTATATTATTATTATTATTATTGTGTACACTCCTTTGTGTGTATGTGTGTGTGTGTGGATGTGTGTGTTTTGTGTGATTTCCTTATTCGCTGAGCTAATTGCAACCCCATGGTGGACCCTTGGTAAAGAGATGAATATGCCCACTACACAGCAACAACAAAAACAGAGGGAGCCACCCTCTCCTGTGCAGATGGATATTTAAGTGTATAAAATACGAATATTTCATAAAACATCTGTGACTGTAGAGCTTGGTTTTCCATCAAAATGAAAATAAATAAATTCATGACAATTAGTTAAATTAGCTAACAGCCAGAGCTCCAAATGACCATTGTAAGCATGCTGGGTTATTAATCAGCAGGGATGGGCTACGCTCTGGCATCGTACGCAGGAGTTTGGTAGTGCATTAGGAATCATTCCGCATCCTTCCTGACTTCACCACAGAGGTGTATGATCTGGAACGCTGCAGCCTAGTGATGCAATTGGACCAGCAGACATTAAATAATTTTATTTTATTTTTTTAAGTCTGCTGTATAGATGAATATACTGTAGGAGTGCAATTGGGGATAGGTGGATGGATAGACAGATAGATAGATAGATCCTAAAGGAAATTTCCCAAAGGGTGTGCAGTCTTAAAAATGTAATAAATAAATAAGAACCCGAGTAGGTTTTCGATTTTCTTTACAAAGTCAAGAACCATCACTTAAAAAAAAAAAACCTTTAGGAACTCAATTATAATACTAACAGGAACTCAATACAATTCACTTAATAAAATATCAGCATAGTGTGTTATGGCAGAATATACTGTAATATACTGTAATATTTTACGTTTTAACACTGTAACCAACAACTGAGATTCAGTCACACAGGAATCAAATAACATGTCTTGATTTCTGCACTAACATTTAGGCTGTTTCTATACTTGGCCTGTTTTGCTGATCCAAACAAGAGTGTGTTTATTCACTCCTCCATCTGTTGGTCTCCTCTTACAAATATATATATATTTTTTTTTCGCAAAACCTGGTCTGTTTACCTCAACCTGTGTCACTAGGCAATGATGCAAAAAGGAAGGATTTTGAGAAGACAGAAAGCAATGTACAATCCATTTACAGTTTTGCTTGCAGAATGTACATACATGCAAACTCTTAGGGTGAGCAAACTGTATGGCTAACTGCAATTATTTCCTGAAATGTGTTTTAGATACAAAACGCATGAATTGCCATTATAGACACTCTTTTTAAGATTGTTAATGTTTTCAAAAGTGTTAATAATACAGTAATTTCACATTTTAACTGAGATTACTTTATAGTGGAGAATCTGGGTCCGTCAGTGATCTATTGTGTGGTGGAAATCAGGGTTTTGTTGACCAGCCGGACAGGTAGCTAGTGGCTAGTTTCAGTGATGTGGGCTGAAATTTATGATGCAGCTGTGTGACATCCGCGGACAAGACAAATCCCCTGCTGCGGAAAGCCATACCTGTAGAGCAAAATGTAGCAACATGCATTTGGAGATTAGCCACAAATCTGGAACATAGCTCCATCTCCCATTTATTAGGAAATTGCAGTGTCTAATACTAGCATGATAACAGAACATTGTAATCAGTTATTCCTTAGAGATTACTTCCCCAAAACCCCATTCACAAATGAGTTCAGGGCCATTATCCAAGGTTTTTGTGATTGTTGCACTTTCCCTAATGTGATGTGGTGGCACGTACACTGGGATTGTGGTTCCACCTGAAGTTCTGCTGATTACTGTAAAGGTTTCCACTCAGTCATGTTGCAAGGTGTGACAGACAGTGTACAGTATACAATAAAACCTTCATTGTTGAAGTTTACTTGAGTCAAGCTGGACCTGCAGTATATATATACTGTATATGGTTTAAATTAGGGCTGTTAATATTAACATGTTAACGCATGTGATTAATCTACAAATTTTAAAGGGTTACTATGTTTTTACCCAAATGAATCATATGACCAAGTTTGACCCTAATGGCTTCCCATAATTGCAACACAGCTACCCTGCTGTGGGTGATAACGGCTTGTCTAACGTGGATAATAAGATAGCCAAGGAAACGTTACCAGGTGTACTGAACTGCTAGTTTCATAATGAACCATCCATCAAAGCTTCTAGATGGAAGTTTGGATAAAACCAAAAGTTTGTGCTCGAGCAACCTTAAATAAAAGCTACTTTTATTGCACTTACTGATGTCCTGTGGTCTCTAGTAAGTAACCATACCCACCTCAGCATAACAGAACATCTAGTCAATGACAAATGGCAACTGCACTCATTCACTCTGGGCGTATTAAAAACAGAAGAAAGACATGAGAAGGAGTTAGCCAAGTTGAAAAGGAGAAAATGGACATGGTCACCACTATAGGAACAGCCAAGGCTTACAATATGATTACTGCTGCAAGGAGTTTCCCATATAAAAGTTTTTAATTTAACATTTGTTCAATGTTAATGTTTGAGATATTATAAAACTGCATAACGTGTTTCCTCTAACCAGTTTGTCATGCATTTCTTTATTCCAACATTTCACATTTATAATACAAGTAAATCTAAGTATTTTAAAATTGTTATTAATTGTGATCAATCGCAACCTATGACTGTGATTAACTAGATGACATTTTTAATCGATTGACAGAAATTCAGTGGTAAATCGATAGTCACTTTCAAATAATTGCTTTCCTTCTTGCATTTGTCCAGAGTTTTAACTAAACCCTGACTAACGCACTAGATATGCACTTTGTTTTTTTGTCACTTATGTGTCCAAGCCTTATGACTTGTCCCTATGAGGAGTTTCATCACACCCATATACAGTATAGTCTGGACTAGTCTCTACAGAAAGCATGACTTTCATTTTGTGCATGCGCATCTGAACGTGTGTGAACACACAACATACTTAGCTTTTCTGAGCGAGAGTTTATAGACATCTTTGCTCATTTGTGTTTAAAAAGTTGTTTTTCGCTCCCTTTTTTTCCTTAGGCATAAGGTCACAGAACAGACACTGAAGTGGCTGGCAAGTAAGCAAGACGCAAACAGACCAAGAGATTTACAGACTAGAGCGAGATGTACTGCAAGCGAGTGCATCAAATTAACCTTAGTGTTATTTGCTGACATCAAACTTGAGGAGGAGAGAACGTATGTTGACCTGATTACTGCTCCCGCAGGGCTGTCTGGCTCTGATTCCAGGGTTTGGCTATATGCAATGTAATTTCTTGAAACAGACACATACATTGGCTCTTGAACTGTGTTGACATGCACCTTCTGGTCAGTTTAGATTGTATTTCCAATTTTGAAAGTATGCATTATAAAACTTGTGCGAAACTGAGACATATTTCATGGAAACAATTTGAAATTGATTTTCTTTTTTGAAATTGATTTTTTCCCCCTCTACTGACAGGCAAGGGCATATTCCAGGAGAACAATGGCAAGATTTATCTGGTTTAATTTGCGAAAATGTGGTTCTGGCAGCATGAGGAATCATTTTTACACATTTTGTCCTGACCTTAACCCCTTTTGAAAGTCTTTGGGATATGCTGATGAGACATCACAAAATGGTTAGACATGTTACTGACATGTTACATGCTACTGAAGCACTTTATTCATTCTTTTACTGTAGGAATGTTGTGCATGAATTTGAACCGGATTTGTCAAAGGTGTACAGGAGTAGACCTAAGCTACATTATTTCCTTCTGTCAAAAAACGAAACTAAAGAGCAATCAAAAACAGTATTGGAGTAAAGGTGATGAGTGGCATAAGGCAGCTGGTGTGAACATGTCGAATGATCTTGAGCAGCACGCACATATGGTGGAGATGGAGTAGGGATGTGTACACTGATGTAATAATGGTGCAACAACGTCAAACATTCTCTTCATAACTTGCATAAATAATTGTGTCCTTTCTTGATGCTCGTCTATCTGCCCTTGCATCTGACCCTCTTCTAATTCTTGAAAAGCCTTGAACAAGAAAATGTAAGTTTCATTCAATCATTTGTACACACAATTAGCAAAAAAACCTAAATAAAAGCTAAACTGAAACAAGGAACATCATTTCTAGAGATCATAACTAGCATTGAGCATTGCATCTAGTAAATTCTATTTTCCTGCCTAAATTCAAGCCTTTTCTATGTACAGTAAAGGGTGTGAGTGATTGCATTTGTGTGCTGCATAAGTCTCGTCATTGCCGTTTGAGAAATGAATCATGTGACTGGTCATGTGGTAGAGTTTATATGCTGTTGGGAAATAAAGTGTTGCATGGAAATTAGGTATGTGATGTTTGTGGTGAGCGTGGTTGACGATGCTGAGACACACTAATATGATGTTGCTCTTGTTGCTTGTAATCTCTTCTGGGATTGTAATGACTTGTACCAGTATTAACTGATGGTGTGCATTGCCCAACAATCAATGTAGACAGAAGAGTTTGCATTTACATCAGTTATGTTAGATTTCAGACTAGTTTCTTTTGCACATTTGTACAGTAGATTCATCAAAGGAAACCGTGATATTCACTTTTATTCCTAATGCATTTATATCTGACAGGATAAAATTTAAGTGTGCCAAACAGTAAATGCAATCCTACCGCAGGTAAAAATCAAAACAAAAATATCAGACCAAACACATTATAGGATTGGTCAGAGGATTAATTGGAGATAATCATTGGGATGTGTTGCTTCACTGCAAAAAAAAAAAAAAAAACAGGTTATATATGATGATTCCTAAATGATAAAATGATTAAATCTATCCATGATGTGTCTTAAAACAAGGGATTAAAAACAGTTTGTCAGCTCTGGTCTAGACACTTATGAACAGGGTCAGCCAGGATAGAGCACCCCCTGGAGCAGATAGGGTTATGCCTTGACCAAGCCCGACACCTTACGATCAGAAACCCAGTAACCTACACCCTTAATCGTTTGAGCCATATGCTGTAGCTTTACAATTTCACTACACCTGGAACTAAGTAGCTCAAAAACAAAAAGCAAAGTCTTTATATAGCTAAATGAAGTTTAGCTATATAAAGATAAATAAAAATAAATTCTGTGCAGGCCATTTCAGTTCTTCCGTTTCAACCTTGGCAAATCATGTATTCACAGACTTTGCTTAGTGTGTTTGGGTTTCTTTGTGTCAGGTGAAAGGAAATTGCAATGCTACAGCATGGACAGTGTTGGCTCTTACAGTTAAGACTGTAGGTTACTGATCAGAAGGTTGTGGGTTCAAGCCCCAGCACTGCCAATTTGTCGCTGTTGAGCCCTTGAGCAAGGCCCTTAACCTTAACTTCAGGCTGACCCTGCGCTCTGACCCCAGCTTCCTAACTGGGATATATGAAAAAAAAAATCATTCCACTGTGTTGTACATGGGACAAATAATTGAATTATTTATTATTTTTTTTATATGACATCCTACACAGTCATGTGCTTCCAACTTTGTTGGAAAGTTTGGGGAAGAACAACACCTGCGTGTGATGACCATATGGTGTATGATCTTTATTTATTTATTTATTTTCCACTTCGCCAATTTGTATTTAATTCCCCGTCATTCTTTTTGGACTGCTAGTATGATCAGTGGGTTGTACACAGGGATGCAATGTGATTCTTATAAATGTGACTAATTAAGTGGACATCAGACACTCCGTGGGTATCCTAACTGCTTTTAGACATTACCACAAGCAAAAAAAAGTCTGTCTGGTTCTAGTTCTGATTGAACACAAATGAACAGAACGTATGCAAATACATACACATACACACTCATTCCCAACCAAGCCATTTTTTTTTTTTTTTTTTAGAAGAAGAACTAGGTCACAGTGTCTGTCACACTCAAGTCTGAATTTGTGTGTAATGGCTCTCCATGCTCCACTTTTTCTTCTCTTCTACTTACACCTCTCCATGTCTGTGTGATTATTTGCCTTCACACGCATACCTACACACTCTCTCTCTCTCTCTCTCTCTCTCACACACACACACACTAATCTATTAATCAGCAAGGCCTGAAGCATGGAGGCACAAAGGACATTCAAGGAGAAGTGTCGGGATTAAAACACTATTGTTCACCGCTGTTTATACAAAAATAAAAGGAAGAAAAAAAATTTAACCTGCAGCATTTCAGCCAGTCCCCATTTTCTCATTTCTGGCCTTAATCAGTAGCTACATGATATTCTGCCTGAATGGTAATGAGTTTAATGATGAAACATGAGAGCACCCGGGAGATTTCTCATTATTGCACTCAGTCTGCAGAGACATGCGGCTCAAACCCTCCGGATGCACCAGACTATTCGTCATGTGCAGTAACAGATAGGTGCTACCAGTGTTAAAAGCATGTGATGATGTGATGGCAGCAGTCACGAGTAGCCTATAAGCTTAGAGAATAAACAGGAAGAGCACACAAAGAGAGCATCTTCAAAAAAATATTAGGGATTTATTCTGTGCGGGGAGCCCAATTGAAAATTGTTAACTTGTTTATCTATAAAGACCTTGGGGCAAATGAGAGGAGCTAAAGATCTAAAATGTGACTTGATGAGGAGGTAAAATACACTTGCAATATGTCTGACATTAACATTCACTTTGCTGCGGCTGTAGCTCATTATGCCATATGCACTTGGGACCACCTACTGAATGTGCTCTGCAGAAGGCACAAACTGTTTAAAAGCTGCTGTGAAAGAGAGGAAACAGTCAACCACAGAGTCGTCAAAAAGTCTCAATACTATGGAGGAAATGCAAGTTTTAGTAATGTGCTAAATTAGATTTTAATTAAAAGAAGACTTGTGTCAGAACAAGCGAGGAGCACATTTCAGGGTCCCGAGTGTGATCCTTTGTTCGGGTTACTATCTGTGTTTCATCTACTTTCTCAGTACCCCTGTTAGTTTTCTATAATTTCCAACCATCACCTCTAAATTCCCTGTACGTGCATTTAAGTCCCATTAATGGAGTATCTGCTTTAAGCCCAGTGTTCCTGGGGTAGACCCTGTATCCACCACCGCCCTGCTCTGATGACTTTCCAGGCAAAAGCGACTAACGACAAATCTAGCGACTTTTTCTGGTGTTATTGGAGACTTTTTAGAACTTTTGGAGACAACAAGCAGCAGGTGCTGCCGTGAGCCCCTCCCGTGTCCCAAAGCAATCAATATAATTCAATTCAATTCAATTCAATTTTATTTATATACTGCTTTTAACAATGGTCATTGTTTCAAAGCAGCTTCACAAAAATGAAAAGAAAATTTGACTACATTTCTTACTGAGGAGTTGGCAACACTGCTGACATGCCATAAAAGCTCTGGTCAACACAACTGATGCTACTTTACACTTAACTAAATTTCAGGCGGCACTTTGGGCGACCTCCAAAAGCTAAGTGATGTATGAATTAAACTGGGACTTGTGCTGAAATTTCTCATGAATAAAGGAATAAAAATTGAATGACATTTCAAGACTTCAAGCACAGTACAGTGATGAGACTCTTAGCTGCAGTAAAACATTTGAATGGTGAAAACGGTGGTGATGACCGATTGAATGGTCAATGACGATCCCAGCCGAGATGGCTCTGTGCCCACTGCAGTCGTTCCCGTGAACGTTCAGTGATTACAACACCCATTTCTTGAAAATCGATGGACAACTTGACACCAACTTATGGAAGAGACTCATCTGTCTGTGAGAAATGTACACACAATCATTCACCAACATCACCTGCATATTAAGGGACTCGGCTGGGAGTCATTGCCACATCCCCTGCACGGTCCGGACCTCGCTCCAAACCATTTCCACATGTTTGGGCCATTAAAGGAGTTCCTGGGAGGCTAGTGTTTCAGACATGATAGAAGTAGTCTGATCATGGCTCTGGTGTACCATGATGGTATCTAAGCACTAGTGAAATTCTAGGATAAATGCATTAGTGTAGCAGGAGATTATATAGAGAAATAAAGATAGCGTTTACTCTTGTAACTGCGTTCTGTTATTCTGCACAATCAAAAGTCCTGGTTTGACTTGAACACCCCCTTACAATAAATAGAAATGGAAGGGTTGGATTTACATGCCTACATATAAATATTTTCTAATGGGTGTTTTTAAGGTGTATTTTTGCTATTCTTTTTGCATGTATATTAAGACTGTGTGTGTGTGTGTGTGTGTGTGTGTGTGTTCCTAATCCTTCCTTTAATTTGTGCTTTGATTACCTCTTGCACCAGTTGTCAGTGAAAAAACATGTAAACAGTATGTTCCAGTAATTTGCAATATGATAGTCACTTAATCCATGTATGGGAACATCACAGAGTGGGAGACAGAAAACTGAAAAGAAAGAAAAAAATGGGAGCTTGTGAGTGAATACACAGTACACTGTTCATAGACGTTTATGTGAGTATTAGTGTTGGAACAGCAGGCCACATCTTTTGTGTCAGTGTCACTGTGTCTAGTTGCTCTGTCTTATAGATCTGTGTCAACTGCACTGATCAATCAGTGTAGGGAAAAAAAACCCTCTCTGCACTGCAGGCGGGAAGATCCTTAGTGCTCAGTGTAATCCAAAACAGAAACAGATTTGTATTGCAGCATGACCAAATCAAACCTTTGATTACTCAAATTAATCTTTGGCATTTACTGCACTGGATTAGTTTGAAACTCTATTTAAGAAGCAATGATTGCATTGATCAGAGAGCAGCAAAATTACCGGAGATTGCTACGGGTCAAAACGACATAGTACCTTCCAGCAGGGAGGTGTGCTGAGCTGCATCTTAATGCAGAGAATGCGGAAAAGCGCTGGGAGACAAGCGGGGACTGTGAGAGGCGGTGGAAAATGTCTACTTTTGGCCCGGCTTTGGATCTCAGAGATGTTAGTTCTGCCTTTCATGAGAAAGTGGTTTCTAATCAGACCAAACAGCTTGTCACCACGCATTCATAATAATCTAATTAATGGCAATCAAAATAATAATGACATTAGCCTCTCTGATTACACAGGAATAAACACTCAGGAGAGCACTGGAGTCAGGGCGTCATGGCGCATCTCCGGCATTCCACATTATTCAGAGTGACTGACCATGACGTGCTTGTTTCAGGTTTAACCTTCACTGAGGAATAGAGCATACCAACCATGGGTACATTAACTGGTTACTCTCTGTCTAACATGGATGGAGGTATCAGTGTACTGGTGTTATTTAAAACAACGGCTTTTATAAAATAGGTTTGTTTTTGGTTACTGAAGGTTAGATTCCAGTGATAAATAATTAAGATTAATTAGCTGACAGTTATCTGCATCTACTTGACAAATATAAATTTTCTCACAACAGACTGAAGACAAACATTTTTAACGCTCTGTAATTAAATAAAATACATGGAATTTCTATAATAATAATAAATATTCTGTTCTTATTCAGCATGAGGATGTTTGACAGCAATATTTTAGCAATTTTCTGCAATCATAAATAGGAATATGTTATTCACAATCAAAAATCATAAAAGTTTACAGTTTGTGCTAAAAAAAAAAATAAGGTAGGAATTATACAACTAGCATAACTCATTTTTCTCCAAAATGATGCTAAGGTTAGTGCCTGCTGAGACCTAGTTTTGAAAGCAGATCCTAAAGAAAGTCTAAACTTCCATATTTTTGATTGATATACTCAGTTCGTGTTCGGTCGGGGCATTGGTGCCCCAGTGGAAGGTTTCTCAGCTGCCGTGCGGAAGGCCCGGGTTCAATTCTCACCCAATGCCCAAACCCCAGCCGATAAATCCCAAGCCCAGATAAAATGGGGGTTGTCTCAGAACGGGCATAAAACCTATGCCAAGTTTTGCCGAAAGTCCAACAGCATACTAGTCCTGTTCAATTTCAATAATCTTATTATTGACACTATTTACATCACCCAATATACAGTAGGAACATCTCCTAAATGCATCACTTAAGACCTATTCAGTCTGATTTTTTAATCAATTTGGAATCAGAATGCTTTCATGGAGTCTAAACAAGAAAAAAAAAAAAGACGCAGAATCTGATTTTTTGCACATCCAGAGTTGGTTTCAAATTGGATTAAAAAGCTGTTTCAATTTGGTTGTTCTGCCTGCATAAATCGGATTTCAAACTGTCCATTATGTCAAGTTTACATTTAAGTCCACATAGTCACATAGTTTGGACATGAATCCATGGTTGAATAATTATTGGGCTGATGAAGTCTGGTTATTATTCCCAGCATTTGATGTCACATCATGCATGCTACAGTGTACCCATGCTACCCATTGCCGTTACCACGGCAACCAATGCAGATAGGTCAACAATGTGACAGATTTGGGCTGCCAGTCTGAACAGAGCCAAATTCAATCTGATCATTTTAAAGAACAAGTAGATCAGGAGTTTCAGAAATACTTAGACCCAACCGTCTGGCACCAACAAACATGAGACATTCAAAATCACTTAAAATCACCATTCTTCTTCCATTCTGATGCTTAGTTTGAACTTAAGCAGATCGTTAGCCCTGTCCCTTTGCTCCTCCAGGGTCTGGGTTCGATTCTCGGACAGGTTTGATTCCTGCCTCTGTGTACATGTTCTTCATGTGCTTTGTGGGCTTCCCCTGGTTTACTCCGGTTTTCTCCCACAGTCCAAAGACATGTAGATTAGGCTAATTGGTGTTCCCAAATTGCCCGTAGAGTGTGCATGTGTGTGCCCTGTGATGGATTGGCACCCTGTCCAAAGGTGGTGTGACATGTAATATAACCGCATTGGCATCTAGTGTGACATATAAAAATGCATTGGAAATACCTGGGGTACAACGCTTTAGAAACAATAATAAACAATAACATCCTTTACCATCCTTGGGTATCAGTGCTCCTGAACATGGCTATCTCCTCAATTTGCTGCCATTTCCAAATGTTCCACTCATTTCTTTTCATTCCAGTATGGAGAGATACTAACAGTTTACTGTTTTTCTGTTCTGTTTATCTCTCCAAAACAATGACCCCAATTCCATCTCTGTGCCTCCCAAGTGAAAAGAAACACGCTCTGTAGAAGTGCTTAACGTTGAGTAGAAATCTTTACTGGCGTGAATGGTTAATATTCAACAGCCAAATTGCCTGTGGGATAAAACTGTCCTTGAGTCTATTTGTGTGTGATCTAGTAAGTCTAGAGCACTAGATCTCCATGAATGTAGCAATAAGGAGAGACTTGGGTCTTAAAGTTTTGGGTCTTGAATTATGCTCTGTATGGACAACACTTTGCAGAGCTCTGCACTTAAAAGTAGTGCAGTTCCCAAACCAACAAGTGATCTTGTCGGTCAGGATGTTTTCAGTGGAACCATAGAATGACTTAGGGACTGAGGGGTTCATGTTGAACCTTCCAGTACGTATGGATCAGATAATATATGCAGAGATGTGAACCCTGAGTACATAATGTGTGCTTGCTTACTTTCAGCAGTCTACTGTATATCAAGTTCCTTTGTTTTCTTGATGTTAAGGGTTAGGTTCTCCCTGTACGCTGTTTCATAGTTGTTTGAGATCAGGCCTATGAATGAAATTTAATGATGGTGTTGGAATCACGTGTAGCTGCACAGTAGTATACAAACAGTAGTGGAATGGGTTTAAGCACACACATCCCTGTCAAGCCCCCCAGTACTGATATTTAATGGAGAGAAACAATTGGGGCCCATTCTCTCCAACCTGCTGCTAGTCAGCCCAGTGTTTACTGAATTTACTCTTCAGTTTTAAGAAAACCATGGTATTAAATAGTGACCTGTAATCAACAAACTGCATTCTCACATACTCCCTCTGTTCTAAATGACTGACAATGGTGTGTAATGCAGCAGAAATTGCATCATGTCTAGATCTATTTTGGCAGTAGGCACTTCGTCTAATGTAGTTGGGAGCATGAAGCATCATGTTCTTGATGTGTCTCTCGAAGCATACTGATGATGTGAGTAAGTGTAATGGTAAGACGGTCATTTAGACATGTCACATGCTGGCACATACCTGTCTTTGGGGACAGGTACCATTACTGACTTTTTGAAACAAGCAGGTAGATCTCAGTAGATGAGCATGCTTTGAGGACTCAATCAAGGACTCCGCCTGGACCAGTTTCTTTGCAGGTAAACCAATATACCAAGGATATATTCAAGAATATCTAGACATCATATAGAATAAGGAGATTCTATCTGCCGACTATGTGATTACGATTTTTGACTTTCATTCTTGAAAATTTCATTTCCTTCCTGTATATACTGTAGATGAGGATTCCAGCAATAGAAATGTGTGTTCTTTAATGTTATTAATGAGCATTATCAACCTATTACGTCAGAGACAATAAAAAAAAACAAAAACAAACAAAAGTATAGACACAGATGATATATTCCCCTTTGGAAATACAGGTCTGAAGCCCTGTTATGTTATTGCATTGAAAACCTACATTGTAGCTGTTTTGTTTGACCTATGCTGTATATAATTTTAATTCCTATGTAGAAACCCGTAGTTAGGAATAAATAACACTCCTGAAGCTACACATTTTTTTTTTTTTTTTTTTTTACCCATTAACTCTCACTCATTCATCGTCTATAATGCTTAATCTTGTATTCACGGTCGCGGGGGGCCTGGGGGTTATCCCAGGTGACTTAGGACATAAGGCGGGGTACACCCTGGATAGCCCACCCACCAAGCACGGGGAGAACATTCAAACCCCATGCACACATGGACGAAAATCGAACCTGGCACCAACTCATTAACTCATTACAATTTATCCACGTTACTTGAACCAACCTTGAGGGCTAAGACAGGGTAAGATAAGCTATAGCTTCTGTCCCGAATGCAGCAAAAATAATTGATAGTTATTCTGTCATTTTTACTGGTGGCATTGATGCCGTGCTTCTGTCGCTTTATTGTGGCACGTTTTTACAATGAGACTGCACTCATTTTAGGACCGAGTCAATGAAAGTAATCCTGTCTATTGTACTGATACTAAAAGCCTTTTTAAAAATATCACCCTTATTCAATTAGACAGGCAATGAACATTGATAGAGGTTAGCCAGTTTCAAAATATGAGTGAATTAAATTCTTAAAAAGAATATATAATTGGTGGCCTGCATTAGAGCACAGTGAGAGCAGTGAAGAAATTTCTTTACACTCTTCACCAATAGAACAAACCTGGGGCCTAATTAAAAGATAATAAGATCTTTATTACACACGTTACTCATTCAGCATTTCAAGGAAATTGGAGAACTCTGAAATTTAACAGAACTATTTAAAAGCTTTAAGAGAAAATCATAAAAGGGCTGTTAGAAAGCGCATTTCTGCACGTAATATACACTGTTAAAACACTGACATACCTTGAAGGTTGCATGTCTAACTATTAAAATGAAAAAACAGTTTTTCCTTAAAGTTTTGGTTTCTCGTATACAGTAACCAGACTGTGTGCTTTACGAGTAATGCAGGTAATTATTGCTTGATTGCAAACAACTAGACCAATATGCAGAAACATACACATGTACTGTATGAAAATCAAATGATGCAATTGGAAAGTGTATCTTCATAGAAATCCTCAAGTCTTCCCACATATACTAAAAATGAAATGTTCAGCTGTTGCTAGAATACAAGCACAGACCTGCATCTACAACACAGAGAATAACAGGTTCAGATTCCAATTATATAGGTGCAGTTCTGTGTATGTGTGCGTATATATGTGTGTTAATGGTTTTAACAAGCCATTCAACAATTTAATAGTATGCAAATGTTATCCAAATGTTACATTCAAGAACATTCACACGGCATTTCAAATTACACCAAATGTACTATAAGGACAGAAATTGTAAAATTGTGCTATACTGTAGCCAGCTCCCTTTTTCACCCACTGTATGTATGTATATATGTA
>JAOVVA010000030.1:9604688-9625527 GCA_028565275.1 Leiocassis micropogon | reverse complement strand
ATTAGCACGATGATCTCATCTTAGATGTGTCACTTCATCTCGGATGTGTCAAGCGACGTACGAAGAACGGACCCCTGGCAATCCTCGTGTGATTTAAACATGCACCGTGTTGCTGCCAAGTTTGTCCCCAGGCTGCTGACCCAGGAGCAGAAGGAACATCGCATTGAAGACTGCAAAGAACCCTGTCAGCATGCTGTGGATAACATACTTGCCTGTCCTCCATGTCGAGGGTCATTACCGGTGATGAAACTTGGCTGTAAGGGTATGACCCTGAGATGAAGCAACAGTGGAAGAGCCCATCATCTGCACGTCCGAAGAAGTCTTTTCTGACATTCATGGCATTGTGCATCCACAATCCGCCCCCAGGGGCCAGGCCGTCAATAACTAATTCTACTGCCAGGTTTTAACGCGTTTAGTTCCTTCAAAGCATTTAATGCACTATAAACCCACCTAACTGTTTAACCCAACCATAAAAGTACAACATTTATAATATATAATAATATATTTACACAGTGCATGGATGTGCATGTACAGTAGGGCAAGAAACAGATGCATGCCCCTAATATACTTCTGCTCATTTAAAAAAGCCCATCACTTTAAACTGAGGATAAAAGCACAGAATATTGGCACGTCAACCAATTCATTGTCACAGAATCCTTCCTTTCTTTCCTTTTTTTTTCATGTCAGTCCAGCACTGATTGTCATTTTTTCTTTTTGAACACCAAGCCAAGCAAGCCAAGGAGATAGAGCATATGTTTAAAAAAACCCAGATATCTCTATTTTAATTAGGCTGAAAAATAACACGTCAATACGCTGGAAATGGAGCGACAGTAATCTAGCAAGCTCAAGAGATGTAATGAATGATAGTGTATTGACAACTGAATCCTTTAATGAGCATGCTACTTTTTTCCTAGACTCTTCTTATCCTATCATTTTCCTGCAATTTCATTCACCCCAGTTTTTTTCCCCCCTTATATGTCTTCTTTGGGTAAGAGGACATTTATAAGATAAGAATGACAGTGCAGCCTGTTTAGTGCTGTGTTTTTGAGCTGCGGTAGAGTTATGCATGTCATCTCCGAGCATCTATCTTATCGCTGTAAACCAGCTTCAAATCTTATCGCTGCGGACCAGCCTAAACCCACATGGTTTCAGCGGGAGGGAGAATGAAAGAGAGGGGGATGAATAGAGACTATTCTTATTCTTCAAATAAGCCAAATATAACAAACAAAAACATATATACAATACATTTCATAACACAAATATTTCTGCAGCATTTTCACTAGTCTGTATGAAACCTCATAGGAAAAAAAAAAGGACTAACATTTAAATCTCTCTCTCTCTCACACATGTTCATACCGCTCAGTGTCAAGGGGGACCTTTCCCAGACTTCTCAGGGGACTCGAGGTACAAGACAGAAACCGGGATGGGGTGCCGTTCCATCACGCCGCACAAGCATGCACACACTACAGGGAATTTGGACATGCCTAATCTGCATGTTTGCATGGGAGAGCAAGCAAACTCCAAGCGCATAGACCCAAAGAACTCAAACCCTCGACCCTGGAGGATTGAGGCCACAGTGCTAAACACTATGTCAGGCACCACATTTTAATTTCAATTTACACCGCTAATCCAGAAATCATGGATTGAAAATGATGGACAGAACACTTTAATCTAAGCCCCCAAGTGATGCGGTGGTAAAGTTCTCGCCCTATCAGTTCTCGCAGCCAGGGGCCTGGAAAGAACTGATTGGCCGAGCCCTCTCAGAGGGAAGGGATTTGAGGCACTTAGCACTCTCACATTAATCACGGCTCTACAGCCAGTCATGGGCGCCTGTGAGCTCATGCAAGCGGAAGGAGCGGATAGCGCTGTCCTCCGAGTGTGTTATGCCGCCCCCAACGGTGCATGTGTGGGCACATCGAAAAGGTGCAATTGGCTGGCGTCACATGGTTCGGAGGAAACACGTGATAATCTTCGACCCTCCCTGCCTGGTAGTAGTAGCCATGATGGGGGAGTGCCCTAACCACGGAAGGGAATTGGATATGATTAAATAAGGGGAGAAATCGGGGAAAATCCCTCATCCCCCCCAACCGCACCCCCAAAAAAGAAACCTTTAACCTAAATTGCTCTAATTTAGATTACCAAAAGAAGGTAAATAGCTCAATACTTGAATTTAATTGGTCATTCAGTAATTAAATTGGACATTAGAATAACACTAGCAGACATATAAAACGTGTTTAAAAGTATATAAAACTATGTTTCAAAGTATGATTATGGTTTTCTATAAATAAATTCACTATATAATAATGTGACCATATCACTGTGTGACGCAAACGTCCAGGATTGCATAAAAACTCGCTCACGCTGTGTTCAATTGTGGTTCAAATGCTTGAGTTGGATCATAAAGGGGAAAATGATATTACACCCTGAGAAACACACCATGAATAGAGCTAAAGTGATATTTTTAGAAAGCGTTTAGATAGATTTCTGCCTAGAGCTAGTGTATAAAGGACTTCAAACTTAATATACTTTCAAAGAAATGGTGGGAACAAAACTGGTACATTAAAAAAAAAAAAAAAAAGTGTAGTGAATATGTCCCAAGTGTCCCAAGCATCATATGCTAGTAGACTCCCTCAGTCGGATGAGACAGCTGTGGTTGGAATACATTTTTAGTGGCATGGTCTGTAAGATTTATGCTGTACTGTAGCAGATGCATAGTGCATAAAATCATGCGGATACAGATCGCGAGCTTCAGCTCATGTCCACATCAAACATCAGCATGGGTAAAAGAGGTGATCTCTCTGACTTTAACCGTGGCATGGTTGTTGGTGCCAGATGGGTTGTTTGTGTGTGTGTGTGTGTGTGTGTGTGTGTGTGTGTGTGTGTGTGTGTGGTGAAAATCCCAGGAGATCAGCAGTTCCTGAAATACTCACACACACACAGCATGTCTCTAGCGTACAGTATATGTAGGATGGCAGAAAACAAAGGAATTTTTTTTTAAATCCCTGTGTGCAGAGGGTCTGCTGGCTGAAATACCTTGTGGAAGTGAGAGGTCAGAGAAGAATGACCACATAGGAAAGATTGGGCTGACTGTGAGAGTGAATAGTAACTCAAATAAGCATTCACAGGAATGTATGCAGTTTGTTCAGTAGGGATGAGACTCACCAGGGATCGCCCGATACGATATTATCATGATACCTAGGTGCCGATTCCATCTGTATTGAGATTCTAAAAGTATCACAATTCATGCATTTTCACTCAATCATCATCTATATTGCTTTATCCAGTCTATCCCAAGACACTTGGGCACGAGGCGGGGTACGCCCTGCACAGGATGCCAATCCATCGCAGGGCACACAAGCATATGCACACTCATTCACACCCTACGGGCAATTCAGGAACGCCAATTAGTCTAATCAGCATGTCTTTGGATTGTGTGAGGAAACCGGAGTACCCGGAGGAAACCCACCAAGTACTGGTTAATCCATTCACACAGAGGCGGGAATCGAACCCGGCTGGGAATCGAACCCGACACTGGAGATGAAAGGCGACCGTGCTAACCACTACACCACCGTGCCGCCTTGATTTTATAATTATCTATATTCAAAATTTTTTGTTTGTTTGTTTAGATTTTGTTACAATTTTAAACTAACTTAGGATACAACAAGGATGCACAGCACACCATCTAGAGGATTATAGAAGAATGACAACATTTTACCCCCTCAAATGCAAACATCTACACATAAAAAAAAAAATTCAGAGTCAATGTGCCGATACATGAATTGCCACTAAAAAAGAATCACCATAAATCACTGAATCAATTTTTCTCTCCCATGTCTGTTGTCCAGTTTGTCCAGATTCCGTGAGCCTTTGCCCAGCAGTACGCTCCTGTTCTTGGCTGACAGGAGTGGAATCCAATGTTGTCTTCTGCTGTCGTAACGCATCCACCACAAGGCTTGATGTTTTCTGCATATCGAGATGCTTTTCTGCTCACCACAGCTGAAGAAAATGGTTATATGAAGGTTACTATATCCTTTCCACCAGCTTGAAACAATCTGTCTATTTTCCTTTGACATGTCTCATCAACACCGCATTTCCACCCACAGAAATGTCACTCACTCAATCTTTTTTTTTTTCCCCTCACACCATTCTGTGTAACCTTTGGAGACTGTGTAGTGTGCAAAATTCCCAGTAGATTAACAGTTTCTGAAACACTCCAACCAGCCCATCTGGCACCAACAACCATGCCATGCATCAAAGGCACAGAGATCCCCCCCCCCCCCCTCCGGCATGACTTAATAGATTTTCCATCTGCAACATGATTGGTTGATTGGATAACCAACCTATGACCTCATGAATACATACTGTAAGGGCCAGATTTCTGGTGTATTCCTACTGTATGATGCAGCATGAGTAGCAGTTGGTTACATGTTTAACAGGGGAAACATGTGTTAGCCTTCACCCTCCCAGTTTGGTAGATATGTTATGAAGTTACGGAAATGTTAAAATTAATAAATCAAATCTATATTTGGTGTTACCCACCTGTGCTTTAGAATTGCATCATTATCTCGGAGGTACAGTATGGATGGATGGAAGAAAAACTATATAGCGGGATCAGTGCATCGCACACTGAAGAGCCTGCTACTGATTTTTTCCTCTTATTGACCTCTGGCTCTGCAGGCAGACAGAGACAGAGGTCAGTAAGGCAGACTGCATCATGTTTTTGTCTGAACAGTACTCTTTTGCTTATTTATGAAAATACTATTTGCATCACATTGCTGCTGTAATTCAATACGACTTTTAAAATGGGCATAGAAACAACTATTAAAGTGTGTATACATTTTTTGGGCTCCTCTGTATATGGCCAAAATTATGTGATCGTCAAACTCAAATCATGATATAAAGTGACTTATCCTTTTTTTTCAGCATAAAATGGCCAATATTTTATGCTGAATTTTAGTTCATTTTAACCGACTACCCAAACATGACACAAAAAAAAAAAAAAATGGGTCATATAGGCCAAGAAATAGCACAGATACACAATCCCGTGTTTTTATTGTTGTTTTCGTTTGTTTCTATGATCAAAAAAGAATAATAATATGCTCATTTTGAGAGTTCTATATTTTTTGCGACGTCATTCCTATAGGCCTGTAGTCGAAAAATTTACCCTTTATGAAAGTAATGATAACTTTCGCTCTACCTGACATATCTGAAAACTCAAATACACAGCTTGGAGTCTGAAGCCTACATATATTAATGCTCCCATTTTTTTATCGTCATTGACCTATGCTCAAAGGTGGGAAGTAATGAGAGACATTTACTCCATTACATTTACTTTTACATTACATTTTTTTTTACTGCACCATACTTTTTACTTTAACTTGAGTAGATTTGTGAAGAAGAAACGCTACTCTTACTCCACTACATTAGTCTACACTCGACTCATTACTTTTCTAATTATTTATTCTACACATTAGATATTCTTTGTTTTTGCCGGAGAAATGCAGCCGGTGGATCTACCACATGACTGTGTTTCACCAATCAAACATAGCAACAGTAATCACATGACTCCGTTTGACCAATCAGCCACAATAACAATAACCACGTGTAGTCACATGACCACACACAAACTGGCTGCATAGCGGGGGAAAAAATTCAGCCGTGGTAGACAGTGAAGGAAACATGTTGCGGTTAGTTTAGCTGTATTATTTAATGTTGCAATGTTAAAATATATAATTATCAAATAAGCTTTCAATTTGGAGGGGAACTGAAT
This sequence comes from Leiocassis micropogon, assembly GCA_028565275.1. NCBI lineage: Eukaryota > Metazoa > Chordata > Actinopteri > Siluriformes > Bagridae > Leiocassis > Leiocassis micropogon. The sequence goes on along the minus strand of JAOVVA010000030.1, from coordinate 9,619,757 downwards.
ATACAGTATATCTTACACTGGAAATAGTTTACACTGTTCAAACATACATATGTTACTTACAGTAGGTATTTATTTCAAAAGCTTTATGAAAAAAGTGAGATTAGGAAATTTGTGTTTATTGTTCCTTAATTTGCTATTTTGAAAAAATATTAATTTTTATTCATTTTTAATTTATTTTATTATTTGGAAATGTCAGAATGTTTACATTATTTCATCATTTTGTCTGGCTGCTTACATAATTTGGGAAAAAAAAAAAAAAAAAACATAAATCGGACATTACGATTGAAACAGTTACTCAGTACTTGAGTATCTTTTCACCAAATACTATATTAACTCTTACTTGAGTAATATTTTGGATGACTACTTTTTACTTCTACTTGAGTAATATTATTTTGAAGTAAAGCTACTCTTACCCGAGTACAATTTTTGGCTACTCTACCCACCTCTGCCTACGCTGTGTTGTCAGCATGAATCTGTGCTGCTTGAGGTTTAAGGTTAATAACTGTAATATACCCAAATAAATAATATACTCTGAAAAAATCTCCATGAAAGACATGTTTCGCCTGCCCACTGAATGTGCTACTTCTACAAATTAAATAACAATTACACATATATGCTTGATAATAAAGGTTTTGTGAAGGTTTGGATAAATTCCCATGAACGGAGGAGTTGCAGATGGAACGATCCCATAGCGGTTCTCGGGCAGGCGACACAAAAACTACTGGTTTATCCACCACCTGTATCTTATTTCTCTTCCCAAAGAAAAACCCTGTGTAACCCAGTGATTAAAGAAAAGGTACAACCTTTTGGCTCCTGCTGTCTCCCTGCTTTTTTTTTCTCCTTTCCTTTATATTTCCCATTGTTCTTTTTCTAAAACTCTCAGACACAGACAGTAAACTAGCTGTGTGCTGGCACTCTCTGGAGTTTGAAAGCAATGTGAAGCTGATAAACCGGCAGTCGTTTGACTTTTGTTAGCCACATGCCTTTCAATTACCCAGTCTGGCTGGCTCAGAGATTAATGAAGCCTCTGCATGAATCTCAAACCCTGGTGAAAATGTACAACCAGTGAAAGGATAAAACAAAGAGGAAGAAAGTGTGAGATGAAAGAGAATGGAGGGACAGTTACAACTCCAGACAGTAAGCTGAGGAAGACAAAGTGGAAGAAAAACTACAAGCAAAAGAAGAACAAAGTGCCAAGGGCCAGGACAAGCACTGAAGCGAAGAAGAGAACAAAAATATGATAGGGAAGAAGACAGAACAGCATGTGACATGGATGAAAAAAAATTATGGACTGCTGGAGGAAACGCTGGAGGAAGTCCAACCTCCTAGTCATAAGGTATAAGGCTGTGATGCTCTGCTACACTACACTACACTACTGTACACTGAAAAGTGCATAATTTCCCAATAACTAACTGAACCGATCAGAACTGCAGACTACAAGAGAGGATGTTTATTCATAATATACAGTACTGTACATGCAAGTAATACTGTAGTGCTAGATCACACATTAAATATTCCAATAAATCATTGACTAATTATAATCAACTTAACCTTGGGGGTCACATCCTGAAAATCGATTAGCTCTTGTATTGCTTATCCCTAATGACTCTTAAAAGACCAAGCCACATGACAAAAGTACCAACAGTAAACAATATTCTTTCTAATTTTTATGGTAATGAAATTAGGACTCAGTATCTCAAGGGTTCGGGTTCTATTCCCACCTGTGTGTATGTTCTCCCCTTGCTTGATGCACACACTACGGACAATTTGGGAGCGCCAATTAGCCTAACCTGCATGGAAGAGGAAACTGGAGTACATGGACGAAACCCACCAAGCACGGGGAGAACATGAACCTCCAGCACTGGGTCTGGGTTCGATTCCCGCCTTAGAGGTCTGTGTGCATTCAGTTTGCATGTTTTCCCTTTGCTTGTTGGGTTTCCTCCCACAGTTCAAAGACACGCAGATTAGGCTAATTGGCGTCCCCAAATTGCCCGTAGTGTGTGAATGACCCTGTGAGTGTGCTCTACGATGGATTGGCACCCAATCCAGGGTGTACGGCGCCTTGTGCTCCAGGATCTCCCCTGCACACAGGATAAAGCGGTATAGATGACGAGTGAGTTACACAATCCTTAGCAAATATAGACCATAGGTTAAGAACAGATTCTCTGTCATCAATAATCCCAGGTCCGGCCTGTAACCTGCCATTCTTATTCTCCGTCTTAGCGCTGAAGTGTGGTTCTGCCTTCGGAGAAAAACAACTGAACATTTCCTGCCGCCATAGTGACTTATTTAAGAGACACTCATCGCTCTGTTCTTTTTCCTATGGGAACATCTCTTTGCTCAAAAAAAGAAAAACAAAACTATATATCACAAAGTGATTCAGCAAAGGTAACTAAAATCTTTTTCCAAGTTTGATGTCATACTACCTCATTTTTAATCCTGTTGTATTGACAATAGTGGTTCGATTGCATTTTTTTCACAATGCTATATTGAAGTGAGCTGTTGGACTCAGTGGGACGGAGAAAAACGAGGGTCAAGCACTGTGGAGAGCTAAAGCGGGGAAAAAATCAATTTCCTCCTAAAGCTTGTATAAAAGCTTCTTCATTTTATGGTGCAAGACTGTCCCAAGGGAAGCCTCCTTTTCCATTCACAATGATGTGAAGAAAGACCAAGATCCAGGACTTATCAAAGAGACAATGTCTTACTGGCAACATGCCAGTAATGGAAGCCGTGCCGTGCCATCAAACAAAACAATGGGAGGTTGTCTGAAAACAGGTCACCCTTCAGATCGGTCTTTGTAAAAAAAAAAATTTTTTTTGAGGTGGGGGGGATACTGGGAGAATAAAAGTTTGTTTCGATTTTTACACACATGCAGATTCACTGGACATTTAGATAGTTAGCAACTCAAAAACATTACATCAGTAGAGAGTAATCTGGATAAAACCTAGTTCTAGCATGTTCATCCTCACATACTGTATAGTTGGTGGCCAAAAATGTTAAGACAACATATGCTATGTATTATACTGTAGTTCTCCCTGCGCACAAAACATGTGATTTCACTTATTATTTCGAGTCTGTCTGGCTGAAGAGTTGTTCTGCTTAACTGAAAAACAAGTGAAAACTGTCTCGATATTCAGTTTGTGGAGTCATGACCCGGGTCATCTCCAGACCTAAACCCAATAAAAAAAAACTGTTAGACAATATGTGAAAAGGGCAGTAAAAGAAACTGTCAAGAAACTCATATCTGTGCATAAGCTTCAAGAAGCAATCAAGCCGGCATGGATTGAGCAAGTGACCCCTGCAGAGTACTGCAGACGTCTTTTTTTGAATCTATACCCAGACGGATCCAGCAGGGTACACACCCTGGATGGAGTGCTAATTCATTGCAGGACACACAAATGCACACATTCACTCATACACTACAGGCAATTTTGTCGCTCTTGTTTGCACATTTGCACGTGCACTTTATGTTGTCTTTTTCTGTATAGGACTTGGATAGTTTCTCTCAATTTATAATGCTAATCTGTTTTTTATCTCAGCTAGTCAGCTAATTAGGTTCTTAGTTAGTTAGCTAGTTAGTTTTATGTTAATTTATGTTGTAAATTTATGTTGTATGCAGCACCTTGGTCCTGGAAGAACGTTGCTTCGTTTCATCGTTTACTGAACTGTATATGGTTGAAATGACAATAAAAGCCTACTTGACTTGACGTGTGGGAGGAAACCAGAGAACCCGGAGGAAACCCACCAAGCACAGGGAGAACATGCAAACTTTATGCGCACAGACCCAGAGGCGGGAATCGAACCCAGACATTGGAGTTGCAAAACTGAACAAAACTGCAGCACTACAGCAAACCCACCAGACATTTTAACATCCAGTAGAAACCCACTCTGATTTATGCCCTTCTACTTAGGTTTTGTGTCTCACCAATTTGGAGATACACTCAAGGTTTGGAGATATTCCAGCCTGTCATAACACCTGAACTTTTTATTTTGTGTAAATCTTGTTTAAACCTGTATTTCCCAAGAGGAAAAGTAATAGGAGGAAATTGCCGGTATCTTTCCATCCATTATAAACCCAGAATGCAATTTATTCTCAAGAGACAAAGCAGATTTAAAAAGCACATGATCTCTGTGGCCCACTGAGACAGATCTGCTTCTGGTAGTCTACATTTTATGATTTCTGTCTTATTCACTGCACCCACTTATCCCCACATGTCCCAACTTTACTTCTGCTCCCTTATGGCCCTTCTCCATTCTCATTCCTGTAGAGGAAAACTGCTAAATGCCTTCTGTGGACACATATTAAAAAACAGTTACCCTGTGCAATTTTTTTAATACGATAATGAGATTAGAGCAATTAGTCATGGATGCCCAGAGATATGTGAATTCATGATTGTATCAATTGTGATGATGCGCATAAACTATCTATTATTATTATTATTATTTATTTATTTATTTTTTTTTTTTTTTTTGGTTTCCTAAAACAGACACACAGACAGATTCAGCTCTGCTTTAATTTCATGCCTGGGTATGCACCATCGACAACACACACAACTACTCATCAACTGCAGCATGACTCCACAGCATGCATGTTCAGATGCTTTAATGTCATTATTCATGTTTGGCATGAACCCCAGGCGATAAACACCCTCTGCAAAGCTCTGCAGTCTTGCAGTCGAAGGGATACATCACCAGGTAATATGTGAAGTCACAATTAATAATATCCAGAGTGAAAAACAAAACACAATTAAAAACAAACCTAAAGGGGAATGGTGAATTGACTATCATCAGTGATGGAATGATGGTGTCAAGAGATGCAGGAAGCAGGCTTAGATATGTTCATGCCTCAGTGAAAGCAATGACACTGAGGTGTAAATAAGTATCCTGTACATCAAATGCTTTAAAAAGCCTTTTGAATAAATTCCTGGAAAAGCTATAAGAAGTCCATAAACCAATACAGAATTTTGGACTACATAACCCGGCCCCTACAGACAGAGAACTGATCTAATTGGTGAATTATTAAAGTGAAAATTCCTGCAGATATCCACGCTCAAATCAGACGATACCAATTAATTCTGCTTTTTATTATTATTATAGTCCTTACTATCATTCTCTTGAGCCTTATGATAACCTTGTTACATTGTGTCTGAATCCGTGTAAAGACTTTTTGTTGAAGAAATTACCAACTGATATGATTTATTAAAGTATATAATTACTTTTAACTCAACCTCTGGTACTTTCATTCACAACTGATGGAGCTGTCACGAGTGTCAAGGCCTAAAAGCCAGAGCAAATAAGTCGGGGCTGCTGGAGAACAAGGAGTGCTAAATATTAAATAATGGTAATCAATAACACAAGGATATAGTGTTATAAGTGAGGAATTAATCATCACAGGGGGAAAAACTAATTTATTAAGAAATCAAAGCTAAGCAATAATAATAATAATAATAATAATAACAACAACAAGAATATAAGATAAGATAGATTTAACCCACAGTGGGGCCATTTCTAAAATAATACTAATAATAATTAGGAGGAGGAGCTAATATGTAGCCAAGGATTTTTTTTTTTAACACACTAGCTACGTTTTCATGGACAATATTTTGTTCAATCCACTTAAAATCATACTGATAAAAAATTACAAGTTAACTGTTTAATGGACACTGATCCAAAAAGATGTGCGTCTACAAGAATTTATTCCGAATGTAACTATATTTTAACATGCGCAATGTGGTTTGGCTTGCCATGAGACATTAAATATAAGAAAATAATTAAAGAAATAAGTATATATATTTTTTTAACAATAAGGTTAGGATTTATCTTTTCTGATAAATCCCACCATCTGCACTGTGATTGGTTACCCAAAATTCAGTCTCATCTCTGATTGGTTAGATGCTTTACTGCATATGAAATGGCAAGACAGAAAAAAACCAAAGTGAAGACATGTAGGAGAGAGTTTAGCAATCAGGAATAAAATCTGGACCTCCGTCCTGGAAAGTTGTCACATCGTCTAATGTTACCACCATGTCAGACAAACATGGACAAAAATAAATAAATGTATTACTGTACAATAAGAGAAAAGCAATCAGGTCAAGTGTTTACAGGGCTAATATTTACCTATGGAGCAGATTGTCAAAGGTTCACACCTCCCTCTCGTTCTTTTAAAATGTTCATTTATTCAGATCTCATGATTAATAGAGTCCATGCACACACACCTACTTACAGTACATGGAATTCCATAGTTAATTGCTGGCTCAGAAGCATATTTGGAACAGTGGTATAAATCAGACCAGTGTTTCTCAACCTTGGTCCTGGAGGACCACCTGCCCTGCACATTTTAGTGTTTTCCCTGCTCCATCATACCCGTTTCAATTCAGAAAAGGCTGTTAATTAGCCAATTAGTTAAATCAGATGTTCTAGGAGCTGAGAAAACACGACAATGTGCGGGGCAGGTGGTCCTCCAGGAGACCAGGGTTGAGAACCACTGCTGGAAAACACAACACACCATTATGAAAGCTATTATATATTTACTTATCTACAATTTTTAATGGATTTTTGCTAACTCAGTTGAAATAAGTTTAAACTAGTGCTGTCAATCGATTAATTTGATTAATTTAATTTGGTTGATTTTGTAATTTAATCAGTCATAGTCTGATTAATCACGATTAATCAAAATTGTAAAATACTCAAATTAACTTGTATTATAAATGTGCAATGTTGGAATAAGGTAATGATGACAAACTGTTCAGAGAAAACAGATTACGTCAAACATTTAACAAATGTTAAATTAAAACCTCTTAAATGGGATCGGCACTGATTGCCGTGGCTGGGTAGTATGGGGTGTGTCTCAAACCCAGATCTTGAGATCCAAAAACTTACAACCTACCACCTTAGCCACCACTACCACGCCTTACAGCTCATGTATTCTTGTAAAAATAGTTCCCTTTGAAGGTAGCTCGAGGACACAACTTTGGTTTTATCCAAACGTCCATCTAGAAGCTTTTTATAATGAGACTGGCTGGTCAGCACACCTGGTGATGTTTCCTCAGTCATCTTATTATCCGCGCTAAACATGCTGTTATCACACACAGCCAGGTAACCGCACTGCAATTATGGGAAGCCATTGGGGTCAAAATTGGTCATATGATGAATTTGCGTAAAAAAACAAAAATGCAATGCGTTAAAATTTCTAGATTAATCTAGTTACTTAGTTTTGTTTCCAAATACCAATAACTCCAAACCACATAGGGTTTGGTTACTCAACACTTGTTGTGTCCTGCTTGTGGAATTTCCAACCATAAAAAAACTCTTAGGCGCTACCAAATCGTGAAAACAGTATTATGCACATTTAAGTAATGGTAACGTTTAATAAATCTGTTCTGAGGAGGTCCATTTAGCGTTAAAGGGGTCCCTAGCTACAAAAACTTTAAGAACCCCTGCCCTAGAGAAGGATTCTTGGGGGGAAAAAAGCTGTTTGCTGCAGTTTTGCAGTGTGGACTGGAACTAATGAAAGCAAGGTCATTGTGTGTGTGTGTGTGTGTGTGTGTGTGGAGGTGATTTGGGTGAGTGGGCCTCTTGGGGCTGGCAGGACTTTACAGTAATAAAGCTAAGGTAACACAGAAGCCATGCTGCTCGCTCGTGTTCTCCTTCCCCCAGCTAACTCAGTAATGCCTCCAGTTTAATTGGACAGCAGAAGCTCTGAGCCTGATGCGAGGCCTGGCAGGCATACATGCAAAATGAACAGAAGCAGACGTATACATCTAACAAACAGAACTCATTTGTCTCAAGCCTGGAGACAGCAAGCAGACAGGAAACAAATATTCAAGCATGCGGATGGAAATGAAGAATACATAAAAAAAAAAAGAAGAAGTATACTGTACACACTTTACACAAGTCAGTGCTATCAACATTTCACAAACGTCATCTGCTTTCTTTTTTTTTTTGGAAAGCACTCAACACTCCTTTCTCCTTCACTTGTCTCTCTCCCTCTTGATCCTTCCGTCTCTCTTGCATGCCTGGTAAAATAGGCCACATCAATTTTTTACACACTGTCTTCTCTGCTTTCATAATGGAGCTGAGTCTGAGTTATGGCTGTGTCAGATCTGCATTGTAAATCATTTACAATCTCATCCAACCCCCATGTGGATGACAGGCTTGAGTCAGATGCAACCTGGGAGTTCACTGTGGGTAATCACATGAATAAGTGTTGGAGCGGTCGGTAGGTGCCGGGCTTGTAGGTCACGGCCTTGAGTGTAGGCTGTTTCAGAGGTGAAGGTGAAACAGAAGCTCCGGCTCTGTGTGGGTTAATTGCAGACTTGACCCTCACTACGCCCACTGACACGCAGCTCGCCACAGCCCGCATTGTAATGATATGGATATTATATCGCATACTGCGTTCTCCACACACAAACAGATCATGCGTGCGTCGTCCTGGGTATTAACAATGCAGCGCTACCAGCATCACGCCTGATTCTGTTTAGTAACAAAATAAACGAAACACTCCGCGGGTCACCGAACTACAATATAGTAGCAAAGTGTGTGTGTGTGTGTGTGTATAGTAGCAATACGTTTTGTGTGTGTGTGCTCTTTCCTATTGCTTTCATTTTAGGAAAAGTGTATAAGCCCCTGCTACACATGTGAGAGAAGCTCAAGGGCAGACACATAAAAAGGGCAACTAATACCCCTGTAGGGCATTCACTTTTTTTTTTTTTTTTTTTTTACATGCACCCTAAAGAGTACATTTTCTTACATACAGGAAAACCAAGTGAGCACATCATCTCTTCTTCTTGCATCATGCAAGCAGAATAATGCACTGTATCTCATTTTCTGTATTATTAATCTGCCCATAAAGACACTTCATCCTGTTTTCCCCTGAATGCAGAGGAACCCTACAGGCCACTCCGCCACATAGTCTTCACCAGAAGGGCACCCGATAGGGGACATCATCACATTGTCTTATATGTAGTGGTACCATAGAGGGTATTTCATCACGTTTCAGTTTTATGTTTGAAGACAAGCCATTAGGGTCGCAACATCATGGGACACATTAAGGCACCTTAATCATATTTTATGTGCCATCGGAAAACCTAAAAAGACACTTTTTTGGGGAACATTTTCCTGCCAAGTGACCACAAATCTCCAATATGTATCTCTTCATTTGAAATGTGAACAGTTTAAGTTAGCTAGGTGAACCAGATCGTATATACAGTACCTTATATATATATATATATATATATAGCAACATAAACCAAATAATTGAAATTAGATCTAGCTACCTATGTTTAGATAAATAATACATATATAGCTTTGGAAAAAATAAGAGACCACTGCAATTTACTCCAAAAAACCTCTGGAATGTCATCAATAGGAAAATCAAGCCTATATCTGGAAATGAATAAAATACATGGATCAGCCATACAATTATAATGCAAAACATTGGTAAGACCTCTGGGAATGTGGTTTGGTCTCTGGTGCTGTTTGGGTGCTTTTTGGATGCTTGGGTCAGGGGTAGCTCAGTGGTTAAGGCATTAGACTACCGTTAAGAAGGTCCCAGGTTCCAATCCCACGACCACCAGGTTGGGCCCTTGAGCTGTTAGATGTATAATGTAAAATGTAAGTCGCTCTGGATAAGGGTGTCTGCCAAATGTCATAATGGATGTGGGATGTGGCCTCCATAAATTGGACTTGCTTGTCCTAAGACAGATTGGGAACTGGGGAGTTTGGGGGCTAGATCAGCACCCTTGGGCTCTTTGCCTACTGGACTCTGTGTAGGGAGGGCTGTGGGGCACTGAGTGTCCTGGTATCTTTCTATCATGGCCTGCAATGGCTTTTCTGTGGGATTAGCCTGGACGGGCTGTGTTTTGAGTCTTTTTATGCCCATTAACCTTTCGTCAGTTTGCTGGTATATAATTCATAATCAATCAGTGTTAATGTGTTAATGTTATGTGGTGTTAATATGACTGATTGGTGTATGTCATTAATATGGACAAGAATTTACCTGTAATTTGAAAATAACAGAAAGCTAGTTTTCCGATTAGATGACTGACACTATCTTTCAGAGCTGGTCATATATTATATATTTTTTTAAATTAAGCACTAATATTGTGAATTCAAAGCCACTGTATAATTATTCATTTTAATAATACTCATGAGACAGTCATAAGATAAGGCCTTTCTAAATCTTATCTAATTATATTCTGGATTGAAGCAGTAGGATGAAAATATTTCGATTTGGGGATATCCATTATTTAGTAGGCAGAAACTTTTCAATGAACAACAAATCCCTCTGATTACATCCTAAACATTATTCAAAACTGACAGCAATGTCATGCATTAAGGTGATGTATCTATGTGCGTGATTTCTAGCTGAAAAATGGAGCACTGATGACTTGAATACACAAACAAACCCTAAAGTTCAGCAGTAAAAATGAAGCTTGTGATTCAATGTGACAGAGCAATGCAAGGCAAAGCTTCTAGAGACGCTTCTGTAAAATAAACAAAAGTGCAATACAGTTTGGTTGTTAAAGATGAAACAAGTTCAAAAATGATTTTAAAAAAATGCATAAAAAATGCTGCATGTTCCGTTAAAAGTTATTTTTTTATTTTAACAAAACATTGGGAATAAAAAAAAAATAAAAAAAAATACATAATGCATGTTCTCCACATGCTTGGTGGGTTTTACAGAGGTGAAAAGTAACAAATTACATTTACTCGCATTACTGTAATTGAGTACATTTTTTTGTGTACTTCTAACTTTTTAAAGTCTAAAATCTGTAATTTTGGTTTTACTTAAGTAAAACTAAAAGTTTGAAGTTTTGTAAAAAAAAAAAAAAAAAAAAAAAAAAGAATGAAAATGCAAAATAATAAAACTAATGCAATGGGGAAGGGAAAAAAATTGCACCCCGGACACCACTGCACTGATTGATTGATGGGCGTGGAGAACAAATGCGCTAAATTCACAAGAACGATGGAGACGGACATTGTGCCTCCAGGGACGAGTGGGTTGAGGGTCTGTGTGTGTGGAGTTGTCATGTTTTGCCCATGTTTCGTGGGTTTTCTCTGGGTGCTCTGGTTTCCTCCCATTTACATTTATGGCAATTGTCAGATGCCTTTATCCAGAGCGACTTACATTTGTGTCAGTACACATCTAAGCAGTTGAGGCTTGAGGGCCTACTTCTGCCCCACTACTCCCCCTACACCTCCCACAGTCCAAATCCTTGCAGATTAGGCTAAATGCCTGTAGTGAGAGTGTGTGGTTGCTTGTGCCATACAATGGATTGACACCCAGTACGGTGTATCCTCCCTTGTACCTCGAATCTCCTGGGATGGGCTCCATACCTCCTGTGACCCTGTCCAGGATATGGGGTGTAGAGAATTACTGAGTGAACAGTCAGATAACCCTATCCTTGAGGACACACGCACACACATCTACTTTACGATGACTAATCTGTTCCGGTAGAGAGCTGGAATGCCACAAACTTATCATTAGTGTCATTCTAATGCTGCCCTAATGACAACAGTTTGCTTAACAGGAGCTGGAGGATATAGCAAGCAGCAAACAGAGCTCCTGACAGTGGGGGGTGGCTTGCTTGAAGCTTACAGTAGATATGAAAATGGAGCAAAAATCAAAAGGATTTAAAAAAAATAATAAATATAGAGCCATCAGACCTAGATTTGTTCCATGTTTCCTCATTCGTTTTAACTAGTATATTATAGATTATTTTTACTGTATAACATAAAAATAATGTATTCAAGCCTAATTAATAAACCCATGCATACATAGTAAAATTAAAAGCTTTTGAATTAATTTAAAAAAAAAAAGAAAAATAGAAATACTATTGCAACAAAGTGAGATGAATGGCACAAATGACAAAGGGCCAAAACACAGTATTGGTGCTGATTTTTATTTATTTTTTTGTTATAATTATAAAAGAGAAAATGTGTGTGACAAAGAAGCTAATTCTGAAGTTTCTGCAACATGGAAGTGGCCGATCTTGCTTCCCTAAAAAATGCAAGTTGCTAACTTCAGCCATCGTTTTTGCAGAGATTAATTATTTATGTGAAAATTCACTTTTTTCACCACTTTTTAGCACCAGTACCATGTTTTTTGGATGAAACTAAAACTATTTTTATGATGATGTACTGCATTTACGTTTTCTTGAACAATAAGCTGATTCAATCTAAAAAATATTGTGCATGTAAGCACCTTTAAGTGACATCCATTGATTTCTTTTTCTCAGAGCGCAATTATTGCAACACAGCTCAAATCAAACACCCAGCTTCATTTCCATAAAAGAAGGCTATTTCTCAGTCACTGGTCACTTCGGGCTTTAAAGCGGGAGACGGAACACAGCCAGTGAGGTGTATTGATTCATCTGATGTCTTCACTTACACACTTCTAGGATTTCATCTGCTTTTTTTTTTTTTTTTTTTACAGCTAATGAGGTGTTCCTGAAGCCCTGACAAATATGTAATTAATTGCTATGTCTGAGACCCAACTAGGGGGTCAAACAATGCTCTACGGCAGGAGCACCATTATCATTCAATACCAGCAGTTATTCAAGAACAATTAAAAAAAAAAACCAAAGATTCAGATTAGAGTTTGTAACAAGAGTTATTACATTTTTCAACACAATGAATAGAATTGGCACGATTTATAATCACTAAGGGAAGAAGAATCATGTGTTTACGAACATCCCTTGAACTAATGCAATTAAATGACATGTAATGGCAGTACATGAGATAATAAAGCAGAAGGAGAGAGAGAGATTGAGATGGAGTGAGAGAGAGAGAGAGAGAGAGAGAGAGAGAGAGAGAGAGAGCTGAAAGTTGGAATCAGATCAGGATTTGATGAGATAAGGATCTCTCTAGATTAAGTTACACAGAAGCTGTGGAATAGGCTCAAAGCTAAGAAAGTGCTCCTGGATTTGCAGCACCTCTGAACAGCATATAAGGGAGGATGCGTGATTGGAAATGATGAAGCAGTAACAACGATATGGATATGTCAATATAGGACATTCAAGGTGAAGCAGAAAGCACGAGAGTCTGTATTCTATCCGTGGATGATTATTGCAGGATGCATGGTAAGGTAATGGTTAAACTAATGATATCACTAGAAATGTTAGGGCACTAATGACACTCTCCTTGCCCTTTGTTTTAAAGGCCAGCAACTAAACTGAGGGTAGAAATAAGCCGCAGCATGCACCACTCACCAGCACAGGTTGGATCCCCTCCCTCTAGATACCTCCTTCCCTCTGAAATGCCAGCGAGAGCAGAAGCCCACTGCTATATCAACCCATATACAAAAGATGGCTCTCTGCTGTGCTCTAATTGCAATTCTAATTGCTCCTTGGCCTAGCCTTCATCCCTCGGCACTGTTCCAAATCAAATGGCCCGCTTTTTAATATTGATCCCCGCTGCTGGTCTGTGTTGCGCTACACTGGAGTGGGAGCCTGAGTATTGCTTACGTGGACTGTTTGCGCTTCTCCGCCATTTCCCATTAGATTCCTGCCGCCCTCGTGTCCAATCCACGCTTATTTCAACTCACACCCCCCCCCCCCCCCTTCTACCTACCTGACATCCTGTCTCGGAGCAGTTATTAAATACGCGAGTTAGGCCTCCTTTTTGTTTTGCTTTATGTCTTTGTTTTATGTCGCTCCTTGCTCTCATTATTTTTCAACCTCGACCATTAAAGTACAGACCCAAAGCGCTTCTAATTGCATCTGGGACTGGTCTTTATGGGGTTGCCATGGTGATGGCCTGAGCCATCCCAGCTACGCTGAAGCTTTGAGCTTCTAGTACTAACCTCTGCTTCCATGCATCCAATTCACTCTCTCTCTCTCTCTCTCTCTCTCTCTCGCTTGATCACTTTCTCTCTCTCTCTCTCTCTCTCTAGGGTAGTAATATGTCCCGCAAACCTGCTAATCTGTGCTGACAGCAGCTATAAGACTAAACCCCAATAACAAGTTGGGCACAGGAAATGAGATCCTCATGAGGAACACAGCTGGAGTAAAGAAAGTTCCTTGAATCAAGCCTGCAGAGGTTGTGAACAAAGCTGAACAATTTTCCAGCCAGACTAGCAGAAATTGTGGTCTTTTAAAAACACTGTTATTTAACAATGACTCACACTTAAAGCAAGAAGAACAAATGCTGGACTTGCTCAGATAAGGTCAGACTTGTCATTTTAGCACATTCAGTGATCTTCATTACTCGCTCATTGATAGTTTGAAATCCACATATGCTAAACATACTGGACCAGCTGTTGCTAGTGTTATAAAATACTCGTTTTTCCTCAGACAACCCTGAAGCACATCTGCCATATAATGACAATCTATACTGGACAACCACAATAGTTATATATTAATTATAGAATATTAATAGAAGAACCAGAAAATTCTGATTACATTGATGGTGAATGAGTTTGTTGTGCTGGTTCGGTGAGCTCTCAAGCCAAGAGTAGAGGAGAATCCTCAAGGAGACCACTCCCATCAGGGTATAAACATACACTAAATCAATATAACGCCTTATAAGGGCAAGCCATTCCAAACCATACCAGCACAGTACCCACAAAACAGCCACCAGTTTTTCCTTTTATTTATCAACCATAACAAAATACATATGTATATATGTTATACAAAGGTGTTCAAGTCAAATTAGGACTTTTGATTGCGCAGAATATAAGAACACCAATATGAGAGTACAATATACCTTTATTTCTCTATAGAATCCCTTGCTACACTAATGCACTTATCCCAGCCATCAAGGCAGAAATTTTGCTCAGTACACTAGAACAATGATTGGACTGCCTGCTTCACGTCTAAAACGCTGGCCTCCCAAGAACCCCGTTAAAAGGTCCAAACTTGAAAATGGCTTGGTTTGAGGTCAGGACTGGACGGGAGATGTGGCAAAAACTCTCAGCCGAGAATTAATAAGGTTATAATAAATACGCTAATTCTCTCCATCTGTTCTGTATTTTTCTACCCATCCCGAGGCGTCTGGAGATTGTGCCAGCTTCAGTAGACAAAGGCCAACCCTGCGAGGATCCTGAGGCATCCAGAGAAGGACCAGCTC
>JAOVVA010000030.1:9587645-9604588 GCA_028565275.1 Leiocassis micropogon | reverse complement strand
TTCATTTTTGTGAAGCTGCTTTGAGACAATGACCATTGTTAAAAGCGCTATATAAATAAAATTGAATTGAATTGAAAGGTGCAATATAAGGTCTTGCACTGTCCTGCATAAACAGAACTTCTTCAGTGATCAAAACAGACTGTTTTGTAAAATTTTCATTAAAGCCATGAGGGTCATAGCTATGGCATACTGGGAAAACTTTCTATCTTAATGGTCTTCAGCACTAGTGAGACACTGGGAAAAGTGTAGCAGGAGGTTGTAGAGAAATAAAGGTAGCTTTTAACCCTCATAACTGTGTTCTGTTGTTCCGCACAATCAATCAATTGTTAATAACATGAAAAATATTTAGAAGCCAAAAATTTTAGAATCCGTTCTATTTTTGTGTTTAATTCAGAGGTGTTGTTAAGGACTGGTATTTTTTGAATTACTGCAAGTTTTAGCATCTTCATGAGTCCCAGAAGTAAGAATTCACACATGAGCCATGTCGAATAACTAGCACTGGGGTTCCTGTGCACATTATCATAGCCAAACTCCTTCAGAAAAGACCTCGGGCGATGCCCAACATGGGAAAACAATACAGCATTATAACAAACCAGTTTAGGAGTGTAATAGATCAGCCAGCAGCTCTAGGGGGGAAAAAAGAGAAATGGGTTAGATTTGCAGGAGAAAGAAAGAGAGGGAGTGAGTGGCAGTCAGTCTGAACCTAAAAAGAGGATAATCTTACTTTGACTCTTCTGTCTGAATCAAGGTCAAGTGCTGACACAGTGTCAAAGAAAGAAAGAGAGAGAGTGAGAGAGGGAACGTCAGAGCGAGCGATCGGTATGAATTGTTATGCCAAAGCACAGCCGAGCAAGCTGCTATCTAACATGGCAGGGACATTAAATAGCAATTTATTTCCATTACCCAGTTTTGTGTCTGCCAGTGGAGTGCTATTTTCAGATGGAGAGATGGACTGCCTATCCCAGGCTGTTTAATGGAGTTTAATGTCTATAATGGAGTCCATGACACACTGATTATGGTGATACACCAGCCTTTGTATTTGGAATTTCATAGCTTTGACTCGTGTCATTATAAACCTTCATGTTAAACCCATTAAAATAAATCTAGAAATGCATTTTATTTTCCACCGGCTAGTTCTACCGCTATATTACATCGGCTATAAAACGGGAAGAGTTAAGGCTAACAGATGCTTCCCTTAAGACACATCAAGATACACGAAGCCACCCAAAACATAAACCACATGAATAAATGCTCTCTTATAGCCAACCAACTACATTTTTACAAACTGCTGCTGATGCTGTGCCACATGGTAGCGTAACAGTGTGCTACCTGCCCTCTTATGCATACATGATTTTACCCATGATTCACTGGTGTGCCCGTGACTAACAAGGGACAGAGTGTATTACATCCCTAGCGCCGGTTTTGCTCGCTCTTGCTCCTTGACTTTTTTTATCATATGAAAATTATGAAAAGTGTTAATCCAATATTCTATATGTTACATCATATCTCATCACCCAAAATACATTTTTGATGTATTTTTAATGCACCTACAATGATGAATATGCTCTTGCAATATATAGTCTTTAGAAAGATAAAATGAAAGCTATCTAGTTAGTATTTAAGGAGGCCCAAGTGCACATTAATCTTCTCCTGCAGCGCATTCGCATGGAGACGGAGACAGAAGACACTCGCCTCCTGCCTGTCTGCTTACAAGAGAATGGAGTCGCTTCTTAACATCTACCCTTTCTGCATACCAAGTCACAGCCGCCACCACTTGCACCGGAGCAGTGTAGTAAACACTTTAGCCGTAATAATCTGTACAGGTAGTGCCGAGCCAGGCCCGGTTGGCGGCGAGCCTGATTCTCAGCAATGTCATGTCAAAATTGAAATGCCAATTCCAATTCCGCCACGGTAATTATAAGTGACCTGTTTTTCGCTAGACTGAATTTAGAATCACAATTGAATTGAAAACAAAGCAAGTGCTACTTGAGAGGAATTGATAATAAAAAGTGACCTTCATAGAACTCAATGGCAAACATAGCATGGTGGGAAGGATACAATACTATAGGTTTTTCTTTCTCTTAGAATGAAATAAGTAGCTAGGAATGATATGCTCCAGTTCTTATAAAAGATATGAAGATGTCTTACTATGTTTTACCCCCATTTGGCCTGTAAATCTGGACTGGGCTTTAGATGGATGAGCCTCCATCACTGATGAGGCAACTCAAGAAAATCATCAGTGGGACGCAATGTTTCAATATCCTATGCATACCACTAACATCTATGATATAATACAATGACAACACTCAAAATATTAAGGGTTTATCTGACCATCATATAAAAACAGAGAACAAACAAAGTGATATATGAAAATGGATGGAGAATGGAGCGAGGTGAAAAGATGGCAGACGTTGCTTGCGCAAGATCATGGAACATGATAGTTTTATACTGTGTATAGCCTATTGTGTTAGGATCCTAGTACCCAGACAATGCATGTTGCACTTACGAAAAAATTGGACATCAAACTAACGGAACTCGTTTATATGTTGGGGACTGTGTTGTTTAGAGGTGCACAAAATGTTCTGAATGGTTTATGCCTTAACCCCAACTATACTGACAATGTTTTTAAAAAAACAAACAAACAGATAAAATAAAAGAAATACTAACATGAAAAATTATCATGTTTTTGTTTTATTGAAATTAATCTTGTTGAATATAGGGCCCTTACGAGCACAAAGACTAATGGCTTTTTTTTACTAAGCAAAGCAGATCTTTTTTCCTTTTTGTCAACTCATGTCATGAGCACTAAAGTCAGAGCAAAAGGGTGTCCCTCAAGGGTTTTTTAATCCCAGTCTGTCCCAGTAGGTGCGCCTCCCCCCCATGGGGTGCAGGAAGTGGTGATGCCTACTAGTGGCAACTTTAGGTATTCCTACTGTACTCAGAAGAGAGTTTGAGGATAATCTTTATGAAATTTATATTCATGACAAAGAGTTTAATAAGTAATGTGGTAAATTTAGCATTAAAATATAATACTCCATGAAAAAGTTTAATAATCACTCCTCTGTGTCACCCAAAAGAGTATGCATTCCCTTTTTTGATTCTGCGCCTCTCAAGGTTCCTTCTTCATGTCGGTTCAGAAGGTTTTTCACTCCATAGTTTTGCTCATTAGGCTCTAAATTGACATCCAGATTTCTCTAATGCTACATTGAAACCATGTCTAATGTTAAAAGTGCTGTACGAATAATCCCACAAAATTTTTCCTTTAAAAAAAAAAAAAAAAAAACCCACACGTTCAAAAAAAAAAAAAAAAAAAAAAAAAAAAAAACCTCGGGCATTTTCACCAGTGATTGATGGCTTACAGCTATAGCAGTAGATGAGTGTTCCTGAAAATCAGTGCTCCCCATGCTCTCTACTCATGTACTGTAGTGCCTGCACAATCAAAGAACCGGGAACAGAGACGCACGGATAAGTCGGTCAAGTGTCACCTGTGGCGGTGTCAGAGGAATGAAGATAATACTAGTGCATGAACGACAAAAAAGAGTGGCCTGGGACAGAGGACAAGGAGTGCAGATGGGCTTACTGCCAAAAGAGTCATGACACAGATGCCTGTCCTGTCACTCGGATGTGTCACGGCCAGTGCCGTCCAGAGTACCATGCTGTGGTCCCTTGAGTTTTAACACAACTCGATGGTTTCACACGACTGTAATTCAGCAGTGTGGCCCATGCGGGAGGAGAGTGAGAGTGCTAAGAGCTGAGTAGGAGGTATCAATATTATTAAGCAGTTGTACTGTAGGAGGCAAAAGGGCAGAATTAATCAGCAGAATTAAGTATTTCCTACAGTTAATTAGTTTCCTTTTTTTTTTGGCAGAATTAATATTTTATTTTACATGTACCTTTTATAGTGGGTTGAATATGTGTAGAATGTGCATAAATATGCATGTGTCAAGGGGTTAGTGTATGTGGGTAGAAGCAGTGTTTATTCAGGAGTATAGACTTTAAAGGCTATCTCAGTTTTTGTTTGTGGCAAAATCTATCGTAAAGAGCATTCTATCTAATGAATCACAGAATCTGAACGAAAATTCATTCGAAATTGTAACTTAAATACAATAGAATTATTCTTGCAGTCCATCTTCATCGTCCAATGCTATTTTAAGTAAATTTGCATGTGCATGAGCAGAGGTGGGTAGTAACGTGTTACATTTACTCCGTTACATTTACTTAAGTAACTTTAAAAAAAAAAAAAAAATTACTTCTACGAGTTTTACTGCACCACATGTTTTACTTTTACTTGAGTAGATTCAACTCAATTCAGCTACAGTACATTCGGCTGCTCTCGACTTGTTACTTTTCTACCATTTATACTACACATTAGATATTCTTTATTTTTGCCATAGAAATGCAGCCAGTGGATCTACCACGTGACTGTGTTTCACCAATCAGACGTAGCAATAATAATCACATGACTCCGTTTGACCAATCAGCCGCAATAACAATAACCACATGTAGTCACATGACCACACACAAACTGGCTGCATAGCGGGGGGAGGGAGGGAATAGTTTAACCTGAGCAAACATGTCACGTTTAGTTTAGCTGTTTTATTTAATGTTGCTGTTAAACATACAGTATATAATTAGCAAATAAGCTATAGGCTAAAAATGTACATTTCTTACATTTGTTCTACTGGACACAGTTTATGGAAGAGTGTGACCTCTTGTACACATGTTTCAGTGTTATTTTTCAGTGTTATCTGCTGAGCCATTTGGAGGGGAACTGAATATACAGTATATCTTACACTGGAAATAGTTTACATTGTTCAAACATACATATGTTACCTACAGTAGGTATTTATTTCAAAAGCTTTATGTTGTGAAAAAAAGTGAGATTAGGAAATTGTGTTTCTTGTTCCTTAATTTGCTATTTTGTAAAAATATTTATTTTTAATCATTTATTTTATTTGATTTATTTTCTTATTTGAAAATGTCAGAAATTGCTTACATAGTTTCTAAAAAAATGACGATTGAATGAAACCCATTACAACACAAACGACATTACGATGAAATTCGTATCTTTTCACCAAATACTTTTTTACTCTTACTTGAGTATTATTCTTGATGACTACTTTTTACTTCTACTTAAATTATATTATTTTGAAGTACAGCCAGTCCTACAGTACGTGTGTACAATCTTCGGCTACTCTACCCACCTCTGTGAATGAGGTTCGGAATTTCACTGTGGCTACCACTGCTTTGCTAACACTATATGTTTGGTTGATAGTTTATCCAAATTACTGACTCAAATTAAAGAAAAATAATACAGAAATAATGTGTTTTTTCAAAGCATCCATCACTGTAACTGTATTTACTCATACTCCTAGACAATGCTAAACCATACCGCATGGGAATACATAATTGGGACATTACAATTTATGACATACGCCTCATGTCTTGTCTTTCATGCTTAATGATCAGCAAAGCAGACAGCAAACTATGCGTCGGTAAAAATATCAGTGTACTGGTCGATAATAGTTTTTTGATGCAATGAAAACAGTAAAAACATATGTTCCATAAAGAGGTACTAAAGCTTTTTCTAATTTAAATAAGACCTGATTTTCTCCACTATAGCTTAGTCTATACCCTTTATTAAAAAAAAAAAAAAGATTGATTATGTTCTGTTGATGGAGGTGCTGATGACTTCTCTATCCAAATTGTATAATGCTGTGTTGGATCAATGTCCTATCAGACACTCACATTATTGGAGCCTGGTGCCAAACGATCCATAATGTCGCTTACTCATCTTGCTCCCTACCTTCATATGTTTCTAGTCAGATATTCATTAAGTGGAAACCATTGAGCATGTTCGACACACTCACATACCCAGTCTCAGGCAGCACCATTCTCTGCATGCATAACTGCAGAAAACCTTCTATTTTGTCTGGTTCAAGATCAACAAAACACTGCTTCTAAGGCACTGGGAAGTGCAGCCTGGGGTTCTACAAGCAGTCCAGAATATTTCCGAGAGAAGAGTAGATTCCGGGGAAAGGTCCTTGCTTTGCTGCCTTATACCTCTCTACATGGTTGCCTGTTTGAATCATTTCTCAAGTTCCTTTGAGATTTCAAAAATGCTTTAAGCTAATCCAGCCCCTGGCCATGTTCTATGGTACCACACACACCCCTGAAGGAGCACAACTAAGAAGATCCAAGGAAGAAAGAAGGAGAGCTCTGCCTGAAAAAGTAAGCATTACGAAATAAATGACAGAAATTCAGTGCAAAACCACCAGGAATTTCAGATACTTATTTGTATGCAATGTGGAGTGTTTGCACTGAGAAATGTATATTGGTGTTCTGCTGACACAGTTGTGGAGAACAAAAAAACGCTGACTTCAATACACAGGTGTGGCAAGAAATGCTGAATCCAACGTACATGTGGAAAGTGACTAGTGACCACTAAATCACATCACTTAACCTTATCTGCCCCTCAACAATTCAAAATAAACATTGTCTTAAACTGCGCATAAAGACTCAATATACTGGGTACGAGATGAGGTGGAAAGAGAAAAAAGGACACTTTTTTCAGAAAAAAGGAAAGCGTAGTCTTGGGTGCTTCACACATTGAAACAATATAATAAAATGCTTCTTTAACCTGATTGTTTTCATAATAAAGAAGCCATAGTAATTCATGGGGTGTTCAAGGACAAACCAGGACTTGTTATAAAATTTACATTTGGCTGACACTCTTATGTACACACACACATACAATATATATATATATATATATATATATATATATTCCACATCTTTTTACCTAATTCACCTTCTGTCCACATTCACTGCACTATATCACTATATATACCATAACTCTATTATTTCTATTATTCTGTTTGTACAACACTTTCTATTTATTTATTGTAAATAGGCCACTTATGCACTTCTGGTTAGATGCTAACTGCATTTCATTGGCTCTGTACATGTTCTCTGCACAATGACAATAAAATTGAATCAAATCTAAATTGAATCTAAATCTAATGTTTTCTCTTCCCTCTTTCTCAAGGATCATCAGTAGGTGATCAAAAGCACCATACTGGGTATTATTTTCACTCACCTAGGATTGTCTCTAGACTTTTTTTCCCCTCACTAGCTAGTATTTGCTGCATTGCATGCTATGTGCATTTTCAAGATGTAAGATTTTACAAAAACAGTTTAATAGACATATTCTTAACTCATCATAACAACGCAATTAACAGTAATGGAAAAAACTAGTGAATGTTTTGCATCTTTATTTAATTTATAGCTACAGAAGGAAATCACAATCATGTGATTTACATCCGTTAAAGCTCTACACAGGAGGAAAACAGGTTATGTGTAATGTTCACAAACATAACCATGCCTTGGGCGCTCATCAGGAGATGGCTTATCTATAAACGTCTCAGCAAGACACACTGCTTAACAGCTGATGATGTGATTGAGAGTAATAAATTATTAGCAACTAGAGAGACATAAAGAGAGCATCTATTTCCGCCTCTACCATGAATACACATTAAAGAGTGAAAAAAGGCTTCGATTTGCTAGGAAGAAAAAAGAATGGACTTTGGGGCAATGGAAAAGGTCATGCCGTCTAATGAGGCACGGTGTCCAATGACGCGCGTGCACACAAAGTGCAGGCTGATACAGAGAGAGAGAGAGAGAAAGGGAGAAAATGGCTCTTTAACCTCTCTAATAAAACTCTCTTTTGCACACATGTGTTATAATAAACAGTACACGCATACACTTGAATTGTATTTAAATTTCACTTTTGTCACAGACAGACTGACCAAGATGATGTACTGCTAAGCTAGGTTAGCAAGACAGTCAGACTAGAGGGATGCACTGCAAGCTAGCTCACCAAATAAATCTTACTTTTACTTGTTGACATTAAATTTAGAGGGAAGAAAACAAGCTAAAAATTTTGCTGTTATTCCAGTTCACATTTATGGTGGTTCCTTTTTCGTTTGCGACTACAAATGTCTGCCATGAAGTGGTATTGGTGAGTACAAGTAGATTAGCGCAGTGTTTGACAAATACCTGATGCTGTACTTGTATCGGTCGGGGCACCCCTTAATATTAATATTTTATCTATTAATAATCACTGGCTCAGCTTTGACAGAATAGCATAACACATTGTCCACAGCCACCAACACAGCTCTATGTAAACTCTGTCCTCTCTGGAATACTGATTATGTCTCCTCTCAACCACATACACCCATCTGACAAATGTGTTATAGCCTGCAAATTGTCCTTAAAAGGTTAAAAATAAGATTATTTAGATTATCTCTATATCATAAAACAAATATATTACAATTATACATTTAAATACACCAACCAGTGTGTGTGTGTGTGTGTGTGTGTGTGTGTGTGTATGTATAGGTGGATAGCATGGCTCTAGTGAACAGTAAATTAAGTGTTTATCTGCAAACGCATCCATGACCGACTTATCTAGAGCTACCATTTGCTAGCTGCTGCAGCTAACATGCTAATGTAATGTACTGGTAGAAACAATTGGTAACCAACGTTAAACATTTACACGAAATACAACCCGATTTTTTTAGCTAGCTTTTATCATGTAGTCAAAACTGTGAAGGCCAAAACTGTCAATCATTTCATCATCAACCATTCTCTTATAATTATCATCAAAGCGATATCACTATGTCCACTGAACTGGTTGATAAAAACACTTCATGAAAATAATTTCTGGAGATATTAACCTAACGTTTTCCTCATTCTGTGATTTTTCCAAGTACTGTTAAATGAACTCTAATCTGTTCTGTGAGGCAGAAAAGTAAAAAAAAAAAAAAAAGCAGAGCACAAATGATTAAAAACAGGAAAAAAACAGGCTGCAAAACAGACTAAAACAAAGATGATTTAGAAATGAACTGAGAGAAATAAGGTATATGTA
Source organism: Leiocassis micropogon (assembly GCA_028565275.1). Taxonomy (NCBI): domain Eukaryota; kingdom Metazoa; phylum Chordata; class Actinopteri; order Siluriformes; family Bagridae; genus Leiocassis; species Leiocassis micropogon. The sequence goes on along the minus strand of JAOVVA010000030.1, from coordinate 9,595,659 downwards.
TACACTCACCGATCAGTCATAACGTTATGATATGTAGATAAATCTACATCTAACATATAACGTACATAATATTACTAGGATAGTATTCCTTCATTTCGGAAATATTAGCAAGATAAGAAGTATAATATCACTCTAGGTTGGATTTCTCTAATGCTTTTCTCTCTAGATGTTCTATAGGTGCATAAACAAGCTCCAGTTAGCCCAGAATGCAGTCCTTGCTAAAACCAGAACATATGAACACATCACCCCATGTTTTCCACAATGCATTGGCTTCCAATGAAATTTTACATTGATTTTAAAATACTACTACTGACCTATAAAGCTTGGAAAAGGTCTTGCACCATGGTACCTGAGTGAACTGCTACTGATATCAAAGGGTGCAGGCTGCTTGTCGGTACCTTGTATTATGAGTACTACAGCACGATGATGGTTTCCCTGGTGTGTCTGGGTTTTTCCCACCAATTAATCCCAGGAAAAACTGAACTATAATTTATACACATTTCCTTACTTTTTTCCAATCTTTTTCCATGCATTGTTTTAATTCATTAAAACTGATTATTAATGACCCTTGTAAAATGAGCTGTACATTGAATAGATGTAGCTGTAAATTGAATAGAATTTAATTGATTTTCTTGGACCTCTATTGGTAGGTCTTGACCACTGCAGTCCAGGAACATCCCACAAGAGTTTTGGAGTTGCTTTGACCCGGTCGCCTGGCCTGCACAATCTGGCCCTTGTCAAAGTCTCTCAAACCCTTTTGTAGTAGTAGTAGTAGTAGTAGTAGTATTGCAATTGTAATATGATATTGTTACTGTAGCTATTCTGTCAAGGGCCAAATTCATTGCCATTCACCATTCACATTAAGAGCACCCAGGATTTGTTAGGACTGTGTTAGTGGCAGATTCTTTGGGTGCTGTGGGTTGTAGGCTGGGCCTCCATGAATCATACTTGTTTGTCTACTGCATGACTGACTTGAGGTCTGGGAAATTTGGAGACCACGTCATCGGCCTAAGCCTCCTAGTGTGCCACAGGCTGTAGTGCACTGGGTGTTCTGTTGGCCACCATCTACTTTTTTCAGCGAGTTGTGCTGCATGAGCTTTTTTGTGACTATGCTAGCCATTGTTCTCCAGAGGCATATATATACACCCATGATCCTGTCACAAGTTCACTGATAAATAATTGATCATTAACGTTGATGTCGGTTGTAAGAGGAGTAAATGCATGCTTATTGGATGGTCACTGGATACTACAATCAAATGAAACACTTACATTCATGCTTGCACATGAAACACCACATGGTATGATTACACATAAATAAACAAAAATAACCAAAAACGGCAGACCATACCTCTTTTGTTTTGTTACATTATGTCCACCTACAGTAGATGGAGGCCAGTATAGGGATGGAGTTGCTCAGTTAGATTTATGTCGGTATGTCTTTTGCAATTTGCAATCATGTAAAAGCCCTGTAATGTACCACAAGATACCTTCTTAATTAATAAGCAACCAAAACAGCAGATGTTAGCGCACCAATGTTTAGAGCTTAATTTTAATAACGTTAGTCTTACAGAAGGCTGGCAGGCATGCTGTCAAAGCAGTGTAAATTATGAGACTTTCCTACCTTAGAAACCTTGTGCAGCAAATTTTTCATTTAAAACCTATCAAATAAACGCCAAGAAAACAAATTTCTCACAGCACGGACTATTGTGAATACCATAACTTTAAAATCCATCTGGAAATTATTCATACAGATAAAGTTCCAAATTCAGAGCAGTGCAGGAAAAAAATAGGATGGCATTGCAAAATACGCTGCATTATTCAAGAGAATGCCGGCCTTTGGAGAAAATGTGTTCCTCATATCTACTAGGCCGAGAGATATGGTTTGTGTCGCTCATGAATGTGTGTGATTGCGAAGAAAGCATTGATATTTCTGCATCCTACCATTATTATGAGATAGAGGTCTGGGGATTCATCATACTTTTTCCCCCAGTTAGATCTCTGAAATCACAGACTTTATCTTCAGCACTGCGCCAAACACTCACTAAATGTAATCTAAGAGCAATGTCCAGCAGCCCAAAAACAAGCAAAAGTGGCCCCGTAGGCCTCCTCTTAGAAAGTCCAATAAAAAAAGTATGCGATGACAGAGTTAAAGGCAAGCACAATAGCATCAAAAAAGCTAAATCTATAAATAGGAGTAAAACAAAGTGACTGACTGATTTTTTGCATTATTATTATTATTTAGAATGATGACAAAACTGCTCAAAAGTTCCTCTCCCCATCCCATGCTCCTCCCTATCACACTCTTCCTCTCTCTCTCACTTTATCTTTTCACAGAACAGACTACCTATCTAACACAAATTTCCTGAAACAGAGTCTCCATTGAGTTCATTACTGATTAATCATGTATGGAGCAGCTCTACGCAGCAGGCTGACATACTTTGCTGTAGTCACACATAGTGGTACTGACAGGTTCTTCGCTCAAAAACAGGAAGATCATGTTGGTTTTTGATTTTCAGCGTTTTAAGCAACAGAAGCCTAATAGGCCTGGTGAGACGATTGGTGTGGTGCCATTCCTAGAACAACAATCGGAGTTGCACAGTATACATAAATAATAATATCGGCAATAGACAGTAGTTGTTGTGTATTGCCATGGCAATGTGAGATGCAATTAAGACTATATTACATAAAGTATACAGCATTAATGTGCATCTAATTGAGCGTGGAGGCAAATACAAAAAAATTAAATAATAAAAATTGCCACTGCTGTTTTTAGGTTCAATTTATTCCATCGAAACAGAACTAGTCTTGCTTAAACTAGATTATCCAAAGTGCATACATCAAAATACTCTATAGTGCATAACAGAAGGGCATAGAACCTCTCTACATGTAGTCTACTGTCACTTCTCTGCATGTAGTCTAGTTTCCTATGTGCAGAATAAAACATGACAGAGCACACACTGTGAGCGAATGGCAGAAAGTACACAATGATGCATCTTGACATGTTACAAAGAACACCATAAGCACTAGATTCTCCCAAGGTGGAGAATTTACAGACTGACACCCGAGACTTCTATAAATGTTAAAAATAAGCACGTTCTTATAGGAGACTGCACCCTGTCAATGTTATAAGCTATTCTTAGTTATATAACAGCACATTTAAATAACACACACTTAGACACCCAATCATTTAAGTTCAACTCAATTCGATTTTATTTATATAGCACTTTTAACAATGGTCATTGTCTCAAAGCAAGCTTCACAAAATGAAAAGAACATTTATGGAAGTGTGTATGAGTGAGAGTGTATGTGTTTAGGTAATAATGAGATTGTCCCTGATGAGCAAGCCAAGGGCAACGGGGATGGTGGCAAGGAAAAACTTCCTGAGATGGCAATAGGAAGAAACTTTGAGAGGAACCAGACTCAACAGGGAACCCATCCTCATTTGGGTGATAAGGGATAACAGGAATTATATAACGACATCATGTAAGCCTGCTGGAAGTTCAATATAACAGAAGTTGTCTAATGTTAACATGGAGTCCAGTTCAGCACAGGGATGATTTAGCAGGTGCAGAGGGGAGTCTGGATCACTGGGAGCTCAGGAGCAGCATGTGTATATCAAAACCATAATGAAGCAGAATCCAGCTGGAGCTGGACCTTCTCTGGATTTTGCACCATGGGCAATTTGTAATCAATGACACCCATATGATCTTGTTGAACACAGCATTCCAAAGACATGGCATTAACACAGAAATGCCCATCCCCCACTTTTCTGATATAACAGCCTCCACTCTTCTTGGAAGGCTTCCTGCCAGATTTGGGAGCATGGCTGTGGGGATTTGCCTGTTCAGCCACAAGAGCGTTAGTGAGGTTAAGCACTGATGTTGAACAAGGCGGCCTGAAATGCAGTTGGCATTTCGATTAATCCAATAGGTGCTCACTGGGGTTGAGGTCAAGTCTCTGTGCAGGCCACTTGAATGCTTCCGAACCAAACTTGGCAAACTATGTACTTATGGGCCCTGCTTGGGCACATGGGCATTGTTATGCCTAAACAGGTCTGGGCCTCTTAGTTCCGCTGAAGGAAAATCTCTATTACATCTTTAAAAGGTTGTAGAAACGGTGCTTTCACGCCGTACTATGTTTCCTCTGGTCTGAAACACACAATGAGTTTGTAAACTTGTAGCATTTTCCTCTTGGTTCGATTTCTGTTTTTACACAGAGGAAACTCCAAGGATACCAAACTACATCACTTTAAGCCACAGGATAAAGTCTTTTCTGCTTATCCGTCAGATGTATCTGCCACGGGAAGTAAAAATACAGAAAATCATCCTGTGTCACTAGTGCATGATTCTGTGACATGAGAGAGACAATTTTGCAATGTTTCATGAGTTTAACCTATTCCGGTTGGCCCCTGCCCTCCTGTTCATTGTACCATTTATGCAAATCACGGCTACGTCTGGAAAATAACGCACCAATGCCATGGAGTCACTGAAGGAGCATATCAAGACAATACAGGAGGAGGAGGAGGAGGTGTGCTTTAATCCTGCTGAACTACGATGTTCATCAGCTGGGAATATTTCAGAAGATCCATCAGGTGTGTACAATGTTCCTGTTTTGGTCCAGTATGGTTCTTCACCAGGAAAAGAACCGCACCAGAGTTCTCCAGATGTTTCGGATCGAGACCACCTCTTTTTGGCACTCCCAATAGGGTCTGCATTTTGGTCCGCACCCAAGTGCAATTACTGTGTTCACACTAGATGAAGCGAACGAAGAAATTAATTTAAATGACCATCAAGAAACAAAAATCTGAACAAAAGTCCAGCCTCAAGAATTAATATCTGTAACAAAGATATACTACTTCCATAATGGTACATCTACTGTGGTTACATTTTAATGCCATAACTGTGCCTCATATATCAAAAGCAAATATTACATTTCAATGCCAAATACCACCGTTGATGCCTCGCAACAATTCTTTGAAGTGTTATTCAATAATTCAGCATCAAACAAGCACAGACCTGACATTATCTATTTAAACACACAGAAACTCATCTCTGGGCTGTCATGTGGTTCTGCCGTGGCCTGGATAAGAGACATGCAGATCAGGAGAAAAGACAGGAAATTAAATGTACAGGGATACTGAAACAGGAACACTTTGTGTCTGTTCGTTCCTATCATTTTTCCATCTCCTCAGCATGCCCTCTCTCCTGTTCACTCCAATCCTCCATTCATCAACCCCGAACATCATCACTTCGTTCTGAGACTCTGATGCAATCACTGTGCCTCTCCTTCTCTCTCTCTATCATTCCCCCTCTCTCTCTCCCTTTTCCTCCCTTGTATCTCTCTTTGTTCTCAACGTTTCCTTTCTTGCCAATAATTCTCCTTGGAAACAGCTGTACAGAAGTGGCACAGATGAAGATGTTCACAGAGGCTACTGTACTGTACCTCAAAAGATCAAAAGGATTAGAAACAATGCTCCCTGATCTCTGTGGGTTTGTTCACGGAGTACGCTAATAACAAGTGCGGTGTTGGTGATGGTGGCTTCTTGGGGATCAGATAAACATTTATCACTCAGGTTTTGATATGCATCTTAATAAGTGCATGTATTATCTTAATGAAATTAGGCAGTGAAGAAGCTCGGCTGCGAGTCATTAAATGCACGAGATGTATCAGACCATTTACAAAGGCAGAAGATAAGAGTTGGGTGAAAAACACACATGCAACACTTCATTAATAAGTAAAATAATATATGCTAATGAGGATAGTTCACTCCACAGTTAACCACTTCTGGTGCTTTCATCATGCCATATTTCTTTCTAATTCATCTCTGCACAAGCCTGTTGATGAGCTTGTTAGGCTTTCTCTACAGTGCACTCATTCCCTAGTCACTTTACTGTCATCCCTCCACTCTCTCATCCTGATATGAGTGCTCAGGCGGTACAGTAGATGGTCAACCAGCTGAGCTTACACACTTATTGCATACGGCTGAAGAGAGAGTGTAGGGCTTGATTGGGTATGCAAGAAGCGTTTTTCCTCCACCTCAGTGGCTCAGCATATAGAAGTAAAGGGAATTCATCAAGATTCCTAATACATGAGAGTGCCCATTACTCCTAGTGTCCTGGTGACTTAATGTGAAGGAAATTCAGCCTCTTTCTAGAATTACAAAAGCCGGCCAAAGCTCACTCACTCATCGTCTATACCACTTTATCCTGTATTCAGGTAACCAGAGAACCCGGAGGAAACCCACCAAGCACGGGGAGTACATGCAAACTACATGCACACAGAGATGGGTATCGAACTCAGACCCTTGAGGTACAAGGCAACAGTGCTTAACACTACACAACTGTAACGCGTACAGATGTGAAACAGAAGTACAGATTCAAGTAAAATGACCTCCTAAACAAGCCACTGAGCTAGGTTTAATGAATAATTCAAAATTCAATATTAAAACTGTGATTATAGACATTTAATCTCTATGAAATTTTGAAGAGGAATAATAAGTACATATTCTATTTTAACATAAGTATAAAATGTTCAAGATACATTCAGTAGAAAGAAAGCATTAACACGGGTGCAGCTGTACTAGCCCATGATACTGACAGAAAACCAAGAAATGCATTCAGAAATACTGATCATGTTCAAACAGTATTCTTGGTTATGTAAACTAAGCCAGTTTAGTCTGACAGTTTAAGCACTAAACACTTTCAGCACGCTTCTGTCTAGTAATCCTGTGGAGGTTTGATGAATGCAAACTGAGATTCTTTCTCAGACAGAAACTCAACCTTTTAGCTTTTATGAGTAAAGTTACAACAGTTTATTTAGACACTGGGCCCTTAGTCCATTTTTGAAAGATGTTCCAATGTGTTTGGCAAAATTTGGATTTTTTTTGGCCACCTTCCAAATCTTGGCATAATATTTTACAGCAAGACAGTCTTGAATTGATGACTTAGTGCAAGAACTATTTGCTATTACAGTACACCATTGTGCTTTTGTTTAGCTGATTCTAGGGGTACACATGTGGGCAGGTGGTTTTAATTTTATGGCTGATCGCTGTATACACATATACAGCTGTAAAGAAAGAAAAAAAAACGCAACATTTCACACCTCATATACACAAAGGGTGTTCAAGTCAAACCGTGTGTAGTGTAATAAAACCAAGTCAAGGGTAAAAACTACTTTATTTCTTTAGATAATCTCCTGGTACATTAATGCACTTATCCCAGAGTTTCACCAGTGCTTGGAGACCATAAAGGTAGAAAGATTTTTCAGTACGCCAGAGCCATGATCAGACTTGCCTGCTTCAAGTAATCATGACTGCTGACCTCCCAGGAATTCCAAGCAGGTAGAAATAGCTTGGAGCCAGGTCAGGACTGTACGAGAGATGCGACAATAACTTCCAGCTGAGTTCCTGTAATGTGCCAGCAGTGCAGTGGGCGGCTTGAGATCATGCATTGTCCTGCAAAAACAGAGCACCTCTGGTGATCAAACTAGACCATTTTTATCTGAGAGCATTCCATTCCCTGTATGCTCATGAGAATGATAAGAGTAGACTCCAAGCCAGTTTGGACTTCTTTAACATGTTTGCATCATTCAAATATTTTACCGTGCCTAAGAATCTTGTCTCGGTACCCTGCTTAAAGTCTTGTAAATTCCAATCAGCTTTACATCTCATTTACAAGAAATTTCATCACGAGTCCGGGTTTCACTTGAACACCCCTCGAACACTCCCCCCTGCGTGTTCAATATTCACAACCAGCACATTTTATTCAATTTAATTAGACAGACATACAAGACGAGTAGTGGACAAATTTAGTTGTTGTTAGTCTTTCGGCTGCTCCCAGCAAGGGGTCGCCACAGCGGAATATCCAGTCCGCACAACAACTTGGCAGAGGTTTTACGCCGGATACCCTTCCTGATGCAACCCTCCCATTTTATCCGGACTTGGGACCGGCACTGCATCCAGTGGCTGGGGGGTTTGGGCACTGGCTGGGAATCGAACCCGGGCCTTCCGCATGGC
>JAOVVA010000030.1:9544891-9573528 GCA_028565275.1 Leiocassis micropogon | reverse complement strand
TTCACAACACGATTCAAAAGTGTCATTTTGGGTTCAACCTTGAGTGGGTCCACCCATGTAGGCGATCTCTGAGGACATTTTATCATGATAAACAGTTGATCTATGATTGAATTGAGAATGCCAATGCCACCTGGATGCCTTGAGTTAACAAGAATAGCCAGAGAAAAAGCTAAATATAGTGCTGACATTTTACAGTTTATGTACTTGGGGTTATTATCTATTGTTACTTTTAAATCTAGTAAAAATGAACAAAATAACTGTAAAAAAAAAAAAAAGCGTTTTCTTTTAACCTTTAAAACATTGTACAGCTTGCATTTCTTAATGGTGCTTGAACTGTACAGGAATTATTTCAGTTCATATTCAATCAGGATGTTTTATAATGTGTAACTTCCATTACATGTAGTTTTCATGTAAAAAGCCCATTTAATTATGGAATTCTTTATGTATATCTGCACACATGCAGTCTACAAATCGTTAGTTAAATTTGCTGAATACTATTTTAAGCTCGGTTTTCTATTCTGTACTTTTAGATTCGAGTTTCACTTCAGCCATCTGCCACAGCTGTTAACGTGATAAGCAGTGACAGCCTGCTCAGCATCCCACAGCTAATTGTTCGAGGTAAGTTTCACTTAATGCTTCCTGTGTTGATGATGTAATTTGGATTAGACTTTCAAAAAAAAGTTGCTCATGCATCAATAGTCACAAACTTTTTCGCTCATTTGCTTTTCAATTTGATGGTAAAGCTAATTAGAGCAGCCAGTGAGATGTTCTACTTTGAGGGATAAGTGGTGATGGGCCCATGCACAATGCTCTGAGAGGTGGCTGTGATGGAGACCTATTATTATTTCAATCTTTAGTATTCACAGGGGATTCACTCCAGCTAGGAGTGCGTTTCATTATCAACATATTGTTATTTCAAACTTCTATTAATTTTGCAAATAATAAAAAATAAACCATGCTCATTACTGCTCTGTCACCCTGAGTTTTTCATTCTATCTGTTTACGAAATGGTATCTACTCCTAAGTTAATGCATTATGTATATCAATGTTTCATACACTTAAAGCAGTTTGCCTTAAAAATCCTTCCATTTATTTATTCATAAATAAACACTGATTTGAACAGCTCTGCTTCAGCTGGGGGTGAAGCTCATTTCTGACCTAGGGAATTCCTGAACCATGAAAAGAAGAAACTAGGCATACCAATTAAATGGCAAAAATGTTAATTAAAATGTTTGTGATTTGTAGAATTATGCATGGTCTAGTCACACCTTTAAAACAATAGAGATAAAAGTAGAAGGGAACAGATGCAGAGGTATAGAAAGCAAAAGAAAGACAGTGATAGAATATAGGACAAAAATGGAACACAGAGAAGCAGAAAAAGGAGAAAGGGAGTGAAGGTGTCACATAGAGAGGAAAAGACGGAAAACAAAAAAAGAGAAGAAGCAAAGAAAAGAAAAGCCTTAGCGAGAAAAGAGAGCTTTAGAGATTGGGAGGTGAAAGGCAGGGAATTAGTAGATCCTCACATTTAAGCCTGCTTGGTTTCTACCTGTGGGGGCACGTGAAGGCCTTGGTGTAGCAGAGAAAAATACAGCACGAAAAGAAAAAAAAAATACTTTAAAAGAATACATTTTAAGTGCAATCACCTGTACATGAATAGCTCAAGATCATCACGAGTGGGAGAGACATGTCCGTGTGTGTTCACAAATAAAATTCCAACCAGATCCATTTTGCTAAAAATTGGTCATTTCCCCTTATGTCATGGACACGCTGTAGGACGAATAGGCTATACACCTTTAATTTAACCCCAGTACAACTGCGGTGTGCATTGGATAAAAGAAAAAAAAAATCAGTCAAAGTAAAATTGCTGATAACCTAAACATTTAGCTTTTACTGTATATGATTGTTATATTTTGAAACATAAGCACAGGAATGGAAAAATGTATAGTTAGTTGATAAATATGTTGTAAAAAGGAGAAAGGCTTGAGAGTGTGGAAACTGATTCATTTTTTTTTCTGTGATGATAATTAGAAAGACATCCGGTCCGGATTAACAGTAGGGTCCGTATCAGGCTGATTTCGGAGCGATCACTCCTCTACTACACATGCGCACCAATGTTTTAGCTGAATTGTGTGGAGTACAGATCGCTTGGTCTTGTATGGGTCATGAGAAAACTGTCGGCATTAATATATATATATATATATATATATAAATAAAAATCCTCAATGCACAGGAAAGCCAGGCTACCTGAGCTCCATATCATCCAGCGCTGGCGAGGACAACTCTGATCTACCGGTTAACGGAACTCGTTTCAGGAGCGCATCCTGCTGAAGAAGAGGACTTACCTGACTTTGGAGTTCAGAGGATAGCCATGCAATTCCCTCGTCCCGGGAACAGTGCAGTCAATATTCCTGTATGCAGCAGCCTCGTCTTTTTCGGCGTTACAGAAATCCGACGAGAGAAGCAGAGCGCGCGCTGCAGGTCTGTTCTGTGCCGCCGCTTGTGATGTTCCGCGCGCTCAGGATTCCCCTCCGTCCCGGCGCTGCTCTCATCCTATTGGTCCAGAGCGGGCCCGGTACCCAGAGGAGGGGCGTGGCTAAACGGAGAGGAGAGGAGAGGATTTATAAAGCGAAGTGCGCACGCTAGATGATGCTACACTCTGCAGCCTCAGAGAAATAAAATAAAACATGCCAAAAAGATAGTAAAATTATAAATCAATGTGTCTTCATAGAGAAAAAAATAATAATAAAAAACTACAAAGGGCTGTGTCATATTCTCTCTCTATTGAGACTTGCCACCCCAATTATCACCCCAACTTATTATCACACTTCACTTCAAATCACATCTTTGAGAGGCCAATTATTATAATTACAATTCACGCAGAAATAATAGGGCTTTTCCTGTCTACCTCATGATGGTTCAAATAATAATAGATATTTTGATCAAGTGTCTCAGTCTCAGGAAGAAGAAAAAATAAAAACTATTAACTGTTCCTTGCCTCGTTGCTGGGTTGGTATCCTTATCTCCTGAAATTTTAGTATATAAAACAGACATAGAATGTTTTTTTTTCTTCTTCCTCTTCTTTTTACTCATCAAGGGGTTGCCACAGCAGATCTAATCCATATATTTAACTTGGCACACCGGATGCACTTCCTGACTCAACCCTCCCATTTATCCGGGCTTGGGGTAGCCACTCCATGCTGTGGCTTTGTAGTATGTTTAAAAAAAAAAAAAAAAAGATTTGATACGCTACTTAGACCTTTAAGGATTAAAAGGTAAAAGATGCACACTAAGAGTACAATGTGCGTCCCTTTGTGACCATCACTACAGCTAGAAAGGGATTCTTTATTACCCCCATTTGTTTCTGAAAGTGCTTGAGTATAGAACAACTAACAGCAATGTCAGATGATGCAATTATGTGAGCACCAAGGAACAATTCTGTCTTTCAATGTTGCAAATGCTACCATGCCTCATACATAATTAGGTCCTAAAAGGTTTATAATAATTACTTTCCCTTTCTCATCGGCATGGCACCCCACCTTCAAAAGAGATCTGTGCTAAATAATTGCTGTTAGGGATTGAAGTGGATTGGGTACAATGGAGCATATGTTAAGATCATGTTCATTATTATCTTAATTTGATGTGGGGGTTGATGATAACAGGTCGATGACATCAAGGAAAGGGTATTTGTTTGTGTCATATAACTGCTAACTATCATGTCGTTGCTGATGCATTATCAGGCTATAAATGTACCATGCTCAGACTTTAGTATACTATGATTAGTCTGAGGATAGTTTTCAGACTGACATTTTGTCAGTTCTCTTTCATAGCCATGAGATTCATATTACTATGTATAGATGCCAGAGGAAAATCAGATTTGTCAGACAATGTTTGTTATGATCTGTGCATTTTCACCCTTCAGGCTGTAACCTAATTTGGGCCCAGTGCCAGCTGCCTCCTGAGACATGCGTCCAGTATATCTGAACACAGCTTTCTCACTCATCCCAGGCATAGTCTGTCCTCACATCAAACTAGCCATTGAAGTTGAATGAACATTTAGCTCAATACTGCAAATTTCACTAAAATATGAGAATAAATGTGTTAGTTTGAACTCAGGGAGATTAATCCCTTTGATATAGTATCTCACACTTTGAAAACATAGAATAAATCAGTTACAAATATAGTACTTTATGTGAAAGCTCAGAGCAGCTGTCAAATGAATTCCATTTAATGGCTCACAATAGCTTTTTAATATTCTTAAACAATGGCATTGAAATCACTCCTGAAATGAATCACAGAGACAGAGCAGTGTTCAGAAATCTAGATGATCTCCAAAAATTACTAAGGGTAATTATGAAAGCGTTATGAATTCCTGATAGAAAGGAGAGAAGAATTTGTCATCGCAAAGCTATAAAACCATTACAGCCTAATGTTCACCATCATTAAAAAGTGAAGAGACCTGGCATTGTGGAAAAGCAAATCAAATAAAACTAGGAAGCTCAATGATTCATTTAGTGTCGATATTTTTTGTACCAAGCTGTAGGCCTTCTGACAGGATTGGCATGCAATTATCACAAGCGACATTCACCGCCTCCAGCAACAAGAAATCTCAGATGTCGTGTGAATGAATGCAAAGCAATGTCACGCTCACACAAACACACACATGACTTAAATTTCATTAATTCATCATCATTATGCAGGATTGAGTACCTTAAAATACAGTCAATTTGGCTTTAAAGTACACAAAAGTTATGAGTAAATAGTTGAATGATACCATTGGTAAATCGGTCTTGTAAAGTTAGTGAATTCAGCACCTTGGCTAGCAACCTCACATGGTGAATTAAACAGCATTTCCATTGACTGTATATTAGTTTTCCAGTCACTACTACAGGGTTGAAGAATACCCCTCATATCTTGGCACATCACACTGTGGTCATGGTTCTGAATAGCATTTTTATTGACAGAGTGAAGTGCAAGTGGAAGCCATTAATCAATCAGATACATAGTGTGTTTAAATGTTTGCATTCCGGTGTGGCACAGTGATGTACGGTTAGCATCCAAAAACAAGCAGGTAGGCAGATTGGCTGCACTAAGATTACCCAAGTGTAAATGGGCATTTGGATGTGTGTGCACGGCAGCTCATGCAGGGCAACGTCTCGCACCTTGAGCTCATTATTGATGGGATATTCTCCAGGTCCACTGCAACCCTGACCAGGAGTCATTGCTGAAGATGAGTGCTTAGGGGTGTATATGTTGTTTTTAATACTTTAAATATTGGAAAAGTCACTTTTATCAGAGTATTATTTGTTTTTTTTTATTAGGTGGTCAATGATGATAACTTTTTTATATAATTGTAGATATCTATACAAAGAAACTAGCCATCAGAATGCCCAAAGCATTATAACCTCCAACAAAGTCACAGTTAAAGCCCTCTCTGCTCTGTAATGTAAATTATGAAATGAAACAACTTCCTTCCTTCCAACTGAAACAAGACATTAAACAGACATGAGTATTAATGACATAGAAATGAACAGTACCATATATAGTAAAGGAATGCCTAAACCCAACACATCTACCATGAGACATTTATATTAAAGTCAAGGTCACAATATTATTTTGTGGTATTACTGGTCATTCAGTTATCAATATAATCTCTGCTCAGACTCAGTGGAGTTCTCATGGCTGATAGAGTATGTTTGTAATCGTGGCCTTATGCACAAATAAAACATGAAGTATTATTATTCTGGTTTCTCATACTGTGATAATGATCACATTGGGGAGGAATAATTGTTTATATATGTATTAACCACAGCTTTCATATCACACATGTTTTCCTTGCTCTTACATAACACTGTTTTCACACCGTCACGTTCACTTCTCACTCTAGTGTAGGTCACAGAAATCACGACACTAGAGCCTACTTTGTCAGCGTCATAATTGAAAAAGAAAAAAAAAAGTCAACACCCTCAGGGGCCTGTGTCCAATCACCGTTAAAGGTCAGTTCTGAATTTAGTGCACAGTCATGGCCTGTCCATCCCAGATGTAGCCTTGTGGACTACAGAACAGTGACTGAACAGCCTCCTCTATTCTGTTAATCTTAAGTTCTGTAAGAGATATAGCTCATCAACAGCTACCACTCACATATGTTTTTTTTATTTATGGAGGTGGACTTGCTGTTACATCACATCATTATTTCCAAATTGCCATTTCCACAGAAGCACAACCTCTAGTTCCCCGCAATCAAAATCATTTCATAATGACACGCCAGAGAGGGAAGCATTTGTCAGAATGATTCATTGCCAATTGAACAGACTTTAGAAAAGGCTTTCTTTCTGCAGTTGCCTCAAATAGGCCCTTTATTCAGTCAACCAATTAAAGTATTGACATGTTGCATGACCCAGCACTGTTAGGCATAGCTTATAGACAAATCACAACAATAAATCCACTCTCTATATGAAATCACTGACAAACGGTGTTCAAAACACGAATGCTGGACGTTACAGCATATTTAGACAAATGTAATGTAGTTTGAGGCTACTGAGATGATTTATATGAAATGGTCTACAGCAATCCAAACAACAGTCAATGGAAAAAAAATACAAAAAATGCCTCAATTAAGAAAACTGCTAATACTATTCTGACCTGCTCTAAAAAGTAAGATTATTATACTGGGGGAAAAAAAAGGAGTAAATTCTCAATCGTGTGTTTGGCTTGTTAATTATATGCATAATATAAAACCAATCGCATGACCTAAATCACATCCTACATAACATATTGTCTTTGCATGTATTTGCTCATGTTAGCCATATAAACAGTAGTTTAATTATCTGATTTCACTTAGGAAATGTTATAAGGGGAAATTATATTTAGTGTGTCTAAAGATTGTTCTGCATACCATACATTATTATACTGTATCTAAATATTTACTTGGTGTATAATTAAGTGTATTCCAGAATTAAATCTACATCTTCAAGGTGTTCGTTTTGCCATTTTCACAAACCGCACTAGGCCATTTTATGTAATCTGAAGTGACACCTTGTGATCATACAGGGAAATGCATATCTGCCTATCTGTCTGTCTACAGTATCTATTAGTATAGACCATTTTTCTTAATATTGAAAAAAAAAAAATTGAGAAACTTTAGCTAGTGAACTCATTGTTTATCACAACTATTTGAATAATTAATTTGCCAAGTAATGTACGTTTTAAAATGGTAATATAAAAGAAAAAAAAAACTCCATCCAAAGTTCCACCCTCCTCCTAAATTTTACTGCAAATTGTAAACATTTTCCTTCCTTCATCCCCTAAAAAAGGCTATAATTGGCACCCAAATGCCACTTTGACTAGTTACTTAAAAGACCATTTAAATCTTTAGCTGTCAGTGAAACTTTAGCTGGTTAGCTTTATACAGCAGGCTGTCAAACTGAAACACACTTAAACAAATCAAAGAGAAATCTGGGTGAATGTTGAACTCTTGACATCATAAGGAGCAGGAGGAGTCAAAACACATCCAAGCATAACTCCATAGCTAAGTGACCCATGGGTTGAAACTCTCCATGATGACATTTGTGTAAAGGCAGAAGAGAAAGCAGGCTATTTTTGAACACATCCATCCTTTTTCCTGACCAGGTTCCTGTGGGAGGGCCTGGGAAAGTTCCTCTCACGCTGCTCTCTTTCTGCCGATAACAGGAACTCCTAGACATCATTACAAGTTCTGCTTCAGCTCTAAACAGACATACGAGAACTACAGGATCATTAGAAGACCAGGAAAAAAAAAAAAAAACAGACAGGTAGAGAGACAGGTAGGGATCATGGGTTACAGTTCTTGTCTAGCCGCAAAGTAGATTTAAATGTATGTTTGTTTGAGGGTATTCTGTTTTCTTAGAAAAACTATATCTAATTGAGTAGTTTAGTTGACTGGATAGGAATGGCTTATATGGCAATTTAGTTTATATCACTTATAATATCCTGATACATGAAATTTCTATCTGTATTTCATTATAAATGGTAATTTTTCTTTTTTGTTTACTGCACTTTTATACAAATTACCTCTTTAAATCAAATAAATTACTTAAAGCATGAATATATTAAGCAGGATTTGATTAATCTTCAAATAAACGGCTAATAGTAAACATAATAATAATAATAATAGTCATCGGTAGTATTAGAAGTCGCAGTATTCATATATTCATACTCTTATTAGCAGAAGTAACAACACTAATAATAATAATAAATAAATCAATAATGTTACAGTCTATAAATAGTTTTCATTTTGAGATATTTGCAAAATATATATAAATAAAACCTTGAAAAAATTAAATTCAAGTCTTGTGGGGAAAAAGCTCAGTGTTTAGATAAGACCACTGTGATTCAAAGGATGTTTACACAGATGCAAATCATCGCAAATGCCAAAGTAATAGGACTGTTTTGTCCCTTGGGCTTACCATGAGTGCATGAGAAATCCACAGAGAGACATAAAGTTAGAAATAAGGATGAAGTCAGCAATCTTGGGATTTGGAACAAACTGTTTTTGTGTAGGTCTTAAGGGAAAACAAATCAGGCCAATTTATTTAAATATTTAATTTATCATGCAAAATATTTTTGGTCACATATGCAGGCTGTATCAGTTGGCAAACTAAATAAAAAAAGTCCTTTTAACAAAAATTAAAAGTCCTAATTAAAGTCCTTTAAAAAAAAAATTAAAAGTCCTAAAAGTCTAATTTATTCTACAATTGTTACAAATGTTTCATCTTAGAACACATAAATTTATGACAAATCTAAACCGTCAGTAAAAAAACAAAAAGATACTGGACAGCATCGGTTCTTCAAGGTACCATCAATGTGAAAGGTGCAGACGGGATATTTAGGGTCGTATTATACTGTTTACCTCTGTGATGTTCCTTTACAATTATACATTCCTTTAACTTTAGGTATGAAATTTCCAGTACACAGTTCATATTTTAACCTTGGACATGCAATCTCTTTCATCTATTTAAGCAGGTGTGCTGGGGAAGACCATAGAATACATAAATTGTGTCCCAATTAACATATTGTATCTATAGTAACCGCTTATACACAGACACATATGACAGAAATTCCATATAATCTATAATAAAGAAAAAGCAGTTCCAAAAAATGCTGTTTACCAAAGAAGTCCATGTGGCCGATGTAATGAGGTTCTGTTAACATGTTTTAGAGTTTCAGCTAACAGTTCTTTAAAAAAATAATATTGGTGCTTCCCCAAGTTTGTCATCACTGGAAAGTCAGAGGACTGGGGAGTTTACACTTTGATTCTTGGTATTGTTTGAAAAAGCAGGAAAGAGAGTTATGCTGGTGAGGGAATGACTGTTCATTGTTGCTAATGTAAGCATTAACAGGGATGTTTTACAGATATTCCATTGTTTCAGACATTAAAAGTTAAACTGCTAAAATATCTGGTATCATTCCTTAACAAATTAAACCTTTGACAGATTGCTGTCGTTTAAGCAGAATAACAATCTACATTACAAACCAGTTAGTCATAGGAAAAACATTTTTGCACAGTCTACTGTATGATATTCCTATATTTTTGACACTATTGCAACTTGATCTTATAAGTACAGTATAATAAAGATAAAACTCTGGGCAAAGAATTCTGGAAATTCTCGTACAGAATCGAGAGGTTGATATCAATTTTTCAAAACACGTTTCAAAGAAATATTACTCTTCTTGGTATACCATAGAACTCGGAATTTAACCTTCTGCTGTTACAAGATGCTTTCACAATCCAGTCATCACAATGTACTCATTAGAATATATATGTTTCTTTCCATACAGTCTGCATATTCTTGATGTGGTAGTGTCAAATTCAGTTTTGTGTTTGTTTCATGTCTGCAGACTCAGAGGATGTCCAGAGGTGAATGGGGTTTTCTCGAAAACCTGCTAGAGGAAAGTCAGGAGTACTCAACTGGTGTTGGGCGCGTGTGGCTCACTGTCCTTTTTCTCTTCCGTATCCTCGTCTTGTGTACCGCAGCCGAGTCCGCATGGGATGACGAGCAGGCTGATTTTATCTGCAATACCAAACAGCCCGGCTGTGAGTCTGTGTGCTACGACAAGGCCTTTCCTGTCTCCCATTTCCGCTACTTTATTCTGCAGGTTGTCTTTGTCTCCACGCCCACCATTTTTTATTTTGCCTATGTGGCCCTGAAGAGACACAAGGAGCCAGAACAGGAAACAGTGGTGCAGCATGGGAGACATCAGGATAAAAAAGCCAAAGAATGGAAGCTAGAGGTGATACAGGAAGAAAATGAAGACAAGAAAGAGTCGCTTAATGAAAAGAAAACGCTCAAGCTCAAGGGAAAACTACTGGGTGCATACACTGTCAGCATAATCCTGAAGGTCCTAATTGAGGTTGGGTTTATAGTAGGTTTGTGGTTCCTGTATGGATTTGTAATTCCAGCAAGGTATGAATGCATGAGGAGTCCATGCCCCCACACGGTGGACTGTTTTGTCTCTCGGCCCACTGAGAAGACCATTTTCACCATATATATCCAGATCATCGCTTCAATCTCTGTGATCCTCAATGTTGTTGAGCTTTTCCATCTTCTTCAACTGTCCATCACACATTACCTGGAGAAGAAGTATCGATATCAGCAGCTAAGGGCTCCTCGTGTAATCGAGAAAAATCCAACAAAACTGGAGTTCCAAGTCCGAGCTTTCCAGGAAAAAGGCAATCTATATCTTCCAGGAGGAAATGACAGCTATGCGCAGCCTGACATGAACTGGAATGAGAGTAACCCGCATTCAACGGAGGACGTGCTTCCGACATACTTAAACTGTATTGGTGGCACCACACAGAGATGTCACTACAAAAAGGACGCTCGCACCAAATCCAAAAAAACTGACCGTAAAGAGAAAGTTTCCAGTGATAAGCATTATGTTTGAGCTTAAGCAACAAGTGTAATGGTCCAGTTTGGGAAAATAAGAGAGTGGGAGAAATTCTACTTTTTGCTCACCAAGGATTGTCGTGAGACAACTGCCATTTCCTCCATTTCCTGTTTGGATGATCAGCGGAATGTAGCGCGCTGTAGACTAAACTCACTTTTACAACACGATTTAAGATAGGGGGACAATACTCATTGAATTGAAGCATTAGACATAGTAGGGTTTCTGAGAACCTTATGGAGAAGTTTGAATATGCAGTACAAGACAAAGATAATTTAAAGTGCTCAAACAGTGTAAAAGGTACAGTAAAAAAGAAAATGAAAAAAAAATCATAATTTAAAGAATAGCAGTGATTGTAGAGTGACTATAGAGCTTAGTTTTAACTTTAATGTGGCCTGAATGACCACATATTAACTAATGAATAGTTATCTATTCAAATTTTAAAGTGGCATAACCACAAAGTCATTGTAACATGTACTCAGTCCATCTGTTTCTGTGCTGTTAGCACTGTTCCCTTGTACTTCCAGGGTGTAGGTTCGATTCCCTCCTCAGGTCTGTGTGCATGGAGGTTGCATGTTCTTCCCCAAGCTTGGTGAGTTTCCCCCAGGTACTCCAGTTTTCTCCCACAGTGTTGACAGATTTGGCTAATTGGCATTTCTAGAATTGCCGGTAACGTGTGAATGAGCATATGAATAAGTGTGTGTGTGTGTGCGTGTGTGTGTGTGCCATTCGATGGATTGGCACCTCATCCAGGGTGTACCCCACCTTGTGTGCCAAGTTTCCTGGGATAGGCGACCCAATACAGTACACAGGATAAATCGGTGTAGATGATGAGTGAGTGAGTGAGTGTTTCTGTTATATTTTCTTTGTGTTTCTTTAAATCCTCAGCTGGTACCTGCTGGTGATAATGGGAACCATTACATGTTTGCCCACCAATGCAAATTTATTTCTAATTAGGATTAGCTAGCTAGAGTGCTCAGTCAGTCAATGAAGATCATGCAACTTAGAACTATTTGTAGCTAGATAAAACTGTTTGTGCCAATTCGTGTTATGTAGTGAAGCAACAGTGAGAATTGTCTACACAAAGAAATTTCATTACGGACATTTCAAAATTCAAACTATAATATATGCACAATTTGGAACTATTTGCTAAAATTGCCTAGGCACCTAGTTTACTTTACCAGCTAGCATGATTTATGTTCACTTTTCTCATTCTGTTCTCCTGTTCCTTTTTTCAGTTTTTCCAAGCAGTAGTGGAGGGGAGCCTCTCCTTAAATAAGTGCCTTTTTCAAAGCAGTAAATAGCATTTCAAATCAATGCAGGCTTTAGGTTGAGATGAATAGGTCTGAAAAGTCTCTTACTGATTTTACCAAGTCTCTCAGGCAGCCCTAACCATGTACAGCCATTCACACTGTTAACAAAAGGAGTGAATTTTTTTTTACATGCACTTAAGTCAATTATGTAACAGTGAAATACATATGTGAATTAAAAAAAAGGAGGTATATGAAAATGATATTTAATTTTTTATTCTGTAATTCATATTTATTCTAACCGTTTCTAATAAAGATGAATAATTATTAAGAACATATTAATATTGTCTTTCTTTCTGTGTGTATAAATCATGGATTTTATCAAAAGTATTTTTAGTTAATCATGAGTTTTATCATATGTATTGTGAGATAATGAAAAGGTTAACTGGTTTGTACAAGGGGTCATGATTTTCTCATGCTTAAATCACTTTTATTAAAACCCTTGAAACCCAAGTGGCACACAGCAGTGCCGGCGACACAGCATAGATCAGTGACAACGGGGAGGCTTCAGACATCATTCTGTGCATTTGGGTTTTCAGATATGTCAGATAAAAGGAAAGTTAGCATTACTTTCAAAAAGTGTGAGTCTTAAGACCACCGGAATAGGTGAAATGTCACAAAAATGTAGAACTCTCAAAATGAGAATATTATTATTATATACTGTATTTGGTCATAGAAACAACTGAAAACACCCAGAAAAACACATTTTTTTTTTTACATTTAGGCATTTGGCAGAGGCTCTTATCCAGAGCGACTTACAAAAAGCGACTTACACACATGTGTGTGCATCTGTTCTATTTCTTTATCTGGTCTATTTCATTCTTCATATTTTTTTGCTTAGTCATGTTTGTATAGTTCATAAAATGAAATAAAATTCAATCCATCCTATTTTGTGCTAAAAAAAAAAGCATATGTCACTCTATACTGCAACATTTTGAGCCCTCTGTATATGTTTATTTAAAAAGAATAATAATTTTTAAAAACAAAAAATTGCTAAAATGCTCTGAGATTTAAGGGCTACTGTCCAAAAAACACCCAAGATATTGTTTTTATGCATGACCCCTGTGCACATACCAGTTATTCCCCAGAGAAATTTATTTGGCTTCCCATAAAAATCTGTCTTCCCTGCGTTTCTATCTCAGCTACGACAGGGGCTCGATTTAATCACTCAAAATTGTGCTTTCCACGAAAACATTTTAATGAACCAATAGCAGGACAATGCAGTGAGCTATTGATAATTTGATTACATTTTAATGAGAGGGATTAATATAATATTTTAATATATAATCAAATATAATCTAATATATTATCAAAATATATATATAATTTTGATAAATAATATAATATTTTAATATATATAAAATATAATCTAATATATTAATCCCCCTCAGTAAGATTGTTTTTTTTGTTTTTGTACGTTCCTTACTCAGAGTTGCTTTAAGAAGTTTTCTAAATCACTTTCAGTCTAAGACTCTCAGCTAGGACTTTTTAGACTAAGATAGGAGCTCTCTGAGAGAATTCTAAGAAGCTTTGTGAATACGGACCCTGAAGTGCAATGCAGCACCTCCTAAAGTAAATCATGCATTGTTAATACTCAGTTAATACTCAGTTAATACTAAACTTTACTGTACATTGGTTAAAATAGAGCCAAATTTTGAGCCTATAAGGCGTACACTCAGTGCACGTCATAAAGCTACTGTACCGTGGATATAATGCCAGTCTATTTCTGGGCATCATGCACACACATTCACTCCTAGGTGCAATTTGGATCATCAGTTGAACCCCCAGCACATTTATTTATTTATTTATTTATTTATTTATTTTGGACATCCAGAGTAACCTTATACGAACACAGGAAGTCATGTAAAACTCTACACAGACAGTAACCTGGGGTCTAGCTGCCCACTGCACTACACCCAAAGAAATGTTTTGATGGCATAAAGAATGTGTTTCATTAAGGGGAGTAACCTGCATTGCCAAGCATAACATACTGTAGCTTTTCTGCCCAGTCCACTCTGCCTAGCAGCTGTCCTGGAACAGAGTTCAACTTGTCATCTCGGGCCAAAACATAGCTTCACAAGATGTGTAGGTCTGCAAACAGTGAATGAACGCTGACCCTTTGGCTCACCTTGGCTGCCAAACAAAGTCACAGGGCTACCTGCTGTATGAAGTCTCTCTCCTTTAAAGGGGCATACTGTATGGGAGTACAGTCTTTCCCATTCTTGACACAAAACCACTGTCTTTTTGGTTTTATAAACCCGTCTCCATGTCTTAATAGAACATATCTAAAACCTAACATGGTATTCATTGTTCATTTTGCCCTAGGCGTATGGAGACATTTGAACTTTCTTGTGCAGTTTGTGGATCAAATCAGATTTGCTGTAAGAATTATATTTTTGGTCATTTTGAAGTCATTCCATTCCCAGAATCTGACATGTTTCTTTGGAATAATGTCTTTTGCTCAGTATAAGTGAGTCACCCATGTGTTACAGTATTTCCTCTAGTATTATTGTACGGACCGCTGATGTATTTCTACCTGCTATTAAACGTACACTTACACATAGCCAGAAGACACATTCAATTACCAAACCTATTATACATTGTCAAGGGGTTCAGACTAGTCAGACATCCTGCTTTTACTGGGGATTCGTTCCTAGGACTGCAGATCCTCCCAGACCTCCAGATCTGAAACCTTGGAAATATTTTCACTTTTGTTTTAGGGTAAAAATGTGCGACAGAAAACTTTGATGATCATGTCACCAGTTTATTGGTATATACTGTACACCAGTTAGTGATCAGTGTTGATGTATTAAACGTTTTGTAGTGTAAAATGTCATGGCTGTATCGGTGTAGTTCAGCCAGGTAAAATGTATTCACTTTTTTCCTGTTGCTACCATTATGTATTACAGTTCTGTTACTTGCATATTTTGGTCTCATTTGACATTTTTGTTCTGTTTTCACATTGTAAATTACCAAGGCGTTTACTATACATATAAATACATGTTAAGCATACTTGTTAAATCAAATGCTCTGAAATAATTTATCATCAAGGATTGTGACTGTAAATCATGATGATCCTATGAAACTCTATGAAGAGCATTGTTAGTTTTGTAGTTTTATCTCCTGTATTTTTATTTCAGTATAGGGAAGAAAACTGAAGAATTCTGCTCCAGTAATAATGCCAGGTGGTTCCAGGGAAATGAGACATTGGGACCACCGGCAAGTGAGGGCAGAACACTTACTCTTCCTGCCAGCTAACGTGATGAAAGTACCTTTTCCCCCAGCTGTAGCCACAACAAAAGAACAAAAAACACAACAGCACAACGAAGGGAATAAAAGGAACATTTTGCCTGGTTCACATGATGCATCATAAACAGTGATTTATGCAAATGGTAGAAATGTTTTTTTTTTCTTTAACAGATCATAGCTTTGCTTATTTAGTTTTTTAGGTATTTAAAACAAACAAACAAAAAAACGAAAATGAAATTCCTGATACAGAGGGTACGTTAAAATAACAGTCTTTTCTCCATCCAAGATGCCCATACCACCTAAATAAAAAATTACATTTGCTTGAGATTAACACAGCTATTTGATGGGGTCCTTAATTTAGACTGCGAGGAGGAAATGAGTTCGTGTCTGTTTCCTGATTCCATCATTGCTCTCTCCAGGGATTGGTACAGAGAATTGTTCACTGTGACAATGGAGCAGCAGTGGGCATTGTTAGATTGTTTATAATAAAGCCCTACCAGCACTATACAGATGTCACCACCACCTCATCAAAAGCCTTCTAATGGATGAGGCTGTAGGAAAGAGGATTAACACATTGCATATGAAATTCATTATATGCAATTCCTTTTTTCAGTCATAGTAGTGTTCTGCTATCCAACATATTATTCAAAGTTTTATGATATATTTCCAATTATTCAAGCGGTAGTTCTAACCGAATAATCTGATTGGATGCGAGGCATTCCACAAATAGTGTTGTAGAGCATGACGGCACTCCAATGTTTAATTGTATACATCACTCCACGGCACAAGTGTTGTAACAATCATTAAATGTTATACTCATGACTGGACTTTTCATTGCAAATTTCATTTCAATTCTATTTTATTACTTGTACATATTGTAATAATGTATAATATTTATTATATTTCTTATTTCATATTCCTTATCTGAATATTTTCTTTTCATATTGTATTTTTCTTTGCATTATTATATTCTATATATTTCATATTCTTTATTTACATTTTTTTTTTTATAGGTTAGGTTAGGTCAGTTCATATCATACTATGTATGACTTTGTATGTGAGACATAAAATTTAAATTTTGAATTACACGGACAGACAAATAACTGTCCGTCACCAGCAGGGGTAAAATAGGTTGGTATGTGCCTCAGGAAAGTCCGGAGAGCAGGAAACCCACATTCAAATCCAAACATGGATGCACTTTCAGCATGATGGCACATCTGATAATGTGATATTTTCTTAAGGAAGTAAATCTCATAAATTTCTCAGGACTTTCAACCACAACCATGGTTTACTCTCCTCTCTTCAACACGGCTTTGATGTGGTCGTATAGGCACGAGGGCACAGCCCGAGTGCAACTGATCAGCCACTTAAATGGGAACACAAGTATACCTGTAGGATAGCTGAAGATGGGAAGTAGACCAGACATTTTTTTCAACCTACTAATATGAATTATACGCTATTACTTTAAGTCTACACAGAAATTTCTACCGCACATCTATTTTTAGATCATTAAAAAGTCTTCGCATAATTTGACTAAATTTTAAAATTATTCTAATATATGCACTATGAAATATTGAGACATAATGTACCGCCAGATCTCTAGGAATCGTGTTCTGCATAGAAATCCCAATCTACTGTACAACTTTATGGGGTTGAAAGTACACTGATAGATCCTTAGAGATTTGTCTTAAGAGAGATGGAAGTCGTTACTAGTTCAGAGAAGGACGGTGCAGAAAGTTGTGGGAACTGAGCCGTGTGACCCATGGGAAAGGGAAGGATTTGGAGCGTTGCTCAATTGTTTTTTTGTGGCTCATGGGAACCTTGGTATTAAATAATCGTGCTTGCATTGTGCAGCAGGTCTGTACACATCCTGGTTAAGGAGGCCAGAGAGGGATGGTGGCGTCGCTCCCTCTTCCCATTTCTCAAGAACAATGAAGCCGTGTGCCTGCCGCGACGATCGCAGTTTAGTGCCAAAGTCTCTGTGTCCTATTACCTGAACTCTTCTACACTAATCTCAAAAACAATGAATGACAGTTACATACAAACATTACTGTATGTTCTACCACTATTATCCTGAATCCTAAGAACATTTTAAGATACCCTGATACTGCCAAATATTTGATTATATACATTTATGTAAGAAATGACAAACTTTGGTGCTAACTGAATTGAAAACTTTCCATGAGAGACTTTATTATAGAAGAAAATCTGCTAAAAGTTCATTGACCATTGTACAAGTGGCTCTCAACTGGCCACCATGGAAGATGCGGAAAATCTTTGACAGTTGTTTGTAAAACCACAATCAGGATGTTTTGAGATTCAGCTCTATTTTTAGGGTTTTTACATTGCTGTTGCCTTTTTTTCCAATTAACTTTTCGTAATATGGTTACTGATGTCTTTATTTTGAGCATTATTGCTTTAGGTCAAAGCTGGGTTTTTTTTGTTTTTTTTTTGTTTTAAATCAAAAGCTGTTTACTGTTATACATACACTAGTTTTGATAGAAGCACAATCTACTGTGATGTAATGTTGCTTGATTGGGACTGAACCATAAAGCCAAACCAAATAACTCCTTTGAACTGTTAAACATCATTTTGTGTATGGACTTACATGAACTCTGCAAAAAATTGTTT
This sequence comes from Leiocassis micropogon, assembly GCA_028565275.1. Classification (NCBI taxonomy): domain Eukaryota; kingdom Metazoa; phylum Chordata; class Actinopteri; order Siluriformes; family Bagridae; genus Leiocassis; species Leiocassis micropogon. The sequence goes on along the minus strand of JAOVVA010000030.1, from coordinate 9,555,418 downwards.
GTTACCTGTTTTTTTGGGGGGGGTCTCATCATTATAGTGCAATGCCAAATACTCATTTGTTACTCTAATATTCAGATTCTGAAATGTGACTAGTGTATGGTTATGTTACCTTGTCAAAAACTAGACCAAAAAGGAAAAAGAAAAACACTGATTCAGAATACCTCTAAGCAATAAACTGATGGCCCCTCAGCCACAGTCCTTGCAGATTTGCACATTTTTGTGTTTGCTACATAAAAAAAATAAATAAAAAAAATCGACATTGATAAATTGAATTATTTAATAAAATGTGCTTTGAATTTCATTAAAAAGTGTAAATCTTTAACTGAAAATCAAAAAGGTCCATTGTCTTTTTTGTTGTTTTTATACCAACATGTTGGTCCTTTATTCACTTTGGTGAACAGTTTTATACCCACAATGCAGCTGATGGTACCAGTGGGAGAGAGCACCATCTCTACCTATTAAAAAAAAAAAGATGCACAGCAATAGCAGCTAACGTCAAAGTCAACTTTATTGTCGATTCTGCTACATGTACAGTGCATACATATAGAGAATCTAAATTACGTTTCTATCAATTACAAATAACACTTAAAATTTTAAATAAAATACATTTTAAAAATGGTTAAATAACACAAACTTAAAGAACAACAGAGGTAAGACAACTGAGTAACAGTCCTGCAAAAAGGGACAGTTATCACAGAAGGCTGATATGGTGCAAAATGGAACAGTGCAATAAGAATAGTGCAAATGTGCTTTTTTAGTTGTATTTTAGTTGACATTTTAAAGAACAATATAAAACAGTATAAAAACAGTGTTGCCTTTTTTTCCAATTAACTTTTCGTAATATGGTAACTGATGTCTTTATTTTGAGCATTATTGCTTTTGTATTTTATTTATTCTTTTAGTATTAGTTTTTTTTAATTAGTTCTTGTTAGTATTATATTTTATTTATGTATTTATTCTTAATTCTATTTATATACCTTGGGGGTTAATTAGGTTGGGTAAAAAAAAAAAAGGACTAAGACCTGGTTTTAGTCAGTCTAAAAAATAAAGTTAATTTGATTTAATCACAAGGTACTTAATAAGGAATCAAGGGCATAAAATTTTTTGCTTTGCATGAGTGTGTGTGGGTTTGTGGTTTTGGTTTGAGCCCTTATTTACTGATTTATTCAGTTGGCACTTATAATCATGTAGCACTTATTTTTTATAGCACTTTCCCTTAATTCCCAGGTCTTTAGATTAAAATTATTACTTTATAATATAGACTATACCCACCTATTTTCCTAAAACCCCTCCCCCCCCCACCAACGTTTTTTTTGGTCACCCACTTACCCCATCGTTCTTTATCACCATCTAATTTTACCCTAAACCCCAAATTATGACACTAAACTCAACTCCCATCACCCTCTTACCCTTACCTTAAACTCTATTAGAGTTATGCATAATTCTATCCCCATCCTGACCTTAACCTTTACCCCAATTATGCTAACCCGATCCCCACCCTGTCTCTAACCTTAACCCTAATTATTCCTAACCACATCCTGCCCCTTACCTTAACCTTAATTATACATAACCCTAACCCATACCCCCCCCCATCCATTCCTAACCAGGATCCCCTAAACTTTTTATTAAATAAATTATATATAAATTTTATTTAATTTTCTTTTTTAATCCTGATTTGGAAAACCAGGAAATGCACAATGTTGCCAGTGCACTCTAACCACAAGGTGGACCCATTTCAAACATATAACTGAAAACATCTGACAGGGGGAAAAAAATGAAATACAGCCCCTGTCAAGACATTAGAAATATGAAATCGTACATCAATATACTAAACACATGAGCGATATTAAATACAAATTAATTTATGTTGCAGGCTGGAGTTTTACTTTATTCTAGTCTTCACGTTATGGAATAAAGTGACAGCTGATGTTGGCTGAACCTTTCTCCCCCCTTTAAATATGACCTGATGTGTCCTTGCACAGGCAGAAGTGAGAAAGTGCACATAAAGTGATGTTTTATTGATTGCTCACATTGATTCAGTACTGTAATAAGGAAACTTCTTACAAAAACATTAACAATTTTATACTCCCTTTTAGGTTTTCTCTTCTGCACTTTCATTCAGTCAGAGATTAAACCTGATGCCTTTCTTTCACGCTCAGTCAGAAAAGGGAGGCGAACAGAAACATGCTTCTCTAATGATGGATAAATGGTTATGGGCCCATGCACCTGGGGAACATCAAGCACAAACGAACATGTCTTCGAAACAATGACGAGTCTTTTTTTTTTTTTCAGCATTAAAGAACATAAACATAGCTGATTATTGGATCAGGCTGAGTGTTGGGGTGGGAAAAGCTCATATGTGCCAAAAACCAGGGGTGCACACCTGAGATGTAATGGACTGTAAAGTAATGAAGGGTCATAAACTGAGGTTGTACACAATGCTATGTCCTCTTTTCATACAGCATCATTAGTCATTTTCTTGAAATGTCTCTAGCTAGCTCTTTACAGGCCGGTTCTTTTCCAATACTGCCCTGGGGGTGAACTCAAGTTTGTCCTTCAGGCTGAGGACTTCCGTGCTGTCTCGTCCCACCAGCTCCTCGAGTTTCCGGTCCTCGCGAAGCTCCGCGACACCTTTCTCTTCACGCGGGGTTTTGGGAGGTCCCCGGATGAACCACTCCAGGTGATAACCGACGGCGCCCACCACGAAGGCCACAGGGAAGGTCACGTAGGGCGCATAAGTGCGCATGGCGGTCCACACCACCGGCCACATGGTGGCGCTCACGACCTAAAGTCAGAACGGTCTGAAAGGCAATCAAGCAATAAATAAAATAAACGTGCGTTTATCTTACAAAAAGTCAGCTCTTTACATTCTATTTCCTCGCTTAATCATTGTGTGTAATTTACACTTTTATTTTCAGACTTTACACACACACACACACACACACACAATTGGGTGAAAAAGGTCCAAAGTCAGTTAACTTGAGAATGCTGCTAACCACCCAATCCCTTCTCTACATATTAACGCTTCATAGGATACAATATAACTTCGTACAACTCATTTAAACACGTTTAGTTAAAGCACAACCACTAACAATGTACGTATAAAAGACAAACACACCGTCAGTTACTTTACCCCCTGGTCGTGCTTCAGAGCTAAGCGGTCATTTCTGTTACATCAAAATCCACTTCCGGTCCTTACGTAACTGTGACGTGGCGTCTCGTCATTGGTTTAAAATGCCATGGCGACATCTAGCACACGTTCTATTGGCGACATCTAGCGTTCACACTATGCAACACACCCTCTGATTCAAAGTTCCTTCCATTTCTGCTGTTATTTAAGGATTATTTTAAATAATACAGGATCTCCTTAATTAACATTAGTAAATTATTGAAACCACTGAGCTTTCTATTCCTACACTTTCCATTTCCAGGACACATTAAGTTTGGTGACAAATTAAATGCTTGTTTTATAGGTTTAACTGAATAAGTTTAAAACAGTGTTAATAACTGAGAAATAAATTGAAGTTTAATCATTTTGATGATTTGTGGCTATGAATAACTATCCCTTGTGGGCTCCTGGGACCTACTTTAGGAATCATTGTTCTAAATGTTGCATATCTTTCGTACATTTCACTTACTAGGGGGCATTATTAGCTTAGATCAGAAATACACGAACCAGAGTCATTTAACCAGTCACAATATTCTTTCATTTTTAAGGCAAAAAGCTTTTAATCTATATAATGTCTGACACAATGCTGAAAATACTGAATGTAACATTAAAAAGTTGACAACTGACATTTTCAAATTGATTGATATTAACGACATTACTATTTAGTCAGTTTTCAATACAATTACAAAACTTTAGGACTTAATCCACTCATGCAATGCCATCATTAGTCAAATACAGTCCCTCTGGATCCAAGTCTTCAATCTATTACAATAAGCCAATCTCACATTGCACCATATCAATTTTTTGATTGAATTAGTATTATGACTATGTGTATAAATCATGTAAGAAACTAAAGAGGTTTAACTAAATGAAGTTACAATATAAAATAAGGCAAAATATAAGATTGGCAGCAGACATGATAATTCAAGTTCACTCCCTGAGTGAGCTAGTTCTCCTCCAAACCTTTTTAGGTATTACATACACAATTTGGCACAGGTATCCACATACAACTTGTTAGCTTTTCCGTCAAACTACACTTTAAATTTAAAACAAAAAAGCAAAGTAAGAAGTAGGAGTGCATATGTACAGGGCATTTTGAGTGAGGGAGGTAAACTGCAGTGAAAGGCACAGTTACAAGAGGAACATCCAGAGTGCCGGTGGTCTTTGGCATGAAACCGCAGTCCCCCTTTACAACTGAAGTGGTCAAACTGCCATTTGATGGGATGTAAATCTTCACATGAGTCGTGACATGGTGCAGGAGAGAAAGTCCTCATAGCTCATGCGTACATTGCCGGTCATGCTGGTGTCCTTCTCACGAAAAGCCAGGGTCATGATTTGCAGTTGAGTGCACACCTGGATAAAGGAGTCAAGCTGGAGGGCATTACTCATGCCACGGACACAGTGACGGTTCACCAGGGTCTGAATGAACTGCGGGCTCAGGTTATAACCCAGCTGAGAGAGTGCTGAGGGGAGAAAGAGAGATTTATACCATGATGGATATACAAAAAGAATGTCTAAATAAATTAGGAGTTTTATGCAGGTTTGGAAAAAATGCTGTGAAGTAAGGACGCTTTCAAAAACAGAAAGGTTAAGTTTATTTTTATCATTTAACAAAATATGAAGTAAATGAACAGAACAGCAATCCAAATAAAAACAGTATTTGGTTATACCAAATTCTTCTAGGTACACTTGCACACAGTTTTTGAAGGAACACAGCAGGTAGGTTGTTGAAAAGCTCCATACAGAACTAACTACAGATCTTTAAGGTCTGTAAGGCTCCCTCAACTTCTTTTGTCTCTTCATGTAACCCCAGACAGACTGAATAATGTTGAGTTCAGGGCTCTGTGGGGGGCAAGTCTTTTTTCCTTGGAGAAATGCAGCCAAACTTACAAGGAACCATCCCCATGCTTCACTGTTGCCTGCAGACAGACACTCATTGTGCAGCACTCTAGCTCTTTGGCAATCAATCTGCCTACTGCTACAGCCCAATATAAAAAAAATCTGGCTTCTCCAGACAGTAGAAATGTGTACTTGGGTCTCACTGGTTTGTTCCAGTTTTTTTTACTGATGGCGCTGCTGGACATCTGAGGTGGAAAGGAAGCAAGCATGATATGTCTTTCACCTGCTACTTTAAGTACGCCGAACAATATCACAATACCTAGTTGCTGATTCCTTTTATATATTGTGATTCTGTAAGTGTCACAAATTTTACAAATATCCCAATTCAAAAAGCTGTCTTAACCCAAACGTTTTATACCTTAGTGTTATTCAACAGCTTCAAAACTAAATAAAGCCAAAGGGTATTCACACCGAATATTGATTTGATTTAGATTTTTCTTCTGTTCGCTCACTTTGCATTTTGTAATTTGATAAAAATAAACAATTAAAATATATACAGTATATTTTTGAAAGCATTTCAAACTTGCTTTGCAGCATTTCTTCAGACTTTTGCATAATACTGTATAATGCACCATATGGCCAACATTTTCCGAACACCTCACCATCATAGTCATATGTGCTTCTTAGATATTTTGCTGTTACCATTAGGTAACACCGTTGCCATTAAGTGATGAATTTCATCTACAGCAATGTTTTGGTAGGTGGTATGTGTCTAATTTACACCAACACAAATGGCAACACCCAAGGGCTCCTAGTAGAACATTGCCCGGAGCATCACACGAGCTCCCCACCAGATTGCCTTCTTGGCATAGTGCATCCTGGTGCCATCTCTTCTCCAGTTAAGCAATGTACGCACACCCCCCTGTCCACATGAGGCATCAGCCCACACTGTCTTTATAAATTGGACTATGGTCTAGTTTTGATTCTCATATGCCCATTGTGTTGTGAACTGACTTTAATTCCTGCTTAATATATTTTACCCATGGGCATATGCCATTGGTCTGAATGAAATCAGTAATCTTCACTTCACCTTTCAGTTGTTTTATTGAAATGGTTGATTGGTCTATGTACATGAACAGGATGCCAGGAGCCATTTTTGGTCCTCAGTCTGACTAACCTTGATGTAGCTCATTGCTGTTGATGGAACCTGAGCGGTCACGGTCAAACTGACCGAATATTGCCCGCCATTGCTGCAAAAAAACCCAGAGAGCTGAGAAGCCAAACACGTCAATGCGGCCAGTTTTGGTCTTGTCAAACATATCTGCAAAAGATAGAGAGTCTGTAAATAGTTTTCAATATTCAGATTCCAATATGTGGAATACATAATTTCATGACTCACTAAATCTACATTTATCATTAATGAATGAATGACTTCACCTAATCATATTAATAGAAATGTCTGAGAACAAGATTTAAGATAGGTTAAAAGGTACTGACTGATCATCATCAGGCAGGTTTCATCGTTGAATGATGAGTTGTTGGAGTTGAGCAGGGCCTGCTTTAGCTCCTTCAGGTTGATGTAGCCACTGCGATCCGTGTCGACAGTCTGAAACCACTGAAATGCCTCAGGGTTAACCCCTGGTGGAATGTTACCTAGATCATGAAACAAATTTGCAGCACTTTAATATAGCACAAAAAATCAGTATGCTCTCAACAGGGCATAATAAAAGTTCTAGAATTAGTCAACACAACAGCACAACTGAAGCAGCATTACACAATAAGAAAGGGTTTACATTTCAGCTGAAGGAGAACAAGCTAATTGCGTCAATAACAAAAAAAAAAAAAAAAAAGTCAGGAAATTAACTCCACTACATTACAACACACTTCACAGAAATGTGAATAAAATCACTACAACACACGTACATATTAACCTGATTTAATCATATCTTGCTTTCTAACTCCCATTACAAGTACAACCTGTACAATCTTGTTAAGCTGCAGATTGTGTATTCTTAGACTTCAGTTATTTATTAATAATCAAGTAACACAGCTGCAGAAAGGAAAATAAAAATCAACTCAGCTGCAGAACATCAATGTTTGTTGTCTGTTTTATTCACAGACCTGGGGCAATACACGCCTGGTGGAGAGGCTGCAGCAGTGTGCATATAAATTTGCACTCTTAGCCTTGCCAAATCAAGCCACATCCACTACCACTCACAAACCACCAGAAAAGTCTTGCAGATGAAAGTACGATTATGCAAAATGAAAGGCACACAACCAGAGCACGGATAGACTTGAAACAGCAACAATATGGTGCCTATCTTTCTTAGGGGATGATTACATACATAAATCTGATTTGATTTTTAACAAGGGAAAAATAAAGGCACACCAAGATACTGTTCCTTTAGACCTAGTGTTCAGCAGTAATAAAATTTTAGATACAGTAGATAGTCTAGAACAGGGGTACTGAATTTAAATTTAAGAAGGTCCAGTCAATAAAATTTTAACTGCCTATTTTTTAAGGACATACAATGACTACATTCATATATCTTTAAATGTAGTCATTGAAAAGCGTAGAACGATATTGATCTTCCCCAGAAATGCCAGACTAGTACTGCCTGATAAAATATAAATTTTTAACAAAAATACAGAAACATCAGCATTGGAATAAATGAAATTATAAATTATATAATACCGAATGTTTCCTTATATTATTCCTCTGCAATTAACATGCCGATGTTAACCCGGTATTGTTGCACTATGGTTCCACTTTTTCTCTGACGTTATTTTAATTTACTTGTATTAATGATACATTTCTTTACATACTTTTTTTCTGGAGTAAGTCATGCTGTGTTACACATTTATTTGTGTTTTGTGAGGATATGGGTGCTTTGTACAGGGCTTTATGGTAGTTTCCATGTATTTATGGTAAACTATCATGTTGATTGGCTCTGTTGAAAAAAAACAACAAAAAAAAACCTCTTCCCAGTTGTGTTTGACTAATGGCACTTAGTTATTAACCTAGTTAACCCAGTGTAAGTATCTATCCAGTGATGTAAAATTTAAAGCACTTTTTGTAAGTCGCTCTGGATAAGAGCATCTGCCAAATGCCTAAATGTAAATGTTGAATGATGTGTATAGCCACGCCCATTTTGAGGGCAAAAGCACTGTATTTGTCCCCAAAAAAAACGATGGCTGCTGTGAGGTAATCTGGCGCAAAACTGCTCATAATGTCCCTTCTACTCAACATTTTGATCTAATTTATGGCGCAGATTTATTTTGGGCAAATACAGATGGACTGGCAAAGTTGCAATAAATTTTGTCAAGGCAGTTTTGCATGATGCTGTGACGAAATCAGCTGGGCAGAATTTTTTTGAGACGGGTTTCGGTCTCAATTTATGAAGATTTATATAGATTCTCATTTATCAGAAAAGCAACAGGGTCAGGATAGAATAGTCCGCAGATTAGTGATGCATGGTCTTGAACATTTAGAAAGACAAACATTTCCACGCTTTCTCACCTCCTGGATATTGCTGGCCATATGGTCCACCTTGAGGCTGCCTATATCCTCCGTAAGGGGCTCCTGGGGCTTGACCACCTCCATAAGGAGCTCCAGGGGCTCCACCATAACCACCATAAGGTCCACCATACTGTCCTCCTGGTACACCACCATACTGCTGACCCCCATATTGTCCTCCTACAGGACCACCTGGGGGTGCACCACCTCCATAGGGATTACCTGGAGGAGGATGCTGTCTAGGAATGTTCGCTCCTGCTCCCGGATAACCCTGTGAATATGTAAAGGAAATAAAATATGGACTTCACTGTCTTGTGCATGCAGATTATTCAGCATTGTTTTTACAGAAAGATGTTCGCTGTTACGAACCGTTTTAAATAATAGACGAAAATATGTTGGCAATAAACGGATCTATTATTCATATTTATAACACACATAACCAAAAGATAAGATACACCCACTATACGTATTAGCATGCTATGTTACCTTAGCACAAACAAAGTAAGCTCCGAGTTTAATTAATGGCTTACTTTAAGTTTAGTTCCGGTATTTGTTTTAAACATGTATATAATCCTGTCAAAGTCAACTAGCACGACAAAATATAAAATGAAGAGAAAATCCAAATAATAAATGTTTTAAAACCCGGAAGCGACATTACCTGCCCGTAAAAATTCATTTCGCTGTTTGAAGCAACTTCGGGCTGTACAAACGTCTGATTTTCTTTAGTCCCGCCTCTTGATGCTGATTGGTCCATTTCAGTGTTTGTCCTGAAACGTATCTTATTTTCCTACTCCCATTGGTTAAAATCACAGAAAAGCTTGAAACCCGGAACTATGACTCATACAATAGACACACCTCATTACGCCAGCGAAAAGAGGTGGCATATGTATCAGCAGTCTCTCACTGTACCAATAAATCAATAATAGCTTTATCCATATTAGGTAAATTAGGTGCATTGTGCTAGTGTTACCTTAAAGCACATTTTCCTCTGCAGTCCATGGGCAGGTCATATTTAAAAACAAGACAACCAAGATACAAGACAAATAAGCATAATGCAATTACACAGATTTAGATTAAATAACTCAGATAAAATAATTTAAAACAGATCAGTTATTTAAAAAAAAAATCAAATAAACAGCACAAGTGGCATGTTGTCTTAGTGGTTAGCACTGTCGCCTCGCACAAGGGTTCAGGTTCAATTCACGCCTTGGGGTCTGTGTGCAGTTTGTATGTTCTTGGTGCTTGGTGGGTTTCTTCCCTGCTGAATCCAGCATGATTTATATGCTGGTTAATACTGGTTAGTGCTGGTCTGATGCTGGTTTAGCTGGTGAACCAGCATAACTGATGGAAGACCAGCATATCTAAGCTGATGAAACCGTACCACCAGCATTGGTCTTGCTGGTTAGTGCTGGTCTGGTGCGGGTTTAGCTGGTGAGCCAGCATAACTGATGGAAGACCAGCATTCCTTCATACAGCATACTGTAGGCCAGCATGATTTATATGCTGGGCCACCAGCAAGGTTTTGGTAGTTAAAATTGGTTACCATTTTAGCTCATTCTCTTGTATTTTAATAGCTAGTACTGAAAATAGTGTGTGATGTAAATACCATGTAGTGTGATCTTTAAAATGCATTTACATACAAGAGACAAAAATAATCCATTTACCAAAAGCATGTAAACACATTATTTTACATAACATAAATATCTGCTGGGTTGTCTAAAAACACAAAATGAACCTTTTATATAAATGCACTGGAAATAAATGCATATTTTAAAAAAGTAATCAATGGAACGCACTTAAAACTGAAAAAAAAAAAGCATAGACCATCATAGCTGGTCACCAGCTTGACCAGCATCACCGCATTGTGATACTGGTCATCGGCACCAGCATCACCGCATTGTGATACTGGTCATCGGCACCAGCATCACCGCATTGTGATACTGGTCATCGGCACCAGCATCACCGCATTGTGATACTGGTCATCGGCACCAGCATCACCGCA
>JAOVVA010000030.1:9499768-9522907 GCA_028565275.1 Leiocassis micropogon | reverse complement strand
TAATTTGACCATTAATTTTGTGACATTATAGGGGAAGCTGAGCTTCCCTTGCAGTCTTAAAGAAATCGCCACTGTTCAAAATACATGGAGGCTCACTGGTGTTCTACCACAGTCATACAGGATGAGAATAAATACAATATGTCAAAAATTGGACCCCCCGGTTCCTAGTACAGTATATGTAATGTAATTTGTTTAAAAGATATATATTAATAAGGATAGCAGTAGTTAAGGCTATACAAATTTTGTATTAGGATTTGGAAGTGTGTGTGTGTGTGTGTGTGTGTGTGTATGAGAGAGAGATGCATGCATATGTAAATATGATTTCTTTTGGGTAGGTAAACATGGAAATAAAAGAGACTAAAAAAGGTCAATGAATCATACCACAGGTTACTCTGAGTGTGTGTGGGTGTGAGTGCAAACACTTCAATATGAGTAAGCCTTCAAAGAAAACAGCACAATGGATCTGAAGGCCATGAGTAGAAGGACCTAGCACAAGAGTCGACTGTGTATGTTTTTTTTTTTTTGCTGCATCAATACCTTGCATCAAACTATTGGTGTCATGGTTACAGCATGATACCTAATGAACTAATAGCTAGAGATTATCTACAAACCGCTCTGTGAGACTTTTTGGGCAATAACTGGGTAAATTAGGCTCAAAGGCTCTTAGTGGGATAAAAACCAGGAGCCTCTTCAGAAAACACAGCCGGCTTTGAACTTTTGTTGCTCATTTGATAATGCCTCTTGGCACAGTCACACATACAAGACCGGAACTAAACATAAAACCTTTGCAGCATGTTCTGCACTTTTGCAGCTTCACTTACTGTATGCCTCATCTGCACAGACAGTGTCACTCACAAAACAACCAAACATCTCACTGCCAGACAAATCGCTCTGGGTTCTGCGGCTAGATGGTTCTGCAGCCAATATGATACAAATATTTTATCAATATGCATGGTAAATTAATAATTAGATTATGAAACAATCCCTGGATGGAAAAAATTGGAGATCCTTTGGTGAATTTATATGAGACCAAATCTTGTGAAGAGTGTAATAGGATGGGTTATGCTCAACTGCCTTGTATGTGCATGTAGAAGTGTGCATGTGCTTGTGCATGGTGTTCTGTGATAGAATACACAATTCAGGGCAAAATTCCACTCCAGAGCTTCTCACCTTGAATGCTCAGAGTTCTCTGGTTGCACCAAGACCAACCTGCCTAGGTTATGAAAGATCAAGAATTAATTAATTTATTTTATTCTTATAGCTACGAAAGCATGACATTAAAATTAGGATATTGAAGGGCAGATTGCTATTAAAATCTACCTTCAACTGTGTTGCTACGATCTGCAGAGAAGGTGGTTAATGTCACAACCATTCTATTAGTAATGTCACAGCAAAGAAGTGGCTACTGCCGCAGTAGTGATGGAGAATGGGTGTTCAGGGGCTAAAACTCCCTTGCTGCTGAGTAAGTCTACATTTACCACCTTTGTAAGCAAGCTGTAGGGAGGTAGTCTATTGTTTAATGCCTCTTTTTAGAAGGCACAATTGATTTTCCCTTGAAAAACATCATTCCCTAAGGTCACTATTACCTGCCTGAGCCAAGTGGGGAGGAAAAAAAAAAAAAGACCTCATGCAAAATGCATGAAACAGAGAGACCTTACTAGGAAAAGCTTGGTAAGTGTGGGTGTATGATGGGGCTGAAGAATCCCAAAAAACTTTACTCTGGCATGGAGAGTTTAGTCAAAAGAAAAGAAGATTTAGGAGTCGAGACTTGCACTTCTCAAATGTCAATGGGAGGTTTGGTTTGTATCAAGGGAGAGATAAAAGGAGAGATGTCAGCTAGCAGACATGCCTGGCTGCTTGGGAGTGCAGATGTGTGCTGCTTGGTGGATGACACAGAAGCAGGAGATGAGTTCCAGTTGTCACACTTGGCAACCTAAATGCCAGCAGCTGGTAGGGTCAATGCTAAATTCTTTTGACAATATTTCTATAACATTTTGTGGCAAAACATAGCCATGTGCCATCTCCATTAAAGTCACTTATGTGTGTGTTTACTATAGAAGCAAGTGTAAACAACACATGTAAACATGATTCTTGTTGCTGCATTATGCATGTGCTATGTAGATGACCTTCAATATAATTAGGTTTTATTCCATCTCCTGCTAAGTATAGGGATGTATAGCGATGTTTCAATTCAATTAGATTTAGTTATATATCACTCAATTAATTTAGTTAATTTTTAGTTTTCAATTAGATTTTAGTTAGATCTCACTCAAAGTGGCGGAAATAAAGTATAGACCATCAGTTTGTCCCTGTTAAAAAAGATGAGGGCAATGGTGGCAAGAAAAAAAACTCTGTTAAAAGATAATATAAATAAGCATTGAGAGGCACCAGACTTAACAGGGAACCGATCCTCATGGTGGGTGAGATGACCATGTGTCAGTCTTTGGTCCCTGTATGCTATGAGGGTGAAAGTGCAATGTAACAGTAAAGTCATTTTGGTTGATATAAAGTCCACTTTAATTGGAGACTCGGTTACAAAAGTGTTAAAATGTACTTAATCTCTTGACTTACTGCTGTCACAAGTCATCACAAAAAACTCTTTGCCTCAGCTACTGTAAGACCACGACCATCTACATGGTCAAGGTGGAACAGCAGCAAGAGGCTTCCATGTGACGAGAACTCCAACCAGAAGAGGACACAAGGTGACTGGTGATTCAGGAGGGCCATGTGCAGCTCGACTGAAAGACAGACAGAAAGAAAGAGAAAACAGTTGGCTATGCTAACAGTCCTAAAATTTATAACGTCAATGTATATATGTCACTTCTACATCAACAAAATTGAGTGATCAAGAGTGGGGAAGACAACATCCAAACATACCAGATCACCATAAAATTAATTGCAAAAATAAAATGAAATAAAGATAAGTGAATATGTTTTCAGTCTAGAACTACAGTAAAAACAAACAGTAATTGGAGGCCTAGTCCATAGCTTTGTGGCTTTGTAAGAAAAAGCTCCATCTCCTGCTGAAGTTTTATATACTGTAATACGTAGGGGTACCAGCACACAGCCTGCACCTTTTGATGGAAGCAGGCATAGCAGATCATAAAACAGCAGTTCAGTGAGTTACCATTGCACAAGACCATTTAGTACTTTATAAAGTGAAAAAAAATAGTATTTTAAAGTCAGTGTGAGATTACACAGGGTCCGGATTCAGTGTGGATAAGATAGGGGCGATGAGCTCATATCATATCGGGCAGTGGTGGCTCAAATGGTTATGGTTGCGGGTTGCTGGGTTACTGATCGCCATCATTGCCAAGATGCCACCATTGAGCCCCATCTGCTCCCTGTGACCATGTGCTCCGTGCATGACCCCAGCTTCCTAACTGGGATATGGGGGGAGAAAAAAAAAAAAAAAAAAAAAAGTGCTGGAAGGTACCTGTGGCAAATAATTGAATATTGGGGCCACTGGTGCCTCAATCAGTTAAGGCTCAGGCCCCAAAAGGGCTCCACTGTTCACTGTTTGAGCAAGGCTCCTAACCCAGTCTGCTCCAGGCCCGCTGTATCCTGCGTTCTGACCCCATCTTCCTAACTGGGATATGTGAAAATTATTTCACTGTGCTAGAAGATACATATGACAAATTTTAATTATATTATGAATTATATGTCTTTTAGTTCTAGTAAGAACTCTGGCTGCTGCATTCTGGAGTAACTTCAGCTTGTCTAGAACATCCAGACAAAAAGACATTACAGTATTCCTACATGTAACAAAAGCATGAACTAGTTTTTCTTCATCATGTAGTGACATATTTCTTCTTATCTTGGTAATATTTCTAAGATGAAAGACGATTATCCTAATGATATCTACATGAGCTCAAAATCAAAGACTGGAATCAATAATCATGCCAGGGTCTTTTACTTCTGCACATGCTACACAGGTACAGTACTGTGATCAGAAAAGTTACTTCTAGCTGCATGTGGTCCTAGTACCAGTACTTTTGTATTGTCAGAATTAGCCAGAAGGTAGTTAATAATGTCCTTAACACATTCTGATGTGAAAAAGTGAGGAAAGTTTAACTTTATGCAAATGAAAAGCAAGCAATTAGGGATGAGAAATGGCGGAATGTTCTTTTTTTTCCACCGACTCTGAAATATTATCTGTTTTTGGTTCTATAATTGCTGCTTCTGAGTCAGACACCACCAGTGTACAGTACACAACATAACAGGAGGTTCTCAAACTTTCATAAGATTTGAAACAATTTATCACAACATCACAGACATCTTTTCAGTGTCAGTTAGATTCATTTCCGACATTTACCCATGCTACAGTTAATTGATTTGCACATTTTAAATGACTTTTGACACGTTTTATTTACAACAAAAGAAGCACAACCGTAACTATTCATGAACACAAGCTATTCAGGTCCATTTTGTAACGCTCTCTGATGCATTACTAGAAGCATCATCTGCATCTCTATCCCAGTCATTTAATTACTACTGTAGCTCAGCAAAAACAAACATTACATGATTAAAGTTCTTTGCACAGGAACACTTAAACCAGGTTGTATTCCGTGAATAATGTATAATTACCTTTTAAAGAGTGTTGCGTGATAATGCAGAATTTTCTGCGATTTGCCAGCTTGGTCATACTGTACCACTCAAACAAACTTGATCAAGAATAAATAATATTTTTCCCATCTTGCACAACATTTTTCTTTAAAACAAATAATGTAAATATAAACAAAATTAATATTTGTCTAATAATGGCTGATCAGTTGATTCAGTCACTTCATCAAGCTACAAAAAAAGGGCATAATCTGTTAGTTTTATTTTCAATTAAGCGCTTTTTTTTTTTTTTTTTTCTTCACATGACATGCCCCTTACAATAGTGTGGAGCTCACTCTTTTGCCACCAAAACAGCTGGACATATCAATGTATGGATGCCAAGCTTTGCTATGGTATCTGGGGCCAAGAGAAATATGGTAATAATTATGGAAGTTTGTAAAAATCAAAATTATTAGATAGTCCCTGATGAGCAAGCTGAGGCGATGGTGTCAAAGAAAAACTCCCTGAGATGGTAATAGGAAGAAACCTTGAGAGGAACCAGACTCAACAGGGAACCCATCCTTATTTGGGTGATAATGGATAGCAGAAATTGTTTTGCAGTCATACTGTATGTTAGGTGACTGGAAGTTCATGCTGGAAGTCTTTAAGTTAATATGGAGTCCAGATCGTTATTGGAGGCTCAGGTAGAATGTAGGAAATTCCAGTCCTGACTATGCAGTCACAAGTCCACAGAGATCAGCTGTCTGCATCAGCCGAGGTCAGGACCGCCTTCATGGTAAAGTGGAACCGTCCACAGACAGACATCACACACATCCCAAGCAGACCACACAGAGCCGTGCGACGACATTCCTATGGGGGCAGCTCAGGAGCGGCATGGGTAGCTCAACAGAGAAAGGGAGAAGAGAAGCGAGGAGAAATAACAGTTAAGTACAGTATGGTCACGGTCACATAATATACAGTATAAGGTGAATGTATATTTAGTGCAGAATGCAGGCAGGGACTCTGGCAGGACTAACTATGACAACATGACTAAAAGGGAGAGCCAGAGGGAAACACAGACAGACATGAGGGCTCCCTGAGATGTAAAGCGACCAATCACTTCACCGTCAACAAAACTGAGTGATCAATGAGAGTGGGGAAGACAGCATCTAAACATACAGAAACAGTTCACTATAATACTCTTTCTCCTTTACCTAAGGCATATCTATTCACAAAAATGCTTGGCTAAATAAAAAGGCCTTTAGCCTAGACTTAAACTCTGAGACAGTGTCTGAATACTGAACATGGAAGGCTATTCCATAACTTTGGGACTTTGTAAGAAAAAGCAGTCCCATACACACCAATCTATAATGCACTGTTTTCAGACTGTATTTTCATAGCCAGGATTCAGTGCTACAGTAGCTCTTTCGGACACAACAGGTAAGCCTTGTGGCAATGCTCCCATGTGGGTTAAAAAAATCTTTGCACCCATGACTGTGTTATTGGTTTGTTTGGTTGTCCTTCCTTGGAGCAGTTTTGTTAGGTACTGACCAATGCATACTGGGAAAACCCACAACACCTGCCATTTAGGAGATGCTCTAACCCAATGGTTTAGCCCTTTTACATTTAGAAGCTGTTAAAACATGTTTTTTTCTATCAGAAGGAAAAAAATAGCTTTTTTTTGACAGAAACATATTACAAAATGTAAGGTGTTCAATGAAGAAAAAAAAAAAGATACATACTGTAGCATATGAATTTAATTTATAGTTATGTTACATTGATTTTAATTTTCTTGCTAAAGAAAGATTTTAGATTCGATCCAGATTTTCAGATATTATTTTACCATACTTACAGATGACAAAAACATTCACTGACATACGACTTGACATTTGAGATTTGGTTTAAACCTTTGCAGATGTCTGAAATAGACCATAACAACTGTTTATGGTTGTGATCAAGAAACATTGATAATTGAACCTTTTTTTTCACAATGTTTGAAAACCCTAACCCTAGGTCCAAGTTATTGAAAGGTACTGCAAGTCTACTGGATATCACAAAGACAAATTACCCTCTAGTGAAGTGAAATCTTACTCAGCCAATCAATGTCTCTCTCAGTTGGATTCTGATGCAAACTAAGATAATGAAATTTAAACTATAAGTTAAGCCTTTGTCACATATACGTACATTTGTCACATATGTAATATTCTTGATTCTTCACATATACCAGCTTTGTTAGGAGGCTGGGGTAAGAGCACAGCCATTATAAAGCACACAGGCAGACAGGGTTAACAGTGGAAACTTGGTGGGGCCTTCCAATCAGTAATTCACAGTTAACATACCGGTCTACCACTGACCCCAATGCTTTGTAATCTGACTGGTTATACTATTAGACAAAAAATTAACCATTAGACAAAAAAAAACAAAAAAACAAACAAAAAAAAAAAAAAACCACTATACTATCATTTGTTGTGGCTGAAGTTTACAATTTACAAAGTGCAATTATTAACAAGAATAATGCCATACGAAATTTCATCCTTTGTGAGATTTTGTGCTTTCTAAAATCTTTCATGGACAACACATAGTATGGACACTAGTGCACACAAATATTTGTGGCCTCTATACAGATGATTCATATAAAAACCAGGTGATAATTAACATTTAAAGAAGACTTCAAAAATTATAAGACTCTTACCCAGAGTAAAACATCTGAATGGAGCAAACGTTTTTTTTTTTTTTTTGTGAGTGACGCTGGGGTGTTTTGGAGCCTACTGAAGTCATTCCTGTAAACATTTAAAGAGTGGATCCTTTACACACAATCATTAGCGAGCATGACTCGCACGTAACAGGAACTCGGAGTTATTGTCACATCCCTCATATAGTCATGACCTTGCTCCAAGACATTTGCACATGTTTGGGCCATTAAAGGAGTTCCTGGGGGGCCAGCATTTTAAATGTGAAGCAGGATATCCGTTCATGACTCCTGCATACCGAGAAAATGGGCATTTACGTTAAAGTAGATTAGTGTAGCAGGGGATTATAGAGAGAAATAAAAAGTACTCTGTGTTCTGTAATTCTGCACATTCAAAAATCCCAGTTTGACTTGAACACCACTCATATAATTATGCCTTAACAAAGTGTATAAAGATTGTCCAAAATGCATTTCAGGGTGAACTAATTTTTTTTTTTTTTTTTAAATAAATTGTTGAACAACCCTTGAAAGCATCAATGTTGATTTATAGTCATCTTTGTCAGTCGTTGGTTGATGACAGAAACTCAATATTGAATTAATGATGACTCATGGTGAAGCTATTATCACAATAATTAAAAAAACATTACACTGATCAATCAAAGTAGATCTGCAGTTCCATGGATGGTAAATATCCTGTGAATACCTTTAGCACTTAATTCAATTTTTTTAAAATTTATTTATCCTTTCAAGAGGTGGTAATCTACCATCAATGAGATGGCACATATACACATCTGGACAATACACCTACACCAGCATGTTAGTAGGTTGGAGGAAACAAGAACCTGAAAGAAACCTACATGGAAACCCAAGCTCAGAATGTTATAAATGAAACAGATTTTCATGCATTACATTCTTTGGATTTAAAAAAATGCCCTAAATGCCATCAAGTCCTTGGAGAACAGCATCATTTGTTTCATATTGTATTTTTCTCTGGCAACACATGCCAACAGAAAGTTTTTAGGCATATACACTATTATTAATAATGTTATGTTGGTTGGAATTGTTAAGGGCTATACATTCACAATGTTTAAAACACTTTTCTCCATGGTTCTTGGGAGATGGTGGTAAGATTCCCATGTATTAATAAATGAATAAATAAATAGCACAACAACAAAATTCCTCCGCATCATAGGCAGTGGCAACTTGGGCATTTCACCCCTCTATTATAGTTAAAAAGTCTACAATATCAACTTTAAAGTGTTTAGTTATTTCTTCTTTTTCTTCTTTACTGGCCACTGGATTATCAGTATTTAAGAAATAGAAAAAAAAAAAGAAAAAAAAAGAATACTGCATGTTGCCAGGCAACCATGTCTCTGTTGCTTTAGTCAATAATCTTGTGTTAGCAAGTTTGCTGGCCAAGAATACACAGCTCAGGGGGGGAAAAAAATGAACACTGCATTTTTTTTCTTCTTAAAATCAGCATCTCTAACAAGTATGGCAACCATTCAATTGCAGTGTCAGTTGAATTTCATCACAAGAATACTCCATTCTGCTTTATGAGGTATCGATTAGATGATTACCTAAATAAAATCTTATTTAAATAAGAACAACAAAAAAGTAAACTGCTGTGTAAAAGTAATCACTCTCCTCTTGTAATGTGACCAGGTGGATGGCAAAAAACAACAAAAAAACAAAAACAAA
This sequence comes from Leiocassis micropogon, assembly GCA_028565275.1. Taxonomy (NCBI): domain Eukaryota; kingdom Metazoa; phylum Chordata; class Actinopteri; order Siluriformes; family Bagridae; genus Leiocassis; species Leiocassis micropogon. The sequence continues at coordinate 9,513,975 of JAOVVA010000030.1, read as the reverse complement.
AAAAAAACACTGCTAGTAGTACATCAAATTGTAATTGGAAGTTTAAAAATAGACAGTGACCCAGCCAAAAGAATTCCCATAAGAAAATAATGGTTTAATCTTGCTTATACTGGAACAGAGATACAGTGAGTGTTGGGTTGCTTCCATTCTTCAAAAGCCAACAGTGCTCGAGCAGCAGACATTGGGGACAACAAAGCTACATACTGGCAGAGGGCGAAAATGCATCTCCACTGACAGGGATGATGGCAAACTAATTTGAATGTCATTTAATCATAGGACGACTTCAATCACAATGGCAAACTGAAGCTAGGGTTAAGAGCATGGTGAGGATGGTTTAAAACAGGTTCCTAGATGAGGGACCAAAGATGTGCAAAGCCAGGGAAAAAAAAAAAAAAAAAGTCTTCTGATGTCATCTTCCTTGAGGAGTCAAGTTTTCACTGTTGACCAACACCTGGTTGTCTTATGATTAGACAGACCTGAAGAGGCCTACAAGCCACAGTGTCTTGCACCAACTGTGAAATAAGGAGGAGGAGACTTGGTGGTCTTGGGGGTTTCTTCAGTAAGGCTGGAATCAGGAAGGTTTGTCTTTGTGAAGGATGCATCAAATCAAGCCATATACAAGGTTATCCCGAAAAGAATTGCTTCCTTCTGCACTGACTATGTTCCACAACTCTGAGGATTGGCTCTGAGGACAATGCTCAATGCCACACAGCCAGGATAATCAAAGGTGTGGATGGAGGACGAGACCCTGTCATGGTCTGCCCAAATCTCTAGATCTGAACGCACTGAAACCCCCTGGAACAAGATCAAGAGGAAGATAAATGGTCACCAGCCATCAAACAAAGCTGAGGTGCTTGAGTTTTTATTTATTTATTTATTTATTTATTTATTCATTCATTTATTTATTTGCACCAAAAAGGCATAAAAATGTTACACTTTGATGCCAAGGAGCAGGAAAGCTGTGATTGCAAATCAGGGTTATTCCACCAAATACTGATTAGTTAAAACACTGGTACCATATTGTTTAAAAATTAATATTAACTTGTTTTCTTTGCATTATTCAAGATTAAGATCTGCAAACACTGCATAATTTTTGTTATTTTGATGTGTTGTAATTATCTTTAAATAAAATGTATATATTTTTTACTTGGAATTTGGGCGAAATGTCAGTAGTTTGTAGAATAAATAAATATCATTTCAACAAAATACACACCTATAAAAAGTTAAACTGATCATATTGCAGTGTTTTTTCCCCCCAAAATGAGCTTGTATAAAGAGCTTTTATCATTTCGTCATTGTAGAAAGCTGCACAAGCAAATAAAACAATGTACACTTTTATCCCTGATTAAAATCCCAAAATTGTATGTGTAATGTGATACACTAGGGGGCAGTCACATCCTATGGAGTAAGGTGCAATAGACTGGTAAAAAATGCTTAAACAGGAGTTACTTTACTACAGGAGTTAGTTTTGTACACGAGTGAGCTCAACTGGTTTTTGTCCCGATGAATGTCATGTTTCTTTTACCAGAGTGCATGTAAAACACATGGTGCTTCCTGAAAGAGAGGCAGAGGGGCATATTGGACTTGTTCTTGTGTTAATCTAATGAAGTGCTGCTTCTATGGGGAAAAAAAAGTCACAGCTGTCGTACGGCTCATGATTGAGTCCTTATCACATTCTTGATATTCTGGAAATATATGTTACAACAACAAGTTTTTTTTACATGATTATTAGGTTAGAATCTATCGGTTCAAATGCTAACAGGAATGATTAAAGCATCTGATTTCTAATTTGTTAATGTGGTTCAACGTTCCAGAGGCTGTACTTTGGCAATTAGTAGCAATTCTACTATACTTTTTATCCAAGTTACAGGAATCCCAACATGACTTTTTTCTTGTGCAGAAAAATCGAAACCAGCATCCTTAGGTACTGTATATTAGCCTGCGAATTCTGAGTTATAAAGGAGACAAAAAAGAAAAGAACTTCTGAATTCCTAAATTTCTAATTAGGGTCAGTCGAGATAAAGGCAAGACAAACAAATCACTATTGTGTCCTAATCATCATAGCATGCTGAGAGCAGCACTGATCTCTGAACGAATGACTAGATAATCTGAGCAAAACTTCTTGTTCCCTGCTGTTGCCCTGACCTGAGAGTGATGACATGGCTGGAAAGATGAAAATCAGTACAACTGAACACTGATAATTATGCTCATAGACTCGAACAGTATAGATGATTAATGAGCAGTGAATTTGTGCTGTCACTGTGTATTCAAGTAAATCTCCTGGCAAAAGATGACATTGGTGCTTATATTCACCTCTATTCCAGTTTTTCAGTAGTCTAACTCATTAGAATACCCATGCTGTTATTGCTCATTTAATGTCACTTATGCTTTTTGTTTTTTTTTCTGTCAGCTATGCTTATGATTTTTCTGCTCCTTTACAACTCCGGATGTAGAAACCAGTAATATTATACATTTTAAAGAACAGACCAGTTAAAATGATCATAAATAATCATCTGTGAACACAAACCTCTTCTGTACTAGGACTAAAAATCAGCATGCTACTGATGTTGGCTTCATGGTAAGAAGTGGTATCGTCCAAACAAAACACCTATTAACAGACGATCACTTTGGCAGTCTGTTCCATTTGTAAGATTTGTTTCTACTACTTTAGATTCCCAAGTCTGCACCTATAAGCCATTCATTTTTTGTTAGGCTGACACAGGTGTCCAATTAACGCATCCCCTCATAACCCCCCCCCTCCCATTCTTGGGGTTGCCACATCAGATCATTTGATATGCACTTTTTGGCGAAGGTTTTACATCGCATGTCCTACCACAACCCTCTCATGTGTCCAGCCCTAGGACTGGCATTGAGCATACCTGGCTTGGCATTATATATAGGTTTAAGGACCCTGCCCGAAGGGCCCAACAGTGGCAACCTGATGGTGATGAAGCTTGAACCTTCTATCAGCAACGCAGAGTCAACAGCCTGAGCCACATTTGCTCATGTCCAGTTAACACCCATGATTATCTGATATCCTCCTACTAACGGCAGCCATGTGTACTTTTCTGAATCTGAATTAAGCAGGTGAGGCTGATTTTTACAAATGGTCTGCTTTTTCACAACACCTTCACACTGCCCTTGCGCATGACTAGTGGCCTCTGAACGATTCTCCCTCTGGCACTACAAACCTTTATTAGAAATGTACTCTATCAATGCTTTTAATGTGAAAATGCAATAAAGTCATTTCACGCCATGTTGAGCAACATCCACTCGTTATTTCAGAGCTCCCGTGACTTACAAACGGAAATTACCTCCTCTTCTACTGATAGCCGTAGCTTTTCAGTCATTTAATGGGTGACTTTGCACATCAGCACATTAAAAACTCAGATTCCAAGCTAAATCCATTTTAAAAGGACTATTGCTGTTTTGTGTATGTCCCAGTAGAATGACTAAGATCACAACTATAGTAGCAGAAACACTCACATTCAGTGATTTTATTGGGCGTGCTCATTTGTGTCATTTCCTTCAATGTTAATTTATGATGCTAATGATGTGCAACTGATGTTGATTTACGAACAGAGTCAGTACGTTCGAGTTGCTTCAAAATGATTTTGAAACAGATTTTAGGCTAGTTAACCAAGTTAAATGTACAGCAGCTGTAAAATTATTTAGTTTGAGTTGGCTAATTATACATTTTTAATGTAAGCTTAATGATTTCCTCACTGAGAAGTGTGCACTTTCATTGAAACCAAAAGTAGTCGAATGTTATAGATGTACAGGCAGAATTCTTAAAAATCTTAAAAAAAAAAAAAAACTTATATAACTTTCATGTACATCTTGCACAAATTATTTCATAACTTTGTGATTTAACTGCCACATGTAGAACAACCATAGTTTTAAATACTGATGTAATAAATAATTTAAAGACAATAAGGTATGCTGTGTATCAGGTTGTGTATTGCATAAAAAAATTAATGCTTAAAATATTAATTGTAATTGATGCACAATGCCCCCCCCCCCTCCCTTTTTGAGTTGCTTATCCATCATAAGTAGTTTTATAGCAAAATGCTGTAACAATAGAACCATCTGCCTAATATTTTGTACGGTGTGTGTAGGTACACCTCGTGCCACGAAAACAGTACTATCTAATTGAGTAATAGACTCCACAAATCCCCTAAACATATGCTGTGATATTTGGCACCAAGATCCCTTAAGTTCTTTAAGTTGCAAAGTAGGGCCTCCAAGGTTGGGTCTTGTTTGTCCAGCACATTAAACATATGTTCAATTGCACTGATATCTGGGTAATTTATAATGTCTTTATATTACCATTCCTTGGTCTGCAACAATGTTTAGGTAGACGTTAAAATCCAAAGTTGCATCCACACGAACAGCAGGACACAAGGTGTCTCAGCAGAACATTTCTCATGGCATCACACTGCCTCCACCAACCTGCCCATACTTCCCACAGCGCATCTTTGCCAGAGAGTGCATCTCTTCTCCAGGTCAATAACGCATACACCCACATGCAACCAAATGATGTAAAAGAGAACAAGATTCAGACCAGCTCAGTTTCTCCCTTCTACTGCTCCCTGGTACAATTTTATGCTCAAGTGCCCATTGTACATAGGTGTGTTTTTGTGTTGTGTAGGGGTCAGTTTAAGCAATGTGACTGGTATGTGGCTATGCAGCCCAATATGCAACAAGCTGTGATGCACTGTGTAACCCCTTATTTCTACCAGAAGCTGGAGCATTGTGTTCCTGCCGTGACACGGTCCCCAGAGTTAATTGCTGCCACTTGTGTGTGTTTCAGAAACGACTTTCCATGCCACTGGGCTAAAGTTGCATGACTAGTCTATTTCTGTTGGAAGCCGCTTCTAGAGAGCACCTATAGATAAACAGTATAGGGAATAAAAATACAAATTTGTTGTTAGAATTTCAGCTGCTCCCATCGAGGGGTTGCTATAGCAGACGAGGCACAGGTTTTATGCCAGATGCCCTTCCTGATGCAACCCTCCCATTTCATCTGGGCTTGGGACAGGCACTGCATCGAGTGGCTGGGGTTTGCCCATTGGCTGGGAATCGAACCCAGGCCTTCCGCATGGTTGGCAAGAAACCTACCACCCACCAGTCACGATAGCAGTCTCGGCAAGAAAACACATCTGATAACGTTGTGTCATCCTAAACACTTTGTTGTCTCCTTAGTAATTGCTTCCAAGACATTCCCAAGTGCCTCTGAACAGTCCATGGTTGTGTTTTGATCTTTCATCACTGCTAGTTAATGTGAGCTTCTGCCAGTGAGCAGACAGGTTAATGACTCACCTCAATACCTTTGTTCACTGCTAACAAAGCAAAGAGAGAAACAAAGCTAACTACCTTCTAGCAAAAGACTAAATCCGAAATCCTCTTCTAACCCCTGAAAAAGAGCAATATTTGGTGTGTGTAAGAAGGGATTCTACACCGTATATAACACCCTAGCTTACATTTTAAGCAATGTGGGATTCAACCTGAGGACAGTCTAAAGCAGAATAAAGTTGAGACATAATGAGAAACTTAAGAGATTTACAGACTGTCCACCAACTCCATGGTTAAATTTTCCTCCCCTTCTGCTCAATAGTACCGGTAAGAATTTAAAACTACTTTCACCCATCAAAAAAAAAAAAAGATATTTTTTTTCATAATGTTTTCATATAATACGGTTGATTCTTTCAAATGAATCTTTTTTGAAACTTTTATTGTTTGTTGTGTGGTATATCTAAAATCAAAAATGCATATTCTAAGCTCTCCGAATTAGATAAAAGTGAAAAGAAACAACCATGGGTTGAGAATTTCTCATAAATATGCATGCCATATGCATACAATTGTCAACTTAAAGTCACTCCACTACAGAAATGCTACTGGTGAGGCATGAAGCCATGCAGAGGACAAAAGAAAACCTGGTGGACAAAAAAAGATCTGGTGCCAGTGGTAATGCATCTCTCCCCTTGACAGGTGAAATTCTAACAAGATCATTATTATACCATGGCACTATAATACGCTGTATATATAACAAATCTGAGAATTGTATCATCTCCAGCAAGAATGGATACATTTCACCCTTTTTATTTAATTAACATGTCCCCCATGTATTTTTATACAAATTTAGCACACATGGAGGTTTGGATAGTCAGAACATAATTCAAATAGCTGTGGCAAAATAAATGCACAGTATTTTCTTAAATCAGTAGAATAGCTCATTACCCTAATGTTCTCACCTGTTTAGTGTTGGGTCTTTAATTGGTTTATTTGTTAAGGAGCTCATGGCCGAGAAATAAACAAATCTGCCAAATGAAGCCTGTTTGTCCCCAAGACGAAATATTGATAAGGGAATGAAGTGTGGAATCAGAAAAGGACAAAAAGTATATGTAGTGCTTGTGTGACAGTAAGAGAAAGCTTCCAAGCAGAGTTTAAAGGAATCAACACACAACTGAAATGATTTATCCTTAGGCTAAACAGCCAAAAAAATAAAAAACCACCAGACTGCTTAATCGCCCTCAGTCTGGTATTTCTAGACCTAAGGGATATTTTTACCAAGGCAAAGTCTCAAAGCTTAACACTGTCCTTCAATAAGAACATTCCCTTAAAGCATAATACTACAAGATCGGTCCTATAATTCAAACTAATCTTTCCCTCAATATAAACTCAAAAGCACTATAATTCTGCTTGGTAGTCTGGCACGTAACTATCTGCACAGGAAGTGAAGCATTTCAAGAGCTTATAAAGAGGTGGGGTCAGGTGTCCAGCGTTTATACTGATTGCCTGCCTTAGGGTGTCGGCCAGCAATTGGTGTTGGGCCAGTTATAAAACTAGTGCCGGTGGCCGTGTTCTCGCTTAAGAACACCCCAATGCTGTTACATGTGGCTGTTTCTTATAGTATATGCCAACAGATATTTAAAGATTTTATCTATGTACACAGTACATATGCACTTTATATAGAAGCTATAGTTCATCATGACAACAGAAGCAGCTCAATAAAACAGATTAGATGCCATATTCAAATCAGAGCAATGTGTTTTGAAAATCAGTCAGTTTTAACTATTATAATCGAACTGAATTCATTTAACTCACAGAGTCTATGTTAAAATAAAATGAGCGCAGTACAAGGAAAATAAGGTTTGTTTCTTGCCAGCCCACAGAGCTCTGCTCTCAGCTGCACGTTTGCTTCAGAGATCTCAGTTCATTAGCAGGATATTTGCCCCAGTCATTGTGATGAGAGAATGCACAGGCAATCCCAGATTGAAAAAGACACACTGACATCTCCTAACAGTTTTGTGCAAACGCCCAGCATTTTCCCAAGGGTGCTCCCTTGACAGCTTTCTGTTTTCCAGATCTGGTCCTAAAAACAAATGGTAAAATTAAAAAGCACTGGAGACCAGATAATGAAAGAAGCAGACATGTTTCCACGGGCTAGAAAATCTTTTAGTTTTAAAGCTGACTTGAAGCTTCGTGCCTTGATTAGGCTTATAGACTTCTTTTGCAGAATGCAGATTCTCTTCATATCCAATGCATGTGTTTGTTTAAACTCGAACAAACTAACTGTGGACACCTTCTATTAATGATGGAACAGAAAAAGGTAGTCTGGTCTAAAAGTCAGCACCCACAGCACAGATGAAAAGTCTATTAAAAAGTCAAACAGTTGATCAAACAGAATCTTTGACAAAACACTGTCACATCAGTATTGAATTTTGCTCGTTTTGTAAAAGACAATTAAGCTCCAATTTTTTTAATAGACATGAAATGACTTTATTAAAATTAGACATTATAATTTTTTGAAGCAATTCCTACATTATGATTAAACTATTGTTCTGATAATTGTACATTGAAGGCGAGTTAACAGTTTAGATTACGCTTTATAGGAATAGGACTGAAAACCAAAAAAATTGTTTGATACAACAGATGGTGTTTTCATTGTGGTGATCACAAAAGAGATATCAATTTCACACTTGTTTTCCAAAAAATAGAAAAAAAATTGAGCAAACATTGGGGCAGAGTAGTTCCTGCACAAATGGACTTCTGTTAGTGATTGTTGTTGTGTCAATTTCTGACCATGGGTGCAACATTATACACTGGTAAATAGGGTTTAAACAACATTGTGCAATGAGTGATAAATAACGCACAAAAGGAACTGCATCAGTGCAACACCATACAGTATATAAATGCAAAAAAATTTTTTTACTCAAGTGTTTTTGAACAGAATTTTAAGTAAAGTTGCTATTAAAAAAAAAAAAAAGAGTTGCAATTTTCAGAGCCAACATTTGTTCAGTTCATCAGTTGGATCCAACTGCGTGTTTGGAGGAAATGGTTCTGGTTATGTGACAAATTACAATATCCACTTAGAAATTAAATCCAGACAACCTTTCGTTTAAGCTGTTGGATGTAAGATGTTCAATATTGGAATCCTGCCCTCCTTTGGTAGAAAAATGCTTCAGAAGCCAAAAAAATATCTGAATTATTTAATCCAAAATACAGTGATACATAGACGAAATAAATATGCAATGCCTTGTTTTAGAAAGAGCTAATCAAGGTATGGCCTGGGACAGGATCAGCATTCTAGTTCATCCCAGCATGGTTCAGTGAGATTGAGATGTGTGCTTTGTGCAGATCACTAGAGTTTATTGACACCAATCTTAGCAAAACTTCACTTTTTGGACCTATATCTTTTTTTTTATGTAGAGCGGCATTGTTATGCTGAACCATGTTTGGGCATCTTTGTTTCAGTGAAGGGGAATTGTAATACAGTCGACAAATGTTCTAGACAATTGTGTGCTTTCCAAGGACCGCATTCGGTTATGTTCAGATGTAATGATGGCTGTATTCATACTGTCTGCTCGAAATTCAGTATAATTAACAATCCATTCATTTCATAATTTACTCTAAAGAAAGATATAGTATATAAAAAAAAGTTAACAGACCAACAATCGCAAACATCGAATCATATCACTGTTTTACATTCTGCAGATTCAAACTTAACATTCTAAAACACACACTTTAACCTTACGTTTTTTTTTTTTTTTTCAAAGCACTGTTGAATAAATTACCATCGAACTCTGTATTTTTTTGGAGAGGCATAAACAATAAAACCTAATTCATGTGAATTTGTTAGGTAAAGATGGCACTGTTAGATTTTACATTACATACAGATATACACTGAACACTGACCCTATCTCCTAACCCTAAGTTACCACAAGGCAAGTTGTTACTTTAAATGTGTGAGATTGTGGATTAATATGAGTAAATACTAAATACTGTATGATAAAGTACTGTTTACTAAGAGCAGTTACAAATTAAGAGTGTTTCTTCCCAAAAAAGTAAAATCCTTCTCTGTCTCTCAAAACAAAGTTTATTTATACAATAGATGTCCATATTTCATCAGCCTGAGAATGCCTAACCTTTTGTAGCCCTTATCCCTCCCTCAAATTTTGATCATGCCTCAAAGAATAAATTAGAAAATGGGTCATCATTTATATATAGAATGGAAACCATTCTCCTGCCACATAATTAACAGGGCCGTTCTTTAAAAGGGTAGATTAATTCATTTTGGGAAATGCTCTGAAGCTAATTAAGATAATGACGCTTTTGCCCCAGTGCACTTGTAGAAATTTTTCCTGAACATTGGATGAAAAATGACAGCTGTTGCCTAGGAATAGTGAAGGCATAGCTAAGAAGTACTGTTCTGAGATCATTATGATCTTTACGTATGTGTAAATTACCTGCGGAATATTTATACCTGCCTTTCTTTTAACTGTAAATTAGGATTGATGACAAGAAAATGCTTTCCTAAATGAAACCTTTTACCTTTTTACCTATTTGGTACTTGGAATGTCTAGATGAAATGGAATGAGAGCCTTTTATTTATTTATTTATTTATTTATTTATTTATTTATTTATTTATTTATTTATTTAATTGTTCAGAACAATATTTTAGAAGATGTGGTGAACATGAGCAGCATTGGGGGTGACAAAGGGCTGCAGGATGATCACAAGGAAGCATTTGATGCATCTCAATAGTAGATAGATATATGATTTAATTATAAAAGTTGTGCTTTTTGATACATTTCTATTACAGGAGAAGAACTGACAAAGATGATCGTGATTAGTTTGAAGTCCACTATCGAAAAGCTCCAGTTTGGCAAAATGTCTTGTACAAATTCCATTTCCCTTTTTCTTAACAAAACAGTGGTTGGAAAATGGGATAATAATGTGTTGGATGTCACAAAGCCGTATGTACTGTACAATCCATGTTTGCTGCTAACAAGCTACTACTGTGAAGCAAGATCCGTGCCTCTGGGGAAAGATATATGCTCTAGAGAGCATTTAATTGGATAACAGAATATTTCATAATTGGCAAATTTAGTTTATTTTTGTTCGTTTAAATATTTAAACATCTCAAAAGTAATAAATGCCATGACAAGCGTTGTGGAAGGATTGCATGAAAGAAATCCCTTCTAAAATGAAGGATCACGGTTTTATTACACAGTTTTACATATGAAATGATGTGCTTAAATAATACAAAAACAAACATAAAAAACATACATTCCCCATGCATACCATCTGTAATTTTGGTGAAAATGTGGACTTCCCAAGCAAAAGGAAACATGTAGACTATAAAATATAGACAGATCATTTATACTTTTGTCCCGTATTGTTGCTTATGGAACAGAAATGAACTAAACTAAAACCTGCTTGCCTGCAAACCCAACTGAAAACCTGTTGTCTTTAATTGAAGATATTCACATTCTTAAATACATGAATATAAAAAGTGTTTTGCATGGAAAAGTGGTTTAATGCCCGAATACATTTTTTTTCCCCCAACTTGCCTAAAATTAATATTAAGGGTGGCAAAAAAAACCCTGAAACCAGATCTTGCATCTTTCTGAAAGTTACGTTTGAAATAATTTGAACAAAATAACGCGGGTAAAGTTAAATGACCATCAACAGTGATAACATGTTAGCATGGCATCTAAACTCACATTGGTGCAATGTTACTTTTTAGCTGTGTAATTTAAATCCATTCACATGATGGGTTATATGCAACATCTGAGATGGAATTTGCATGTGTTTGTGATTTCTAGATGTTTAACAACTATAGTATTGGCTATTTAAATTATTATATTTTACATTTAGTTTTGCTCCTTTTAACAAATTGACAAGTGTTTTGATGGAACCATTGTAAAGTTCACCTCAAACTTGTTTTATTAGACTTTTTTTTATTCATTTTTATAATAATGCACAGTGCCTAGGTGTATTATATAAGATTTCTGAAATGCATAAACCTTGAGCAAAATCAGACTGGAGGCTATTTATAGTTTTTGAGGACAACCAATTAAGATGGAATAGTAAAAGCAAGATGGGATAGAAAGAATTCCAGTATGACATGGCTGTGGTAAAATGACTTGCTCCCTACCTTGCACAGAACCGGTCCATTGTTCTTGAGCCTTTGGAATTTATAGGTGTCCAGGACAGTGTTGGGGACATTTGGAGGTAAAGTGTCAGAGCTGCTTAACAGCTGTGACCATATTTATCCAAGCTATATTTATGAGCTCCTGACCCCAGAGAAGTAAAATGCAGAAGGAGAGAGACAGGCCATGGGAGTTAGGGATGAAATGAGCCTGATAGCACCAAGGTGTCATAGTCTTATCCCACTCACTGCACACTGGGCAACATCTGACGGTTCTTCTAGTTCATGGGTAGGATGAGTCATTGACTGGGGTTTTGTTGGTTATGCTCCTACAGAACAGACATATACATACAGTACAGAACACACAGGCTGGGCTACAGTGTGTGTGTGTGTGTTTGTGTGTGTAAGGCAAGGCACAGAGTCTTAAGTTATTAAATGTTTATCATATAGAAGATGGTTATGTGCCTTTCTTAATGAGATATTATTACTACTAGCAACATTTACGAGGTGTGTGGGTTAGACAGAGTGATATCTGATGCAGTATTAAGGTGTCTTTGAACACCTTGTAGGACTTATAGATACTTGGAGTAGTTTTCAGGGAGTTCCCCATTTTCAAGACTGTAATGTTAGGGTTTGATGATATCTATTCCCCTGGAGAAGGTGCTGCTCTCACTTCTAACAGTTTATGGTCTCAGACCAGGCCTTGTTAGATGACAATCCACAGCCAAGGCCAGCGATTAGACAAGCAGGCTAAACCGACTGTCTGCTAGCTGCACTGTCTGGTTTTTTAGGTTTCATTATATTAAGACTCTTTATTCCCTGACCTAAACAAATTTTTAGTAACCTAATTAAAATAGAATTAAAAATAAAATTGTCAGATCAAATGCACAGCCAGCAACCTAGATCTATTAGATTTTTTTTTAAAATGAAACTATTATGAATCATGTGCTTAATGTACTGTGCTTAAAAATGTCAAAACTAATTTAGAATGTAGCATTAAATGAAGCTAGTTCTTACAGATAGTTATATAAATCAGCCTGGTCTATCTGGAAAAGGAGGTGATGCAGTTATTAACAATGTCCTTTATACTAAAATTCAACCACAAAAATAAATATACCCAAACAATTTCACTAAATATTATTACATACCCATCTTTCCTTTTATTTATTATGTGCAGCAGTAAAATCCTTGGTGTGATTATTGATGCCGGTCTTGTATTTGAAGGTCAGATAGATAATATTCCTAGGATAGCCTTATTTTAAGATGAAGAAAATAATTTTACTACTTGGTACAGGAAAAATAGTTTGTTTTCTTACAGTACCTCAAGGTTAAGTGTAATGCCTGGCTGTCTGGATGTTCCATGGATGCATAAACAAGCTAGAATGCAGCAGCAAGGGGCCTTACTAGAATCAGAAGATTACCCCTATCTTATCCACACTGCATTGGATCTCAAATTTCATATTTATTAATAAAATTCTACTATTGACCCACAGTATAATATAGCTGACCAAGGTCATTCAGTACATCTGGGCAAGCATCTGGTCTTTTATGATCCACCATGCCTTCCTTTGATTAAAAGGTGCAGTCTATTTGTGGGTACCTTCAATAGTGTAGGCTGAAGCAGCTGGAGTTGATTTTTCTTACAAACAGCATTACAATACATATTCTGGACTCAGTCATGGTAGTTAAGTCTAGGCCTCAAGCCTTTAGCTAATTTGTTTTTTTTTCTTGGGTAAAGGAATAGATCTGGATAGTTTATGTTGCTCTCTTCCCCACACTCTTAGGAGTTAACTCAGGTTTGTTGACAGTTGAGTAGCTGGCTCAGGGCACCCTCAACTTCATTTTAGATATGCTGTCATTGCTAGTCTTGCACTCTGCACAAAGTGTACATGCTCCTTGGCCATCATGACAATGAGTATAGCAAACAACCTATTTTTTTTTCTCACATGCTATGTACCCTTACAAGTGATCTCTTGCATGCACGGACATGCAAAGTCCATGCACACAGACCCCGAGGTGGGCATCAAACCCAGACCCTGGCCGTGCAAGGTGACAGTGCTAACCACTAAGCCATCGTGCCGCCATCATTAATTTCTTAATTATACAAATTATTTACTGGTTATATTATTTTATTTAATTATAATTATTTATAGTGTCACCCAAATATGGGTAGATGAGGGTAATGTCTTACTCTGAAGATTGTTCCTTATGGTGTCTCATGGAGTTTATTGCCACCACTGCCTCTGGCTTGCTTATGAGGAATACATTTATAAATTATTTATACCTAGAATTTCAATATCTTTGTAAAACTGTTTTGTTACAATGTTTATTGTTAAAAGTGCTATAGAAGTATAAGTAAATTCTACTGAACTGAAGTTTTCATTGAACTGATCTGCTCTGAGACGTTTTTTGAGCATCGCTGATTTTTTGCTGAAGAAGATGCACAGATTCCCAAAGGTTGTCATATTTTATCCTAATGACGGCAGCATTCACAAAGTTGGCACAGAAGCACTGGCATGGGGGGAACTGAATAAGAACATTTGGGCTAAGACAGTAGAAGAGCAATGGGGACGGAATGAAAGGCAAAATGTGATGAGATTTTGTGAAACATGAAAATTGTAAAGGGTAGAGAGATATGGTGCTAAACATAATAAAATTGCAAAGGCCATGGCAGAGCAGATGAAAAAAAGAAGGGTAAGATTTTGCACCAAGTAGATGAACATTTGTGTGGGAATGTGAATCTATTCCTTTATAACCCCCCCCCCCCCCC
>JAOVVA010000030.1:9488180-9499668 GCA_028565275.1 Leiocassis micropogon | reverse complement strand
TTTTAACCCCCCCCCCCCCCCCCCCAGTGAATGTCAGCACTGAACTGCTGCGTTCTTGACACTGGCTTATCTCATCTTCAGTCCAGAATAAAACCCATTTTCAGGCACTGGAACAATATAGTGAGAGGTTACAAAGCCCAACATCCGTGACACTCCCATTTAAAGTGCAGCCAAGGTGGAGTGGTGAAAAATGCACAACACATGGCCGTTCTGAGATTCAGTGTATTTTCATTGCTTTTTGTACAAAAATGAAACACAAAGAAGAATACATACTGTATAGCATGTCCATTATAATCTGATCTAACTGTACTAGTGACATTATCTGAAATAGTCACAACATTTAAATATATCCTCTATACTATGCTCCCAGAATAAAAACAAGCAAAAGAATCACCCACCTCCTTTAAAATAAATAAATAAATCTGGTCCAAATGCCACATCAGTATTTACATGACTAGAATTACTTGTATTTAAAGACATTTATTTATGCATATGGCAGCATGGTGGCTAAGTGGTAAGCACTGTCGCTTTGCACCTCCAGGGTCCAGGTTTAATTCCTGCCTTGAGGTCTGCATGAAGTTTGCCTTGTTTACCCATGGTTGGTGGGTTTTCGCCAGGTTTTATGCAGATAAGCCTCAGGTTAATTCGTACCGAAATTGCATGTAGTGTGTGAAATTGTGTGTGAATGTTTAACCACGGTCATAAAAATAGGAATAAATAGAAAATATTTCTTATATTTAATATAATAGATTTTTAATAGATTTTTCATCAGTTGTGCAATATGTTTACTTCTTACTCATTCTGCAACATATTCTCATCAATTGTAAAATATAATTATTAATCATTCCGTAAATTATTTACTGCAATATATTCCTATTAGTTTTGCAGTATATTTATCAATCAATGCTGGAATATACCACTGTTCAATATTCTTTTAATTAGTCATGCTATATATATAGTTTTTTTTTTTTTTTTTAATCTTGTGTCAATATCAGGTCTAAACAGTGAGTCAACTGCAACATAATTTCATTCTGAATGTGAAATATCATTGTATGTTTGTGAATGATAAAGTATTCATTCATTTATTCAAAGGTAATCACCATTGGACTCCACAGTCCCTAGCTGGAGGAAAGGGGATCATGGATGGATGGATGGATGGATGGATGGATGGATATACAATTATTTATTTATACTGTATATATGTAACAGATTCTCAACACCAGCTGAGATCTACATTTGGAAGTCCAAGAGACACAATGCCAAGACAAGACTAATTTAATGGCATCATTGGAAAAAATATACAGAAAATGCTGCTATTACAGGTATTTCATGGTTGCACAGATTATTTGGACTATTTGGACAATAGTCCAAATAGTCTATTTGGACAATAGTCCAAATGTCATTGGACTATTCAATGATCCTGGATTTGCAGGAAGCAATGGACATGCTGGATGTGCAAGGAACATATTGTGGGGCAATGTTGACTTTATACAATAATATACAATTTCTATTAAAACATTAAAAGTTTTGTCAGAATATTTATTCAAATGAATTAAATTATTGAAGAAATTTGCCAAAGTTTAAAATAGATTGAAATAGAAAAAATAGCACTAGTTAAAGCTAGACTATATTCATTCAGATCACAACCTGCAGCAAACCAAATGTCCTGTATCAAACAATATGGTACAGATAACATTACATTCCTAAAATATACTGTAACATTAAAAGCAAAAGATCATTTAAAATAATTAGAACCATAAGTCAAAAACAGCCATAGACCTGAATTTCTTAGCAACACTATGATGATTTCGTTTAATAAATGTACATGTTTTACAGCACAGTCATTAAGTAAATGAAGACGGCATGCTGTATATTCTGCAGGTACGGAAAACAACGTTTACACAAATCCACAACTACTATACATGAACATTCATTGTTAATTTCAACTTGCCATGTTACTGAGAATCCAGTCTCAACCTCTGTCCTGAAGGCTTTCCCACAGTGAACTAGTAATTAAGCACGGTCTCTCCCCTTAAGTGTTAAATGTATTTCTAATCCCAGCATGCTTTGTAAAATCAATAATTTCACTTGGTTAAATAACACTTTTTAAATCCTGGATTTATCGGCCTTAGGTTACATC
Source organism: Leiocassis micropogon (assembly GCA_028565275.1). Classification (NCBI taxonomy): domain Eukaryota; kingdom Metazoa; phylum Chordata; class Actinopteri; order Siluriformes; family Bagridae; genus Leiocassis; species Leiocassis micropogon. Next base: position 9,497,528 of record JAOVVA010000030.1, on the reverse strand, counting down.
AGGCCTACACCATACCACCATACGAGGCCATGCGTATGTGTAAGACTGATAACGTATTAAAACAGGTATGTAGGGGGTGGGGTGGGAACTGAGCTGTAATATTACAGAAAATATCCTGACAGTCCAACAGTGGTCTGATTTTGTTTAATGTTTAAATTTAGCATTATTTCAAATTGAGTTAGTTTGATCTGTTAAACCTTTTGTCATTGTGTGATTGTGTTTTCATACTAACTAACATTTAAACGTAGAGGCTTCTGTAAGTTAGTATTTCTGTATTTCAAAACTTCTGGTACATGTTGTTGATCTGTCAATTTGACAATTATGCTCTGAGTAGACTCTTACCCCAGGATATATAGGATGAACCTCAGAGGAGATGAATCACATGTACTCATGGTGGGAGTCTGATAGACTTGAGATGCCAGACATCATGTCCTGTGAAATGTTTTATCTTTACTCATTGGGGCAACATCACTACCCTCAAGGGTGTCATTCAGGAACTGAGATAAAGGAGAAATTGAGAGTGTGACTGTTGCCATGAGCTCTTGTTCTGCACCTCCTCTAAAGAGGATTAGTGGGTGGAATGTTGCATGTGAGACTGATGCTCTGGCACTGTGGATAATACCCCTTGTTCTGCCCAGCAGTAATAAGCTTCCTCCATTCTTTTTGTTTACAAGTAAGCCAAAATGTGAGAAGCCTGAAAGTAGTCCTGAGAATCCTGATACTGACACAAATTAGGTGGAGAACACAGTAGTTTGCTCTATTACTAATGCCAATGTACCATCTCATTTCATTAATTCTTCTTTGATTAGATTAATATTACTCTGAACATTGGATTTGAGGTCACATACAAGACAAAGGATTTTTTTTCTTGATCAAATCTTATTCATATCAGTGTCCATAGCACCTTACAACACATCCACACTCAGTCACACCTGATAAAGAAAACCAACCCAACATCAGTATGTTTTGAGGTAGCAGGAAACCTAAATACCCAGAGGAAACCCGTGTAAAGTTCAGGACTGAACTCTGGGGCACGTCGAGATAAATGGGGACAATACTACCTGCTGCATCACAGTGCCAAGATATATGCATTTTTGTTGAGTGTTATATTTACATTTCTCCAACTTTCTTTACATTGCTCTGCATCCATCACTTTGACTTCCTAATATCTTCAAAGGTTAGGTTTGAGAGAAAGTTTAACTTTCCATTCATAGAAGATGCATCCCCGGCCTGTTCACCTTTTCTCATGGATTCGTGGATTCAGTTTCATGGCTGCTAGCCCATGCTTAAAGGAAAATCTTTACCAAAAACCTTCACACTCTGATCCCAGCAGTGCTGCAAATGTGCCACTTTCAGTCTTCTATTTCTCTGTTCCTGCAACCGTGAAGAAGACGCCTCAGCAGGCAAGCCACAGGCCGCTGTCTGGGCCAATCTGTACACACTGAAGAGGCAAAAAAAAATAATAAAATAAAAGAAAATGGTTAGAATAATTTCAATGATTAGTTTATGGGTCAAATTAATGTATAATTCCAAATAAACCACTAACTTTGTATTTTAGTTATATAACTGGTTTTAATGTAGAGTGTTATGGCGTGTGTCACTTAAATCAGTGAAGTACTTATTCTTGGCTCTGCCAGTGCAGACTTTATGAAGGCTGAGGGAAGTGCACTTACCCGCTGGAGTGCTACTTCTGTTTAAAACCATGTAAGATATTACTGGTCATAAAGTATTTAGTATTACTTTTTAGATTAAACATACTTCTTCTTTGTCTTTTAAGTTGTTCCCTTTCAGGGATCACCACAGCGAATCCTCTGCATCCTCTTTTCTCACACCAACTTACTAACCAACAGTCCTCTCCCACTGAGTCCATAAATCTCCTCTTTGGTCTTCCTCTAGGCCACCTGCATGGCAGTTCCAACCTCAGCATCATTCTACCGATATATTCACAATCTCTCCTCTGAACATGTCCAAACCACTTCAATCTGTCCTCTCTGACTTTATCTCCAAAACATACAGTATAACATGGGTTGTCCATCTGATGGACTTATTATTGATCCTATCCATCCTTGTCACTCCCAAAGAGAACCTTGACATCTTCATCTCTGCTACCTCCAACTGTGCTTCCTATCTTTTTAATGCCACTGTCTCTAAATCGTAGAGCATCGCTGGTCTCACCACTGTCTTGTACACCTTTCCTTTCATTCTCGCTATTACATAACACACCTGACACTTTTCTCCACCCGTTCTCACCTGCCTGCACATGACCCTTTACATCCTTTTCACACCCTCCATTGCTTTGCATCATTGACCCTAAGTACTTTAAAGTCCTGCACCTTCTTTATCTCTGATGTCTGTAGCCTCAACGTTCCACTTGGGTCCCTCTCATTCACACACATGTATTCTGTCTTGCTGCGGCTGACATTCATTCCTCTGCTTTCTAGAGCATACCTCTCTAGATTTTCCTCCATCTGTTCACTGCTCTCGCTGCAAAGCACAATGACATCATCAAACATTATCGTCCATGGAGACTCCTGTCTAACCTCATCTGTGATATTGTCCATCACCAGAGCAAACAAGAAGTGGCTCAGAGCCGATCCTTGATGCAGACCCACCTCCACCTTGAACTCTTCTGTCACACCTACAGCACATCTCACCGCTGTCTTACAGCTCTCATACATGTCCTGCACCACTCTAACATACTTCTCTGCCACTCCAGACTTTCTCATACAATACCACAGCTTCTCTCTCAGCACCCTGTTGTGCACTTTTTCAAAATCTACAAAGACACAATGCAAATCCCTATTACCTTCTCCGTACTTCTCCACCAGCATCCTCAAAGCAAATACTGCATCTGTTGTACTCTTTCTAGGCATGAAACCATATTGGTGCTCACAAATGCTCACCTCTGCCCTTAACCTAGCTTCCACTACTCTTTCCCAAAGCTTTATTGTATGGCTCATCAGCTTTATTTCTCTGTACTTGCCACAGCTCTGCACATCTTCCTTGCTCTTAAAGATCGACATCAATACACTCCTCCTCCATTCCTCTGGGATCTTCTCACTCTCCAAGATCTTGTTAATCAGACTAGTCAGAAACTCTACTGCCACCTCTCCTAAGCACTTCCATACCCCCACCTCTCCAACTCCCTTTCCACTCTTCATCCACTTCATCGCCCTCCTCACCTCACTCTGACTAATTTTTGCTACTTCATGCTCCACAACAGTCAATTCTTCTACTCTTAGACTAAATGTACAGTGTTAAGATTTATGTAGCATATCTGTGCACTCTTGTGTGAAGTGGAAAATTTTCTCCAAACCAAAACAACCAGAATTTTAATTACTTGCAATCTACTGTATATAAAAAAAGGAAGCTGATGATGAAATGTCCCTGTATTGGTAAATAGGAATATTCCTTTGATGGAATGTAAATCTAACACATAAAATATACTAGTTACATGTACTATGACGTTTTGGGATAATCATTGCCTTAGTTTTCCTATATAGTATAAATCTCACTACAATATTTTTTCAGTGCTTATGAACCCCTCCAGGGTTAGGGGTTTGACTTTCGCCTCTGGATTTATGTCTTGCATTCTTTTCCCATGCTTGGTGGTTCCCAGGGTTTTTTTTTTCTGGCTTTTCTCCTACAGTCCAAAGGCATATGCAGTAGGTTTATTAATTTATCCAAATTGCTCATTGTACAGTATGTGTGTCTGTGTGTTTTTACTCTTCGTAGGGTTGGCACCCCATTCAGGGTTTACCCTTCCTTTGCACCCACGTTTCCTGTGATATGCTCCAGTCAACTCCCCCACCACCACCCCCACATCACCTTACACTGCTTAAGTGGTTTAGATGATGTAATAATGCACTCTTTTATAAGAGTGATGAGAAGATATGTAAACAGTGTAGAGTAACTCCCACTCCACTGACTTGTTTTACAATTACATATTAGAACACTTGACCAATATAATGGAGAAAAATAATTAATTGTGATATTTTTTTAAAAAAAGGTCTGTTAGCAATCATTCCATTCTCTGAAAGGGCTAACGAATAATTACTTTATCTTCTTACAAACAGAGATTGGTGCTATGGGAAAAAAAATTGCTTTGGTACTGCTCTGTGCATTTTTGCGCAAGAATCCTGAAAGCCTCTTTATCAGATAGTGGTAGTGCAGGTAAAATCAATAGTGCCTTGGCCCATGACTGTGAGACAGTTCCTGGATCACAGCCTGCTCTCATCCTCTGTACTATTGATCTTCATTACCTCCACAGGACTGGAGCTGCCTGTCTCTTAGCCTGATCTGGTAAGACTCTGCCATGCTGATTTCTGTACAATGTTGTCTGTTCCTATCCAGAATTAGAGAACACTAATCACAAGAGTGTACGTTTCCTTTTATTTAAGAAACATGAGACCTCCGAAATGTATTCCAAAGAAACATGTAAATCCTACCAAATTATGCTTTTCTACAGTACTTTCACATTAGATGCTTATTAGATGTTGCAAAGTTAATCAAACAAGCAAACCCATACATACAGTATCTCACAAAAGTGATTACACCCCTCACATTTCTGCAACCACTTAATTATATATTCTAAAGCGGCAAATACTACAGAAATGAAAATTGGATATACTTCAGAGTAGTCAATGCGCAGCTTGTGTAGCGGTACAGATTTACTGTCCTCTAACACTAACTCAACATGCAGACTTTATTGTCTAAATGACTGGTGACGAAAAAAAAGTACACCATAAGTGAACATGTCAAAACTGTGTCCAAAGTGTCTAGCACGGCTAATCCTCCGGGCCCTGGAATTCACCAGAGCTGCACATGTTGCTGGGATCCTCTTCCACGTCTCCATAATGATGATGATATCACGGAGCTGCTGGATGTTAGACACATGGCGCTTCGCCACTTTTCCGCTTGAGGACGCCTCACAGGTGCTCAATAGGGTTCAGGTCTGGGGACATACTCGTCCACTGACAAACACATGAACATGATGAATAGGACATGTGACTTTGCTGGGTAAAGATGTACAGATGGTATCACTTAGGGTGTACTCACTTTTGTTGCCAGCTATTTACGCAATAATGGCTGTAGAGTATGTTGAGTTATTTTCAGAGGACAGTAAATTCATATTATTAAACAAGCTGCCCAGTGAGTACTCTAAAATATAAGTTTAATTTCTATAGTATTGTCCTAGATATACTAAAATGTTTGCTGAAATTAGAGTACTAACCTTTTAGAGTGGATGTACATATAATGCCCAGTAGTATTTTTCTTTAACCTCCATGGTACAGTTATACAGGATTATATTATTATATACATAATATGATTAACAAAATTCTTATGACCTACAGTAAGCACATTTTTTTCAAAATTTCCCTCTTTAACATTCCTTCAGTCATACCTCCTCCTCCTTCAAATTAAGAGAAGAAAATGGTAAAAAAAAAAAAAAAAGGTTAACTGAAGAATGAATGATAAGCAGAGCACGATGAGTAAATGAAAGGGCTTTTATTGAATAGAAAAGCTCTAAGGTGCTACTCACTTTCACAGAGTGAGACTAATTCAATTGCTCCCAACCCTGTTCTGTCAAAGACTGCTTTAAAGAAGGCCAAATTAAAGCCACTCTGAACACTTAATGATTGTAACTCAGTTTTTGCTAACCCTGTTATTGATTAAGCCGTATCTTTTAAGTTGATGCAAAGACAAAACACTTACTCAAGCCTTAATAAGCACATGGCCAAGGTCTTAAGACCGAGACAACCATTACAGTATATCCAATGTACTGTATAGCACATCATCATCAGCAGCAAAATGGGTTTTAACATAGATTTTGGACAGTCTTTTAAATTTCCACCTTTTTCAAGCCCGTAATTAATGAAACAAAACAAGACTAATGCATGTGAAGGAGAAGAATTTTTAGCATGGCTTACCATTTTGTCCAAACTGAGTGAAGCATTAAAAAAAATCACTTTAGAAGTATAGAAGAATTGTTTAGTTGAAGATTTTAAGCACATCCATTTTAATAAGAAATTAATTAATTCTTCATCAACATCAACTTCCATATTACATATTTTTCATTTAAAGGCAAATATTTATTCTTTAATTGTCTATACCGCTTCTCCTTTATAGGGTCACTGGGAAGCCTGGAGCCCATCCCAGGAGACTTTAGGCATGGAGCAGGGAACACACCAGACTGGGTGCAAATCCATTGCAGGGCATGCATGCTCACACACTCATTCAGACACTACGGTCAATTCGGAAATGCCAATTAGCCTAATCTGCATGTCTTTTGGACAGTGGGAGGAAACCCACCAAGGACTGGGAAAACATGCAAACTCCATACAGTAAGACCCAAGGGGGGAATCGAACCCTGGAAGTGTGTGGCTACCATGCTAACCACTATGAAGGGCAAATATACTTCATCATATGTCATGTCATATATTTGGCCAGAAACATAATATAAATTATTTAGTGTTACTTGTTCCTTAAGAGAGAAATATTGAGGCTAATGCATACTTATGAATGTGGCATGAAATCATACTGTATTAATGAATGCCACTTCCATTGATCAACCTTAAGGCATTTTTTTCATCTTCCTATTGGTTGAGAAGCCAATTACTTTCATATGTTTGAATCAATGGAATCAGCTCTTTGCAGAGGATATTCTGCATGCATTCATTAGCACATTGTACACGTTACTTTATTAAGAATCAAGGCCATATATTCAGTAAGTAACACTTATCCTGAAGAGGTCCTGAACTGTAGGTAATATTCCTTTACTAGTAAAGGGGTAAAAGGAACGCAGCATATGCAGCAAAATTACATTCTCAAGCATTTGGGCTTGTAAAGAACTGAAATCTTTTGTAGCCACACACAATTAAAATTTTCACATGCAGAGCAGAAAGAACATAGAATGGAAACAAACCCATAAACATGGGTACACATACATACTGTACAAATATACACATTTACCGTTTTATTTATTTATGGGCTATTGTGTTCCCTTCATTCAAATAAAAAAAAATATGGTTTGATATAATTAAGTGGAAAGTGGGTTTTAGTCCATTTACATTTAGTTCCTCCACCAAGGGAGATAAAATGATTAGAACGCAATCCATTTCAGTCATACTTCAGTCATGTTCATGTTTCTTAATCACTGGTGCAAATGTGTCAGCAGATTTGGCTGAAAAAATGGATTAGCTCAAATTGAAAATCGTCTAGGGCATGTGGAGGACATTTAGTACCTATGGCGGTATGATGGTATGTCAAAAGATATAATGGTTCAGGCTTTAGAGTTCATGTAGGAGGTATAATAGCCTGTGTGTGAGAGAGAGAGATTTAATAATAGTGCATATGACAGATTATGATTGTGTGTGAAAGGGTATGGTAGTGTGTGAGAGGTTTGATAGTGTGTATTACAGAGTATAGCAGAATGAGGGGGGTTTATTATCGTGTATGACAGGGTTTAATAGTTTATAAAAGGGTATGTTTGTGTGCTTGTCTTATTAATCTAGTAAGGACCTTCTACTGACACTTATTATTAATGTAACTTATTAATGCTATGCCAAACTTGCACTATATCTATCATAAACATTAACCTCAGGAACCTTTGAACTTACTGATAGTTCCACACACACATTGCACTCTCTTCTGTCTGACAGTTGTACTGTATAAGGACCAGGACAGGCTGTGGAACTCTAATATTGGTGTTCAATTGTCATTGTAATTAGAAGACTTCTGCCAACGTGAGAGCTGCTCACTGGGGACAGGACAGGTAGACTGATATCTCCGATATCAGTGTCAGGCAACAGTCATACTGTAGATGGATAAACCTCTTTTTTTTTTACCATAAGTATGAGCAGAGTTTACACAATGTGTCCCTCACTTCCCCTTAGTGTCAATGGCACTATATGCCTTTGTTACTAAAATAAAACCCAAACAAAAAATATTCTGCTTGTAGAAGGGATATTGAATGATCAACTGGCTCTGATCTTCTAAGATTATAATGCGCTAGACAGTAAGTTGATAAAATGCAACTCCATAGTGTTATCTTGTACACCTGGCCTCCCCAGACACAAATGTTAAACAAGATCCATGGCAGTAAGCTTTAGCTATATTTTAAGCACTCACAGAATGAACCTCCAACCTGGTTCTTGCCAGAATTTGATTAAAAATGATGTGTGTATGTGTGTGTGTGTGTGTGTGTGTGTGTGGGTAGGTATTAAAATTGGACAAACCATGCATGTGCAGATGTGATTCCAGAAATATATAAAATTAGACCTGATATGACCAAATTTGTTTTTATGTTCACTCATCTTTGGTAGTGACTGACATCCCTAATATGAACTTCCAGCTTGGAGTGGTAGGGGGCCAGCATTTAACAAAAATACATTTTAATGATGTACATATTGACTGCAAAATGCAGTCCTACTGTATGGCCTTTGTTGATTTTTTGTTTGTTGATTGTACCAATTTGCTACCATTATGATTTAACACAAATACAAAGTATAAGGTTTATTTATTTTTTTAACTCAAACAGCACATTATTGATATTTAAATTATATGCTTATATTAGCACAGTAGATTTATAGCGCTTTGCAAAAATGATACAAAAGGGTCACAATATGACCGAAACTAAAACAACAAACAAGCAAAACAAACTATTCTTTTAAGGAAGCTTAAACTAACAATGTGATTTTTCTACTTTAGTCAAACTGTTCATACATAACAATGCTAGTATAACTGTACAATATAAATACATTATTTACAATTTGTAAACAGAAACCTTGTATACAGTATGATGTCATGTAATAATAAAGAAGATTATAAAAATAATATATTATAATCTCAGGAGAAGAAACTTATGGTACCTGGGTAGTTGATGGTTCAAGTTTTCTAATTTTGGAAAAGATACCAGAGTTTCAGGATGTTTCCTGAAGCAGGACAAAGATTCTGGAACAAGACAAAATATTTGCCTTAGATATATTATATATTATATATTATATAATATGAGTAGTTTTCAATTTGAAAAACATGTCGTTCCTGAGCTGCCAGTTATCCAGACTCCCTCTGCCCTCTGGACCTGTCTGACTCATCCTGGTGCCTCGCTTCTGGTTGGAGATCTCGTCACATGGATGCCCCATGTGTCTCTTTGGGATGCGTTCGGTGTCTGGGGATGGTTTCACTCTACCATGAAGACGGTTCTCGCCTTGACTGATGTTGACAGCTGTTTCTCTGAGGACTTGTCTTGGCTGCAGTTGCTCGATAGTTTAAGACTGGAATTTCCTACAAGTCTACCTGAGCCTCCAATAACTACCTGGACTCCATATTAACATCAATTAACATCAA
>JAOVVA010000030.1:9472548-9488080 GCA_028565275.1 Leiocassis micropogon | reverse complement strand
AGGATGGGTTCCCTGTTGAGTCTGGTTCCTCTCAAGGTTTCTTCCTATTACCATCTCAGGGAGTTTTTTCCTTGCCACTGTCGCTCTCGGCTTGTTCACCAGGGACTATCTGACTATTTTGATTCATTCACATTCCATACAAACTTAAATAATTCTTTTGATTGTGTAAAGCTGCTTTGCAACAGTGACAATTGTTAAAAGCTCTATACAAAATTGATTTGGTACATTTTTTTCAACCTACAGTAATATTTTTTTTTATCCACCAGCCTGTTGACTGTTGAACTAATATCACAGTCAGTGACATCCAAGATGCATAAAAAAATTCCACATTGTCATCTATTGTTAATTAATTAATTCATTTAAAATGTTTTTGATTATTTATGCCTGACCTTCTATTGAATTTCACTGAAGCTTTTTTTTTTTGTTGCTTTTTTATTTAAAAAATGCAGTCAAGGCAGCTGACTCACTTATTTCCCACACAGATGGGCTTCTTTAGGATGCCATGTGCCTTTTTCAAGGCCTTCTGGATCAATGAAAGGAGAAAATCATTTAATCTGTATCAGGCTCAAAATCTGATGCAAAAAGATGGTTCAGAGAAAACACAAGGTACTATTATTTAATCAATTCACTGCCACGCTTTGGCTAAAATAAACCCTACCAAAATCTAATTAATGAGTTTTGAATATCATATGATTTTGTATTTTTAAAATTAAATATTTATGAATTATTTCAATTCAAAATTTCAGGTAATTTTCATTTAACGGAACAATTATTAAAATTTGTAATTTTTAACAATTATACCTTTTTGCCTGGTCATTGGTGTAGGTTTTTTTTCCATGGAATGATCTGTGAAATTTGGTAACGCAAATTAGCCAATTCTGCAAGTTTTTAGACTGTGGAATATACAGGGTACCCAAACAAAACCCCAAAACCACAGAAAAAAGTGCAAGCAGAAATCAAGCCCTTGTCCCTGGAGGTACTACCCACAACGCCCTACATTGTCCTTGTTTTCTTTGCTTCATGCAGACCAATAATGTGACCCTTCTGAAACATACTAACATCTTTTCTTAAAGAAATAAAAAGCTACTCACTGCATTAGTTAGGGTTAAAAAAAAAATTCTCAGTTGAAGCATAAATCATGGTAGTAATTATCCAATCAAAGGCTTTAAGTATTTGCTTATTAAATCCATACAAATTTTTGTTTGGTTGGCATATGATCATAAAATAAATGTTCTGTTTGCATTTCACGATCCACTGTAACTTGTAATCCGTGAGAAAATAAAAGATTCTTCTATGCCTATATACATTGATGCTCATAAAATAGCACTTTCATTTTAACACAAGGTCAAGCCTCTTCAGGTGAATGCAAGAAGATATAATGAATCAGTTTTTCTTTCCTACTAGTGCAAATAATAAACACTTCAGGTGATGTTATAATGTTTAAAATCACTTGATTTTATGCTTAATTATACCATGTGGCTTAATGGCATGTTCCTGTGTTTAAATGTTTGAATCATGAATTAGTGTTTATGCAAACATTACCAGAAGGCATATTTCTTTCTGATTTAGGGTAAATGTTACCCCAATGGCAAATCTGATACCTAAATTAATCAGGATCCATTGATCCAAATAAATACCAAGAATCCTATTAACTTAGATACTACAGGGTGCTCCAAAAGTCTCCATACATAGTGAAAAGTAAGACTGATAAGTGTTTTCCAAAATTATTCACACTTTGTTCTTTTTTTTTCCTGATAGCTGTTAAGTCCTTTTACAAAAGAAGAACAAACTGAAATCTTTGCAAGGGTGGATCAGTAAGCGGTTTAATAACATGCATAATACCAAATGAATGAAAAATGATTCTTCCATTTTTTTGTAAGCAATGTCAGTGGTTAGTTTTGAGTGAATTATGTACAGTATATATGCATGTTTTATCTTTATACAGTCTGATTTACGGAATGCGAGTTTGATTGTTTAATCGAAAATAGATCTGATTTTTAGACACAGGGTTATGTTATCATTTGCCATTGCATTTTTTTTGCATAATTTTCTAGCTGTTGTCGGCTAAATAATTTTTGTTGGATTGAATTGTACAAAATTAGCAGTGACAATAACAAAGTAGTGGCAACTTAGCAAGTGTGGGTGAGGCCACCAGGAGTCATCAGTTGATTGACATCCACAATAGGAATGTCTAAAACATGTTAATTTGATAAAATGTAGTTATAATGGTCTAGGTCAAGGTAGCTGGCAAGTTTATATTTTTTCCACCTTTTTTATAATTTGGTCTGAAATATTTTGTGCTAATCAGTGTAATAATCAATAATGAGTTATTTTCATCCATCTAAGCTAAGATGTCCAAGTCAAACATATAAAAAAGAAGAAAAAAAAATACGATGGTGTTGTGGTAGCACCTTCCTGTTCAAATGTTCGATTCATGTTTGGTGGGCTTCCTTTGGGTACTCCCGTTTCCTCCCACATTCCAAGGTCATGAGGGTTAGGCTAATTAACGTTTCCAAACTGCCTGTTTTGTGAGTTTTTGTCCTGCGATGGTGTGATGGCGATGTACACTGCCTCATGCCCAAAGTCTCATAGGATAGGCTCCAGGCTTCCCGTGATTCTGTGCCAAATTAGCAATATCGCGAATCAATGAACAAAAATAGAAATTGTTAATTAAAGTTAATGTATGGTAAAGGTCTTATAACCATACAGAATATTTGTTAGTTATTGTTTGATCATGAACACAGATACAAATGATTTGCCATGACTTCGTGTTGTGCAGAGACCCTTAACAATAACTACAGCTGTTGTGCTGTGAAAAGAGCTTCGTCATGAGCTCTTCCTCTAGTTTAGCCAAGCACTTGTCTTCCTCCTCAAAGCATCCCTGTCTTCTCATGTCTTTATGAGAGAGCATTTAGTGGGGCTGACGTTTAAGTGAAGCATTGATATGCTACTCTGCCTCAGATACGAAAAAGAGAGAGCACGAACGAGAGAGAAAGAGTAGATGAGACACTCTCAGGCACTTCGGTGTTGAAATGCTGGTCAGCTCTGCTTGCCTTCACTAGCTCCAGATCTGTCAGTATTTTTTCCTCTTTTTGACTCGGTTCTTTCTCTCTTGTATTTGTATTTTCACCTTGTGCTGTCAGTGTTGCATAAAGAAGATGTGATGTGCGTTTTAATCAATCTCTGGTAGAGAAACAACTTGATGGTTGCTGTGGAAACACCTGTTGAGTAAAGTAATGAATTTCAGTACTCTCCTAATATCCACAAGAGGCTGAGAGAATGTCTGCCTACACAGAGATGTGAGAAATTTTGTTGCAGACAAAATGATCTGTCTATTGATTCTGAATTTGTTTTTCTTTTATCCATCGGCAACTGGTCATCATAAAGAAGGGTGTGAACACCTTGCTCATCACATGCTTGACTTCATAGCATTTACAACTAACAATTCTGTGCAGGGGTCAATATGTTTTCGTTTTGAGTCACTGCCATGGCATTTCTTGTGCATCGAAACAGCATCATAGGTTAGTAGATCACACAGGATTTCAGAACATCTTTGCACATCCATAACAGATTTCTCATATTCTTTCTACTCATTAAAGCAACTGCCGTTTTTCTGTTGTTCATGGCAACATCCCATTAACAACTTCACATACCCTCTGAGGTCATGGAAGCTCAGCAGATGGTGGCAGTAATGATCATTATTGGAGATGTATCTTTTCTGGCTTGAAAAAAAAAAGTTTACAAAGTGCCATTAGACAGCTAACTAGGCCAATGTCGGTACATATTTTACAATTAAAAATAAAAATTACCAATCAGTGGCAAGTTGTTTGGGGTTGTAGCTTCTTATGTAATTTTGTTATGAAAGTGCCTGCTGCACATACCCCTCCATGTCTTATTATTTATTTATCTCATCTCATCATCTATACTGCTTTGTCCTGTATTCAGGGTTGCGGGGGTCCTGAAGCCTATCCCAGGAGACTTGGGGCATGAGGCAGGGTACACCCTGAATAGGGTGCCAATCCACACACGCACTCTCACACACACACACACACACACACACACACACACACACACACACACACACACACACACACACACACATAATGGGGAATATTGGAGGAAACCAGAACATCTGGAGGAAACCCACCAAGCACAGGTAGAACATGCAAACTCCATGCACACAGAGATGGGAATCGAACTCGGACCCTGGAGGTGCAAGGCGACAGTGCTAACCACTGTGCCACCTTATTAATTTATAATTAAATAATTTATTAATATTTTTGAGACTTTTAAACAGGGTGTGGCCTGTTTGTGATTGGTCTTCTGATTGGACTGAACTGAACTCTCAGAATCAGGAGTTGGATGACCATTGGCTGAAGTCACTCTGATTGCAAAATGAAAGAATGAAAAATGGTGCTAACATATCAGCATAGACCTCGTCAACCCATTCAAGATTATTCTAATACAGCTTTGTGTTCCCAGTTCCCAGTTGTGTGCAGTTGAATTGAAGTGAGGAAACAAGTTTAAGGTCAAAGTGCTAAATGTTATGTGATGTTAAATTATCCCCTGATGTGTTTTGCATATTTGAATGATGGAATAAAGGAGAAAAATGGATGTAATACACAATGTTTTAAATACATTTATAAACAAATATTTATTTTAATATTATATGATCAGGCAGCAAGTTGGCTTAGAGGTTAGCACTGTGGCCATGCACAGTATATTGAGTATATTTTCATCAGCCATTTTGATTTCTTTGTTTTATTTAATTGATGAGATTTGATTAACTATGTGCAATGTGAAAGCAATCCAAATCAAAAAACGAATACAAAGTTTTGCTTTGTATTGAACTTGGCAAATGAAGAAATAGTGTAAATGTACCCTAACAAGTGGTCAAGTAGTTAAAAAATAAAAAATAACAAACTGATATCAATTTAAAACATTTGCTTAACATTTTTTTTCCTCACACAATTATGGTTTAAAATTTTAGTTGACCTTTTCCTCTTCCTCCTCTTCTTTATTATTATTATTATTATTATTATTATTATTACTACATCAAACATGTTTGGTAGCAACAAATGCAAAAACACTTAATCTATGAAAAAACTCTGCTGGGAATTTAATTAGTTTGGGTAAACAATCTTTTTTAATCTGTCAGAAGAATGTTTTTCTATTTAACAGAGAAATAATGCCTTTTGGATAATTATAATCCAAAACAGACTATCCACTTTCCAGCTGATAGAAATTGAATTGAATTTTTTTTCTTTCCTCAGATTTATTTCTACAAGTGAAATATCTGACTGAATGCCCCTCAGCTCCATGTACAACAACAGTAAAATCAATTTCTGTAAATCTGAACTTTGTCCATTTGTAAGTTCAGTAATTTTGGACAACCCGACACCTGCTATTGTCTCAGAAAAAAAAGTGTAGTAGTTAGAAAGGCTCAAATCTATCACACAGACAAAACCTAAATAAAATGTGGTGTACTGCTGTTCATCTTACTTTCTAATTCTAGTATGAGCTCTGAAGATGACATCGTCTTTATATTTCTCAGCTTGTTACAATGCAATCTCTTCCATTTCCTGTTGCTGCAAATGTTTCATGACATGCAGCTGAGTCGTGTGAATCACACCAGGGTTCATCTGCAGTGTAATTCCCAAAGAGATGACGTCCAGTGCATGCCAATACCAAGTACAAATCTAACGCAGAGTGCAACATGCTGACAGAATATCCCCACTGCACAGCAACATCCTTCCCTCTTACCTAGCGGAAAACAAGAGCTGTCTGCTAAATAGTGCAAGCAATCATTGAAGGCCCCAGTGGGACCACCAGGCAGGGAGAATAGCCTCCAGGAATCAGTGTGCACAATACTTTGTCTCGAAAACCAGTAAATATCATTAGCTTTGTTTTAGGAATCTCATCTGATATTGTATGAGAGTTGCCAAATCCATAAGCTGGTTAATTTAAAATGGTCCTTTTTGGATTTATAATTGATAAAAAAAAAAATAAACTAAAAAAAAAAATAATTTTGTCACTGTCTCTAAAATATACAGTAACCCTAAATTTATTTATAATTCTAAATTTTCAATCACTGTGTGTGTGTGTGTGTGTGTGTGTGTGTGTGTGTGTGTGTGTGTGTGTTTAGATAGTCACTGCACGTCACCAAGATCCTTATCTGCAACTAATATAGAGGGAAATGTAAAATGGAAGGTCAGGAAAAAATCCACCAAAATCATGGTGGTTGTTGGGAAGTAAATAAAAGGACATTGCTGAAAAAGTCCCTGCAGGCATGATATTGATGAATAAAGATATCAATGTCAAACGCAAAAAGAAACAATGAGATGAAGTTTGTCATTTCTTGGAAATGACTTTGATGTATGAGAGATCACAACTTCCAATAAATATTTTAGATTAGAATAGAATAGAACAGAATAGAATAGGAAAACTCCCAAACAAGAAACCACGACTCAGGAGGCTCATTCTCCTCTCAGGCACTGTGAATTAAAAGCTATACATATTGTACATTCACCGCTCAGACATAACATTAATAGCAAATAATATTAGCAAAATATATAATATTAAAAGTACATGCTAAGAGAATCATGGGCACCAAAGGCCAGCCCCCCTCATTAGATCCCACAGAAATGCCAATGCAGCAAAATCACTGAAAATCAATATTGGCCACAATAGAAAGGCATTAGAACACACAACACTGGCAGTTCACTGTTTTGGGGCTCAGCAGGCAAAACACAGGGCCACCCAGCTGTATGTGAAAACACCTTTTCTTAACTATTGTCTTCAGCTCTTTAGCCAAGTCTTTTGTCTAGGGGACATCCCCAAGATGAATAATGACATATAACTTTATGATTGGATTAACTGCATAAGAGGATCTTTATACAGAGGTTCTTGCAGTATATAGAGGGGCCCCAAAAATGTATACACACATCAATGTGAAAAATGTATGCCTCTCTTCTGATGATGGTGCAACTACTGACGTCTTTAGAGGAAACCTAATAATAATAATAATGATAATAAATAATATTATATAGAATAATATATAATATTATTTATATAAATATAATATATAATATTATTCATATATATAAAACTTATTCCAAAACAGTTTCCGCGTTCAATTTCTGCCTCAGGTCATGTTCTCCCTGTGCTTGGTGGGTTTCCTCTGGGTACTTTGATTTCCTCCCATAGTTTAGGCAAAGACATGCAGATTAGGTAAATGAGAAGAAATGGGAGCACTTAATGTCCCTTAAGATAGAATAAAAAAAAAATTGTTTATATACTGTAACAACTTCAGCAGCAACCTCATTTCCCATGTTGTCAGTCACATGTAGCATAAATGATCAGTGCAACTACTGACATCTTTAGAGGAAACCTAATACTACGTATTGCTGCCATAACTCAATTCAAAAAAGTTTTGTAAAAGGACTTCGATAATGTTGTACGCCTATTATCATATTATTGAATGCTCTATTACAATAGTTCTTTATCAGTATGGTTTACTAAAATACTTGCTGGGTTAGCATCCAGTCCATGGTTTGCCAGTTGGCAATCTCAGATGTAGGTACTGTAGGCTCTTAGAGAAACGAAGTACTTACTTAATACCCTAAAATGTTCTGTGATATCTCCCTTCAAAAATCTATGAATGAGGATGTACAGAATGGATTTCCTTAGGAAGAGAAAGTCTAGTCAAAGAATTGAAAGATTTTTTCAATTCCATTGCATAATACCTTAGTAATTCATACAGCTATGCACTTTTCAGTGGAAAAAAAAATAGTGTCACTCAATGCAGGTAAGCAAGAGATTAATCAGAGACCTATTTGGATACTGTGCAGTGACTGATGTATTCAATAAGTTTTCTTTCACCCAATTTAATGTATGAAGGACACACTAAGCATCTTATTCCCATCCAAGACATCAGTCTTTAGTTCCCTCTATCCCTTAGGTCAAATTAGATTTATGAGTCTTCACTGTGACAGCGATCTAATTTAAGGGTTTAGATAGCCGTTTTGATAAACATAAATCATGATGATAGGGAATGATTATAAAATATGACAATAATGAATATGACTCCAACAAGAAGTCACACTTGTAAATTGACATTATTGACTTGGTATTGACTGTAATTATGACTTAATTATGCCAAGGCTTCAAGTATGATTATGTAAGGGCAATGTAGCTCAGCACAAATCAATTTTAATTTCAGATGTTTTGTCAGTTTATTTGACTTGGCAGTGCTCATGTATTGTCTTGTCTTCATTTACTTACTGGAGGCAAGACCAGTGTAGAAACACCCTGCCATCAGAATTCCACATACAGGTTTATTATTCCACCCTGCTATCAAACTTTAGAGAGTATCTGTCAGTGAGAGTCATACATCATGTCAACATAGCTTGACAGTTGCCAATATCTCCTGATTGAACGTGCCCCCCCCCCCACTTTATTCAAACTACTGGATGCCATGCTTCAATGGTACTGCCAAACCCTGTGTGCTTGGTGAATCATGTTTTCCATGGTTACATCTCTGCTCAGTGGACCAATGCAGTGGGTATAATATTATGACAGGGACATACATGGCACCCCTGGGCATTGCCTAATGGGAGGTGCAGTGGGTGTGAAAATGGTGCAGCAAGCCATTACTGGTCTTGAAACACTCATAGCTGCTCTGCTTTCACCGACAGTGGTTCAAAACCTCTCATGATAAGCATATTATGGTATTTAGTATGTCGTTAGTAATAGATGTAAATTAAAGCAAGTGAATTAATATTAAATACTTACAATGTTGACTGTGCAGGGTTTTATTATTGTACAGGCTTCTACTGTATATGTTCTACTTTTCAAAAAAATCTATTATATTTATTAGTTAAGTCATCTCTACAGTTATACAGTATGTGTAACTTGTGCACTGTAAGGTGTATGAAAGGTAATTGTGAATTTTGCACTGAATACTGCATACGTCCAAGCTAAATTATTGACAGCAATAAATAAAAATGTCAGCATTCATAGTGGTGTAATGTTGATGATTAAAGTGTGTAGTAGACAACATTGTGCTTAAAGACTATTTTAAAATGAATCAATGTAGTTTTCTTTTTTTTTTTTAAAGAGAGCAATTTTTAGACTGCTCTTTCAATAATTTAGGTTTTTCACATAAATTAAATGTTTTCTTGCCAATAAAACAGGGCTATGCAAATTTCTTGAGACAGTCCTCATTTATTCATGATCAATTAAATAAAATTTGATTCATTTAAAGAAGGTGGCCTATTGGTTAGCACTGTCGCCTTGCACCTCCAGGTTCCATGTTCAATTTCCACCTCGGGACATGTTCTCCCCGTGTTTGGTGGGTTTCCTCTCACAGTCCAAAGACATGTAGATTAGGCGAATGGGAAGAAATGGGAGCACATGTTTTACTGAGACAGGCCACAGTGTGCTTAAGGATTTAAAAATTGGTTGTTTATGTAACAACCTCATTTCCACTCTCGTCTGTTTCAACCATTCAGCATTCAGCATCACCAGTATATTAATCACCGGCCTAATCATCCGTCATCATCTGCACCTGTTTCTCACTGGTTCATGCCTTAACTTAGGCCATGTCCACACGTAGCCGAGTATTTTTTAAAAATGGAGATTTTCCTTCTTTGTTTTTAAAAATAATTCTGTCCACATGACCTACGGTTTAAAAATATCTTTGTCGACATGAAAACGCAAAACGCCCTGTTAAGTGCTGTTAGGAGCCTCCTTAATCAACAGGGGGCCAATCAGAAGCCTAGACAAAATGCCATTACCTGTTGCGCTTTGTAGAAGTCTGCTCAATCATACATCATCTGCGCAAGGTGACGTTGCAACAAGCCAAATTCTGTTTCCCCGGTCCACACAACACCACTGAAAACAAAGTTTTGGAAAATCTTCACTTTGGACGGAGTTTTCCAAAAGCTCAGTTTTTAATGACCAAAACTGTGTTTGCGTGTGGATGAAAGGCAAAAACCGCAGAGAAAAATCTCCATTTTTAAAAATATCCGGCTACGTGTGGACATGGCCTTAGACGGATCTTATGCTTAAGTGATTCATAGGTCACTGTGAGGATTAACAAAAAAACATTCCTCTGAAACTGGTCAGGTTCAGGGACTGAACTGAAAATGAGAGGCACAAAAGTCCTTCAGGAAGCCTGGAGAACTATCCCTCAAGACTAGATTAAAAGACAAGAAAGTCTGGCTCTTTGAAAGCAATATATGAAGGAATGAGGGGTGGCTCGAGACTCTTGCACAGTACTGTATATTGTGACCTCTTTTGTGTATTTTAAGCAAATGTAAATATATTTATATTTCAAAACCACACATACATTTTTTTTAAGGTTAACCTATAACATTGTCTTGGCTGTCTGCCTGCAAAGACCAAGTTATATTTAGTTTAACACACACAAGTAAACACTGTATAATCAGTCTGCCTAAAGATATCTGCATCCTAAATCAAACATTTGCCTAATCAATTTGTAATCAGACACCAGATGTTAAAATGTCTGCAGCGTTCCTTTGCTTTCATACCATCATAAAAAAGGAGAACTGCTGCACACTTTGGACTTGTATGATGTAAATGTGCTAACAAAAGGATTCATTAAAAAAAGTAATTTACTTAACAGAACTGACTGAATTATTCAGCAATTATTTGCCCACTAAAGTTAGCATGAGGAGTGATCAGTCAAGTGAAGACAGGTTTAAATTCAGTAAGAGAATTTTGCCTCAAGTAACCCAAGTAAAAACTCCTTTCCCATTGTAAGCATACAGTATAATTCGTTAAACTTTCACAGTAATTTTGTTTTCCAGCAGTAGATTAGGTTTCAAATATAGAGGTAGGTGTTAAAATCAGAAGGGAATTCTAAAAAATGGATTTGTCTCCAAACCAGATTTTAAAATGCTATAACTTTTACTTCTGGTTGTGATACTGTATATTTAAAAGAGAAACGTATTTTAATTCAGGACATTGCCTGTAGTTGTCAGAACTAAATACTACAGTAAAGTAGAAAATGTCTACATTTTAACTTTGTATAATAATGGCATTTTTATAGAACAGTTTAATAATGTTATTGTTACTTAAGCGGGCTGATTTTTATGTATTTGTCTTATAAATAGCAATATTCCTGGGCATTTCTAAAACTTATTTTCATTTACATTTCACAATAATAGCTTTTATGCTCTTATTAATCTGTTTAGTGGGTCAGATATTGCGGGATATGGCCTGTTCTGACCACAAATTAGTTTGATTCTTTTTTTTTTTTTTTTGTTACAGGAGGGCAGACGGGGTATAACGAAGCAGCAATTAAATTAGGCGGATGCTTTAGTGCCTTCAGTGTATCAGTGTACACTCTCCTTCCAATAACAATAAATTTGTCTGAAAATTAAAAAAAGAGATTGGATGGATGGATGGATGGATGGATAGTGTGTGTGTATTCTGTATATCTGTATGATACTGTATATTATATACAGGATAAATATTGGTGGAATATACAGAAGTGCAATGGATGGTTCATAGATGCATATTGGATGAAGCAGGGCACTATAGACTGGAAGTGCAGTAGTGTATTTGTTAACATTTTATGATCGGTTGTTCCGTGCTGTAATAGCCACAGGAAAAAAGTTTTTTTTTTTTTTTTATATAAAAAAGTCTGTTTGTGCAGGCTCTGAGGCACCTGGTGCACCGACCTGATAGGAGAAGGATGAATAGGTCATGGTTGGGGTGAGTGGTAACTTTGATAATGTCTCTTGCCCTTTGCAGACCGCGTTTCTTGTAAATGTCCTCCAAGGTGGGTAGCTAAGTGCTGATGATTCTTTAAGGCGGTTTTCTCCATCCTCTGAAGGGCTTTAGAGCTGTATCAGTGCAGTTGTTGTTGTTGTTGTACCACACTGAGATGCAGTTTGTGAGGATGCTCTCAATGGTACAGCAGTAAAAGTTCTGGAGCACAGGTGTAACTTTTTAAGACTCCTTAGAACATAGAGGTGATGTTGTGCCTTTCTGATCAGGAGAGAAGAGTTTAGAGACTTCAGGAATATGGGCTCAAAAGAACTTAAAGTTGTGTACACACTAAACAACAGTTCCGTTGATGTGAATGAGGGCATGAGTGTGATCGCCAGCTTGTCTAAATTCCACAATGACGTTCATCTTCTTGGTGTTGAGATCCAGGTTATTGTCCACACACCATGCCACTAGATGCTGGACCTTCTCCCTGTAAGCAGTCTCATCGCTATATTGGGGTATACAAAAGGTAGCTATATGGCCAAAAGTATGTGAACAACTGTTCATAATTAGTACCACAAACTGTCATCTTTGTATGCTGTAACATTAAGAGTTTCCTTCAACAAAAGTAAGAGACCCAAATATGTTCTAGCATGATAATTATATAAAGACAGGTTTGCCAAAGTTGAAGTGGAAGTTCTCGATAGGTGTGTACAGAGCCCTGACCGCAAAGAATCTATGGAATGAATTGGAAATGTAATTGCAAGGCAGTGGTTCTGTCCTGACATCAATCCCTGACTATCAATAATGCTTTTGTGGCTGAATATGGGTGGCTGTTAAAAAGGGGAAACTACTGTCTGTCTTTTGGAATGGGATGTTCAACAAGCACATGGGAATGTGATGGTTAGGTGTCTACATACTTTTGGATGAATGTATGTATGGATAGATGTTGCGATTCAGCAGGAAAATGCTATACTTTTAAACTAGATAAAGCTGTGGACTTTTGATTGTCACCCACCAGATATAGAAGGTTTGACAGGTAAGTCTCTCCTAGGGAGCTATGAAACTTTCCCCTTACTTCTTCTTTCCCAACTCCAGAGGAACCCTTTCCTTTAATCCCTGTAGCTTAAATTATATAAACCTCAAACAGGGTCTTGGAGAAAAAGTCTTCATTATCAGGTCAGAAAAGATGCTTTGGAACTTTCCTAGATCAGGCTTTCTGGAAGTAGAAAGTGGTGATGAATTTAAGGGAAAAAAAGACATTGCCTTTATGCTTCCTTTGTTTTATAGGTTACCTACCACAGGAATTGCCTGTTCATTGTTTATATGCTCTTCTGGTAATGGACCGGTGTGAGTCACTGGGAACAAGAAGCACTGAGGTTAAAAATATGCAGAAGCTGCTAACACAAGATTATTTGATATCAACTATGCTTCTCACCTTGCAAAATTTTGGGTTGAATCCTGATGACTGTGTAGGTCATAACATATTATTTACTTTTGTATAGCTTAAATCGTAGCTATATAAAACAATAAATAATGTGCTGTGACCTTAAAAGACATAGGATGTCTAGGTTCTAATTCAGTTTTAATATAAATTTTTTTCTAAGAGGTTAGCCACATATCTATGAGTCACCTGTCCTTGCAACTGCTTTTTAATAGACAAACAATAAGACAAATATTGAACTAAGCAAGGGGACAAAACCTAAAATTATACTGTATGTACACAAACATTTTGAAATAAAGAGTAGAAACAATGTGTGCAATATTAACTTGAAATTATCATACCTTTTTAAGATCTGCTTCAACTACACTGTAATCTAGTGCAATATGAATCTACAGTGTGATCTGCTGAAAGACAAAACCAAGGACTTGTATTTATACCGCCTGTTCCGTCTTTTTACTCCTTAATGTCTACGTTTGTTAGTCCTTCACAAGTTTGTTAGTCAATCAATGTTCTCTAATCACTTTACTTTAGAAAATGTATATATTCAGTAACTTTAACAGAAGGTTTACTTTTATTATTTAATTATATTAATCAATAGCTTGATATAAACAACAACCAAAACAGAAATAAAACAAATACAATAAAACAAAACTGAACTATGTACTTCATACAGTTTCCCACATTCACATATAGACCTTTTGCACCTGATGTCACAATGATCTATCTGCCATGGTCCTGCCCTCTTCGGTACAGCAACAGAGACATTACTTAACGGACACAAGTGTCACAACCCACATATCAAACCAGTCACATTATCACTTTATACATGAAAACACATTGGATAATGTTATGTCATTTTAAACAACACCTTGTCTCGCATTATTTAATTGCTTTCAAGTTGTTCTCAATTGTGTCTGAACTGTTGTTTTTCATGCTGTTTCCCAATGAGTTACAAAGCGATCCAGCTTATAACACAAGACTGAATCCCAAATCCCTCTCTAATCTCTGAACGATGGCACTACTTGGTGTGTGGAACAAAGGATTCTACATGCTAAATGGTACACTAGCTTTTCCTTTTTTTTTTATTTAACTCTGATAGATATTAACTAGAAAGCTAGATAACAGTATTAATGTCAGAATTAGTTTATGAAGCACAAATTACAGGATTTTTCATATCATTGCCTCAAAACAAAAATTCTGCAAATTAAATTTTTTATTGCCTTCATCTATTTTCACACACTTTTAAATAAGTTACAAAGTTCATTACAACATACTTCATATGAAAATAACCAGCATAACAAAGGCTATCACTTTTCTCTTTCATCTCTGACAAAATTAATTGGTAATTACCTACAGGGTAATCTTTATTTATGAAATTTGTTTGGCTCTGAAATAAACCTTGAATGTATTGTAATTATCTAGGAAAATACATAGTAGCCTAATGCTGGCTAGTGGTACTTCCATGTTCTCTATTGTGACTGATGTTATGGTAGGCAGGTGTCTTCAAGGTCTATAGATATCATAAAAATGATTTAAACCTGTTTTGCCTTTTTTCTCCTCACCAACCTCCCATAAGATGACATAGATAACGGCTTACCTGCATAATGTATTCGTTCTCCTTTATTTACTATGTGAGTAATATTTACAGGAGCTTGGGGACCTGTCTTCTCAGGGGCAGTTTATGGCTCTTTGTCTATGTTGATAATAGGCAAAATCTGGTTTTTGAATTTTCTTTCTTTTTTTTTTTTTCTTTCTTTTTGTCAGATTGGATTTGCATGTACTGTAAAATGACACATGACTTTTAATCTGACTTCAATGTGGAAGCATCTGTACTCCTGAAACGAACCATAATTTGATCATCGATGTGAGAATTTGCTCACGTTTTCTGGGTTAAAGCACGCCATATTTGTGTTTGACCTGTAGCTCATTTCAAACAATTGATGTGCTTTTCGCAAAAATATGTTTGGGATTTTGCTCTGAAGGAGGCTGTATGTTTTTTAAAGTTTGAGCTCTGTCTTGTTGCATAAATTCCGATCTGACTGTTCTCATTTAAATTGCATGACTGTTTATTGGATATATATCCCATCTAGGACCACATATGAAAATGACTCCATTACGATCTGAAACTAATTTGTGCATTCACATTAGGGTTAAAAAATAATAATAATAATAATAATTGTGTCACTTCCAACTGGTAATGTGAACGTAGCCTTAAACTCTCTTAAGCCTGTGGTGAGTCTAGATTTATGCTTTTTACTGCAATTCATTAATTGTACAGTACAGGCCAAAAGTTTGGACACACCTTCTCATCTATCTGTCAATGTGTTTTCTTTATTTTCATGACCATTT
>JAOVVA010000030.1:9453684-9466662 GCA_028565275.1 Leiocassis micropogon | reverse complement strand
TATATATATATATATATATATATAGAGAGAGAGAGAGAGAGAGAGAGAGAGAGAGAGAGAGAGAGAGAGAAGAAAAAAAAACTCTTCAGCCAGTGACCTGACCCCCAGGTACAAGCACTATTTCGGAAACTGTGTTTTCTGAAATTACATGCAGACCTCAAATCATTTTAGCTGGGTTTCTTATCAATCTGGGTTATAATATGCAGCAAAGCAATTAGTATGTAAATGTAGATCAGTACCCAAAAGAATAAGAAGTTAAGAAAATATCATTTGGAAATGTGCAGTGTGCTGAATGTTCTATACTTTATCATTGTGACAGTTTTGTGTTATTGCCCAACACCTCAGCTCAAGGGTGATTGACAAATATCTATGTAAAACAGAAATAAATGATCTACATCACTAATAAAACAGCATTTTATCCCTCTTGTGACTACGCTACATTAATCAACCATAACATTAATACCACTTGTATAATATTGTGTACAGTACATCCCCCTTGTGGCACCAAAACAACTCTGAACTATCAAAGGCATGGACTCCACAAGACCTCTGAAGTTGTGCTGGGTTTGGCACAAGGATATTAGCTGCAGATCCTTTCTCCATGGATCAGACAAATTTGTCCAGCACATCTCACAAACAGTATGTTCAATCAGATTCTGGAGAATTTGGAGGAAGGGTCAACACCTTGAACTCTTTGTCATGTTTATCAGACCGTTCCTGAACAATTTCTGCGTGTGGCAGGATGCATTATCCTGCTGAGAGATATCATTGCCATTAGGGAATACACTTGTTTAAAGGGGTGTATTTGGTCTGCAGCAATGTTTAAGTAAGTGTCACCTCGTAAAATAACATCCACATGAATGTCAGGACTCAAGGTTTCCCAGAAGGACATTGCCCAGGGCATTACACTGCCTCCCTCGACATGACTCCCATAGTGCATTCTGGTGTCATTTTCCCTATACAGTAGGTATATGACACACACCTGGCCAGCAACATGATTTAAAAGAATATGTGATTTATCAGACCATATCACTTATCTTTCAATGCATATGCAACCCCATAAACAGTATAGCTAGCATTAACTGTTTTAACTGATTATTATTATTATTATTATTATTATTATTTTATTAAATGGTGCTATAGTATTTCTTCTGCAAGATTCTAACAGATGGCCTTTGTTCCCCTGCACATTGGTGAGTCTTGGATCATCAGTTAACAGCAGATCCTTTCACCAGCTCATCAGCTGTCCTTCCTTGAACCCCTTTTGGTCGGTACTAACCACTGCATACCAGGAACATCCCACAAGTCATGCTTTTTTGAAGATGCTCTAACCCATCATTTGGCCATCAAAATTTGGCCCTAGGTTTTCAGTTTTCAGATCCTTACACTTCACACATCACTTCAACTGTGAGAACTGACTGTTCACTAGCTGCCTAATTCATCCCACCCTTTGGCATGGTAATTATATTGTCAATATTGTACAACAGTTAGTTCCAACTGAGTAATCAAATTGGACGAGAGGCTTTCCATGAGTGCTGATGTAGAGCATAAGAGGACTGGGACGTTTAACTATATCACTCAATGTCACAGATGTTAAATAATCATAAATTACACAACTGTAGGTCAGTACGCATTAGTGTAAAGAGGGGAGAGCAGCTGCTGCCAAAACCCACATTCAAAACCAGTCATAAATGACTTCTGATATTATGTCATCTAAAACAACATTGCCTTCTTGGTAATTGCTTCTAAGTCATTGTAGATTGCTCCTGAACTCCAATTGTCTCTAACCCCTACTTAAAGACACTACTTGGTGTGTGGAACAAGGGATCACGGAATTTTACACCCTACGAACTAGCACAAGGTAGATATACTGTATACAGTACGTGTGCCGTATATGAAACAACTAATGAAATTTACAGAACTGCCACCTCCATGGTTTATTCTCCTCACCTTTTGGTGGAGAAAAAGAATTTAAGGATTTAAAGAATTTAAAACTACTTTCATCACTTTTAATTACACTGTTGGTCGCCAGCTTACCTCTAGTTCTGTGCCTTGTGCCAATGAGCGCACCACAGCCGTGTTGATATTCATTACAACAGCGCTCTCTTTCATGTAATATTGCTTAACTATTCACTTCACCTGTTAGTGGTTTTCATGTTATTGCCGATCAATGTAATCGTTATCGTAATTTTATTCTTGGCTTCATGTATGAATCATTTTTGTAACCTCCATTTCTAAGCATCATCCATTATAGGTTATAAACAATATTCACTCAACCCACTTATCTCATTCTTTCTGAAGATTATTAGATTATCAGTTTAAAAACCTAATTTATTATAATTCTTTTATAAAACTCAACCATGCTACTTATCTGAAAGCAAATTCTTGCCACAGTCTGTTTCAATGTTGAAAAATCTCTCATATTTTCTCACATTTTATACACATTTCTATAATTTTCTTTTGATTCTGTAAAGCTGCTCCGCGACTATTACCATTGTTAAAATCGCTATACAGATAATATTTATTAGTAGGCTTTTTTTTTTTTATTGTTGCAAGGGCTACGAGTGTTGAATATTGCAAGACCCTATGAAAATTCCCATGCAATATTCCTGAAAATGTGCCACTTTACCAACCAACAACATTAAAATGTTAATGCTAAAACTACAAATGCTACAGTAATGTCACAGGAAACATTTATAAAGTAGGTTTAAAGCGAGGAAAACATTCATATGCTGTTTTGCTAATCTAAAATTGTTAGCGGTATCTCATCCAGACAGTAGTCCTTTTTGCTTTAAAAGCCTTTTGGTTTGTCTGAATATGTAAAGCTTCTTATTTTCCTGTTGTACCATAAATATTTTCCCATTTGTGCTATAGCTGACTAGACCTGAAATAACCCATCAGATCTAAAAAAAAGAAAAGAAAAAAAAAAGGATATGGATCTCTTGTAGCTTTAGACAGCCTTCTGTAAAGAACAGTGGTTTTCCACTCAGCTAACACTACAGCTCTGCCTGATAGCTTTGTCTGTTTTACCTGAACTATCACTCAGAACTCAGTCTCACTCAATCTTCTACTATTGTGGCAGTGGATAGAGGAGTGGTGGCTTTGTGTAGTCGTGCTGCTGGTTCCTTGCTTATCTCTTTTTGTACTGTACAGAGCTCTCCTTCTACTGAACTCTGAAAAGTAAAGTGTACTGGTAGGTGGCAGAACGCAGGCAATGTTTCTCCTAGTCTAACTGCTTGATCATTTAAAGCTCTTTTTTTTTTTTTTTTTTTAAGTGTTGCAGGTTTATAGCTGGGAGGCACGGTGTATTCTTATGTTCCCTCTAGTTTCTGTAATTTCTCTAGTTCCTCTACCACCCAAAATGTTCCAGTAGGTGAGTTGTCTGTGCTAAAATCTCCCTAAGTGGGAATGAATGATTGAATGTGCACAGTGTCTTGCCATGGACTGGTGTATCCGTTAGTGTGGTGTGTATTTCCCACCTCACATCCAGTGCTGCCAGAATAAGTTCTGAACCCACTGCAACCCTGACCCAGATACCTTAGTTACTGACAGTGATTGAATATGAGGTTTATAGTGTTGATTTTTTTTCTAGTCTCAGTAATTTCCAGATTAAAGAGTACATTTTCCTCCTGCTGTTTCTTAGTGTTTCAATCTAGACCAACCAGACATAATGAAACGAAACATGTCTTCGCACAGTATGGCTGTTTCATAATTTTTTTTTATTTCATTTGTGTAATTTGTGCATTTATGATGGTTACTATTGTGAGAAACAGCTGTTGCTTAATGCATTTATAAACCACACTTGCCACCTAAGTAGATTTTAGAGACTTTGGGAGCACTGAAAGCACTACAGGGTGTCCCAAATGTCTCTATACATAGAGGAAATTAACTATTTTTTTAGTAAAATGTTAGGATTTGACATAACCTTAACTGCTTTTACTGCAGTCATCCAGAAGCTCATTTTGTATAGTTTTAATTAGCTTTGTTCAGCTGTGTCCTGTATCACAGGTGTGTTGCCATTACAGTGGTACAGTAGAGCCACATGTAGAAGAGCTGATTTCTAACTTCTACCTGAGGTTGCCATGTTACAAAATTTCCAGCAAAACTACATCTCACAATAAAAAAAAAAAAATAATGCATGCGAAGAGGGTGATACATTTTTATTTCTTTGGTCAGTCTTTGACTGGGAAACAAGGTCACCATATCCATACATCATTTCTGATATATGGATATTTTCATCATGCTCCATTCCACTTTAACAATCTTTGCGCAGTCATGTTGGAACTGGTGTAGGGTTGCTTTTCAGGAGTTGAGCTCAGCTTGGACCCGCTGTGTACACGTACAATTGTTGGCCTACGTTGTGGAGCTCCATTTCCTTTAATTCCAAATATTCTATAATACAAGATCTTGGAGCCTCACCAAATTGGATATAAAACCAAAACAATGGCCTAGCCTTCCACTAACTCTTGCATTTAATGCGCCTTTCCATAGCATTGGGGGGAAAGATCTGTGCTCCAGTGGACCTCTCTTTATGCTAGTTGTTGCTATTATTTTTAAGCACTGGGTGCAATAACTGCTCCCTGGACCTAACTGGGGAAGTAAGCATGCTGCTCGGTAATTGCACAACATCTACAGTAGAAACATGAACAGATCAATTGAACATCAGCTTATATCTGTCAAAGTGCAATCATTTTAAAAAGCACTTGTCTCTCATGAGGTAATTAGTATTTCAATTAAATTTAAATAAATAGAATTAAGACTTTATGAAAATTTCTTATGTACTGTATATGGTGGAGTCTGGATGAGCTGCCATTGATATCTACCCTCATGTTGTGATTTTGTTTTCATCCAGGTTTCTTCTTTTCCGGAGCTTGATTCTAAACACGAACATCCATCATTTTATTATAATTTTTTAGTTTTTTACATTCATTAATCAGGCAAGTTTATATGCAGAGCTGCATGGCCTTGTCATTCCACTAGACTCCTTGTAATAGTTCTAATTAAGCTTGTCCTGCTGTAACTGTGCTGCTTTGCATTTTACTCACCTCCAGAATCCTGAAGTCCTCTGCTCTCACCTTGGAATTTTAATTGAGGCCACACCTTTTCACTGCAGCCTAATTCCCTCTTCAAGGAAGAGACAAGGGACACAGTAGTGGTCTTTGTTAGGAAGAATAATTATTAAAGAATAATTATTCATTAGGAAAAATAATTATTCATTAGGAGCCTTTCCAATATTCTTAAATCTGATCCTGAATGGGTTCGTTCTCCGGCTTGTACAAAATGTTAGGAAGATCGTCAGCAGCAGTTGTCGGAGTGTGTATGTTACAGGTTAAACAACAACAAATTGTTTTTGTAGATGCTTTTTCGCTTTTTTTTAGTCCAAAAATATGCTGAATTTCTATTATTTGACATTCTATTGCACCTCAAATTGTCAACCTGACCTTGACACACTCCCCACATCTTTTTTCAAAAGTGTGCTTAACTGTTTAGAAGCATATTTCTTACAAGTGGTGAACACCTCACTTCTTTTTGGGACTTTTCCGAACTCTCTGAAAACTGCAGTTGTTAAGCCACTTCTGAAAAAGAGCAATCTTGAGAATACCATATTGAATAACTACAGACCAATATCAAATCTTCCTTTTATAGGCAAGATTATTGAAAAGGTTGTTTTTAATCAGCTGAACAACCACTTAAACTCAAATGGATACCTGGACAGTTTTCAATCTCAGTGATATCAGTGCTGGTACTGCTAGATCTTAGTGCTGCGTTTGACACTGTCGATTAGAACATACTAATAGAAAGACTAGAAAACCGGGTCGGCCTTTCTGGGATGGTACTCAAATGGTTCAGATTACAGTATACTTAGAAGGGAGAGGATATTATGTGAGTATAGGAGAGCATAAGTTTAAGTGGATGTCCATGACATGCGGAGTCCCACAAGGCTCAATTCTTGCACCAATCCTGTTCAGCCTGTATATGCTCCCACTAAGTCAGATAATGAGAGAGAACCAAATTGCCTATCACAGCTATGCTGATGATTCGAACCAGCTTCCAGAGGAGATCAGATGTGCTAAAACATAAATCTCGACTCAAAACTCATTTGTTTAGCTGTGCATTTATTGAGTGAGCACTGTGCTACATCCGAACTGACTGCACTGTATTTTATGTATAACATCTTCTATTTTTACCTGTTTTATTTTGATTTTAAATACAATTTTAAATAATTTAAAAAGTTTTATTGCTATGATTATTTTTTTATTTCATATTCTTATTATTATAATCAATTCTATTGCATATTTTTATTTCACTAATCAATTTGATTATTTTCTTCTCTTTTATGTAAAGCACTTTGAATTACTATTGTATATAAAATGTGCTATACAAATAAACTTGCCTTGCCTCTATAACTACCAAATGTAACTGTCACAATTTTAACTTAAGAATAGTCAATAACTGCCATAGTTCTGGTACATGAACATACTGTAATGTGTGCCCTCATAATTCTAACTTAAAAGTTTTTTTTATTTTTTATTACAGCTTGACATTCTCACTACTGCTAGCTCAAACACAAGGTGGATTTTTATTTATTTATTTAGAAAAAAATGGGAGGAACAACCCTTTATAGATGCTATTATGGATGACATCAAGAACTAACATGAACGGTTGTTAACATGCCTAATATTATATAATACATTGATTAAATATGACAACATCCTTTAATATATAAAGGTTGTTGGCAAATTAATAGGGTGTATGGGCAATTAAGCATTTTTGAACATGCTGTTGTTGTTAGTCTTTCAGCTGCTCCCAACGAGGGATCGCCACAGTGGACCATCCGATCTGCACACAACTTGGCACAGGTTTTATGCCAGATGCCCTTTCTGACGCAACCCTCCCATTCTATCCGGGGACAGGCACTGTCCAGTGGCTGGAGTTTGGGTATTGGCTGGGAATCGAACCCAGGCCTTCTGCATGGTAGGCAAGAAACCTACCACTGAGCTACTGATGCTCCTAGGTTTCGAAAAGCTGTTGTAGAAAAAACCTCACTTCTGTGTTAAAGATACTAAGCATCCTATCATTGTTGATAATTTTCTAATAACTTATAGAATATTAAATATTTATACTTTTGTACATTTGTACATATGATGAATTTGACAGATTCAAAATCCAGATTCATACATTGTTTAACCTTGCACAGTTTGTCATGCTATGACAATTTTAATATGCAGTATCTTTATTTGTATTAGGATCAGTAGTCTAATTTTTGATATTCACAGAGAAAAAAAAAATCCTGATTG
This sequence comes from Leiocassis micropogon, assembly GCA_028565275.1. Lineage (NCBI taxonomy): Eukaryota > Metazoa > Chordata > Actinopteri > Siluriformes > Bagridae > Leiocassis > Leiocassis micropogon. The sequence goes on along the minus strand of JAOVVA010000030.1, from coordinate 9,459,364 downwards.
TTCTTCAGTTGCTAAATAATTATAATCATTTAGCATTTGACTCTTTAAAAATCAAATTAAGAGAGGAAGGTCATTTGTCATCCTCCCAGACACATTCTGTATTCAAATACTATTTTTCTGTTCAGGGGTCATTTGTTGCTTCAGCAACAAGTTTAATTTGTTGTTCATCCATTTGTTCTTCATTATCATATTTCATTGAGGAAATGAACATACTGTATACTGGAGAAATGCCAGCATTCATCTATATTTTTGTATGTGTGTAATATCTTCATAGAAGGATTACCCCAGTCTCTCATTATAATTTCCTGTTACGTAATATATATAACTCTGTACACTGGAACATTGTCCCACACTTTTACTATTTTACTGACTGTCCCCAAAATCAAGGGTAATTTTTATTCACTCGGATAATGAAAGTTTTTAAGGCCAATCTCAGTGATGGATATATGGGTTTATAGGAGCTGACAAGGGACATTACACTAGGAGCATTAGAACTGGCAGACTGTCAAACAGCACAATGGCCAATGATCAAGAAGCTGAGGAGGAGAATACAGAGGAGCTCTGTGTTCTGGGGCCAAGGCCAGTGGACTGGTTTAGCCTGTGTACCATTGAGCCAGTCAAACTGTGCTGAGACAGAGAGGATGCATTAGCTTGTTTTATAAGATAGAGGCACAACCCATGAGAATACTTTTGTCGTGACAAATGACAGTTCGTGTTTGTCTGCGGGACTTACCGTTTTTTTTTAAATTGCTTCCTGCTGAGTCTGAGTCTAGTGCTCAGCATTTTTTTCTTCCTATAAGTCAGTGAAAGTACTGAGAAGGATCAATGAATGTACTTACAATATTTTTTGTATGTATGATTTTTTTTTTCTACAGCATGTTTGTTTGAAATTGATTTTATTTTACATAAAGAGGATAAAAAGTTGAAACTTCACATGCTGTATATTGAATTGCTGTTTGGTGGATTGAATCTTTCAATCTTCCTTAGAATCTTTGATCTGTCACTTTTTTATGACTATATTCATCACTGTAATGGTGGTGGTCGTACAAACCTTGGACTTTCTATGGGAGAGCAGCCACTAAATGCCAATAAAGTCTAATTTTAAATCTCAGAAATATCATACGTTCTACTTAATAATAATACACACATACTTTCTTTCGGCTGCTCCTGTCAAGGGGTCGCCAGACTACCTGATCCGCACGGGTTTTACACCGGATGCCCTTTCTCACACAACCATCCCATTTTATCCAGGCTTGGGACTGACACTGCACGCAGTCACTGGGTAGTATGGGTGTGTGGCAATCACCAATGGCGAGGCTCAAACCAGGATCCTCAGCTCCCCAAACCTAGAGCCCTAGCTTCCCAAGCCACCTCTCCCTGCTGCATATTCTACCCAATAATGGCCTTTATAAATAAATAAATGAGAAAATGAAGGAAAGTGGGTATATGAACTTAAAATGTACAGCCTCTTAAGCGGATGCATCTTCTCAATATACACTAATCTCTAGTACAAGTATGTCCAGAGCTGCAAAGTAATTTTTACTATGCAAATTAAAATGCTAGCAGGTGTTACAGATGAGTCATGATGGAATGATGCATCTTCATCTCCTTACTTTATCCAAAGTAACTTAACAAAATATATATTTTTTAAGTGTTCTCTTTTCTAATTAACTTTTAAAAAGGTCTTTACATATTGTGAAACCGACTCTGGGCACAATACAAAAGGCTTACCAATTTGCAGAGCTAATTGTATTTCATTACAGTGGAAGAAACAAATCTGCTCATTTACTCTTGTTTCCTCCTCCGATTTCTTTATTTCTCTGCCCTCTTATTCAGACACCCTGCTAATTCAAAAGTAATTTAATGAGTCAGAAATTAACCTGGCCAGATATACATTTCTCCTTTAACTTTTGATTAGATTATCTTAATAATTAAGACGTATCAACACCCGAGAGCTGTTGATTTCAAACTCTTGATGCCTGCAACTCTGCTCTGAATTAAAAATAGAGATGACAATCAAATTACAAGTGATTACAATCAGGTAATCACATTGTCAGCATGTCCATTTGCTCCATTGTGCTGGAAAGGTAATTGAAGCAGGGTTCATTACAATGGCAAGACACGTGATCTCATGCAACAAAAGAGACGCACATTCCATTAGTCTGCTGCTTTGTCTTGGCTCTGTTCTGCGGCTAGACTTCTTGTTTCTAATGCATCACATTTACATGATACCTCATGTTTTGTGTTGTCAAATATATGCTCATGGGTATGAAAATCTGTAGTAGAAGCAGAAGAAGCCAGATAAATCAAGTAGACTTCAATCACTTCTGGAAACAAGCCCTCAAAGTTGCTCAGTTTTTAAAATGCACTAGACACTTAATCCCTGTGTGCTGACAAGTGTCTAATTCAAACAAAAGCCCATGTCCTAATTCTTTTCTTGTGTAGTGGTTATTACTCAAAACATTGCTGCCAATCTGACTTCCCCCACACCACTCCCTTTATCTGTTAGTTTTACTGGTACAAGGTAATTGACGTTCACATTCGCTTTTCCATTCTCCTTTACTATTTGTCATCTGTTAATGTTTTTGTAATCATTTTAAACACATCATTGACATGACAAGAGAGCCAAAACCAAGGTCAGTGCCGAGATGGAATGCCTGAACTACAAATATGTGCTCAGGTACTTCAATCAAGTCTAAACTATGTAGTGTTTACAGACCAATGACATGTAATACTATGCAAAAGTCTTGGCCAATCCCTCATTTCTTTTCTTTTTTTTAAAGCCAGATGTTCTTTAATTAATTAATTAATTAATTAATTAATTTAGAAAGTCTTGAGAAATAGTTCTCCAGGCTTCCAGTAAGCCTTTTTTGGCTCTAACTTTCAGGGTTATTTCTGCTTTTTAATCCGCACAGTGGCCTATGAATCAAGCATAAAAAGAAAGAGCTAACTTAAGGCCCGAACCAATGAGAAACAGGTGCAGATGATGACACCTAATGATCAGGCTGGTAATTAGTATACTGGTGATGCTGACTGCTGAGTGGTTGGAAAAGACGAGAGGGGAAATGAAGTTGCTGCTGAGGGTGTGCAACTCAATGAGCACACAGCCAACCATTTTTTTTTTTTAATTGCATCTTTAGGCACTTTGTAGCATGTCACAGTAAAACATTTGTTCCCATTTTTTGAATTGAATTTACATCATTTAATTTAACCTACAAAGAAATTGTGTCGTTGAAGACTTTTGCAATGTGTTCAATCTGTGCAGGGGGCTGAAGCCTATCCCAAGAGATTTAGGGCACGAAGCAGGGTACACCCTGGACGGGTTGCCAATCCATCGCAGGGCACACATGCATACACATGCAAATTTGGGAAGGTTAATTAACCTAATCTGCATGTCTTTGCACTATGGGAGGAAACTGGAAGACCTGGGAAACCCACCAAGCACGGGGAGAATATGCAAACTACATGCACACACAGACGGCTATCCAATCTGGCCGGGAATTAAACCCGGACCCTGGAGGTGCGAGGCGACAGTTTTAACCACTAAGCCACTGCACTGTGTTGATGATGATGATGATGATGATAACATTATATAATTATCATACGTGAGTATTTGAGTCATACGTATGTGTTTTCTTGTGAAACAGATGTAAAAGCACAATGCAAATGACACACCTTTAAAGTGTATATGTAAACTCAAGCAAGTGTGTGATATCTGTAAATAATATGTGACTGGGTCCTTCAAAAGTAGTCCAAGGAAGGACAGACATTGAACCAGAGACAGGATCTTGGGCACCCAAGGTTCATTGCCAAGGCAGCAAAGGCTAGTCACTCTGTTCTAATCCCACAGAAGAGCTATTGTAGCAGTAATTGCTGAAAAAATTAAAGCTGTCTATGAAAGAAGGTCGCAGAATATACAGTACAATGCATTTCCAGTTGTTGCATATGGAGCTGCAGAGACACAGACCAGTGAGATTGCCCATCCAGACCCGTGTCCACCAAAAGTGCACACACTTGAGCATGAGAACTGGTCTGGTCTGAATCACATTTTCCTTTTCATCATTGGGATGGCCGGGTGTGTGCATATTTTACCTGATGTGGATTTTACTTGGACATGTACCACCTATTTAAACATTGTTACAGACCAAAAACCTTTGTAGACATGGTATTTCCTGATAACAATTGCCTCTTTCAGGAGGATAATGAGACTTGACACACTGCAAAATGGTTTGAGGAACGTGATAGAGTTGACCACAGAATTCCTTAGAACCCTGATCAAGCATCTGCGGGACGTGCTGAACAAATGAGACTGTTCCACAGAGACCCCGCCTGGTAACTTATAAGACTTAAAAGATCAGTTGCTAAAGTCTTGCTGCCAGATCCCACTGCACACTTTTAGAGGTCTTGTGGAGTCCATTCTTTAATGGGTCAGAGCTGTTTTAGGAGCACAATTTATGTTCTGTGTAATTAATATATTTAGCATATTTCCATTTAAGTTATGTTTTATTGTAATTTTAGTAAATAGTTAAATTTTTTTTATTAAATATTCTTCATGTCATGGACATATTTTTTTTTTTATTCAACAAGCGGGGCACATATACAATATTAGGCAGGTGAGTGAACAATAACACAGAAGAATAAATTATCCTTGAAAAAATCAGGTGAAAATAAATAAATCATGAGAGGAAAATGTCTGAAACATAATTTGAAGTGGCTACAAATAGGGACCTTTCAAATGGGAATCGTGTAATTTTTCACCAAAGAAGTTCATAAGATGCTTTTTAAATATTGCTCCAATCTACCGTAGCACCACACACACACTCACACACCAGTAAAACATCATTGGCAGAGAAATTGTGTCTATTCAGACTGGGATTCAGTGAAAGCATAGAGCAACCAAAGCACAGCCTAACAAATTTACATAGTGATATGATGAGAGTTCTAAGCCATTAAACTTTCTCCACACTCTCACTCTCATCACACATCTATAATTTTCACATTCATTTGGATTCTTTAGGGGGCACTTTAGACTAACTCTAGCTTAACTGAATGTACCATGTCAAATAAAAGGCTCATTAACATTTTTTACACCCTCACAGTGGGGGTTGTACAAACTTTTAGTAAAAGCTAAACACGTGATGTTACACCATACTGTAAAAGGATTAATAAGGTAGAAAAAGGTGATGAGGAAAAAAACCCCAATAAAATTTATCTGACACTGACAGGAGTGATAAGGATGGCTTTATTACTGTCTCACTCTCTTATTTTTCAGACGCCTGTTAGAAAAGCTATCGTTGGTGCTGATCTATTGCTAGAGGCAGAGTGCAGGTTCCGAGAAGTCACTATTAGATTTGGGCTGATAGGATGTATCTCTCTTGCCTGGATACAGCATTGCACTAATGAGCTGGAGGCGGAAACGGTTTCAGTACACTGATGGATGATTTGGGAGAGAGGCAGACAGAGCTGTGTAGTCGTTTTACTGGAATGCTCTAGTCTCACTAGATGGCAGTGTTCACACTTCTCCTGATTTCTAAAAGGGGATTTGCCCTACAGCACTAGTTGGATACCCTATATCATAGACTTTGCATCAGTTTCTTTCAGTGAAATTTTCAAAGAATTTACAGGAATGATAATTCCTTGTAGTGGGTCCCTGGTTTCATCTTGAGCTTACTGAGTTTGT
>JAOVVA010000030.1:9413299-9425508 GCA_028565275.1 Leiocassis micropogon | reverse complement strand
GTGTGTATATATATGTGTATATATATATATGTATGTATGTATGTATGTGTATGTATGTATGTGTGTGTGTGTGTGTGTATATATATATATATATATGAAATAATACAAATAAAATTCTATATATTGTACAAACACATGTGCTGCAATTAAGGCATGTACTCTATAGTGATAGGTGGTCATGATGTTGAATTGGAGGGCTAATAAATATTGCTTCTAACTATCTATTATCAGTAACAGGGCATTGCTATTACTGTATAATATCATTATAGCTGGGCCTTTTTAGCACAGGGTCTAACCATAGGCATAATAATATTATTCACGCAAGCACTTACTGATAAACAGTGAGGCAACACCGTTTGTGATTGCTGTCATTTAAGTGAAGTGTTTAAGTATGCAATCATGCTGTGCCTCTTCTTAAGACCATGCATGAAAAAATATGAACGCTGTGCCTCGAAAATCATTGGTCTGCAAAGTAATCCAGCCCGTTTTTATATTTATAACACCGACAACTGTACAGTATTTCTCAATTCTTTTTTTTAATTACTGCTGATGATGTGTTGGTGTAGTGGTTAGCCCTGTGGCCCTTCACCTTCAACACTGAGGGTTCAACTCCTGCCTTAAGGCTGTGTAGAGCTGATGCAGGTTTCAACTTGTATAAAATTTGTGACTTATTGGAATACAATCACAACTTTTACAGCTAGGCTGTTTAAGTGCATGGCCTGGCAAGGTCCTAGTTCCTACCATTCTGTGTATTTTTACTTACAAAAGTCAAAGATAATCAATCCACGAGCAATGTGCAGAAGTTAGAGGCGGGACACAAGTGCTTAAGTTTAATGTCCTATAATCAATATTCTGGACAGGGGTCAGTAAATAAACAAAACAACCTTAAACACAGGATACGCATAACCACAAAAATGAGTGAATGTCAAAAACAGTGACATGGTACGCATAAATCGAAAACTAAAAGCACAAAATGCAGGATTAAACTTTATGGCAATATAAAGGCACAAAGTCGTATAAATAGATAACAAAGTAATCTTGAGTTCTCTTGTGTAATCTTGAGGCGGGGTAGGGAAAGTTATGACGCCAACACATTTCACTTGTTCCATGGGAACATTGGTGCAAAGAAGGAATTCCTTGACACAACTTTAAGATATTTAAGATATAACAGGTAAGACAACATAGATAAAATATTTTTTTTTCCTTTTTTTTTGTAGTAAACTAACTACATAACTAAATAAGTAGCTCAAAAGCCTATCATGCACACAAACAAAAAAATATATTTTAATATCTAGCCATCAATGTAACCTAGGTGGTCTAAATACTTTCACCTAAGTCATCCAATACAGATTAACCAATGAAACCACTCATAAAAAGTTTACTTGATTTTATGTACGTGTGTAATTTGTTAATCAAATTGTTAAAACAATTACTTAAATCGAAACTTAAATTGAACTGAGCTTTTAATATTAAAACATCACAATTGTGTACAGTTACAGCAAGAATAAAATTATGCTCATTTACTCCGGTCTCCCCTTTTCTGAATGCCTTTAAGTTTCATGCCCTAACTACATGGCACACTGGTTGCTCCTCATTAAGCATCCTGGCAAGTGGCTTTGAACATCTGAAAATCTCTAAAGCTTGTCGACTCTGTGAAACCAAAGCCAGGAATTCACTTTGATAAACATACATCTTTAGCCTTGATTAAACTAGAACACTACACAGCCTGCACAGTGCCTCTGCTTTTTGAACATCCCTCACCAGGGCTCCTCCTTCATACTTTATAAAAAAAAAAAAAAAAAGCTTTTAGAATTTCTGCCTCAAAAGTTCGGCATAGAAAGATGGAGAAAAATATTTCACAAGAAGTAGAGAGCTTTTCGAGATGAAATGTATGCAAGGGATTACATCAACTAGACTTCATGAACATTTCATGCTTATTATTATTGAATTTATAGTCATGAGTGAAGCGATTGTCACAGATATTTATGAACTGGTTGTTATGAATAAAGTATCACACTTGTATTTCACAAGCTCTTATTATTATCTATTATAGGATAAATACTGACTGTTATTTGTTGTCTATGTGGCAACATTTCTTATTTCTGACACTGAATTGAAAAAAAAAAAGTTATTTTCCTTTAACTTATGAATTTATTGAACAAGGACATCATGCAAATGTAAGTATGTATATGCATACTTATATGCATATATGTATATATAAACATATGTATATGCATATGTTCAGAATATTTCTTGGGTAAAAATCCTAAAGTAACCTTAGTGTATGTAAGCATCCAACTTCAACTGTACCTACAGTATATAAGGTTCTGCATACACATTTCTGTGCTCTTATTTTACTGTGCTTTTTTTTGACAGTTGTACAGTATATACTGTATATGTATATGAGCAAGAAAATGTGTAGGCAAAACCTTGTAATGCATTCAGCCTATGTTTTTTTAAAGAAAAACAAAATTTGAACACCTATTAAATATATTTCTGTGCATTAAAACCCTATTCATATTCAAGACAGGTCCAATACAGAACGTTGGTAGAGGATGTAGAAAACAATGTAGAAAAATGAAAAGGAAATGCTTGAACAGAAGAATAACACAGGAGAGAGAAGGAAAAAAAATATTTTAAAAAGATGTCTGATGCAGCTAATCACAGAGAGGAGAAAAGAGAGGTGAGGTAGGGAATGACAGACAATGTAATAAGAGTCATCTTTTTTTTTTCTCCCTTTCCCTCTCTTTCAACACTCTCCACTCCCTCCATCCGGCCGTTTTTCAGTCATTCACTGCTTGACAGAGGGCAAATCAACTGGAAAAAGCCGAGCAGACTTACTAACAAAGTACTGAGCACCTACTTTGCCCTGCTTACAGCTTTTCGGAGTAGTTATAAAAATAGCGAGGGAAAGAAAGTGGTCATGACAATGTTTCATAAATATTGTCACGCCATGGAGATTTTGACTGTTTCCCTAGACCAAACCAAGTATTTAAAAATAGTTTAGCAAAGCCAATAAAGCAGTTTTAGGTTTCTAAACATTAACCATTATAGCTTCTGTCACAGATCATCTGTAGTGCTTAGCCAATCCACACACATTTTTGTAAACTGAAGCCAGCTTATCAGACCAAAAACCTGCCACAGTGCTATATTGTCATTAAGGGTAATTTTCATACATTTGATTGTGTAATAAAGACATGGCTTTTTTTTGGGGAAAGCAAACTGTCTGTGAATAGTGAAATCAAATTTCATTCAAATGAAATGTATCTTCTGTCCAGATTCTGTGACGGTGGGCAAAAATGGTACAGTGAACTGCCAATACAAACAAAACATACTGTAGATATCTTATTTATAATCATAAATAGTAAAAATCATTATGGCTGCCTGTCTCCCATAAATATACTGCCTGTCTAGAAAAATGTTGCCATTTCAGGAGGGTTAAATTCTTGGCCTGGATTAGGATTTAATGTTTTAATTGATGGGATATGAACCACCCAACACATTATTAAAACTTGGAAGGACAGTGCTAAACCATTAGTGTTATAGGAGCCATGTGGTCAGAAATAAATAACAAATGACCATAATTTGGAGACCACTTAAACACTTGGTCAAGTTGTACCATAATAAATTTGCAGTAGAAATCATTTTTATGTTAAATAGTAAAAGTTAAGTTATTTACACAGGCTCAATTTGATGAGAATTAAATTAACTACTGGGACTAAACTGCTATGTGGCCATAAGAAAACCACTTGATGATGATGGTGGTTGGTTAAAATTCCTTCATTTTCCTAGGAAGCATAAAGATTAGACTTTTAAGTAATGGGGAAAAAAGTTTGTCGTATTCAGTCCATTTTAACCAATTCCAGAGTGAGGGTAAAAATACATAAATCAACACAATGATCATGCATAGTGCCCACTGTACAAGCCTCTGGAATCTTCAACTTGTGGGGAAAATATGACATCAGCTGTCTAACTGAATGTAATGAATGAGTGAGTTATCCCATGTACTTTTGCTTTCCTGAAGGCACAAGCATATTCCAGGAAATTCCATTGTAAAAAAAAAGTGGTTCTAGGAGGAATATTTACAGTATAATATGTGAGGGAACAAATTGATTAAAAATTTCATTGCTGGCTATGATAGAAAGGCATCAGAACATCCAGTGCATCACAGGCTGCTGTCTTAGCAGGCAAAGAGTTCAAGGTTGCTCCAATCGAGCATCCTTGGTATGCACACAGAAATCCAATCTAGGGAGAACCACACAGCCACAAGACCCACAGGATCATCCACTAACATCCCAGTGCCAGACACCACAGCACACCCCTATCGGTCCTGCGGAGTCATTCCGTGAGGGACCAGAGTTGCCCGAGTGGCACAACAGAGCCTACCTAATATTTTGCATTTTAATGTTATGACTGATCAGTGTGTATAGCACCTGTAACATTTTATTGCGGACATCTTGGGGATTTGTAGACCCACATAACACACCTTGAAACTGTTTGTAAGTAATATGTGCCTTACCATACCAATTGTCATCTTTTTCCTGCTTTTCTCTGCCTCGATGCTTCATTGCTGTGCCATAGCTTATGACACCAGAGCATGTGTCACAGCCAAAGCAAGCCACAAAACCATAGTGATTTTTAAGTAAAAGATATGAAAGTGGAAGCTGAGCTGTAGTCCAATGACAGGACAATATTTGTCCCAGTGTATGGTCTGAGAAGTTGCAGTACCCATAGCTGACAATGTACAGTAATGCAGCTGCCCAGCAACTTTGCTACTGTCTGCCTATAGAGTGTGATTAGGATGGTGTAAAGGTTTTTTGTCCTGTTGTCTGTACAGGAATTGTTTATACTAATTATGATTATTATTAATTATTGTTGCACCTGATGTGTAACGCAAACTGATCACCTGTTGAGAATAAATTTACCATGTCTTTGGCTCTTTCCAAGTTTTGAGAGATACGTTTGGCTCTTCCTTCCTGTATGCTGATTTGTTATTGTCACAGATGATACCCTCCATTGTTGTGTCAGCAGCTTACTTGATTGGAGGTTTTCAGCTCAGCTATGTGTCAACAGAGTAAACAGTAGTGGAATGAGGACACAGCCCTAGGGGCTCCAGTGCTTACTGTCACGGCACTAGAATTGGTGATAAGCATTGGTGCTGAGCTAATTGCAGAAACTGTATACAAGAAGAAGAAAAAGAATTTCAATATACATAAATGTCACATATGAGTAGTGATAGCAGCACTGTCGACTCGCACCTCCGGGGTCCATGGTTTGATTCACACCTCAGGTCTATGTGCACACGGAGTTTTCATTTTCTCGATGTTCATGGTGAGTTTTTCTCCCACAGTCCAAAACCTGCAGATCAGGCTAATTGCCATTCCTAAATTGCATGTAGTGTGTGAAAGAGTGTGTGAGAGTGTGTGCATGTGTTTCCTGCAATGAATTGGCATACTGTCCAGGGTGTACTCCGCCTTTCATGTACAATTTCTTACATACCAAGCTATGTCTAAAAATGTCTTTAAAAGGATTTTATTAATATTTTGGTATAGGCTCCAGTACGGTGGCCAAGAAGTGCAAAACGAAATAAAACTGAAAACAAAATAACAAATTAAAAACAAAATAACAAAACCGAAATAACAAAACCGAAAACAAAATAACAAAACTAAAAACAAAATAACAAATTTCAGACCAACTGGAAAAGGTATAGTTAGCAAATTAATGTCTTACAGTACCACTGATTGGACAAGACATTTGTTACTCAAAATATTCAAGGATACTGCAGCCCCAGGGCATTTGAATGTCCGTGAGGCTGCAGTACTTCCTAAACCAGAAAAGGTGTAGGTGTAGTTTGTGAATTAAATTTTTATCACAAATCTTGATTGGCAGATGTTTTTATTTTTTATTTTTCTTATTTTGTCTTGCACTTCTCTGCACCTTTTCTCCAGGTCCCTATGACAGGGTAAGTGGTATACAAGATGAATGAATGAAGGAACGAATGTCACATATACAAACCTACATAAAAGTTTTATAGTAAATAAAACAGTACAGTACATAAAACAGAGCTTGACATGGAAAAAAAATATTTCTTGAAAAAACAAACGTATTCAGTATTGATATTTTTTTTGTTGCTATACATATTTCTACACAAAGTCATGAGGATAAAACTAACTGTAAACCTAATAAAAGAGAGAAGGTTTTGGTGATTCAAATTTAAGTCCCGTGGTCGATATTTATTATTATTATTATTATTATTATTATTATTATTGTATTATTTACCCCGCCCCTCCCCCCAAAATGATTTATAACCCCATTGGTATTAATGAAACTAAATTTAGTCATTCATGTACAATTTCTCAAACACCAAGCTGTATCTAAAAATGCCTTTAAAAAGATTTGAATAATATTCCGTGTAGATAAAAAATGGGAAGGCAGCACAGAACAGCTCATTGGGCTGCACCACTTCTTACACAAGACCAATTGTGGGTTTAGTCTGGTGGTTATAACAGTGCCTTTAATTGGCTATTAAGTTGCTCTTAAGCAGTGTGAAAAGGTCACTGAACTTCAGAGAAAGCAGACAGTAACATACTGTGTATGAACCTAGTTTTGTATGAATATCTGGTAAATTGGCATTGCACTTTTATAAGGAGATGGCTGGTAGATTATTCTTCAAGGAATTGCAATAATTCTTCTGCAGACTGTAGCCATCATATTTGCTTCTGTCCCTTTTTTAAATCCAGTAATATCTTTGTGGAACTTAGTATTTAATTTTTTTCCTCCAAATTAATGCATGCTTATGTTATTCACTTTTAGTCACGGGCACTGCATATCATAAGAGTTCTTTGATCATGACTTCAGGTTGGCTGCCTTAAAATGAATAATGTGACATGCTGACCAAATTAAGTGTCATTGCAACCAATACAACCGATGACCAGGTTTGACATTGCGGGAAATATCTGATTAAAATCAGATGGAATTATGGAAAGATAGATAGATGGATGGATGGATGGATAGATGGATAGATAGATATCTTTATCTGTATATATAATGAATGTAAATTTAGAAAATTTAAGTGAGTACTCAAATGTTAATAAGCAGTAAAACAAGCATGCATACAAACAAGAAAGTAACAAGTCAGGTTTTTTTGGTCTATATTTTATCTGTCAGCTTGATTAACATTTACTGGATGAAAATGTCAAAATGTTTGTTTTTATTTGCTAGATATGATGCACGACTATAATTTGTGCTTTCACGGAATCTAACTGCCTTCTGAAGTTTTCCTTCACACCATGTGGTGCACATTCTTTTCCTGTTGCAGTGTGCCAGTTCAGAATAACATGGATGCCAATCTACTCAAATGCAAAAATATAAATAAAAAAAAGGGGGAAAATGACAAGTGCCAGGGCTCCCCTCTTCTCCTTTTTTTTTTCTCGTTGCCTATCTCTCTTTTTCTATATCGCTCTCACTGAGACGTGCATAAATAGATGGGCAAGGGGCCTTACTGGCTGACAGGCTTTGAATAAATTTACACTTATTTCACTCTTTTATTGAAGTGAAATGCAGCATGTTGATCCAGTCCCTTAGGTTTCAGAGAGCAGCAAAATGTACACTTTATCCTGTTATTCTCAAGCTATGAGTCACAGGCTAAGCGGTCATGTACATGTTACATCTTTCAGTATGCATCAGGATTAAAGATTGCATGTTGTGTACAGGTCATAATCGATTCAAGCAGTGGCCATGCTTAAATCCTACTCCAACTCTACAAATAAATGTGTGTGTGTGTGTGACTGTGTGTGTGTGTTTCTTCTTTCCCTGAGAAGCCTGGCATGTAATTTATTTAGCTAGTCCAGGCTCTGATGCGTACACCTCTCAAAGTGTCAGTAGGTGTGTGAGAAGGAAATTTGGAGGCCTCGGCTATGGAAAAAAAAGATTGTAGCAGAGATGTAGTAAGTAGGGGAGTGTCTAGGCATGTACAAGGAAGAGGTTTAGACTCATCATGCGACATGCACGAGTTGGTAAATGGTGTGAGGCAATTCTCCACGGCCGTGCGTCTAATGCCTTAAGAGCAAGGCTAATGCGCTTGCACATTGCTGCTTCTGTTTCCTGCCAGAACACAGGTGGTAGGGAGAGGCTGATGAAAGCAGGAGGAAGGAGCAAAAGAAGCGAGGCAATGGGAAAGGAGGGCAAATTAACAATTGCCGTCAGACAACAGAGGGTGGCCATTACTTATTGTTACATTGTAGTCTATTTCTCTGCTCTTAATAAATGTGTGAAGGCTTACACCTCCTGGGCATCTCTGTTAAAGATTTCCTCCCATATTAGGTAAAACTTAGCAGACACCTTCCTTCTGTTGTCACATCTCAATCTGTTTTCAATGGATGCAGATGAATAATTTACATAGATGGTGATTTATCTTGTTTGAAAGCCTCTTCAGCTAAGACGAGATTTGAATGAGGAACTAGGATGTGGTGGGAAGACACAGTGCATAGTCTTACAGCAAAGGATCGAATGTACCAAAGAGAAGCAACCACGTGCAAATTACTGTCTTCACTGTGTGGATATTATGCCTAATTTACAGACATCACATGGGACCATTCACGTGGTATGCCTTAAAAAAAATTAAGAATAATAATAAATAAAATAATTGAAATAAATAAATACATTTCGTTCTAGCCCATATTTTTTAAATAAAATTTTGCTCTTCAGCACAAACACACACACACACACTGACACGCTTGGTGCGCCGACACACTCGGTCACAGATTTTTATCTCTTTTTGCCAACAAAAAGAGACATCAGTAAATAAACCACATTATGAGACACAGGTGGAAGGCATCACGTGTTACCTATTGACATCACCTGCCTTCCTCCGTTTGAAGATAATACTCAACCACGCCTAGTCTGACGCAAATTCCACAGTAGACGTGACAATCTACAGTATTTTGACATGTTTCCCCATTTAAAATAAATCAATATAAAAATATATCAATATCAAAGCTATTTATAGTTTTGCAGCACGTGAGTGGACATTCCATTTTTCAAAAATGATTCCTCAAACTCCGAAAACCATTCTTTCACAATTGGAGTCCTGAAATATACAGTAGATGTGCCATCAGTGAAGATACTGTAAACTCTATTTATGTGATACCCTGGTCATTCAGGTCATCAGGCTTTTTTTTTTTTTTTTTTGCATTTTATTGCCACATAATGCTGCTGAGCCTAGACCTGACCAAATGAATCCACCTCAGATCATGAAACTCCTTCCAGAGGCGTGCACAGTTGGTACTATGCATCGATTTATATGCTTCCCTTCTTACCCTGATGCAGTCGTAACTCTGGAATAAAAAATTGGAGCTTGTCAGACTACATGACCTTTTTCCATTGCTCAATAGCTTTCTACAATAGCAAATTCAAACTTTTTTTTTTCTGATTAGTCTCACTAATGTGTAAGTGGTTTTCTTATGGCCACACAGCTGTTTAGTCCCAATCCTGTGAATTCCCATCGCACTGTGTGCATATAGATAGATTACTTTTACGATTAAACATAGCTACAGTATACAGTAGTTTTGATTTTTTACAATGCAACTTCACCAAGTGATCGTCATTCATGATTTTTAAAATTTTTTATTTATGACCACATTTCTTGCACAAAGTTGATGGTTCAGCACTATCCTTCCAGGTTTTGATAATGTGTTGTTGGGTTCTTAACCCAGTAATATCAAATCTCCTTTTCTTTTCTAGATGCAGCCCAGTAATTTGACTCGTTTGCATTTTTGGCCAGGCAGTGTACATTTACAGTGTAAACTATTATTATTACTATTATTATTATTATTATTATTATGATTTACATGAAAAAGGTCATATTATTGAGGCAGGTCACCCCAGTAGATGGGACAGTTGAATATGCCAGTAGCCCAAGCCTCCATCACAAGTCATAGTCATGGCTGTTTTTCCTACACTACTCACACTGTACGCTGATGACTGATAACAACAATAAAAACCAGCAATGTCAATGACTATACGCATTGGAAAGATGCAGTAATTAGCTCAAGCTGATTTTATACAGCTTGCAACCTGTTTGCTGACCTCAAGAGTAAATGGCTCCAGAATAAGATGCGTTAATAGTGCTAATTAGGGAAGTGATCTGATTAAAACTATTGCCAAAGAACTGGAAAAGCGCGGCTGAAAATGAACATGGCTTAAATGTGAGAGAAATACTCTCGCGCATAAATACTTTGTGAATTCCTCCACACTGCGGTCCCACTGTTGCTGGCTCCTCTCCCATACCCACACATCACTTAGCGCAGCAGCAGCAAAAATAGTGGCAAAAACAGCAAAGGATAGCCATCTGGCCTTTTTCACATTCTCAAGCTGATCAGATACAGCACAGCTCGCAACCTGTATGCTGACCTTAAGAGCAAATGTCTATATAGTAACTTGTGATGCAGGCTCGGGCTACTGGCCCATTCAACTGTTCCACCTACTGGGGGGACTTGTCTTAATTGTATGACTATTTTTTTTTAATAATAATAATAATAATAATAATAATAATAATAATAATAACAACAAATGTACACTGCCTGGCCAAAAAAAACAACAACAGTCAGCAGTATGTAGGTCAGCAACATGCATTCTGGGGAAAAATCCACAATCTTTGAATCTGATGTACCCATTCTAGCACCACATACACACATGGCTCAAGTTTAATTTGAAGAGATTTTTTTGTCACAGCACTCATTAGTAGATACTCATTAGTATACCAGAAATACAATTAAAATATATTTTGAAAATGATCAATGGCAATATGTAACCAGTCCATTTTGTGGTCATAAGAATAAATCCAGTCAATTTATGATTTAAACTATTAACAACAATGTCCTTGTGGGCTGACAAACAAAATGAGGACTGACGGCAATAAATCTTAGATCTGCATGTGTTCCTGGTCAAAAATCTGTGAGTAACATTTTTATTTGATAAAGATAAATGATTATATTTAAGAAATAAAAATCACTGATCTCGTTGTGACCTTGAGCCTGCTTTGGTCAATTCCAATTTCTAGTGGCAGAGAGATACAAATCTAAGTTGTCACAGAAAGGTTGAAAATCTTTTTTGTGTGTGTGTGTGTTATTTCAGTTTAAAAATATATATATTTACGAAGACTTAGCTTAGTAAGTTTGCTTCATAAATGCATCAGATAAATTAAAAAAAAAGACTGTATGTGTGGACAATCAGATCATTCTTATTATACCTGATTATAGTAATTAAAAAAAATTATGTAAAGCTGCTTAGCGACAATGACCTTTGTTAAAAGCGTTATATAAATGAAACTGAACTAAATTGAATTGCATGTGTACACTATACAGTTTATCGGTATGTTTCGTTGGCAGGCCATCTTAAATAGCCCTTTTACAATCCATTGCTTGTCTATAGACATTAAAACCACAAACTGTAAATGTTCAGTAGAATGTACTTTTTTTTTTGTTTTTCGTTCTGTCTGTAATCTTTTATTGCCTACTGAAATACAGCTCCCTGTATCAGGCTCTCACATCATACACAGTATCTCACATCATCTCACAGTATTGATCTGTTTACACTATTATAAGGAATCCACTAGACTGATCAAATTTTTTCTAGATGTTCCTGTGACCAATATTTAGTAATTATTTGTGACATTCATAGGTCACAGGCTGCAAATGGAAAGAAACCCTTCATCCAGTAAAGGTACAAGAAGATTGTTTATTGACTCCCATAAAGTCCTTATGAGTCGTGTGTTATTTTCTTCTTTTGATAACTTTCAGTATATTATCCAATGCTTTAAACACATTACAGACTTCAATATAGATGCCAACAAAAATCCCTTTATGTTGCAATTTACTTTGGTGTTTTCTATTAATTTTACCCTTTGTGTCTAAAATGCCTCTGACAGCAACATAATAGCACTTGTTATCACCAGTAAGCCTGCTATTTGCTCAGTACATCTTTGGTTTGTGACACTTCTAATAAGTAGACGGCAGCAAGGGATTGCAGTTTGGGAAGCATCACAAGGACAGGGCTGGGAATTCAGTAGGTCGTAATGCCCAGTCACCTCATCTCTACACAAAGCAATGACATTTCTAAGTGATGCTGGCACAAATGCTGGTCCCACTCGGGAGTACGTGTTTTATTGATCAGTCTGAACCCAGTTGCTCTCTTCACTAACACTTGTGTTA
>JAOVVA010000030.1:9390570-9404459 GCA_028565275.1 Leiocassis micropogon | reverse complement strand
TAATAATAATAATAATAGAATAAGTGGTAAGTTATACATCATTGGAATGAATATATATTTTTGTTATTGCTGTTGTTTTGAGCACAATTAAGATACATTTGAAAAGGTTTTGTCAAGGCAGATTTGACAATAATAAAAAGGTTAACCTTACTGATTTATTGTATTTCTGATGACAGAGAAATGGCCGTTCTTTTATACACGGTAATTGACAACTATTGAGGACAAGTTTTATGGCTGGAGCACAGTGATATTACAGCACATAAAGTACACTATAGTCTAGTTCTTAAAAGCTTCTTCAGTGTTCATCAACTTCTCCCCTGATCGCTACACACAGTAAAGCACTGGTGTGTTTTATAGCGAAAAGACTTCAAGGTTGTATATTTTATTTGTAAAAGAACAATGGATTCATTTTTAAAATTCTAGAATAATTGACTATTTATTTCACTTCACTGCATTAGAACTATAATAATGTGAACTTGTATCATATCATGTTTTAATGCCATAACTGAACAAAATCATTTATGTTCTGTCAGCACTGTATTTGTCACATTATGTATTTCTCACCTTGGGTCCAGGAGAAATGTTATTTTATTTGACTGTGTACTGCACATTGTATATTGTGATTAAAATTAAGATCTCATTGGTTTGATCATAGTGAACTTGCTTGAAGTCCACTATGATCAAATACTTTAAGCTTTTAAAAGAAAAGTATGAAGTATTTGAGAAATTCTGGCAATTGATGTTTAATCGAGAAGAAATATTGAACAACCCTTAAACATGCTCAAGAAAGAACTTATTAACTTAAACTGTCTGTTAGATATAAAGAAGCCATGTTGTCAATGTCAATTACCCCCACAGCCTGAGTAAAGCTTTTTTCCATTCGAGCAAGCATCTCAGCTGTCCCATCTCTCACTCATTAATGAAAGGATCAATAGGCCACTCATCTATGTGTGCTTTACTGGTACAGTAAGTCAGTCCTGTCTGACATTACTGCAGAACACATAACTTATTTCTCAGCAAATCAAATACTTTTGTCCAGTCAGACATTTGAGTGAACACATATCCAACAGTTCCTCTACTTTATAAAAAAAAAAAAAAATCTTTTAATTATATTTCTTCAGGATCAGCATCCCTGATCCAAATCTAAGCATCTTATATGGGACAAACATACACATAAAATACACAGTATAGCACCATGCAGAACTATTCACCCCACCCCACACCCAGAACTGTAATTGACTTAAATTTGGTTTACACAATTATTCTTAAATGTGAAGGTATAAACCATATTAAATTACAACACAAAATTTTGGATGCACATTTATTCAACCAGTGAATAAATCCTTGGCAAAACCATCTCTGATGACATGAGGCATCATTAGAGCCTCGTGTCTTCTGGGATAGGTTTCTATCAGCTATGTGCAGCTTACAGTAGGTATGGATTCTTTCCAGGTAACTTCCCAGTTCCTCCAAAGTTATTGTTAATTACTTTGCTAATGACCTCCTCATCCAGTCAATTACTTTTGCCCCAAAAAAACATTTTTTAGGCAGAGGTTGTGCTTTATTCTTTCCATTTGTAAAATAATGTATTTAATGGAAAGTTTAAGTAAGTTTAAAGTTTTGTAAGTTTAAAGTTTGGAATATTTTATTTATAAACAAATCATGAATGTTCATTGGTTTTGACCAATGTTCAATACATGTGCAAGGTTGTGGGTTTGAATGTCATCTACCTATGTGTGGTAAGTTAATATGTTCTTCATGTGGTTTGTGGAGTTTCTGTAGGTACTTCTGGTGCCCTCCCACAATCCCCCTTTTGGCCCCAGACACAATAAGTGTTGTGGCAATTAGATGGATGAATGCTATTTGTTTATACATGTTCACTACCAAACTGTGGAGCTTTCCAAGATAAATTGTGTTTATAATGAGTTGGCAGACACGATGGTTTATTTGTAAATAATATTGCAACCTTTATTATATTTTCTCCCAGCTAAAAAAATATAGGATATTTTGTCCGGATATTTTTTTTGGGAACACCAATTAGTCTTTGGACTGTGGGAGGAAACTGGAGTATCCAAAAGGAACCCACCAAGCACGGGGAAAACATGCAAACGCCATGCACACACAGGCAGGAATCGAACCCGGACCCTGGAGGTGCAAGGCGACAGTGCTAACCACTAAGCCAGGACTGAATACTTATGTCTCAGTATTATTAATTTTACATACAGTGGGTAAAACTGTGATTACATAAAAATTCTATTGATAAATTTAAATTACAATATTGTGACATATGGTAACTCCTTTGTACAAAATGTAAATATTGCTCGAAAATCATATACTAAAATACAAGAAATACTGAAATTTAAGTTAAAAGATAGTTATATTTTTCTTTTCAAACAAGTGGTAACTGACGAAATAATTTGTACTTAAACATTCTTTATTGAAACCTGTAAAGATTTAAAAATGAAGTCATGTTCAAAGGTTAACAATCCTGCTTTAAATCCTTTGCATTTTTGTGCAAAGACATAAAAAAATCACCAGCTCTTAGTAGGTCTTAGTATTAGGCAAATACAACCTCAGAAAAACAAACTAAGTTTTTCATTGTGCCATTATTTATTGAACAAAAATGCAACCAATAAGGGAAAATCATGTGGGTAATACAAACTACCGCCATACTGCTTCCACAGGATTTAAGAGGGTAAACTGCAGCCCAGTGCTGCTAATCATCAGCCCTTGATTAATTGAGCAGGTGTTCAAACCTTAATAAAAGACGTTTTTGGCACGTTGCTGGTCTGCACCATCCAGGTTTCAAATTAAAAGCCATAAGCAGTGGTCTTAGAGAAGCGGGAAGTTCATCATTCTACATTAAGAAAAATTATTTACAAGTGGAAAAAAAAAATGCAACAGTTACATTTGAGACCCTACAGGCCTCACGGAGGCCTCACCTTTTACAAGTTAAAACCCATGATAGCACAATTAGAGGAAGACTGAACAAGTATGGTTTGTTTGGAAGGGTTGCAACGTGAAGGATTGCGGGACCTTAAGAGAGCTGTACATATGTGAATTCCTCAACATTGTTGTGATACACTGCTAAAGTCATTACTTCAAGTTATTGTTGCCAAAGGTGGATGCACAGTACAAGCTAGGAACCATGAATCATGGGTGTACTAGTAGTGCCCTCATTTTTTAGCTTTATTTTTGTTAAATAAATAATGATGAAAAAAAAGTTTATTTGTCTGAGGTTGTATTTGCTTAATACTATGACCTGCTATGATCAGATGATTTTTATTATGCATTTACACAAAACCACATAGAATTAAAAGGGGTACTAACTTTTGAGCATGACTGTGGAGCAATTTCTCAGACTTTTGCACGCACTGTATGTCAGTGAGTGAAAGAATATACTATGCATTACTGATTTCACTTTCTTATTAATGTGTCACGGACAATTTGGAAGCAAAGGAGCATATGAAATTTGAGTAAATAACTTCCTATTGATCAGGTGTTATTACAGGAGCAAATTAAGCTTGAAAATTGTGGTTTGTTATGGAGACCTTGAAGAAAAGAATAAAAAAAAAGAAAACCACAGCACATTCTTTAGACTAACTTCATGTGAACGACTTTCTGCTGACAGTGATATAAAAATTAATTGCACTTTAAAGCCATGCTAATGGTGCATTAGTAATCTGGAGAAAGACTTACACAGTCTAGACAGAATATAACCTGTGTGCTGCAGACTTGTGCGATAGCTAACAGGATTTATTCACTGCATACTTTTTCAGGGCTTAAAGGAAAGAAACTTGTAAAGAGTATGACCTTTTGCTGTGTAGTTTGTTGTAAAAGTTGTTTACTGTTCTTTTGATACAGTAGATTCCACATTTATTCCATTATTTTATTTACATAATTCCATTACATAAAGAATGGTACAACAAGAATTTTCTGTAGTCTAACACATACAGTATATAGTTTGAAGTAGACTACATAACATTTTGACACACAGTGTTATACAGTAGTCTATAATGCAAAGTTGTACCATTCTTTATAATATGGTGTAATATTGCATAAATATAGGGTAAATGTAGTAAAAAAATAAAGTAAATGCTTAAAGAATAATTTGTAATAGTATTCAAAATGGAAGCTTTTTCTTTTGTGATCTTAGAATTTCACATTCCACTGTCAATGTATAATAACTGGTAAACTATCACATAGTCATGTACCAAAAATAAATCGGAAATGTACTGTGAAAAGGCCGAAGTGTTGCAGAGAATCATTCTCATTTCCTGTTCGGCACCTTGATGATCATAGTCATAGGCCTGTCATGGTCTAACAGTTTTGAGAATAAACTCTCTCTGTACAAACTCTGTGAGGCAAATTCAAAATACGTCCTAACATAGCCCTTTATTTGTGTCAGCAACTTATACCCCTATCATATACACTGTTCAGTCATAACATTATATTACAATGCAAAACATTATGTAGGTTCCCCTTGTGTTGTCTTGTGGCATGACAGAACAGGATCACTGGAGGTGTGCTGCGGTTTCTGGCACTGGGATGTCAGCCTTGGGTACCCATGATCCCGTCACCAATTTCCAGTGTATAATTGATAAACACGATGTATGATGTAATATAGTGTCGGTTTACAGTTCTCCACCATGTTCTTTATGGACTTCACTATGGTCAATAGTTGTTATTTGGTGTAAAATTACTTAAAATTTTACTTCCTAGTTTGGAAAGTTTATTGCAAAAGTGTTAGCAATATAACCATAATTTATTAGATTTCATGTTTCATGAATATAACATTTAACCTAAAATATAAAAGTTTGTCAGATAAAGATGAAAAGGATAATCCTGGCTGTGATTACCTACAGTATAGCACTCATCTTGTAAGCTATGGCCAAATCACATCTGTGTCAATATTCAATATATCTTCACTCTTGCTTGTGTAATATAGTGTTCAAGTGATGAGAAGCTGTATGTGAGTGAGTGAGTCAGTTGGTAATACTGTAAATCATAAAATCTATTAAATATATCAGGATATCCGTCTCGGGAAAATGTGCTGTAAACCATGCTGGAAATGTTCAGGTTGTCTGGGGAATTTCATGCCTAGTGCTTAGCATTTGAAGCAAATGGGTCTGGGAGTTGGGTTAATTCATCTCAGTCCGAAATAGATGGTTGATAAAAAGAAAGAAATGTAACAAGGTGGGTGGAACAAGTTAATGAATCAATTTTTTATGGTTTGGAAGATATCATAGATCATTTTCTTCCTCACATGGGTAGATAGCCTAGTAATAAGTTACTGTATGAATTGCACAGATAAAAATCAATAGGTACCTAAAAAGCGTCAGTTAAGAGCAATATATGCAATGTATAAAGTTCACTTATTTAGCACTTTTTTATTATTATTATTCTGTAGAATGGTTTGTATCAGAATCAATATTATTAGCTTAGTCATATGTAACAAAACCGAAAGTTCATAGTTAAAAATTTTATCCAAACAAAAATTTGTCATTCAATTCTTGTGTTTTTCTTGATGTACTAAAATAAGCAAGTTATACCAAGGGATTACATTGTGTTTTTTTATAAATATACTGGGAAAATATTTGGAAATACATTATGCGCCAAAATATACAGTACTGAAATGAAAAGACTGAATGAAAAAAAAAGAGTTTATTTCTAACTTAACTAACATACACAGTATTGGCGTGTTGATTTACCACAATATGCATAATGTACTGTAAGTGTTCAAACTGTGTATATGCACCGCCTCACTGTAGACAATGTTCATATCGTTTAAGCACATTCTCTACCCGGATTCCCGGAACAAAGGTCTCTGCAGACGATCTGCTCATGTAATGGCGGTTCAGTTGTAGGCGGATCTTCACAGTTGAAGGCGCTCTCCTTTAACATTCTCCACAAGAATGCATCAGGTGGTGTAAGATCATGGAATTGGAAGCGTATGGGAATGAAATGTTCTGCCACCTTTTTTTTTTAACTCGGCACCATTCACGACCACTTCTGTATGAGTGAAAATAATCCTCAACTAAGAATACTTTTTCCTCCATCTAGAAACCCATTTCCAACAACAACTGCACAGCAAAACTTCCCTATCACTACTGAGAACATGTGTGCCTGGAGCTAAGCCCCGTCGGCAATGCCCCGTCCGAGATGCCTGAGTTTCAGTACTGTATATTTTGGCTCATATTGTTTCTGATTCATACATATTTTCTCACACATTTCATACTGATTCTGCTCATTTTTTTTTTCATTCTGTAAAACTGCTTCGCGACAATGACTGTTGTTAAAAGTGCAATATAAATAAAACTGAATTTAATTGAATTAAATTAAATAAAAGTTAAATATTTAAGTGAGTTTCTAATGGCACAAATGAAGCAGAACTTCAGTAGATCTCAAAGACTGGTGTTGTGAGGGTTGTGAGTGAGTTACAAATGTGAGTCATTTGAATTTCGTTACCATTCTTGTCCAGGTACTGTATACTGTACCATGTGAGCCGAGCTAGGACAAACGCTGCAGGGCTGAAAATATGGCAGATCATCGATTGTTTAAATACAGCTGCACCGATGCATTGATTAATATCTATTTTTCTGTTTGTGCTTTATTTGAAATGCTTCTTTACCAGCTAAAAATCTTGAGCAGTAGGCTAGTATATGTCTGTTTTGTCTGCTTACTAAGTTTCTTATTCAGAACATTCAGTTTCATTTATTCAGGACAATTTAAAATGATTTAAGTGATTTTAATAGCCAGATTCAGTGTTGTAATTTCCCTGCATGTTATGTTTTAGTGTATTACCCGTATGCATGATCTTAGATTCTTTATAGTAATCCAAGCAAAAATTAGCAATTTTCTAGTTAGAGCAAATCCCAGTTGGTTTTCTTTTTCCCCATTCTTTGAGTGCTAGATAGGGTAAAACATAATGGAACTGAATGCACTACTTAGCACCTTCATAAATGGCACAGAAAGACATTTGAGATTCAGTTCTTGAAAATGCATGACTACTCATGTTTTTTTTAAACATTCATCTGATCTCTCACATTCACTCATTCTTTATACCACTTACTGTATGCTGTACAGTGTTGTGGGAAGCCCAGGGGACTCAGGGCACAAGGCAGGGTACACTCTGGATGGGGTGCCAATCCATCACAGGGCACATGAACACTCGTACACTATGAACAATTAGTCTAATCTGAATCTCTTTGGGCTGTGGGAGAAATTCGAGGGCGGACATGCAAATTTCACAATCACAGACCCAGGGCAGGAATTGAACCCTAGACTCTGGAGGTATGAGTCCACAGTGCTAACCACTATGCTATCAATTCATTCATTGATGTTATTATTATTATTATTATTAGCCCACATAGCTGTAACTGACACAAATTTATTTTCTCATTCTTACTAGTTCACTCTATAAAAGAGAA
Organism: Leiocassis micropogon; assembly: GCA_028565275.1. Taxonomy (NCBI): domain Eukaryota; kingdom Metazoa; phylum Chordata; class Actinopteri; order Siluriformes; family Bagridae; genus Leiocassis; species Leiocassis micropogon. The sequence continues at coordinate 9,397,029 of JAOVVA010000030.1, read as the reverse complement.
ATATGGCAGTGCCAAAAACAATTTTACATGTTTATATAATTTAAGTTGTATCACACAGTCACACTCTGATAACCTTTAGAGAAACTCCTCCTAACTTCATGCCTATTTATGTAATAGAAACAGGATGAGAACAGTCTGGGGTTCAGTGTTGGAGAAACTACAATTATTTTTAAAACTACAGTTATTTGAGAAATTCTTCTTTGAGAAATTACGGAAACACAGCTGTAACCGTTGCAAATTTGATGCAAATCAAACAGTGACCTCACAAAAGAGCTCACAAAGGTAAACCTTGCGAGCAACATGGGATGCAGATGCAGAATTTCGTACCCCAAGTTGCCTGCAAGTTTCACCTTTTGTGAGCCGAATGGGCTGGTGCATTGTCATGGAGAGGGTGCATTTCAATTGTATCAATTGGGTACTGCATTTTGGTTTTGACCCTCTAGCAGCATCATGCATAACCATACTGCAGGTTTTTTAAACAAGAGGAAACTCATTTCCGTAGACATATTTTCTATTCATACGATAATAATATGAATTTTATGACCGCCCCTTATACTTTCATCCTTGAAGGTACAGTAGTTGCCATGCTTCTTTCAATCTGTTTGATGAGTCATGGCTTTCAGATAAGCTTTGTGTTGTATTAAATTGGCTCCTATTGTTATGGATGTAGACATTACATAAAATAATACAAATGCACAATAGTCTATTATTTGAAAAACAATTATTATAAAAACACTAGTATTATGAAAACGGAATTTCATGCCACGCTACTAAAAATACAGTTTGATTGATAGTTTCATCACTTATAGCTACTGTAGCTGCTCCTTGGTTAATATTTGTTGCCAAGACATGGCTAGCCATTTAGTTTGCTGCTGACTCATGACATGACATGACAAATCTATTCAGTACAGCTCATTTGATCATTATATTGTGCATGTTGGATTTTCACTAGTGCTTGATTAGGTGTTTAGTGGGATTTCTTGTTTCAATTAACATTTTAGATTGTGTAAATGTTTACTGAAACTCCCAATCCTGTGGGATTTTCTTCTATGAATACTTAAAGACTATTATCTGCCATTATATTCCCTTAATAGTAGACTGAGATCAACTGAAAGCCACAGTGTGATAAGTGACCCTGAGCATTTAAAGCTTTCCTTTTCTACTGCCTTGGGCTTAATATTGTGAGAAACCACGCTGAACATCTCTGAACCAAATCTTACTGCCCTGCTACTTCTTGATGTGCTTCCCAGTGCTCAAACCACCTTAGTAAATATCTAAGGATGTGAAAATCCCCCAGCGCCCAGTCCATTAAAACCTTTTCAAATGTATTAGGCGCCACTACTGTTTTTGTAGAAGGGACTACAAAAGTATTTTCCACTTATCATGGGAATAACTGTGAAGATTAGAACTCATGTCAATCGTCAGTCCCTTTATACCCAAAATGTTTCAAAATGACACTGTAAGGACAAGAAAAAAAAAATCACTAAACACACCCTTCACTCTCAGTTTTTCAGAACTTGATGCTGTGGTCAAAATAATTATAGAGCTTTTTAATGTTGTACAGCATTATCAGACCACCTCCATTCCGGTCTGTAAGAAGGTCAGCCTATAATGCCTCGAATGAAAGAGTGAAAGTTAGGCTGCCTTTCTCATGCATGAAAGTAAATGGAAAATGTCTGCAAAGTTAATTTAACATTTGTCAGGGTCCAGGCCTCAGCTCCCTCGGTAGGGATGTCTTAGCCTGACCGTTTCAGTCCCATTAAGTGCTTCTTATGAGAAATGACTTCCATTGGCTGGGTAAGTGACTCCAGTCATAACATTATGAGTTTGATTAAGAATTGCTGGGTGAACATCACATGGTAATGGAATTCGGGGGAAAATCGCTCGTAACAAATCGGCCAATACATCATGCAGGCTAGGTTAATTAGATGCTATTATGTAAACTAGCCATGTGCAAAAGAAATCATTACACTTCAGTCAGACGGCCTCCTTTATCTAAATTTTCAGTACGTTGTTCTTACTTTGTTAAGTTGTCACTAAATCCATTAGCTGTTTCTGACTCAAGTTTCTGGCATAGATCATGAAAGTTATCTCAAAGATATCTGAGGAGCTAAAGTACGTAGCTGACTTGCTTCTGACTTTGTGCATTGTTGTTTGCAAATAAATAAATAAATAAATAAATAAATAAATAATCTCTGGAATCCCCGTTTCATGCCAAGAGCTGCAGTACATGCTGAAAAGCGATATTCGAGAAAAGAGAGACAACTAGGTCAGGGATTAAGATTATTTTTAAGCCAAAACCCTCATAAGACAAGTTGTTCTAACACATCAACTAACAGATATTTCAAGTGCATGGTGAAGAAGTTGGTCTTTAGCCTTTGTTCGATGATAGCTGTTAGGAACAGACCCACCATACCTGAACAGCTCCTTACCTTCGAAAGCAGGCATCAGTATTTTAAATCTAACATTGACAGCTGCAGGAAAACAGCAGAGGGAAGGCAGCAGTGGGAAAGCTTGGGAGGCTTGAAAAGAAGTGTTGCAGATGAATTCTGGATTAAATGGTTGGATGAAATGCAAAGGCAGGCCTTCTAAAAGTAAGCTGAGCCAATCCAGAGCTAAAATGACAAGGAAATGAACTATCACCCAAGTGGCCTTTGTGAATAAGAATTCCTGGAACCATTACCCTGATGTTGCAAGAGAAACCTACTTGTGTGAGGCAGTTCAGCTCAGTTTAGATATGTGAAAAGCATAGATAATTGTTTACAACTAAACATGAAGTTGTATGAGGTTGCAGATGGTGTTATCTGAGAGTAGTTGTCCATGGAGACCACAATATCTTTGCAAGAACATGAAGATGCATCTCAACAGCTCAGTCCTGTGATGTACATTAAGTCATGTTAGATGAGAGTTCTGCCAGACATGAAGAGATCCATGGAAATCTCTTATATCTGAAAGACACATTTATATACATTATCCATATTTTCATGTTAAAATGAATGAATAAAAACATAATAGATAAGTGAAAGAAGTCATACCCCAGTGACAATGAGAGGTACACTTGATATTTTTATTCCTTGGAGATTATACTGTAGTTTGCAGGCTGGTGGGTAATGCAACTCATTTGCATCTGCCAAATTGGGTGGTTTCTTTCTCCTTGCAAACAGAAATCATTCTCAATTGTTGACCTTTTCCAACAGCAAGAAATATAGACGCATTACCCATTACATGACTTTAGCCATGTCCAATTTAATTCATTCTATTTGAGACACATTCAATGAATTTCAGTTAATCGCTGTCCTTCTTTCAGTAAGTTCATTTTTCATTTTTATGGTTATTTACACTCATGTTGCACCTCGGAATAAAACCATAATAATTTCATGACACAGGCTGGGGGGGGGATGTTGCTGCATCAGCTCTCTCACTGTTTACTAATGAGCTGTGATTGGGGTGGACTTGGAATCTCCAGAATCTCATTTATAAGATCCAAGACCTGGCTTCCGAATTATTCTTCAGAGCATGGTGAGAACTAATGCCTTGATTAAAATCATTCAATCTTCCTTATAAATTAATTCCTAAAAGTCCATCATTGTCTTAGACTTCGATTGTCATATTGTCAGATAATGCTTCATCAGCTTGGAAGCAACAAAGACAGACAATATAAACCATCTTGGCAGTGTATCACTGTGCTGTATGTTTATAATGCCTTGGGCAAATACGCTAGTAATTCAATCTTTTTTCAGCATTCTGAGAGACTGAAGAAGCTGTGAGCCCACTTGACATTCAGGAGTGGAGAGGGTTGTTCCATCCTCTTTTGCTAAACAGAGCATCACACTTTCGATCTACTCCATCAACAACTTTTAGAAACAAATGTCGAGTATCCCCAAGGCAGCTATCCACTTTGCACCACAGGTGGATGAAAGACTTTTTTGCTCCTCATTGCGTCCAGGTATATTTTTTTCCATTTAAAAAAGAAATGTGTTTTTCGAGACACTTGAGGGCCCTTCGATGCTATATAAAGAGGTAGATAGAGGGGAAGGGACTGATAAATGGCCATGAAATACTACCACGGCTGGGATTTGTTCAGGCAGCTTGTTGAAGTAGGGTTTGCATTGTGGTGAGAGAGTCTCATACAAGGCAGGTTGTGAATATACAAAAATTTCCTGTAGGGACCACTGGACTTTATATCCTCTGATTTGTCCTTTCTATCACAACAAAAAAAAGGCAAAGTGGAAAAAGGATGTCATTTTCTTTCACTTTTTATATTGCACTTTTCCCCTCAAAGCACACAATTTGAGCTTATTCAAACCTAATAACTGACACTTTGGGCACTGATAAGAATACAATCACCTTGCTTTTCATGCAGAAAAAGCCAGGTCATTACAGATACAACAACCATGTTTTGATACACAATTTCATTCGCCATCACTATTTACAGAAAAGAAAAAAAGAAAAAAACGACCATGAATGCTTTTCTCAGCAGCTGGCATGAGAAGAAACACTTTGCACTGTGCATGTATAGTCAATGATGATTGTGCCATCAAGATAATCTCTTCATACGTATAGTAAATGCAGAGCTCTTTACAAACTTAAACTTACAAGGTTTTTCAGGATTACAGGATTTTCTTTTTAAATATTGCCTATGCACACTGAAATAAAATTACATTTTGTGCATAGATAGAAAAAGAGCTTTTATGATTTTTATTATTATTATTATTATTATTTGGCATTTACATTTAATTGCAATTCACCCGAAAAACATAGATCACATACAACGCAGATCACTCATAGATGTTGCAAAAAAAAGTTAATATATTCAACACACATGAGATACTGTCAAGCACTATGCAGCTTTTGGTTATGAATATTTTAAGTGGATATTATATCTTATAGTATAAATTGACCACTTCTCCCTTTAGGGAGAAATATCAAAGGCAAAAATGTCACAAAAAGCTGTATATGAATATATCTGGTAAAACTAGAATTTATAAACCTATTATCACAGTATAAGTATTCATAAGGCTTCCGTAGAATATATATATATATATATATATAGCCACTTTATCACCCCACCCTTCCATCTATCTTTCAGCTTTAGTCCCTGACTTCTTTCTCCAGATGACTGATAGCTCAATTTGATCATGTATCTTAAGTGATGGACACATCTACACTTAATGCCCTGCTGCCTGTCCAGACATTTGGCCTATCAGAGCCCTCCTGTGTCATGTCTTATTAATTTCCTCTTCTCTGCTGTGCCCCTCGTACACAGATTAGAAGGTAATTAACCTTTAAAGTAGGATGCTGGACAGACATTAACTATTTACACCACAGCACAAAGTAATGACTTTCTTCTTCTTTATATTCCTTTCTCCATTTTTTAATATAATCCACAGTAATTAAGAAAAAAAAGCAGTCAATTATTGTACAGTACGAAATGACCTTGCATTAGGTAAATTACATTCATACTGTAGCACTTACAGATAATGAAGAATTCGCATTGTGCATTTTACATAATCGAGTACATGGTGCTCTATAAAAGAACATCCCAAAATGTAACAATCACTCAAGCCTATATACTACATATGTATAGGAAGTGCTACATACAGTATTTTCCATATGTACAGTATAATGTGAGAAAAATAACAAATATGCAGCAATAGAAAAGCTAATCATGCTTGGACAAAGCATTATTTATAGATTTTACCTTTGGCTTACTGTTATATAATTACTCACTCATTACTCACTCATTCATCTTCTGTACTGCTTAATCCAGTATTCAGGGTCGCGGGGGGCCTGGAGCCTATACCAGGAGACTTAGGGCACAAGACGGGGTACACCCTGGACAGGATGCCAATCCATCGCAGGGCACACACCGCACATACACACACTCATTTATACACTACGGGCAATTTGGGAATGCCAATTAGCCTTATCTGCATGTCTTTGGACTGTTGGAGGAAACCGGAGTACCCGAAGGAAACCCACCAAGCACAGGTAGAACATGCAAACTCTATGCACAGGGAGACAGGAATCAAACCTGGACCCTGGAGATGCAAGGCCACAGTGCTAACCACCAAGCCCCCATGCCGCCTGTTGAATAATTAACAGATGGAAAATTACATATTCCTTATCCACTCCAACTTACACTGTTTAGTCAGATATGCATATACTGTTTAATTACTTAGCGGGTGCTGAAGTGAGTTGCACCATATTTACTATCTACTTACACATTCAATTTGCTTAAAAAATTATTTGAACATACTGCGCTGTTTCCTTTTGAGTCTCCTTCTTTGTCTTTCGGCTGTTCCCTTTCAGGGGTCGCCACAGCAAATCATCTGCCTCCATCTAAACCTATCCTCTGCATCCTCTTCTCTTACACCAACTTACTTCATGTCCTCTCTCACTGCATCCATAAATCTCCTCTTTTGTCTTCCTCTAGACCTCCTGCCTGGCAGTTCCAAC
>JAOVVA010000030.1:9330364-9343576 GCA_028565275.1 Leiocassis micropogon | reverse complement strand
AATAGATTCCACCCACTTGGTCTCTTTTTTCCGGCTTCTTTTATAAGTGTCACGAACAGGAGCACTTGTCAGGGTAAGTTTACACGCAATCTAGCTAACAAGCCAACATACTGAGCAAAAGAATTTTGAACTCTTATGCATTTGGTTTGTATTCCACACCTATAAAAAATGTTTTGGTGCATCCTTTAACCTTACTGTATTTTGTGGGCTTGCAGGATTCATATATTTAATTGCGTAAACAAATTGAATTATTCAGTTAGCATAGCAATTTAGATAGCAATATTATCAACTAGCTACCTACTGTATGTGGCAGAAGGAACGAAAGCGGATAACTTTGCTACTCGCCATTTGTTTAATCAATGCCAAATCTTGACGTTGTCAAACTCTATTAGACTTCCACATACTGTTTCAGTAACTTAGTCAGATAGAAAGAAAAATCTATTTCTTTGTGGAGAACCTGTACTTTTGTACTTAAAGTACATTTTAGAGCAGGTACCTGGAATTTCAACTTGAGTAAAAAGAAAAAAAATAAATGGTACTTGTACAGTACGTGCAGTGGAGTACATTTTTAGGCAAGTACTTGTATTTTTACTTGAGTTAGTGTCTGTCTGCCACTTCTGCCTATCACTTATGATATAGCAGCTATGAACATTTGTTCCTTCACCAGCCTCACCAAACTCCCACTTCTTCCCTCCTTCTCTAGAAAATAACACAACTTTAAATAAATAAATAAATAAATAAATAAAAATCAGAAAGTGCAAAGTTCTTTGCTATGAAGACTTTCCCATGGTCTCCATGGGTTAGGCTTGAGATATGAAGAGTTTCCCGTTATGTCTCCCTGGGTTAGGCTTGAGATAAATCCCTTATGCAACTATGTGGCTCATCTTTTGTTCCAAACTTAATACCAATACATGCGCCATGGGGAAGATTGTCTCTCCACTTCATAAGCTCATACCCATGCTCACACACAAACACCTCTGACTCAGACAGCAGTCTTGCCCTGAGATTAAAATGTCTCGCCCTAAAACGCTTTGGTTCATTTTATTTGTCTGGCTATTTGACAACTTAAATTGTGCAGCCAAAGCACATTCAACAAAGATATCCACAAAATACGTCGGCACAATTTTACACGTTGATCGATACCGAAGGAAATTGAATAAATGATCATAAAAGGGGATAGTAGAATGAGGCATATGAGCCAGTGATAAAAAGAAGACAAGCAAATTATGTGTGTGCATTGCGAACCCAGTAAGAGAAAGCGATAGATTCTGCTTTGACATGGAGTGTTATGCAAAGGCAAAGAGGATTGGCGATGGAGAGAAGTACAGAGAACTTGGCACAAATACAAAGCAAAGCAGATTTTTTTTCCCTCCTTCTCCAAACCAAGTGCTCATCCAGCCCCAGCTTCTACATACTGTAACTCTTTAGGTTTTGGTAGATATCAGAAAACTAAAGTCACACTCATTCAATCTAGCCAAATCTGTTTATTAAAAAGCCCTACCCATTAGTATACTCTTGGTTATACTTATTTCCACTACCACTTGCTCATTGTCCATACGACCCATCCTGTGTAGGGTCACAATGGAATTTTTCCAAAGAATTCGACACAAAGCGGGCACACGCCCATCACAGTGCACACTCATGTACACAAAATTGTATCCTACTGGTAATTTGAAAACAACAAATGCATGCATGTCTGTGTAGTGTGTGAGGAAACCTGAGAACCTAGAGGAAACCCATTAAGCACGGGGAGAACATCCAAATTATGAACACCCAACCTGGGAGATGGTGGGCGACTATGTTAACCACTTATCCACCAAGCCAACATCATTTATTATTCAATAATCTTTTAAAAATGAGTCGAGTTGAAACTGCAATACGTGGCACCATACTAAACAAAACGCAACCTTAGTATTGTGTTTCCCATTCATTCTTGCCCCTGATAGCACTTTATAATGCTTACATACATACAATATAGTCAATGATTTATAGTGATGTTTTGTCATTTAATATAATGCCTTATAAATTTTTCACTTATAAAAAAAAGTATTAATTTTTATCATCCTCCTTCTCAGCAGAAAATTTAATCTGTCTCCCTTTAACTGTCAGTGACATCCTAAACAATTCTATTTACATACGCATAATAAAATGAGTCCAACGGGCTAGCAGTTTGTTCTCCCTTGTGGTGGTATCATGCTGTCCTAAACCCAGAACCACTTAAAATCCTCCTTCTGCCTATTTCTCCCTCCATCATTCTATTTGTGCAATGGATTTGCATAAGATGTCAGTATGTTGGTTATTAGAATGATAAACTAGGCAGCCTCGGCTCATTCTTATTAAACAGCTCCTAGTTTAAAGTTCATCCTTTCGACCTCCTCCCCCTGGATCCGTGGCCAGCAGGCCCAGCCCACTACACTAGGCCGACATTTTCCGCCGTACTACTGATGTATATCTGACCTTTGATGGTGTTGCTTTGTGCTCTACTGCTAGAGGCCTAATTAAAACTAACAGCTCATGAATCCACTGCAGCACTTCAGCCCTACTACACCGGTTCCCCAGTCCCCACTCTGATTCAGGCATGACTAGAGGACAATCAGTGCCTCTGCTGCTCCATCGGCCCAGAAAGCCCAATATTCCAGTAACAATGTGTATAGATTTAGAACAAAAGAACGCAGCATTAGTCTTGCCCAAAATCACTTCCTTCAGTTGAGAAACCATGTTGCCCCTGTATTGACTGATGTGTGAAGAGTAGAACCAAGTACTTCTGTAAATATGTTATTTTTATTTTGACTTTTTTATAGAATCTGTTGCACATTTACTAAATGATAATTTTTTTCCTATTATGTTTATAATATTTTTTAAATGAAGTTTTATTCAGACAAGATACACAAGATTATTCAGGTACACCAGCAGTCAGTCAACAACTCGTAGTAATAAATGTATTTCCCCCTTAATTGCTATGAAGTTATCAGCTTCTGTTTAAGATGGAGGCAATAGGAAAATGTGGGAGTTGCATTCATTCTTAATTCAATGCTATGAAAATAGTCACAGTAGAACATTTCTACATATGATGTCATAATTTAAAAATAATTTTAAGATATTTGTTATTTGTGTTGAAAAATTTTGGTGAAAATGTTTCTTACTGCAGGCGGCATGGTGGTGTAGTGGTTAGCACTGTCGCCTTGCACCTCCAGGGCCCGGGTTCGATTCCCAGCCAGGCTTGATTCCTGTTTCTGCATGCATGGAGTTTGCATGTTCTCCCCGTGCTTGGTGGGTTTCCTCCAGGTACTCCAGTTTCCTTCCAAAGACCTGCAGATTAGGCTAACTGACTGAGTGTATGCCCCAAGCCTCCTGGGATAGGCTCCAGGGTCCCGCAACCCTGAATAGAGGATAAAGTGGTATAGATGATGAGTGAGTGAGTTATCCTACTGCAGCATATAAAAACAAGAGTGAAAAATTTCTGAGCCACATCTTCCAAAAAAAGGGAGCAGCGCAGTCCACCTTTAACAACAAAAGTAGTGGTGTTGTGTGGATTTCAAGGACCTTTTTAACTGTGAACAAAAATCAAGGCATGCCAGTCACGAATGTCATTCCTTTTTTTTTTTTTTAACATAGAAACACTTTGTAGACACATTTCTTTACAATTTCTCCTTAATGTGGTCTTGGTCAGTTCTCATCCACCAGCTTTCTACTGTTATACAACAGCTATCAAACAATCAGGGTAATGGCAAACATATGCTCTTAGACATGTAAAACAAACCGCGTCTGTCAAACTGCTGCTCATGCTGTCAATGCAGGACAGCATGGTACACTCGGAGAAAAGAGCTATCCACTCTCTTCTGCATGCATGCACTCACAGACGTCTACAGTTGGCTAGTGTCACTGTGATTGATGGGGGCAAGTGCAAGGGTAATTTTGTTTTCTCTTTGGAATTCTGGACACAGATGGCTGTTGCATCGGACTAAATGGATGATGGCGTGAACACTTTTTGGGAGGCCCAAAACAAACTTACAATAGGAGATTGGGGCTTCAATGACTGTAATTAGATGATTAAAGTATAGGGCCACTGCATATGCTTTATGTATCTGTGATGGTCCTTGGACTATCCATGTTTTTATGATCAGGCATGATTCAGAACATGAATACTAATCACAGTGTAATGATTTACAATTGATATAGGTTGTATTGATTTGTCTGTCTGTCTGTCTGTCTGTCTGTCTGTCTTTTTGTAATTGAATGTTAGAATTAGAAGTTGTCCCAGCTTTGTGTAAAATGACTGCAGTGGTTTAAGCTGCCACCAGAGGGCATTTTATCACTCTGGGTGATGGGTGGATGGTATTTAAATTTTATTTAAGTTTTTATTTAAGTTTTCTGAGATCCAGTGGTTAATTTTGTATGCAAACATTTTATAGTTAGTTAGTTTATATAAACTAAACTATAACTCTATATCTGTTAAATGTGTATGCGCGCACACACACAAACACACACACACACACACATTAAATAAAAATATTATATACATTTATATATATGATATATATGATTTGTAAATACATTGCTATGCGACTAATTGATTTTTAGTTCTTGAAATAAACAATTAAGAAAAAAAAAAACACATTATTTCAACAGTGTTTAGATTTTGTTTTTTACCTGGTACCTTTTACTGCTGTGGGGCCTGCTCAAAAACTTTCATTAAACTTGATTGACGAATTCACATTAAAAATGAAATTCTGCCCAAATTGCTGTCATCCTTGGAGAGAATGAGCAAAAATGTTCACACAAAATGAACATTGCACACAAATATGGCTTATCTTTTTCCTCTTTTATAACTACAAGCTGCCTAAAAGGGTTGCACAAAAGAAGCTTTTCCTAACTGCAACCCACCAAAAGGCAGCTTGTTAGAAACAAAAAGAAACAAAAAAAAAGAATTAATTAATTAATAAATAAATGTGTGCATGTATACCATTTCTTTATAGTTTTGCCATCAGAACTCCAGTCCCTACATATTGTCAGGATATTCTTTACCATTTTTGGGGTACAGAAGTGGACATATACAGTAACTATAGTAAACTTGGCCTTGGTGCAAGTCCCTTATCCTTATTAATTTAAAATCAAACAATTTACATTAGAAACTACATTAGAAAAATTGTTAAACATGCAAAGAGAACATATTCTCATTGGTTTTCTTTCTAAGTTAGTTAAAATTTTTAGCTTGCCTTTTTTTTTTCTTTAGCTTTTTCTTGAGTAGTCAATTCGGTTTCCAGGCAACCAAAACAAGGGTGTGTAGCTAATAATGTATGATTTTGTCCATCTTTTGCTAAAAATCTTTCGGAAGGCTTACATGAATATCAACCTAGAAACGGTTGATGGATCAACATCAATGCTTTTTAATAATCATTTCAGTTTCCAGAATTCAAGTTACTGAATCCTGTCCACATACCACAACTTGAAAATATAAAGGATATTTAAATGGGCTGCATGAAGTAGGGACGACACGGTGTTGTAGTGGTTAGCACTGTCGCCTTGCATCTCCAGGGTCTGGGTTCGATTCCCAGCCAGACTCGATTCCCGTCTCATGGAGTTTGCATGTTCTCCCCGTGCTTGATGGGTTTCCCCTCGAGTACTCCGGTTTCCTCTCACAGTCCAAAGATTAGGATAATTGGTGTTCCCAAATTGCCCGTAGTTTGTGTGTGTGTGTGTGTGTGTGTGTGTGTGTGTGTGTGCGCCCTGCAATGGATTGGCATCTTGTCCTTGGTGTATGCCGCCTCGTGCCCTAAGTACCCTGAGATAGGCTCCAGGCTCCCTGTGACCCTGAATACAGGATAAAGCAGTATAGACGATGAGTGAGTGAGTGCATGGAGTAGTGCATCAAGATTTATCTGCTTCTCTAGCAATCAGTCCATGACATTATCAATGTAAATAAATAAATATACAAATACATTTCACCTGCTTAGCACCTGAATCGATTAAAGATATAAAAAGAAAGATTAAAGATGATTTCCTTCCTGATAGTGTAAGTTCAGTACTTTTAGTCTAAAATGAGTGACCGATTGTTAACACAGTTTGCCTAGCTAATTGCAGTGTGTGATTATTGTCCTCCTCTTTAAATCTTTGTGCAGCTTGAATGTCAGCAACACAACAGCACACATTAAACAATCTGAAAAGCTTTGATGAAGCGGTATGAACAAGCCACTATAATAAGCTGTTACACCATATAGAAAACTGCTTTGAGTGACAGAACCATAGAATAAAGCTTAGTTCTGCTTGCTCGTACCAAATGATCTGAAAGCAAACACCCTGCTGAACTTTAATAGGACAATGTGGCTTTTACATACATGTCTAAGCAGTTGTATGATCCTACCTGTTTGATTTTTTCAGAGTAAATCATTGAGTAAAGAAAGATATATAAATCCTTGTTATTCCAAAAATCATTTACACTGTCTTTTTGATATTTTCAAAATTCTTAATAGTGACCTGATAAAGGTCATGTTTTGTCTTTTGATCCAGCAAGGATACCAGACACATATTGGTAGGTTATATATAAGCAAAATGTTTTGGGGTAGAAGTAACACAGTCATTGGTGTAGGATTGAAAAGTAGAGAACTAACTCAAGTCTGGGCACCACATTTAGTAGTAATCAATTAGTAGTTGTTGGACTTTCGGCTGCCTTCTGGCAAGGGGTCGCCACAGCGGACCATCTAATCCGCACACAAGTTTAGCACAGGTTTTATGCTATATTAGGATGCCCTTCCTACAACCCTCCCATTTTATCCAGGCTTGGGACTGGCACTCCAGTGGTTAGGGTTAGGACATTGGCTGGGGATCGAACCCAGGCCTTCTGCATGGCATTGAAGGACCCAAAACCAGTCTCAGGAAAGAATTTAATGAAATTTGGCAATACTTTGGCATTTGCCTGAAGTTTAACCTGCTCCATAAGCGATGTTATGAACTGTTATGTGCCTTATTTAATAAGCTACTTTAAAATAAGCTGCTAATCAGCTACTTGCTCAATGTAAACAAACACCTGCACCAATATATATTAATTAGAATAGCTACTTATACCACTTCAGCACTGTTATTTCAGTGGTAAAATGAATTTTAATGAGCTGGAGTCATTTTAAGACTAAACTTAATCTTTATCTGATCTACTTTTTTCGATTTCTCATCTGTGGTTCACTCACCAATTACCGAACAGGGAGTGTATTTGGCTAAGGAGGAAAGGGAAGGGAAACTTAGTGTGAACATTCAAACATTCTCAACCTTACATTTTTTGATTTCTTTGTATTAATGAGTTAGGCAGAAAGTTCTGCCATATAGATAGACATATCACATTACATTAAAGCTGATCAGCTTATTTTTATTTTTCACTTTTTAACTATTTCTCTACAAACTCTTTTCCCGTCAACGATGGTACTTACACTTGTACTACAGTAAATAAAAAAGTAAAGAGATTGTTGTTTAATTTTACACACTGCATTATTTTAGTTAAGAAGGCACTGTACCAATAAATCAGATTGGATTGACCTCAGAGGCTTGCATCTTGGCCAATAATATGCTTGGTTGCATTGTATTAAAGGCAGATGAAAAATCTATAAAGGGAGCTCTCGCATATGTGTGCTGTGGTCTATCTAAATGCTTATTGATTAAATGAATAAGCATAATGATGATGGCATCTCCTGTGCTGTGGCCTACCCAATATGCAGATTGATAAGGGTCAGGTTTATCTTTTATACATCAGATTTATATGGTGTATGTGTATAATATATGCCCATTGTGCTGTATGACTTTACAAGTCTGAGATGTGCTTTGGTGTCTGGCATCAGAACGTTGGTGTACGTTTCTAGTGGGACCTCTGTGGATCAGACTTGTTGATCTGACGCATCCCATGGGTGCTAGGTCGGATTGAGATCTGAGACATAGGATTCCAGATCAACAACCCTAACTCTTTGCTTAGCTAGGCCCATTACATGGCAGGCTGTGGGGCATTGGGTGTTCTGATACCTTTCTATCATGACAGAAGTTTTTCAGCCGTCAGCATTCTTTTTTTAATTCTTTTTTTTCGATATTTTTTTTCTCATCAACAAATTATGCTGCGTCACGGCGTGCACTTGTGATGGGCATGCGCCCAAATCAATATTGCTTCGAAGCTCACTCTGAAGCTCACTAGTTAGGTGGCCTCCCCTTCAGGTATACGAAAGAGCGAGGCCGTGGAATTAGGCACAGCTGGTGAGCTATCGCCGCTAATGATCCCGGGCTTCTCCCTGTGCTATAAATCGCAGCGGGGAGTGTGAGGAGGACAAGGCTGCAAGGATAATCACGTTATGGCTCCTGTTCCCAGCCAGGGAAAGCTGCACAGCCGCTGGATGTTAGAGAGGACTCCTGTCTGAGGCCGTGCCCACAGAAAGAGCTGGGAGGGGCTGGTCCGGGCAGCCGCCGAGAGCAGCCTCAGTGTGAGTGGACAGAGGCAGGAGCTGCTGTCCACGCGGGCCCATGCTGCCACGATGCCGCTGTCCACCGCTCACCTGCCTGTGCCCGCATGCCAGCAGGGCACTGCCCACCAGACCTGCACGTGCACAACCTTTCCTTTCCCCTTTTCCTTTTCTTTTCATCCTCTCTCGTTTAACCCTTTCCTTCTCCATTTACCTAAATAAATGACCTTTTTTTCCCGTAAGACCTCGCCTTGTGTCCGTGCTTTATGGTGTCACCAGTGCAAAAAAAAAACGGACCCGTTACACTGGTGGAGAATGCGTGCATGGGGGCACCTAGCACGGACCTTGTGTTGAGTCCCGAATGGGGCCGAGGTCTTATTTGGCAGTGCCAGCGGCGACCGTGAGCTCGGAGCTGGGAGGGAGAGGCAGTGTCACGGCGTGCGCCTGGGATGGGCGTGCACCCAAATCAATATCGCTCCTCGCTCACTCCAAAGCTCACTACTTAGGCGACCTTCCCTTCAGGTATGCCAAGGAGGAGGGCCGCGGAATTAGGCACGGCTGGTGCGCTATTGCTGCTAATGATCCCGTGCTTCTCCCCGCGCTATAAAACACAGCGGGGAGTGTAGCTCAGGGTCCGTTGGGTTGCTGCGGACTTTACTAAGCGGTGTAAGTGTGACGCGCGCTACAACGCGGAAGAGCGGCATGAAAGTGGGGCAATGGAACGAGCCCCAGGGACTTTAAAGAGGTGAGTACACCTTTGTTCGCCGCAACGAGGACAGCCGCGAGCTCACTGCCGGAGCTCCCGCAGCTCTTCAGCTCTTAATGGAGTCGGATTCCCGTTCCGAGCCGGGGAAAGCCGCCCAGCCGCCGGACGTCAGAGAGGACTCCCGTCTGACGCTGCGCCCACAGAGAGAGCTGGGAGGGGCCGGTCCAGCCATCCGCCGAGAGCAGAGTCAGCGCGAGTGAACGGAGGCAGGACCTGCTGTCCACGCAAGTCCATGCTGCCCGATGTCTACCGCTCACCAGCCTGTGCCCGCGTGGGGCACTGCCCACTAGACTTGCACAACCTTTCCTTTCCCTATCTTTCCATTCTCCCTCCTTTAACCCTTTCCTTCCCCATTTACCTAAATAAATTACCCTTTTTTCCCGTAAGACGTTTTTCCCTTGTGTCCGTGCTTTATAGTGCCGCCCGTGCAAAAAGGGTCGAACCCGTTACAGCTGTTAGAGCCATGAACAGGTCCACAGTCATAGCTGAAAAGGAGACAATATTGCATCCTTTAGAAACTCCAGTGCTGAGGGTGAGACTGGGGAACTGAGGTTGTCAAATCTGACAAAATACATTCTCCCTGTTAGAGATTCCAGGGTCTTGATTGCTGATGTCATGTTTAAGCTTTAAAATTAGAAAGGAGTGATGTGTTAAATGCGCAGCGCAAGTCAACGAACAGCATCCTGGTGTTTTCATCCTATTTTTTCCCAACAGGGCAGTAAGAAAACTGGAAGGAAGGAAGAGTGGGAAAAAAAACATGTAATGTGCACGAGGATCAGCGTTTTGAAGCACTTTGGGTTGATGGGGTGAGTGTGATGGCACATAAGTCTTTGAGTGCCAAACACTCAAAAACAGGTTAAGGATGTCACACAATAGAATACATTGAGACATTGTCATACAGGAGAAGAAACTGAGCTTGTGAAGAGCTGGTTCACAGTGGGGTCCTGGGTGGTTTGAAGTTAACCTGAATGCCTCGACATATACATTGGGGTCAGCAGACTTAAAATGTTCTTAAATCTGCTGTTTGTGCTTAGCAAACTTCCTATATTCAGTATGTGAGGACTGCTGCTGAGGGTAAGAGCAAGCCCCTTATATTCATACTTTAACTTGAGCACAAGAAACAATGAGAGATGGTCAGATTGTTACTGCCTGTGTCATATAGTAAGAGCTGACGCACCAGCATCAACTAATAATCAGCTCTTAAAAATGCTTTAAAAAAAAGTGGAAGAACTCAGTGTAGATCTATTGTGATAATTTTCAGTGTAGGATGTCAAACCTGGGAGGCTTTGCAATGAAAGCAAAAGGACAGTCTATATTTTTGGGCACTGGGTCAGGGTGGTGCCTTTTTGACCAAAAATGGCCTTGTTTGTCTCTTCATGGTACATTCTGGGAAAGTACAAATGTTGTGCATGTTGTGTTTTGGGGTTGATTTATAGAGATGCACCCTTGAGGTGGCAGGAGCAGACTGTGACAATCTGCACTTTTGAGAAGGTGACACACCCAGCATTGGATGAGAGGACATGCCAACATTCTCAAAAACTAGGCACAAATTTGAAGTCCATATTTGTTCTATTCTAGAATAAAATTTGTATATACAGTAAGATATCATGAGTTATACATAGTCTTTAAACATACCTTGTATCAGTGATGTATCAAGTGATAAAACAGCTTGTAGTGTTTAATATATTTATATGATTTCTGCAAAGACTAATAGATGCTGATTAAATTCTATAATTTACACTTGTATGAAATGGGCTTACTGAACACAGAATGGCATCTATACTCAATGCCCTCATTTATTCATCAGTCAGTGACATTTCCTACTTTAGCTGTGCACACATGGCACATCATTCCTGTCCATCAGACTATGAAAGTTTTAAAATCCTCTCCTTCATAGTCACATACACACCCACATTGCATGCGTCTGCTATCCATGACCTTTGACAGCTAAAACAGAATGAGTTTGTGCATTGGTATTCTGAACCGAGCGCTGATATGGGACTAAATCTGTCGGCTCAGGCAGCCAGGTGGGGGCTGTTTAAGGTTTGGTATTCTCTGCATAGGATTCCTCCTAAACCACTTACTCATATTTGAAATGCAAATCACCAAGGATAGATTTTTCTAATGGCATTGGGGATCACAGATAAATAGCACACTGGCAATGACTTTCCTTGCCACTCCGCACAGATGAGGTAAACATCATTATGATTTATTGTGTATGCCGACTCTTTACTGTCAACATTCTAACAGACTGATGGCCACACATTCCTGAAGAGAATAATCAACTTTCACGTGTTATGGCACACCAGCATCAGACTCGACTTAATGCTATTTAGAAAAGACTACTGAGAAATACGAAACAGATTAGCGATAAATTGTCTGATCTCTGGTGTGTTTTGTAGAGAAGTATTTTTAGAAACAAGCTCTCAAAAAATCCTAATGTTGATAATTCTAATTTTCCAAATGCACACCATGCGTATAACTGATCAAAAGGAAAAGGAAAGACTTGAAAAGCAGTCAAATCTAGATTTATGGGAGGTTTCTGTCTTGTGCAAGACGTCTGGGCCGGAGTTGCTATTGGGATACTGGTAAAAGTTTTGGAGTGATGTAAATTTTCTTGATGTTTGAAATCATTTAGCAGTTTAAGTCTCTAAGATCAAATGGATTTGTACAGCCAAAAAACCTTTAAAAAAAAGCTACATTTCAGTGCATACTGTTTTTTTTTAAACTTTAAACCTAAAGTGGGTGTGACATAAAATAAAGAGGTTTTAAATTAAATATTGTATGACCTCCCACTCTTAGCTGCTAGAAACAATAGAAAACCTATAAACATAAAAATAACAATATTGTAGAAATTCCACTGACACACACTCCATTGACACACTCTTCTGTCCATTTGGAAAACATTACCTGTTCATTTCATGTTTACATATTTCATACCATATTTCATATACAAGCCTGAGATGATGCTGTCACAAGCCCAGGTCTGGGAGTTATCGATGAAGAAACTACAACAACCCCAATTAGTGTTCAAAGTATCCATATACATGGTCACTGAAATATCAGAGTAATTAAAGCTTGTCCTTTATGGTTCTGACGATGTGGCAGCAACAAGTGAAGCTCCATGTTTCATGGATAAATAATCAAGAAACTGGAGGAAAGAGGCGAACATACGAAAGTGGAAGAAACTAAATATTGAGTTACATCTTTATAATATTTCTTAGTGTGTTAGTGCATCATGGAGAGCTGATATTAAGTATTTGGTAGAAACTGGGATTTTAAGAGAAGTTTGAAAAACAGATGTCAGTGGGAATTGAGTTGGAGGAGAGGTCAGAATGTCCAAAATGAAAGAGCAGTGTAAGTGTTAGAAATGTGAGCAGAAACACTGTGGACATTAGAAAAATAAAGAATAGTGGCCAAGCCACTATGTCTCCAGAATTTGGCCTACTCTTTTTGCTTGGTGCTTGTTGGCAAGGCAAATGCTCAGATCGTTGCTAGAATTTATAGGAATGGGGAAAGGATTTTCAAAGCATAAACAATATTGACCTGCCTATATGATGAGAGCAATGGCATGATCGATAGTGACATAGCAGCATGAGAATAAGCAACTGGCCACAAGGCTGTTAATGGAACATCAGTGAGCCACAAGAAACATGGAGGTAGTGGGTAAGTCAATAATGAAGTGCTTCCAGCAGGAGTATTTCCCATGATACATTGATATATTTAATTTGGTAGGTGGGGAAAGAAGGATAAGTGAAAGGGATTAACATCTCTCTTTTTTTTTGTCAGCCATGTAGAAAAGTGGGCAGCATGAAAGGGAAGGAGTAGAGAGGTGTTTTTTTATTATTTATATTTGGAATTAGTTGCATTTGATGACCCTCCCACCCACAAGAATGGGTGCATGTAAAAGGGATTAAGCACAGGAGCCTTTGTCTGTCTGTCTATCCATCCATCCATCCATCCATCCATCCATCCATCCATCCATCCATCCATCCATCCATCCATCCATCCATCCAT
>JAOVVA010000030.1:9289017-9312956 GCA_028565275.1 Leiocassis micropogon | reverse complement strand
ATACATACATATACATACATATATATATATATATATATATATATATACACACATACACACACACACACATACATATATACATACACAGTATAACTAACTAGTTAAAAGCATAGCTAAATTACAACACTAGAAATCTTATCTTTTGTCTTGAAACTAAAAATTAAACAATTGAAACAGATGAAATAGAACACATGCACACACACGCACACACAGTATTCTTCAATAACAGACACCTGTGCCACTCCAGTTTTAAAAATCAATAGCCAGGAATAATGCATTGTCACCCTGGAAGTGAGTACTCACATCTTGATGAACAATATTTCATCATGAAATGACGTGATTAGTCAGAATAATTCAGTATTGATTTGTAATCATACTCCCATATAAGGGAACAAGTGGAGCCAAAGCTTACTGACAAATTAAAGAATAACAGTTACACTGTTATGCTGTAGAAGCATGTTGTCACGGGTTTCTAGAAGTTCATGGTGTGACTCTTTTTAGTTTTTAAACCTCTTTATATTTTTCAGTTATGTTTGAGAAGGAGTGTATTGCATAAATATAATTTAATATATATTTATATTGTATGTTTTGTGTGTGTGTGTGTGTTAGCAGTAATAGAGGTTAATGTTGCCATGTTCACACCTATGCATTTCTTATTCTGCTCATTATTTTTATAAGGAATACGACCAGCCATTAGCCTTTCAGCCTTTGAGAGTGTGTAGTTCAGCCTCAGAATAAAGAATCTGTCATTCCTCTACATCAACACACCCCCTCATCCACCCTTGTCTCTCCTTCATTTAACGCAGCTATTCATTTGGTTTCATCCCTGTTTGTATGCCATTGATCCCATCGATCGCTGCAGATAATGGCCGAGCATGGCTTACTATAAGATAATTATTCCATCATTGGCTTGGTGATGAGTGCTTGACTCTTCTGCCTTTATTTATTTATTACTGGGTTATGCCTGTCAACCTGCCATGTGCGGTGACTGCACAAACAGTAATTGCAATCCATGAAAAGAATGACAGAATGCATAGATGTGCTCTTTCATTCTTCCTGCCAAAGCGCACATCATGTCAATGGCAGAAAAGAGGCTGCAGGTTGCATCAAGACACAGAAACAGAAAAAGAATTGTCTGTATTGTGATATTAGAGCTCCTATCCAGGGCAGCAGTCGTGGAGTGAAGATTGTGACTTTCATGCTAAGCTCTTAATTCAGACTTGTGACAGTTCTTTTACGATACTTAAAAAAAATAAAATAAAATGAGGCCAGTTAGCAGCTGTCAAGATTGACACAATCTCACAAACTTTAGGCAGCCTTGCATATTGGACACGCGTGCACACACACACACACACACACACACACACACACACACACACACACACACACGTGACAGTGATTCAGGTCTCTAGAGAACATCATTCTACTTCCTACCGTCACTGATCTATCCAGTGACGGGTGGTAATATTAGATCAAGAGGCAAGACAATGAAACTATTAGGGTTGATAAATGCATTGCATCATTATGTTGTATAAATGGCACAATGAGAAAGATGCAGAGAACGATGCAGAAAATTACACACAATAAAAGGCAGCTAGGGAGCTGCTTCCATAACATTCTTTTTCCATTAGATTTCTTTGTGTTGTTTCTTGGAATACCAAATATGATATGCAGAAGTGCTATATTCAGTCCATTCATTTATTCATCTTGTCCTGTGGACAGGGTCACGGGGCCCCTGGAGCCTGTCCCAGGAGTGGTACAGGGAGGCAATCCATCGCAGGTCTTACACACACACAGCGGACAATTTGGGAATGTCAATTAAATACCCTAAACAGTGGGAGGAACCTGGAGAACCCTGAGGACACCCACCAAGCACGGGGAGAACATGAAACTCCACGCACACAGACCGGAGGTGGGAATTGAACCCTCGACCCTAGGCATACGAGGCCACATTGCATCACAGTCCTGTCCACTGTTCTTTTGGTGTATTTTGTACTTTTGTGGTCATTGTGTGTTTAGCCCGTCTACGTTTGGCAGTTTGGTTGGGGGAAAGCATGGCAGAGTAAATAATCAATTCCTATTCGTTCCATCTGCAAATACATCACCGCTAATTACATTGTGTCACATTCATCTGACGTTTTTGTCACTGACATTTGGTGCAAATTTACCCCCTGGGCTAGAAAGTAATCAGCCCAAGCCTCATTTTTTCATGTCTCTTTCTGTATTTTTCTTATGACCATTTCTGACTGTCGCAGTGGGGGCGAGGGCAAGCATTGACGAGGGTGGAAAGAACTTATTTGACAAAGCTAAGAAATCTCACCTGTGTCTACTGTATGTATGCTTCATTTCTCCTTTAGGGAATGCCATAAACCAGAGAGAATGAGATGGTGCTGACAACACACACAGAGTGTAAGCTGGGAAATTAAAGTGGAGCTTGCAAAGCTGAAAAGCAGTAAATATTAAAATAGTTAATATTTTATTTTTGTATTTGCATCTTCCATTACTTTGTGGAAAGCATCCTGAAAAACATTTGTGGGGAAAAATAAAGCAAGCCCTTGAGCTGTGTCAGAAATCTGCCTGTCTCCCAAGCCCTCCTTCCCACACACACGCTGCTTCAACAGTGACACTCACACATGATTCCACAAATACATCCAAAGGAATTCACCCTAGGACACTTATTAAGTGCAAATAATGTCACATGGATGACAAAAATGAAACTTTTCGGGGTTTTAGGTGGGCTTAGCCCTGCTTCTAGGTGGGCTTAGCCTTTATACCTTTATGCCACCCTTGGATCTATATATTATTATTTATGCATGTGAGAAAGGTGACATTGTTACATAAATCATTAATACACTTAATTTTAAGGCACATGCTGGAAAAACCAGAACAAGCATTTTTACAGCACTATACCAATATATAGGTGTGCATAACCTGTAGTGGCCTTTTCGCTGTGTGCATGCACTATCCAAACATTTACCTGGAAACCCATTTATTTTAAAGCTTGGATCATCCTGCTAAAAATCACCTTTCTGCTATATCAGCTATTCCTTGTTGACTTTTTACCCTTTCTCAGGTTAAAATGAGACTCTTATCAGCACTTTTTTACATCACATCCTGTACTTGTAGAGCACTTTTTTGATCTCCTCTAGGCAAACAAAATTAGGCAATTTATCAGTGCTTTGTGGTGGCTCATTTGCATATTTAGGGAAATGCACACTAGGTTCTCTCACACTCATACACACACACACAGAGTTTGTGCTTGTGTGTTTACATCTTTGATTCTCCTGGGCATTCAAAGTGCTTCAAAGCAGGCCGCTAAATAGCCACTTGAGGAAACCAATAATTTCTTGATTTTGCAGCAGAGCTGCGTAAGTTGTTGGCTTGTAACACTGCTGCAACCATGTGCAGCTTAGCATATGTAAATGCTTCTTAGAGAAACTGAATGCATTGCCATAATGAAGCCCTCACAGTCTGTTACTCCCTCCGCATTTTCCCACAATGATGGGTGATTATGACAAAAGAGATAAAATAATACAGCATCCTTTTAGTTCATTCTGCTCTTGTTTTTTTTTTTCTTTTTTGGGGGGAAAAACTAAAAGAAAATTGACAGACAGTTGCTTTTTAAAAAAGTTTTTTCATTTAAGTTTGACAAATCCCAAGTATATTAAAAGGCAACTGTCCAGACAATTATCATACAGTATATAAAATTGAATAAAAA
This sequence comes from Leiocassis micropogon, assembly GCA_028565275.1. Classification (NCBI taxonomy): domain Eukaryota; kingdom Metazoa; phylum Chordata; class Actinopteri; order Siluriformes; family Bagridae; genus Leiocassis; species Leiocassis micropogon. The sequence continues at coordinate 9,309,238 of JAOVVA010000030.1, read as the reverse complement.
TTTGATATAAATGCACACAGATTGGAACAGTGTACAGTATGTTGTTAAAAATCTATACATCAAAGTCAGATCAGCATACCAATGCTTGGAGTTTGAATTAGAATTTCTGTTCAGGAAACAATGTTTCAGATTTTTCTTAGTTTGTGTAACTCTGTTATATACAGTAACTTAAGCTAGCTAACGCAAATTTATTTTTATGTAATAGGGTTACCTCCATAACATAACTCAAACTCATTAAGCAAGGAGTAACACAATATTGAAGATGCTTTTATGTGAAATAATCTACACTAGGGTGGTGTGATACCAACCCAAGGTGGATTGGCCAGCTCAAGGCTGTGTGTTACTGGTCAGAAGGTTGGAGGTTCAGGTCCCAGCACCGCCAAGATTCCACTGTTGAGCCCTTGAGCAAGGCTTTTTGACTCCGTCTTCTCCAGAGGCACTGTATCCTGGCTGACCCTGCACTCTGACCCCAGCTTTCTTACTGGGATATGTGAGAGAAACATTTTACTGTGCTCTCAGTTACAGAACATGTGACAGGTGAATTAATATTAACACCACAATTCGTAGCGAATTGTTCCACTTTCAACATAGTGATTTGCCATAAATAAAAGGGTTCAATCTATTACTGAATGGAATGTTTTTAGCTGTTATTCTTGTTTATTTTATTATGTAGTGTCTGCAAGTCAGTTTAGTTCAGGTCAGTTATTGCTTATGCTATAAAGAGCTTCTCTCTTGAAGGAAATCAAACACATAAGCAAATAAATAAATGCAAATAATAATGTGATTGAGATTCCAGAAAGTGCAAATACTACAAAACACACACACACACACACACACACACACACACCTGAGGCTCCTTCCATAAATGTTCAATGAAACTCAGTTTCTTTCTTCTTTTTTGAAAGCTAATGCAGAAATCAGACCAAATGTGGAAAGATTTTGCCCTGTGGAAAAGTGGACTCACTGAAGGTGGAAAGGACAGGGGCATGTATTTGTTTATGGTAGTGTTCCAAGTTGCACCAACTTTTATAAACCAATCAATTTAAGTCGCTCTGGATAAGGCCGTCTGCCAAATGTCGAAATTTGAATGTAACACCACACAACATTGACACATTAACATTGATTATCAACTCCAGTACAAGTCAAAAGTTTTATCCACAAGTTTGGATTTATTTTCAACATTCTAGAACAATACTAGATTTTTTTTTTTCAAAACTGTGAAATAACAGATAATTAACAACTACAACAACAACAATCATCAAATTAAAAATCACAAAGATCAGCAGTTGTTGAACAATTCTTGCAGGAACAGTATTGCAAAGTAAGTGCATTTGTAAAACCCATCAAGCACCATGATGGAACTGGTTCCCATGAAGACCTTCCCAGGAAAGCAAGACCAAAATATGTCTGCTCAGAGGAGAAGTTCATTTAAAGTTACTAGCCTCAAACATCCCAATTTAGAGCCTTTTTTTGAAGGATTTACATAGCATGAGTAGCAGACACACCTCAGTATTAACTGTTCGAAGGAGATTATTGCAATGTAGAAAGGAATAAAATTCAGGAAAGACCATGGAATTAGAAGGTGTGTGAAAGTTTTGACTGGTAGTGTATTTTCTTGTAAACTGGTGACAGGGTCATGGGCACATGATTGGCGGAAAAATTAAACGCTAGCCCTGATAGAAAGGTTGCCATGCACCACAGCCCGTCCTGGGGCCAAGCAAGCAAGGAGCTCAAGACTGATGACCCATGGGATGCACTGGCCAAACAAGTCCGATTCACTGAGGCCCAAATTCTACCTTCCTAACATGACTGAAAATACTTCACTCACTCATTGTCTATACCGTTTTATCCAGGGTCACAGTCACCTGAAGCCTATCCCAGGAGTCTTAGGGCAGGAGGCTGGGTACACCCTGGACAGGGTGCCAACCCTTTGCAGGACAAACACACAATCACACAGGCAATTTGGGAACGCCAGTCAGCCTAATCTGGGTGTCTTTGGACTGTGGGAGAAAAATGGAGCATCCGGAGGAAACCTACAAAGCACGGGGAGAACATGCAAACTCCATGCACACAGACCCAAAGCGAGACTCGAACCCGGAACCTGGAGGTGTAACGCGACAGTGCTTACCACTACACCACCGTGTCATCTTGACTAAAAACAATTTATTAAAAACTTAGTAACTACGATTGAATAAGTATGTTAATCTCATGTTTACAGGTTTACTCTGGATAAACATGAGTCTGCTGATAAACTGATTTTATGTTACATTCATTCAACAGCACAACCTACTGACACTACAATAGGTTGCTGAAATTAATGGATGTTAATTTGTTCGTCTGTGCATATTGACTGAATGAAAATATTTAAAAAGTTGAGAGGCCATGGAGACAAGAAAGCAACTAAAGAGAGAGAATAAAAGAAAATTGTATGGTCCAAGTGTGGCAGATGAGTAACTGTATTTAAAAAAATGCTGAAAGTGAAACATTAAGCAAGCAGGTCAGGTCACCCAGAGGCACAGAAGTTTTTTGCGTGTTTGTCTGCCTGTGTGCCTTTATGTTTCCATGTGAGCTTGGAAGCGTGGTGACAGGAAATAATTGGGTTCATCAAGCAGACTTGTTGCCAGGGCTGATGGGTCACCATGATATCTGGTGAAGGGGCAGTCTTTCCAGGCATTGATGGATGGAGTTCACATTGCTCCTGGTTGAGGAGCAAAACAGTCAATGAACAGCACTTTGGTTTTGGTGAGACACCCAGGATGAGGTGATCAATAGCAAACAGGGACTCACGACACAGCTTTTGTTCCTGCAGTGAAGTTGTACATTCAACAAAATCATTGTTTCTTTGTGATAATATCAGTTTGGATGTTCTGCTACTTATCTACTACCTGCTTTTATCCTTTTACTTCAACCAACACTGTAATCTTTTAACAAGACTAATCACTGCACAGACGTTTTAGACAAAAGGCACTGATCTGTTCTTGTTAAATTTCTTTTCATCCAGCAGTGATATTGTAACTTGATAATGTGATAAAGTGTGTTAAATTATTATTATTGCAGTTACATGATTTTGCTTCCTTTTTTTAAAAATTATCTTATGTTGCTCAGTTAGAGAATCTGATTCAGAGTTGAATGTTTCTGCGAGTTGAGCATGTTCTACACTTAAATAATGTAGTTAACAAAGATGTGGGTTAAACCATATTTAACTTGGACAAAATTTATATGAAGAGGTGGCACAATTTAATTATTACCAAAGAATCTCTAGGATTTTAGTTCTGTTCCAAATCTCTTATTTATACTGTACAGGGTCAAGAGAAGACTGGAGCCTATCCCAGATTCTGCAAAGATTTTTTTTATTCAAAAATAGAGACATTCTGGGAAATGCATGTCTGTGTTGTCCTCTGGTGAAATCACACTGAAAAAAAACAAACAAGTAATGACTGAGCTTAAGAAAATAGAAAAAATAAAAAATAATATTGCTTCTCAATTTCATGTCCTGCATTTGGTAGCTTGCACATGTTAAGCTACAGTAAAAGTGTTTTTATTAAGGGGTATTTTAGACTCGGCTGTATTTTTAGTGAATGTCATATTGCATGGTACTGCAAACTCATTTCTCAATCGATTTGCATGATCTATCCACAAGGTTTGTTTGTTTGAGCATGAAACAAAGCGCTTGATTTGATATCTGGTCTAGACTAAAAATATCTACTGACCTTGACTGAATATGTGTAATTAAATTATGATTTTTACAAATAATTGTAATTTAATCGGCAGCACAATTTGCATATTACATTTACATGTTAAGACCTATACATATACTGTAGCAGGTTGCCTATCAAACTATTAATAGTGTAAAAACAAAGAGAAAATGACCAAAGTGAAATCTGCCTCCAAGTGATACCAACAGCACAGTGTGTGGAAGAAAATAATATCACAGGCTCAAATTTGGTGCTTAAAATACCTTGTTTTAAATACCTAATGACCTCTGTGGAAGGCTTGAGTTTGAAAGAAAACTAAAAAAAAAAAAAAGAAAGGGGAAAAAATTAAAGAAAAAACATTTAAATTAGACATTTCGTGCGCACAAATCACACACTGATTTTCAAAAAACAAAAACTTTTAAAATTCACTGGAAAAGAAAAAATATATGAGGATTTATATGTATATATGCTTAACGATTTAAAATACATAACATGTGTCAGGCAATATTATAGCATTTATACTGTAGCATGCCTGACAATGGTACAAGAACAATTAGAAAAGCTGAGCTGAATGAATAAAACCTTATAATGAGTAAGGATGTGTAGTGTCCTATAAATTCACAGAAGTTGAATGGAACTCAGGAATGCATGTGAATGCTGGTGAATAAGAGCTGATAGAGTAAGAGTGGCTGCTGGTTTGGCAGTGGATCTGGAAATAAAACTAAGCTGTGAGTTAGCACAGAGAGATGTGTTTTGACTGTGATAAAAACCAATGACTTTTAGCTTTGAGAAACTGATTATACACAGGACCTGATTCTCCCTTATGGATTATGTGTAGAAAAAAAAAAAAAAACTACAGGCCCAATTCAAAATGACCTTTTGTCTGTAATATTTTGAGTAAGGCTATACATACACCTAGCCACAGTCAAATCTTTAAGAGAAATTTAAGTTGAGTTTTAGAAAGCACCTCAGCACAGAGTCCGTACTCTTAAGAGTTTTTAATGACATTTTATAGACTTTGCTGGAAATTCAGCCATTCTTGTGCTTTCTATCTGACTGCTGCTTTTAGAACTGAGACCTACAGTTTTCTCATTGACCCTTTTAACCAGTATGCTGGTATCCAAGGGCTTGAACTTCAATGGTTTGAGTCCTATCTTAAAAAAAAGAAGTTATTCAGTTTTAATCAAAGAATGTTCTTCACCTTCTGCACAACTTACGTGTGGGGTCCCTCAGGGCTCTACACTGGGGCCTACTCTCTTTTTCCCTCTATATTCCATCATAGGGGGTCAATTCCTTGAAAGTATGGTCTCTGTTTTCACTGCTACACTCATGATCTACAAGTCTATCCATCACTTACATCAGATATATCTTTCCAAACCTTGGTGGAATGCCTGGAAGAAATTTAATTTTGGCTGTCTTATAGTTTTCTCCACTTTAATAAAAATAAGATGGAAGTGGTCCCTCTTTGCTCCCCTAAAATATACTTATAGTGTTAGAAATAAACTTGATAATTTGCCTCAATATAGTACAGTGCAGTAAAAAAGTGCCCCCTTCTTGATTTATTTTTTGCATGTTTGTCACACTTTAAAAAGTAATATCCCCCAACACTGTTTAAGTAACTAATATTACAAAATTACTGCCATTAAAAAGTAAATCAGTTACATTACAGCATTACCTACTGATAAAAGTAACTAGTTAGAGTATTTTTCCATTGAGAAAATGATTCCTCATGCATGTTGTTTTAGTCAAGACCTTTATAATTATTCTACCATCATCAACCGAAGTTTGGCCCATAATCTGTTAACTACTAACAGCAGGAATAACAGAGGGGGGCGGGTTATCGGGTTGGGTTATCAGGGTCGAGGTTTGTAGAACGACTTTCACATACACACACACACGCACACACACACACACACGCACACACACGCGCGCGCACACACACACACACACACACACACACACACACTCTAATGGAATAACTGCTGTCTGGCTCACGGACTACATAAATTGTCTAAATAACAGATTACATTTTTAAAAATATAACTAAATAACAGAGTACTTGGATTACTTTTTTGATGTAACTTTTTTCATTACATTTTGATGTAACCTAATGCGTTAGGTCCGCCATTTAAGTACTCAAACACCCAACACCTCACTTAAATGATTCATATCATTTTAATATTGCACAAAGATAACCTGAGTAAATACAAAATGCAGTTTTTAAATAATGATTTCATATTTGTAAGTGAAAAAAGCTGTCCAAACCCACCTAGGCCCATGTGAAAAAGTAATTTCATGTAATTTTTGTAAAGCTCAGTTAAATTTCTCTTGCCACACCTGGGCCTGGTTACTGCCAGACCGGTTGAATCAAGAAATCCCTTAAATTAACCCTGTCTGAAAAAGTGATTCATGCTTAACAATCTTTAGAAAAGCAACACAATCTAAATAAATCAAAAACAGATGAGAAACAAAGTAATTAAAATGTTTTTTTTCTGGAAAAGGTTACAATGCTATTTGTAAGGCTTTGGGATTCCAGTAAACCACAGTGAAAGGTATTGTCCACAGTTGAAAAAAAAAACTTAGAACAGTGGTGAACCTTCCCAGGAGTGTCTGGCCTACTAAAATTACTCCAAGAGCACAATGATGACTCATCAAGAATCTCAGAAAAAATTAAAATAACATCAAAAGAACTGCAGGCCTCACTTGTCTCAGTTAAGGTCAGTGTTCATGATTCAACAAAAAGAAAGAAACTGGGCAAAAATGGCATCCATGGGAGAGTTCCAAGATGAAAGCCACAACTGACCAAAAAGAACACAATGGCTCGTCTTACATTTGCCAAAAATATCTTTATTATCCCAAAGACTTTTAGGCAAGTATTCTGTGTATACTGATAAGACAAAAGTCACATAATACAAATACTTTTTCATGGCTTTGCCAAATGTATAGTAGTAAGCATAGACGAATTATTGGACAACAAGCTTCCTTTTGAGAAGTAGATCAACACCGTTAAAAACAGCTCATTCAATTCTGAAAGACCATCCAAGGTAGGCAAGACCAAGACTCACCTCTGCTGCAGAGGAGAGGTTCTTTTAGCATTACAGTACAGTAACAGCCTCAAAAAATTACCAATTAACAAACAGAACCTCAAATCAGAGCCATTATAAAGGCTTTAAAGACAATGAGTAGCAGATACATCTCAACATTAACTGTTCAAAGGAGATTATTGCATATTTTAGATGTCTTCAGCCTTGTTTTACAATGTAGAAAGATCTTAAAATCAAAAAATGACCATGAAGTTAGAAAGTGATTCCAAACTTTTGAGTGGTAGTGTACGAAGGTTACAAATGGTTCAAAATGCTGCTGCTCGTCTCCTAACTAATACGCGAAAAAGGGATCATATAACCCTGATTTTGGCTACTAGTTAGTTTTACAATTAACATTAAGATTCTTATCCCTCATAAGATTCTTGAGCCCCTCAGTATCTAGTTGACCTACTGCAGCCTCCTCCTGTATTGCAAATCACGTAAACTATGTCTTTATGTATTTATCACTGATCTATCATCTATCTCACTTATTGCTACTTGCACGTGTGACTATGGATGTGAGGATCCCCCATGAAAGCTAAAGGAATATGTGGTTTCAGTGTTTCAGAATAAAGACACTATCAACGGAGCTGGCTTTGTTACCGGACATTACTAATTTTCAATATCGACCTCTTTGGATCAACATAATAATGCAAGAAACATTTTTCACATTCTTGTTGTTTATCCTGCTGCAGGGTCTCAAATTTCCAATTTGGAAATGCCAATCAGCCTTCATCTTTGGACTGTGGGAGTAAACTGGAGCACTCAGAGGAAATCCAGGAAGCATGAAAAGAACATGCTAACATTCCACACACAGACCAGAGTAGAGATTCAACCACAATCCTAGAGGTGCAGGGTAACAGAGATAACCACTGGCAATTTAATGGTTACCTACTTAGGATTATTTAATAACTAAAAAAGGCACATCTATGTAAGTTGCTGTGTTTTGGTTCATAGTGGCACTTTATGTTACTGTATTTGACTCGTGGAATGGACTATAAACATTTGTAAGAGATGTAATCAGGAAAGCATTTTCCTTTATTGACCTTCCTTTTTGTGGCTGATTGCAACAGAAAATCTCTTATAGAAGATGAACTGTTCAATGTAAAAAAAAAACAAACAAAAAAAAAAAACCTGGACTTATGATCTCATCTCTCACTCATCATCTACAGTATACTGCATACTTATCCTGTATTCAGGGGCCTGGAGCCTATCCCAGGTGACTTAGGGCATGAGGCGGGGTACGCCCTGGACAGGGTGCCAATCCATTGCACGGCACACATACACACTACATTTACTGAATGTTTGCATAAAAACAAGTGATTTACTGTAAGTGTCCACGTTTAACATACTGTAGGCTGTTACTTTTGATCACACTATTGATTTTTTTTTGGACCTTTTTATTTTCTTTAGATTTACTGATATTATATTGTACAGTAAATCTGTTCACATGAGACAGTTTGGTAGTTTCACTGCCATTTTTCAAAGATCTTTTGATTACTCTTATTGCTTCATAAAAAAGTAGTGTGAAAAAAGCTTAGTCATTCTTACACACAAAGAGAGAGAGAGAGAAAGAGAGATGTTTGAGTGTTTTGGATCTCTTTGTTTCCAGGATTGTTGCTGCCTCTTGCAGGAATATAAAAAGCGGTTCTCCTTAGGTAATATTGCAATACGGCAGCCATGTAAGTGAAAGAAAGGCTAGATTCCCCTTCAATTTTTAGATGATATTCCTGCACCCATGTTGCAATTATTCCAGTCTTGGCTACGAGACTGAGAGCATAAGATATGGTGGGTGGGTAGGTGTGTATTTGTGTACTGTATGTGTATGCGTGTGTGTTTCCCCCACATCTCTATGGAGGAGAATATTGTTTGCCCTCATGTGTGCTGTATTAACCTCCACAGGTAGCTGTTTGTTGTGAGTCACTGCAAGATGAAAGAGCAATAGACTGAAATTGTTTCCCAGTGGCTGCTGGAGGAAAGCCCGATGGGCCTGGCCCTGAAGAAAAAAAAACACTCACTCCAGCCACAAGAAACAAATACAAGGATGGAGAGGAGTGAAGATTAGAATAAGGCGAATAAGCAAAAAAGGTAATTTAGGAGCAAGGGTATGAAAGGATGAAAGATGGAAGAAAAATGAGTGTGCTTAAGCAAGTAAATATTAAGCGTGTGCCGGAAAAAAAATGTAGGAGCTGAGAGGCTTTGTATTGTTTTTCCTTTGCTCCTGACCTGAACGTGTAAAAATTACTGCATTTAAAAACTAATGCACACAGATAAAACTGATATTAATTAAGTTCTATAGTGCTTAGCATGTAAAATGTATATTTAACCTCTTTTATTATGTATTATGTAATAGGCGTGGTTAGCTTCACATCCTTCATAGCAGGTGACCAAACAGAAGATGCAAAAAAAAAAAAAAAAAGTTACTAGATTCTTGCAGTTGGAAGTTAACAGTTAATGGTATTTTATAGAGGACAGTCAGGTTTTCTGTGATATCATCATTAACCGAGGTGCCGTAATTGCTGTCTCCACTCCTGAATGCTCCACTTGCCAATAATCAGCTAACAGGCTAAGTGGGTGCTCTGTGAGTGTGTCAGAGAAATGACAGAAGAAACAGAAAGGTTGAAAACGTCATTGTCCTCGGGGGAGAGCAAAAGGCCATTAAAATGTCATTCGTCACTGTGTTTAAGCAGAGCAGAAGGACACCGATTTGTCAAGAGGGTTCTCTGCGAGCACACACAAGCACACATGTGGCACATGGGGAGGTGGTGGGGGTCCTTGGATAGGAAAGAAATAATAAATGATGCTTATTTTGGGAAGCACTTATTTCCTGCATTATACATATAGTAGAACAAAAAAAAAATTTATGGTCGTATAGCAGATAATCTTATTTATTAAGTTGTCTAGATCGGTGACTTAAGACACGTTTTAGCATACTGTATTTGCCAAGGTCACTGTATTAATTAGCATATTCATAGTTATTCATATGTACAGTAGTTATACAATATTAGTTACTCACATATAGTCATTCAAGTAATGTAATTCTTTTTCTTCAATTATAGTCGAAATAAATATGATGTATTGTTTTCACATCCTGGCACGGATTTGTGCCTCTCATCAAGTGCAGCACCACCTGCAGCAAACCAAAAATGCCATCTGCTTCTGTGTGCCATCATCTTTTTATCGCATGTACTTGAGCGTGCAGTCAGCTGTCTACCTGAATGAAACCGGGGCTCGAAAAAGCTCAATAAATCGCATGCCGGCGGGTGTGACGCATATTTTGAGCGACAAATTTTTTTTATTTTTATTTTAATGTTACAAGATCTAAATAATCTAAAAATTTAGAATTACATTTAAAAAATCTAACAAAATTAAATACATTTTAATTAAATACTCATTATTTCAAAAGCCACAGGGAGCCGCAGCAGAGGGATGAAAGAGCCACATGCGGCTCCAGAGCCGTGGGTTGCCAACCCCTGTCCTAGATTCCCTTTTCTTATAACACCACCACAAGTGCTTTATTCTGCTTATATTACAGTATTTTGCAACTTATCAAATGTTTATTTCTTAAAACAACACTTTTACATTTTTAATATCATTTGTTGTTAGTCTACTGTTACCTATGTTATAGGATAGTATAGTATGCAGATATTTTATTTATATATAATTTTTTTTTTTATTCCATAATTTATTTCTTATTGATAATCTTGATTTTAATGTCACGCACAGTCGTATAAGCATTTCACTGCATATCGTACTGTGTATGACTGTGTATGTGACAAATAAAATTATTTGTATAGTATAGTACAGTATAGTATAGTATAGTATAGTATACACCTCTTCAGGTTCTTTTTTCTCTTTTCAAATACAAAAAACAGCAAAAACAAATGCATGCTATTAAAAATCATCTGTTGTGAAGATTCTTCTGTGGCGGGGGAACTTACTGCTATGATGCGTTCAGATCCAAAATTTTCATAAATTTTAAATAAACTTAACTGCAGTTCTGTGCTATAATATTGTTTAAATAATTTTACATTTTTATATCAGCAGGCTCTGGCAGTAGTTTTAAAATCAGCATACCCAAAATGCCTTATTACTTACATAATCACGATTATATACTATTTAGTCACTTCATACACCGATCACCAAATAACATTAACACTCATTATCAATTGTTTTTCAGGAAACTGCTGACGGGATCCGAGGCTCACCCATGCCTGTGGGGACCAAAGGCCAAGTTCGATGCCACAGAAGAGCCAGTGCAGCACAAATTGCTGAAAAATTATCAATGCTGACCACAAAGGAAAGGCATCAGAACACCCAATGCATCATTGCCTGCCATACACAGGGCCCGGCAGGCAAAGAGCTCAAGACTGCTTACAGTACCCCTCCTCCAGATTCCAATATGACGGGATGCACCGGACAAACGAGTTCGATCCACGGAGGCCGGACACTGCAATCCACAGCACACAAAGGATCTGCTGCCAACATTCTTTCGCAGTCACCACAGCACGCCAGCAGAGGTCTTGTGGAGTCATGCCCCAAAGGGCTCGAGCTGCCCAGGCAACACAAGGGGAGTCTATGCAATACTGGTTTTGTGTTGTAATGTTATGGCTGATTAATATAAGACTGTAGCATGTGAATCAGTGTACGCATGTATGGGCTCTTTCTCTGTCTGGTTCCAGTGTGAGAGACTCCTTTGCAGCTCACATAGTTTCATTCCGCACAAGTTACTGATTAACATAATGTGGCTGGTTCAAATAGAAGGCTGAGAATACGTTTTATTTTTGCACTGTTGTGCTTATGAGATTTGTATTGATTTGGATTTGAGTTCTGTTCATTTTAATTAAATAAATTGTATGCATCTTTTGTTTTCAAGGAGAAAGCAAATTAAAGGGATCTTAGATTAATGATTTGTTGTGCTATTGAACTGTGCATTTTAAAGTAGTCTCACAAATTGCCTATACATTTTTAAATTATGCAATAAACCTAAAATAAAATGAACTTTGGTGCTAAATTAACTGAACTGACACTAATATCTATGACTTAATCTCTATATAAAGGGGTGGGGGGGGGGCGGCTATATGCCCTGCAATGTTCTCGATATGTGAGCTGTCTTTAACCAGGCTAAATGAAGCAGAAATTGAAGGGAGCTAACAGCTATAAATATATTTCTTTTTTTTTTTCTTAACTAAAAGCTCAGGTCAGTATATTTTTCTTTTATATTTTACAATCCCTGCAATTTTACATCCTTTACTCTGAGAGAATTTTATATGAACATGTTAATGTCATGGTAGACTGCTTTCTGTAGATGAATTTGCATATATTAATATTAGTGTTTGACACATTAGTTCACACTAAACAGAGGAAGACAAATTTACGTTTTACATTTTATTTATTTTACAATTCCTATAACATCAAAATCTCATTAAGCATTGCCCGATAATATTATAATTGGCCACAATGTATTTCATTCTATAAAGGATTTTAATATTCAATATTTTTGTTATTAAAAGCATGCACATGTTTTCTAGTAATATGAAAAGCCATATAATTGAATCTGTTAACCAGAGATTTGATCCTTACACTTTTTTTTTTAACTTGACTTTGCCTTTTAATGCCACACAAATCAAATAGTGAACTGTGCCAGTGATAGAATATTGATCAAATGCTTATATGTACTGTGAAAATGTTATGCAGAAAGCGATTGCCCAATCAGCATTTCATTGACAGTAGTTCATAGGGGTATCATTTACAAATTTATATGCATCCTGTAACCATCCATCTCAAGCCTTTAGATTCAGTATTCTGTAGCGGTGTACGCTCTCTTGTTGGCAATAAGTACTGCGTCTGTCTGTGTGAACTGCAGAACAGAGTTAACTGGCCTCACTTTCAGTGGTTCTCAGGGGACAGACACTGAATCACTACTTGGCTACTTGGCTAACTTTCAGATTACTAGAGTAAAGCATATTACTATAGCCAGGAAAACAGGGCCATGGTCTTTAATAACTACTACTGCTTAAAGTTTCATGTAGAAAAGCACACTAGATATAGGATTATAATTAAGAATTAAACTTTCTTCTTTCTTGCGTTCATTCATTTATCTTTAATAACCATTTTTCATGGTCAGTATAAACACATGCACATACAGTACACACTTCTGTAATTTCTTTGGTCCCCAATGAGTGATAAACCCCATGCTAACACAGGAAGAGACTGCAAACCTACTAAATGCATTTCTTGGTTAGTTCATACATTTGCTTCTTTTTTTGTTTGATCATCTTTTTGCTTTAAGGGATCAGGGGTAAAAAAAATAAAAATTTTTTTAAAAAAAACAAGGATCAGCCATAAAATTTAAATTATTCATGATAAATCTACCCAGGGTTTGGATTTATCTTGTGCCCCCAGGTCAGTTCTGACCCCTCAGGGTTTGGCTCCTCTGGGCCTCGAGGGGATGCTGCTGTGGTCGGGGGCCGACGTTGGCAGCACATCATTTTGGTGCTGCGGTTTGTGACCCCCGTGGATTGAGCTTGGTCTGGCACATCCTATGGGTGCCTTTGGCTCTTTGCCTGTTGGACCCTGAATTGCTGTGGTGCACTAGTGTTCTGGTGTCTTTCACGGCCAGCTTTGACGTTTTTCAGTGAGTTGTGCTGCATTGGCTTTTTTAGTGGGATCAACCAAGATAAACATTCTGGCATCATGAAATATTATATTACTACTAAATAATATCACTTTCCCAGATCAAGTCGAGGAAAAAGTATGCAGAATTATCAACAGCAACAAAAAATAAATAAATCACAAGTAGTACTTTGTTGGAACTTGAGTTTTTAGGGTGACCTGAGTTATCTGTGGCTTGACACTAATGGAAAACCTATATCCTTCATCAAGCTGGTTCCACCTTTATCATCTAGCATCTATCAGATCAGCTTTGCAGGATGGAGTCTTTTCATGGACCAAGCTTTTTTCCCATTGAGAGCTTGATAGTTTGCTGGCCATGGTACTGAGTAGACATGCACTTCCCAAAGAATCAGCTTTAACACACTTTGTGGAAGGATGCATTATCATGAAAAATGACTTAAGAGCAAAGTTTAAGGAGGAACGTGTTCAAAATTGCAATGTATGCCCCATGCATTGACTGTTGACATGATGATTGCCGTCTCCTCTCATCCTACCGGATATGCAACCAATAAAATTTGGGATGTTTTCTTCAGGCAGTCATCTTTACATATTCCATTAGAGTGACAGCAAACAAACGTTCCAGCATCTTCTTGGCCATTGCAGATTCATGATTCATTACAATTACTTCATCCAGTTATTACATTGAGTGATTTTAATTTTTTTTTTTTTTACCTAATCTTACTAGTAAATAAGTAAATACATTTTTATATTATATACTGTAATGATGTAATTAATTAGTTTTAGCTAAAGTTTACAAAGTCATAATGTTAAGCTTTTAAACATTGTTGTTGGTGTGTGTGTGTGTGTGTGTGTGTGTGTGTGTGTGTGTGTGTGTGTGTACACACGTGTGTAATACCTGTGTACTTATTTGTCTAAAAGTAAAAACTTCATGTGAACTTCCTCTCAGTGCAGTAATTCCATATTTTTCCCTGGATTTGCCTTTTATTATATGATGGATGTTCTTGACATCATGTTATGGAATATGATGAAACATCATATCAATAACCCATAATTAACCATCTGAGGTCATCATTCAGTGGAATGACAATACAAAGAAAAAAACCCTTTTGTTTACTATAGTTCATATAATATTGTCGGTTTGTTTACTAAAACGAAGCATCCCTCAAAACATAAGTGAGTGGGAGGCAGGTACAAATCCATCACACATGGAGTGGATGAGGGTAATGAGTGTGTACATCTGTTAGAAACCCACCAGTTTGTCAAGAGTGTTTAATTACACACTGAGACGAAATGTGTTCTTGTCTCCTGATGGAGAGAGAGAGAGTGAGAGAAGATCTAGTTAATAAGAAATAAAGAACAGAGAGACGATTCTTTGCCAACATGCTAGGAGGTCATTAGTGGCATGTTTTATTATTTCAAAACGAGATATATATCAGCATTCAGGGAAAGAAAATGTTGACCTTGACTTTGTTTATTGACCTTCACCATGTTTCTTAGGGGGGAAATATGCTGTTTTATTTATAATTATTTGATGAGCCGTTTGAAGACTAGACATGATAACAAGCAGTACCTCAGCCTGAATAGATTTATTTAGACTTACACTCTTAAACGATTGTACCTACACATATGATATATCTGCAATAGTTCTGTCTAATAATTAATATAATATAAAAAATTATATACTCATGTATTAGTAAGATTAGGTAAAGGAAAAAAAAATGAAACCACTTAGTGTAATAACTGGATGAAGTAATTGTAATGAATCATGAATCGGCACAGTGACTTAGTGGTTAGCACTGTTGGATTCCCAGCCAGGTTTCGATTCCCACCTCTGTGTGCACAAAGTTTGCATGTTCTCCCCCATGCTTGGTGGGTTTTCTCCAGGTACTCTGGTTTCCTCCCACAGTCTAAAAACAAGCAGATTAAACTAATTGGTGTTCCCAAATTCCACGTAGTGTGTGAGTTTGTGTGCCCTGTAATTGGTACCCTGTCCAGGGTGTACCCCACCTTATGCCCGAACTCTCCTGGGATAGACCCAGGACCCCCACAGGGCCCCTGTTTACAGCATAAAGCAGTACAGACAATGAGCTGAACTAAGCTGAGCTGAGTTCTGTCTCACAGGATGAGATATGATCTACACATATAAAAAATAATAATTCAAGTATTGCAGTTAAAATTAACAACAATAAATCTTTCTACTTGTCTCAAGTGAGTTACAGTAGGTATTCAAAATGGATGACAAACACTATGAGACTAAATGATGACTAAAAGCTCTGCCCTGGTAGAAAAATGAAACTGCAAACTATTTGTTGTATTTTCTTCAATAAGTTGTCCTATGCTGTTTTTCTTCCACTGTGCACATTACACACATTTAACCACATAATGCATACCAAAATTAAATGCCTAAGTACTAAGTGCAAAAGGACGTCATTTGGGACGCAACCCAAATATTACCAACATATAACTATTCATCATTACAGAAAAGCTGTGAAAATAAAATGTCTTATTGTCTTTTTTTTTTTTGCGAGTGTCACAGTTCCTGAGTCATCTGAATGATCAAAACCTTTCCCCCAGGAGCACTTAGCTCCGACAGTCTTATCAAGGAGTAGAGCACACACTGATCAGTTATAACATTAACACAACTGCCAGGTGACCTGAATAACAGTAATTACCATTTCTATAGCAATAAACTGGTTGCAGGATCAGGGACCCCAGGGCTCGTCTAAGCTCATATTGACCAAAGACGAGCCCGTCATGTCCGATTGCACAGAGAAGCCAAAGCAGCACAAACTGCTGGAAAAACAATACTGGCAATGATAGAAGGGCACCAGAACATGCAATATTGGCTGAATACAGGAGATTTCCCAAAGTCTTTAGGGCTCCGAACTCTCATATAGTGTTGAGGACAAAAGAAAAATTGCATCCTGTATATTTTGTATGTATTTGTTTGTGTATGTATTTTGTTGTGTAATCCAAGCTGTAATCTGTTCAAATCAATAAATAATTGTGTAGTGACGATTGAAATTATGAGCTGGTGTTAATTTCACCTGATTTAATATCGTCCTGACCTGCTGTTTTAGAAAAGAGACACTGTGCCCACTTTAATATTTTAATTTATTTAAACTAGTCTATTTTTGGGAAAATAACATTAGTAGCTCTTTATGAAAGAATTAAATTTAAGACGATCATCAGAATTGTCTCCATTTGGCTGGTCTAGTTTCAGAAAGATGATCTCCCTGTGGCAATGAAAGTGTCTGTGTCTTGCATCAGTAACTGCCAGCCCATTGCACTCACAATCAAGTGCTTCAAGCAGCTAGTCATACATCATTTCACGTATGCCTACCAACCTAACTGCTTAACAGAACATGACATATCTGCAGTCTTTGACCAATCTGGAGAAAATAGAAAAAAATATTCTGCTCATAAACTCAGTTTTACATTCAAATATTTATTCCACAACAGCTCAAAGAAAAGCTGTGCATGCCTGGGTTTGAAGACTTCCCTCAGGAACTTGATCCTGGACTTTCTGCCTGTGAGAACGTGGTCCATCAGGATCATCAACATGACCTCCAGGACCATCCCACTGAACACCGGTGTGGCCAAGGGCTGTGTGCTCAATCTACTGCAATTTACCCTGCTGACTGTGCTGAAAAGTAAAGCTCAAATCATATCAAGTTTGCTCTTAAAACCACAGTTGTGGTTTAATGATGAGTCAGCATATAAGGGTAAGGCAGAGCACCTTGCTAAATGGTGCATAGACAACATTTTTTTTTCTTCTTGACTTCGGGAAGACCCACATGAGACCAAATCAAGCGTGAAGAGAGTAAAGAGTTCCAAGCTTCTCGATGCACACATCACAGAGGAGTTCTCCTGGGCTCTCAACTCTACCTGCCCAGCCAAGAAAGCCTAGCAGTGTCTCCAGTTCTTGCAGAGCTTCAAAAGAACTATCCTTCAACCTCCCATCCTTACCACCTTCCACAGAGATTCAATAGAGAGCCTCCTGAACAGTCTCACTGTCTGGTATGGGAACCGCATAGTTTGAAACCTTAAGAACAAACGGCAAATCGTGAGAACAACTGAGAAGATCATCAGGGATTCTCTACCTACCATGAAAGCCTCTTAGAACAACTGCTTCAACCATAAGGCCGCCAGCAATTAGGACGACCCTACCACCCCACTTATGGGCTCTTCTCCCTGCTGCCATCTGGCAGAAAGTGCCAGATAATCCATGCCAGGCTATTCAAACCCGTCCCATCACCCACCATTGTACAGCCATTACTGCACACCTGCACTCTGCAATGTTGTTGTCAAACACTTTTATTATTATTAGACTCTTAATTTTGCTGAATTGTTCTCAACCAAATTTGTTGGCAAAGAGCCTGTGTGACTACAGGTTTGTGTGTGTGTGTGTGTGTGTGTGTGTGTGTGTGTGTGTGTGTGTGTGTGTGTGTGCGCGCGCGTGTGTTTTTGCACATATCACTAATATAAGGAAAACAGATTAACAGCACGATATTATAATGAACACTTCATGTTTTAATTAACTCTTTTGTTGTCTTTTTTTGGTATGATAAATATTTAAGAACACCTACCAAGGTATGTGCTGCCTGCAAGAATTAATTGCTGGATTAGGAAAAAAAAAAGGAAAAAGATTAAGAAAAAAAAGGTCTAATAGATTTCATGATCCCACAGAGCTACTTTTACTCTAGTATCCAGAAAGTGCACTCTCTAACCCCAGTAGATATATCACTTCTTTCAATGAGCAGTGCTGGTGTCCTTAATTACACCTCTTCTGTGACGGATCTGTCAAGGATCCCATTTGTCCAACTCTTGTACAGTATGTCCTCTGTAAAAAGGTATCATTCCATTGCTTTGTTTGCATTGCTGCCCCAAAGCCATTCATTTAAAAGTTCATTACCCCTGTGCTAAATTAGATTAGCTTACAGTTTTTCATTTTACACCTTGTGGATCCAGCAAACAGCTTTTGAAGTGGACATAAAAAGCACACTAACAATTTTCCATTTAAATGCATTCAATAAGCACACACACACAAAACGAACACCACTCCCAGGTGAAATGAATAACACTGATTATCAGTCAATTATATACCAATAAACTAGTAAGAGAATCCTGGCCACCCGGGGCCCTACTACACCCACAGGAAACAAAAGCCACAAATTACTAAAAAAAAAAAAAAAAAAAAGTCAAATGCTGCCTATGATTGAAGGTTATCAGAATACCCAGTGAATCACATGCCTGCTGTGTATGAGACTTGTTTGTCCGGCAAGTCTGATTTGAGGCCCCCACCCTGCCCACAGCACCCAAAGGATCTGCACCAATGACTTAATGCCAGACACCACAGAACACTCCCAGAGGTCTTATGAAGTCATGCCCTGATTGATCAGATCTTCTCCTATGGCACACAGTAACTTACACAGGAGTACCCCTGCCAGTGTCTGGACCTGAACCTAATAAAGCATCACTAGGGAGCCCATAAAATGGCTGTGCCCATCCAACTATTCAAAAAAACAACAAAACTGTGCCAAGCTTGTACCATCATTCAAAAGAATACTTGAGGCTATCATTGGTGCCAAAGGTGCATTAACCAAAGTAATGGGCCTGATCACTTACGTATGTAAATGGGAAAAATCATCAGAAATTAACAAATCATTCCAAACAGCTGTTTTTGCTATGTCATTGTGGGTCAGTGCGTGTAGACTAACATAATAAAATGGGAAAACTTTTACTTTATCCATATTAATATGCTAGGATTAGGATTAGGCTATGTATGTGTTTTTTAATTGTTTTATTTGCCCTTTTCTTTTATTACAATACTTTTTAGCAGGGTTAAGATTTAATTAAGCTCAGCTTTTGGCTATTAGACCCACATAATGTATCTGTGTGGGGAGTTAAGTTTATGCTCCTAGAGGTACAAGAACAATCAAATCTTTTTAAATTAAATCTTTGACGGGGTGGAGAAGCAAGACATTTGCAAATTTGAATGAACCAGCTCTTTTAGATTAACATAAATTAAAGCTAATCTAATAAGCATCATGGAGCTCTTATGTTTCTCATAGCTGCGCAGGCCTGAGGAACCAGCCTGGCAGTGAGAGGAAATGATGGAAAACTATGAGAGTGGTGGTGTCACCAGGGTCAGAGGGTAACTTTTAACATAGAGTGTACGATCAAGATAACATAAAATAAGCGGAAACACAGACGAGAAGCCAATAGAACATCTATAAAGACACTTAAAGCTGTTATTAATTCCACTGGTGCTTTCAGAAAGTAATGTATAAAGGACCTACATACCTGTATCTAAATTGTAAGATGCTACACCAGTGCCTATAGGACAATTAACGCGTTTTTAAATGAAATATATAATACTGAGTTTGCATGTTCTCCCCGTGCTTGTGGGTTTCCTCCGGGTTCTCCGGTTTCCTCCCACAGTCCAAAGATATGCAGGTTAGGTTAATTGGCATTCCTAAATTGCCCTTAGTGTGTGAATGAGTGTGTGTACTGTATGTTTGTGTACCCTGTGACGGATTCACACCCTGTCCAGGGTGTACCCTGCCTCAAGCCCTAAGCCTCCTGGGATAGGCTCTAGGTCCCCGCGACCCTGAATACAGGATAAAGCGGTATAGACGATGAGTGAGTGAGTGAGTGATATAACACAATAAGTGTATGCGACAGAACTGAAGATGTTTGAACATTTTAAAACTGTAAACACGAAAGCCCATACAACCTAACATACTGTACAGTATTTAACCAAACTGTGGGCTATCCTTATGGCATCAGAATATAAATATATAT